>CM062820.1:368401039-368520670 GCA_031772625.1 Pinus tabuliformis
CCTGAATCGCCCGAGAGTCTGTGGAACTTCATATTTCCATGTCGTGGGGCCACGAAGAGCCGCCAAAGTCCGGGGAACTCGGGGTGTCTATTTCGCGGCGCGATGAAAACTGCTACCCAAGTCAGCGGACGCACGCTGGGTTTCCATTTCGCGTCACAACAAAAATTTCTACCCAAGTCTGGGAAACGCGGTGTAAGGACCTGCGGTTCGGTTTCTCCCCGTCGGTGCGAAGTGCGAACTCTACGACCGAAATGTGGGAAGGGAAAGCAAGTTCACGCAACAAGGGTCGCCCGCGCGCCTTCCGTCGGTGGCTCGCCCATCGTGCAGGTATCAAGGGGCGTGCGCCATCCCCAACACGGCGCGAGCGACATGGGAACCCCGCGTGTCACGCCCCCAGGCTTACAGTACCCTTTCAGCCGTACTTGGCGAGGTGCGGCGCCACCGAACACTTCCTTTTCACCAATACTTATGTTCATGGACTACGCCTAAGGTCAAAGTTCAAACATATATAGCATTTTTAAATTTAATCTTTTATTGTCTTTTACTGTTTAGTATTTACAGGAGCCAAATTAAACAGAAGGCAGTTGGCAGGACTCCAAATCTAAACAGAAGCCACAATTTAAAGACAAGTCCAAAACAACAACAATGTCAAGGGAGAAGGACTTTGTTGGTTGGGCTTATTGTGACAAGATTCCTGGAGACCCCAAGCTCCTTTGTAAATTTTGCAAAGCGAAATATAGTGGAGGCATTTATAGATTCAAGTACCACCTTGCACAGATACCCGGCCATGATATAGGTCTCCGCAAAAAGCGTTGACGGAAATGTCAAACACCAAGCAACCTTGGCCATTGATATGTTAAGTCAGCATAATGCCAAGAAAGCAAAGCAAAAAAAAAAAAAAAATAGGAACTCCTGGAGCTAACAGTTTTTCTTCCACTACCCCCTTGTCATCTCCCTCTATTGAATCTTCAATGTCGTTCCCAAGTTTCCCACACATGCCTCCAAGTCCAAGTCAAACTCAAGGCCAAATGAACCCCCCTGCATTCAACACTAGAGGTGGAAACATAAACCCCTTTTTTGCTCCCCGCACAAAACCCGGTTCCCAACCTACCTTGGGTGCCACTGGTTGGAAAAAAAATATCCATAGTCAGGCAAGGAAGGCCATTGCTAACTTTTGGTACTATTCTGACGTACCTTTCCACTATGCCAGAAGTCCTTATTGGCAAGCTATGATTGATGCAGTTGTTGTTGCAGGTCCAGGGTTCAAAGCCCCTTCACAAGAGAGCCTTAGGACCTAAGTCACCGGATTCGTCCTAAACCCCCTATGAATCCCGAATCCAGCAAATCCGACACGATTCGATCTAGATTCGTGTCTAAATCATATGACACGTCGTGTCCTTTTCTGACATGTCGAATCTGAGGTCGCGTCACGATTTTGGGAATCATGTCGTGTTTTCCAGGACTCACTGGGCTCAAAAAGTGACCTGTGCAGGTATGAAAAGGCCGCATTTGGTCATTACAGCCACACATATTTTCATTTGGCAAGCGTTTTGGCAGCTTCATGATCAAGTCTAGGCCCTAGTATTGATATGCTATTCATGGTAATGTTAAATTCTTAAAGTAAAAGTGACATTCTCCTTAATCTTCATTTGCATCCTTTTACTTAAATTTTTAACATTACCATGAAATGACTCGGGATGTTTGAGAGTGGTTCCGGCCTCATTGGATTTCATATGGAGAAAGTAGAATTTTAGATTTCATTCAAAATCCAGCAGACTTATCAGTTTTTCAGGATTGGGGGATTGCAATGTTTCCATTGAATTTTGTCATGTATTAGGGTACGGAACTCATATTTAATCAAGAGCACCAAACCAACAGCTTCTGAAAATGTCACTCCCGCTCCCGTTTTCGCTCCCGCTCCCCGCTTTTGCTCCCGCTCCCAAGTAACATTGTTCCTGATGATATGGGTCTGGACACCAGTGTTGAGTTGGCATTGGCCAACATGGATCTCAATTATCCAGTGCTAGAGCTTGTTAGATTTGATGACTTAGATGGGTCAACCTCCACACCAGCAACAAAGGCGACTATGGATACAGGGGAGGAGGAGGATGCAGAGAAGAGCAGTGGGGACCATGATGATGGGGACCATGATGATGGGGACAATGATGCTGATTATGATGCTAATTGATGTCTTGAGGCTTGTATACCTGTAGTTTTATATTTTCTGTTTCTATTTGCCATTGGCATTACACCAACACTACCTATGTAACACATTTTGATTGGATGACTTAATGAGAAAACTACAGTTGTCAGTGTGTTTATCTTACAGTTGTCTTTCAGTTATGAATTATGAATCATGATTTAAATTTTTAATAGATTTATCATTTATGTGACCAGTACCACTGACATTTATTTGAATTTTGTATGTACTATGCATGCTAATAGCTATAGATGAAGATCTATGTTTGAAATCAATAAATTTGTATCATTAATTAAAATTTGTGTAAGAAATATGATAATATCTAATTATATATATATATATATATATATATATAACGTGCCCTGTTCCGGGGGGTCAGCATGTCCGAATCCGACACCACGAATCTCAAATCCTACGTGTCCCAAATCCCTGTGTCAGGTGACTTAGCTTAGGACAGATTTGTCGTTAGAAAGTGTTGAAGATGTCATCTTCTGCTATCTGAGTTTCATTCATCATGGGTAGAAACAGGGTGCACCATCATGAGTGATGGATGGACAGATCAGAGAAATAAAACTTCAATAAATTTCCTTGTATCTTGTCCAGCAGGCACAATGTTTCTCAAATCAGTGCATTCCTCAAACAAGGTTAAGACTACCCAACTTATTTGTGAAATGATGGAGGAAGTTGTTTAAGAAGTGGGAGAAGAACATGTTGTACAAATGTCACCGACAATGCAGCTAATTATATGGTTGTTGGTATACTTTTTGTGATTAGGCACCCCACTATTTTTTGGACCTCTTGTGCTACCCATTGCATAGATTTAATGCTTGAAGACATTGGTAAGCTTCATTGGATACTTGAAGTTGTGGAGAAGGAAAAATCCATAACCAAATACCTATACAACCACACTATTGTCCTAAACACCATGAGAAAATACACTGAAGGTAAAGAAATTGTTCGCCCTGCAGTGACTAGATTTGCAACAAATTTCATATCTTTGAAATATGTGGTTGAGCAAAAGATAAATCTGAAGAAGATGTTCTTGGGACCTAAGTGGATGGAATCTAAACATTCCAAGACCCTTGAAGGCATTGAAATTGTTGCACTTGTGTTTAATGACGGTTTCTGGAAAGATGTTGAAGAGATTATTGTTGTGACAAAGCCCCTTGTTAGAGTTTCATTTTTAAAATTTCATTTCAAGCTTCTTTTTATTTTCAATGTTTCATATTTCTTTAAATTTGAAAGCTTGAACTTTCAGGATGGTTGATGGTGACAAACCCGCTATGGGTTACATTTATGAGGTGATGTATCTCGCAAAGGAGGCCATCAAAAGAAGATATGGGGATGAGGAGGCAAAGTATATGCCTCTTTGGGACATTATTGATGCACGTTGGGATAGGCAATTGCATTCCCCTTACATGTTGTTGGGTACTTCTTAAACCCACAGTATTTTCATGATAAGAGCAAATTAATGAGGATGGGGAGGTTGGAAGAGGACTTATGACATGCATGCAAAGGTGCTTCCCTAATCCAGAATTTCAAAGTCATGTCTTTTCCCAACTACAGGATTATAGGGCGCCGGCTAAATTATTTGCCTATACCAGTGAAAGGTCTAAGATGTTGCCAGGTACCCTTTGAGGCTTGAAGGCTTCATCAATTCATTAAATTTGTTTAAACTTTATTTTGTATGTTCAATGTTTTATTAAATTTTGTTGTTTTTTTCAGTTTTTACTATTTAGTATTTAGTACGTCTAATCATGAACCCTTGCCACTTGCTAGGTCTTTGGTGTCAAAACTTTGGTAGTGATACACTAGATTTGAAGAGATTCGCCATTCGAATCTTAAACCAAGCATGCAGTGCTTTAGGTTGTGAACGCAACTGGAGCATGTTTGAGAAATACAATCTAAGCAGCGCAACTGATTGACACAAAAGCACTTAAATGACCTTGTATTTGTCCATTACAATCTACGACTTCGCAACAAGCAAATACTAGGTGAAAGCTTGAATTTGAAGGTTTCATAATCTGATTTGCACTTCAAAGTTTAAACTTTAAGTTCAAAGTCAAACTTTAAATCACATTTCAATGTCTCATGATAATGACAGGTTTGGATCATTCACCAATAGACCTTGAAGAGATAGATTTGCAAACTACAAATGCAACAGATTGGGTCCAATTAGAGGAGGCTCCTCTTTTAAGCCTACATGACATGGAGAACTTTGAGAGTCAAGCAAGGAAAGGAGCGGGAGGACTCGCTTCTAGTTGTAAACATTTCTGTTTTCCCACCCCGGTTTCAATTTCACCTTATTTCTCCCATGTAGTTAAATGCCCTTTCCCATATCCATACATTCAACAACTGAAAAAATAATTTATTTTTTTTGCTGAAAACACAAATTCTGGAAATTTTATAGAATGCTGGAAAATGCAGAAATAAAAATCAGCAAGTACAAACAGCCATTTAAAACATTTAGACACATTGATTTTTGGTTAATGTGACCCTAGAAAAACCCCCTACAACTCTTGGGGAAAACCAGTTTGAGAGCTCTTCTTTATTTTTGGAAAAGGCCTTTTACAGTGAGAAATATTCAGCAAAAATCAGCAAGCAAATTTACAACTTATCTCGATTTCTGAGCCTTGTAGCCCACTGGAAATTTCCAAATAGCAACACAATGTTGTACGGACAACCGTACGAGCTGTACGAATAGTACGGACAGGCTGTACAGACCTTGATTTTTGTGCAGAAAATCAGCTACCTCGATTTCTGTGTAAAAATCTCCCCTTCACTATTTGTTCATTCAGCTGTATGGATTTGCTTAACTGCTGCCTTGGTATGTGTGCCAAGCTGCTGCCTCCTCCTTCCTATCCAGAAATCTCCCTTGCTCTCTTGCTCTCTCTCTCTCAATCTGCTCATGAAAGAATGAATGATCTTTTCCTCCTTTTCCTCCCTTAATCCAACCCTAAGTGACTTTTGGGTGATCCCTAAATCCAATCGCTGAAATAGATTGAGATCTAAGGCTGAGAATGCACATTTAAATCTCACTTTCTATTTTTTAATTCACCCCACTTCAATAAAGACCCACTTAGTCATTTATATCCAAAGTCACTTTTCCTTTCTAATTTTTCATTGACTTTATAAAAGTCACTTTAAAATTAGACTTTAGTAACTTTATCACTTAAAGTCACTTTTAAATTAGATTTTACTTTATAAAAATTATAAAGTCACTTTAGGAGAAAAATTAAATTCTTTTGGACACTTTTCCCTAGGCCAAAGATCAAAGCCTTAGGGAACCACCTGTCCTCCGGTACCAAATTTCAACACTAGTTCTCACTCGTAAGAGTCTTAGACTCTTAGTTACTGATTTTTTTCTAATCAGTATGCAGTATTTCGTAAACTTTTAGAAGCAGATGCTTCTAGTTCTATGTAGTCACTGGTTAGGACTCAGCAATCAGGTCTTAGTACTTTGGATCATGTTTGGACTCCTAACATATGAGATACTTATTCATTCATGATATTTTGGACATCTATTGATATTATGCATTGTTTGGACATGGCCTTACTAAATATCAATGAAAAATGTTTTTTTTAATTCAATATATGTGTATATTTTTATTTATTGGATTCACGATATTTTCCTGATATTTTGCCGATTTTTCCCGATCCGATTAAAACTCTTCGCTCTTTTGCCTCGCCAATTTATTGCCCATTCCGAGTCTGGTAACATTGCTATACATTATTATCGATTTATTGTCTCAAAGCTTTCCTATTAGCATTATCAAAAACTGAAAATTAAAACTTTGATGTGTTAGACGTTGTGTTACTAGATCTTCATCTGTGTTTCAGATACGAATACAGATCCACCTAGATCCATGTAGGATCCACCACGTATACAAATCCGTCAAATCTACCGAAATGGATCCTGTGCCAACTAGCCCTCACACACCAGAACCCAAGCAAGTAACATTAGAGTTTTTGGTTTATTTCTTTATTTTTTTAAAGTATATTTGCCAACTGGTTGAAAGTTGAAACTGTAAAAAGCAAATACTCTATTTAGAATTTTAGTTAGATTATTTACTAGTAATTTGTATATTAGTAATCTGTAGGCTGTATAGTCATATAAGTTATTAATTACCTATAGGCTGTACATACAGCACATGATAATGCTAGTAGGAAAGGCCTGAGTCCTGACACATCAAAATTTTAATTTTTAGTTCTTGATAATGCTAACAGGAAAGCTTTAAAGACAATACATAGATAAACATATAGTGTACAAAAGATGGTTGTGTCATTAATAGTTTAAACTTTAAATAGATCAATCCCATCCAACTCTAAATGAAGAGTCCTCTTGGACCAATATGTAAATGGAGAGTCCTCTTGGAACAATATGATACATAGACTATCTCAAATAGTGTATAATATTCATTTACCATTCTAACTATGCGGGAAGTTTTAGAATGAGGCTAATTTCAAGGAAGATAACCGGTTGATCATAATGTAGAGTTGAAATATTCAAATGATGAGCATGTAGACTCATTTTTGGAAATGTAGTTAAACCGCTCTCCATCATCATATCAATAGAGTGATCATTGATAGGATACTTAATTTTGTATTTACAATTAGCCATTTTGTATAAAGCATGATGCATCATGATCTCTGTCTTCAGATTTATAACTAAATAAAGATTTCAGTTCTAATGTTTTGATTCATTAATGGTTTTGAATTTTAACTTTCAATATGTTTTTTAAAATTAGAATGAATATTATTGTATTTTTTTATACATGGTGTTTCCCCACAATATCCAGATCCTGGCTTTTCAAAAATATGGTGGATGCATACCCACACCCAAATCTGGATCCGTTTCCATTTCCTGATAACTTAGGTTAGACCTTTCCTGCTAGCATTATCATGTGCTATACAGCCTATAGGTAATTAATAACCTACTTATACAAGTATACAGCCTACAGACTACTAATAAGTAATCTAACTAAAAATCTAAATAGAATGTTTGGTTTTAGGGTTTCAAAGAGGACTGCCACTATACTCGTGAGCCTAGCACTTTTTTATAACTGCCCACAAGCCTGCACAGGATCCATTTGAGCAGCATGGGATCCATTTCCAGGTTTGAAGGATCTGTTTATGTGGCGGATCCTTTGCGAATCTGGGTGGATCCATATGTGTATCTGTCTCCAAAATGCAGATTCATGTATCAAGCATCTAGACCCTTGGATCCGGTAACAAAGCTCAGAAGTAAAGCATTACAGCAGCTTGGCATCGGCCCAAGAGTCAAGCACCACAAACATCCAAAAGATGCCACACACACCAACTCTCACTCACTACTTTTGCTGGCTGACAGACTAGCGCACCCTCCTTCCTTTTACAGTCTATGGGAGAATGGGGTTAGAGACTGGCCATTGATGGCCTCAAGGGGCATGCCCTTCATGGGTAACTAAATCCCATCATGGAATGCAACACCTAAGTATATGCACTCACCAGCTCAGCAATAAATGATCCTACTAAGGTGCACCCCAAATCAGCAAGAGTAACTTCCAGGCATTAATGTACCACCTAGGGAAGTGTGCTCAACAATGTAAAAAGAGAAGATGCTCAAGATATACACCCTACCTCATCTCCAACAAATCAAGCATAGGAGAGAGGATCCAAGAGTAAATCACCATCACAAAGATTACCCTCAAAAGTGGCCATCTCTAACCAACAGCTGCTGCTGTTTGCCAATTCTGAAGATGATATGCTACCAAGCAACACAGTCACTTAACAATCCCTCTTTGCCAGGAAGGTGTTCTTAATAACCCCAACTTCTCTCTCAGCATTTCAAACTTTCCCTTGGCAAAATCGCCCACAGATTTATGCTGGAATGTGGCGGAATCTGGCCGAAACACTGCTGATACGTCATTCATTCTACTGTACAATGTTTCCAACTCTTGAAACACTGTACAGAAACATAGCATCATTTAGCAACGTTTCAGCTGAGTTTCAGTGTTTCATGGAGTTCCCGGAAGTGGGACAACAGATTGAGGGCTGTTTCCTGAATCACAGGAGAGCACCTTCTTCCTAACTAGGAAATCATTCCTGATCCACAAACCCATACTACAGCAGAAATTCTCCATCTCCAGTACACCTCATGCACATGATAATCAACTTTCCAGCGAGGCTGGTGACACTGCACAATAAACTGACTCAAAATATTCACTGCATAAGAAATATCTGACATAGTATTCACCAAGTACATCAAGGACACAATCAACTCCCTATACAACATAGGATCTACCAAATCAATATCTTCAATACAAGTTCACTTAAATGCCATAGGCATGGCCAAAAGCTTGAGAGGAAGTTATTCTTAGTCCTGACTAAAACACTGTAAGGCTCAAAAGTGGGAGACGCCTACTGGAGATACAACTCACAAAAAATAACTAATCAGCTTGGGCCTGGCAGTGGATAATACAAAGTTTCACACCCTTGGAGAAGGCGTCATTCTCACAGGCTTAACCCGGTATCTAAAGGTGGTAGTGGAGACGCATAGAGGCAGTGGATAATACAAAGTTCACACCCTTGGAAAAGGCTTCATTCTCACAGGCTTCACTGGTATCTAAAGGTGGTTGTGGAGACACACAGAGGTAGGGTATTATGAACCCAATACTTAAAAATTTAAAACAGCACAGTAGACCCTGGCATACACACAATGTACACCAAAATAGGTATGGAACACAATGCCCAAAGTAATAACCATATAACCGAAGTTCCAAACATATATCTGGATCATAGATCCACACATACAATAATGACTACACTAACCTCTATGGATATGTATTCTCAATCATTGCACATGTCAACCCACTACTACATCTACATTTAACCCATATGGCATATATATAACTCCATTAGAGTCATAACATAGTACCCTTCCCCCCACCCTAAAAAATGTTTGTCCTTAAAACTTTGTAATCAAGACTTTGTAATAAAGTGCTTTACATGCAATAAAACTAGCTGATAGGATTCCCTTAAATTTCTAATCTCTTGCTACCACTAATGATTATCCATCATTGTTCAGTTAATTCAATGCCAAACCTTGATTATTTGATGGTACAAAGCTTCATTTCCTTTATTCCATGCATTGGTGTAAATTGTAACATTTTCAACTTGTAGTTGTTGGTGTTTGACAATATCTTGTGGAACAATGATTCCTTGATGCCCCAAACTATGAAAATTGTTCAGTATAGTTCCACCCTTGATGGTCTTCCTTCATCCTCCAAACCCATGTCATTAATCTTTTTTTCCAATGCAAAGACATTTTCTAGCCTATGTGCTTGACCTTTATTTACCCTTGCCTTTGAGATAATGCAATCATATTTGACCTATACATCCTCCAATTGGTTCTCAACTCCAAGTATTGTCTAGTGACCTTCTTGGATCTTCTATTCATTCTTTTTCTGAATATAAAGGTTGATGTCATCAATCAACTTGTTTTGTCCCCCTTCAATTCTTTCTTGCATTTTGGATTACGTAACATTTAGATTTCTTTAGCTTTTTTCAAATCTTCCTTCAATTAATGCAACATGCTTATCCTCCTTCCTTTGTTCATATTTTCTTGCTCTAAGTTCTGAATCTTCTTAATCAGTGTTTGATTAAGTGCGTGCAACGAGGAAAGCTCATCACCCTTCTTAGTAAACTATTCGTTTACTTCTTCATCTTCCTTTTGCAATTTTGAAAGTTCTATTTTTTGCTTCCTTGAAATCATCTTTTATTTTCATCATATCCTATGGTACCATTTCCATTATCCATTTTGCTTGAGAGAACTTATTCAAATTCTCCCTATTTACAGACTCAGATTTTTTGATAGAGACTATCCATCACTCCATAGTTTCACTTTCAAAATAAGAAATTACACGGCAAAGAAAATTAAAATTTTCCTTTGCAATATTTATCCATTCTCTACAATCAATGTCATCTCTATCTCCTGAGAAAAAAAAAATTATCATCAGTTCCAGTTTTTAACACTGAAGTTTATTCCAACCCTTTACTTGAAACTCATATTTATTCACAACAGTTATTCAAACTATCCTAAACTTTTTCCCAACATAATCTCCTCCCTTTCCTCTTTTCACTTGCTTTCAATCACCTAACTCAAAGCTTCCAATCAAAAAGTAATGCCAACTTGAGTTGACATGTAATTTTAAGCTTTATTCAGTTACTGCTCCACATGCAACTCCATACCGGATGTACCTATTTATAGTTGAGTTTCAGGATTAAACAGAAGCACTGACATGCACACACTGCAGCTTGAGATTCCCATGCCTCTTCCAATATAAATTGGCCCAAAAATAGTAACAAATACATTTAACCATATATACCCCCATCAAGGTCATAACATGGGCATTGAACTTGTGGCATTGACAGGTTGACAATGTGCATGCACATGTTACAGACCCAAAAACAAGCACATGTTCTCTCCTGAGGGAAGAAACCAATGACCAAGTTACAGACTGACAATTTAAACTCTTACAAGGGGCACTAGTTCACAGATAAGTATGTACAACTGCTTTATTTGTACATTTAATTTTGCTACCTTGATGAAGGAAACATAACTTAAGATGCAACATGAAATATTTTCTTCAGACAGAACCTTTGAAGCCTAACACAACTATGACTAGTACCAGTGCGGTCACTCTTTTCAAACACTAGCCAAGTCTCACCAAGTCAGCACTGGGATGAATGAAGGCTAGTGTGCAACCATAACACAACATGTAAGTTAATATTTACTAGTATAAAAGACTAAAACAAGTTAAAAAAGAGTATATAATGCCAAATAAAATTGCCAAAATTAATACCCTCCCTATTTCCAGCAAAAAAACATGCTTCTGCTTACCCAGAAGATCTGCTTCTTTCAGCTTCTCCTTTATTTGCTTGGAGTATTCATCCACTTCTGGTGACTGCAGATATTCATAATCAGGAAGCAACATCAATCATCTCTCACCCCTTCTTTGGATCACCTGTATCATCCAGTTGCTAATAAAATAGAAAAAAAATTGCCTACATCCAAAGTAAATCTCTTCTACCTTTGTAACATCAGATACAGCAATTGCGATTGCAGCCTTAGCATCATCTTCTTCAAGGCGTTTCAATGCTCTTGTAATTTTCCTATCGCACTCGATAATGAGTTTCTCAATTACATCCTCCAACTCCCGGTCATAGTTGTCTTTTCCTTTTGCTTTTGATTCTTCATATCTTTTTGATCATTAAGGAAATAACTAGACACAATGCCAATCATAGATAATGCCAATCATATGTTCTTGTGTTTGTTTTCTTAGATCCAAGTCACAAAGCTCTCTCTAAGGAACAGATAAAATAGCATTCAAACACACAATAAAGGCAAAATCAAGCAGACATAATAGCATTCAAACAAACAATAAAGGCAAAATCAACTGGACCATTGCTCCAGTTATACTAGTGTCAAGAACTAGTTAGACAAGAAAACACAATTTCAGGCTATATTCAGAATGGACAAACTCTTTCATCTGAATAATGGTTCATTTACAAAACATCCAACATACGAAGGACAATGAATTTAAATCCATATATGATAATATAGTTGATAAATGACTGAAGAGGTTTATGATTATGCAATGGGCCTTCTGACATTATACTTATATGAATTGACTTAGGTCTTTATGTTTATCATTATGATTATTATTATTATTATTATTTTGATTACAACAAGATTTCCCGATAACAATGAATGACAATTTGAAACCAATGGTGAACCTGAACATGTACAATGTTCCAGAAACTAACACAGCTTGTATCAAGATTGGGAAATATTTCTCAGGTTTTGTGATAAAAACACATTTTGGGGTGTTTTTAATGCATGTACAACTAATGAAAAAAAATATCAATAATCATCATACAGAAATTCGCAAATCATTCAAATTTCCATAAGTACAAAGAAAGAAATAATTTTCATATACATAACCAAAACAGAGCAAATCCTATGATTGAAAGGCTCTTATTATTTTATAGTTACAGTGACATTTACTAGCAGTTATGTATGTTTCAATTCAAATCTAATCAAGGTTGAAAAGTTCCAGGTGATCACAAAACCTCGTTTCATCTTTCGGTTAGGAATCCATATCCATATGCAAGAAGTTTCAATTTTCAAGTTCAATTCCTCCCTCAACAATTGTATGCCATAGCAAGTCTGTAATGCAAACTATCAAAATGATGACAATCTAATGATAGCAGGTACCTTATCAAAGAGTCAAAACCCCTCCTATGGTTGTGGGTGCCTTGTCCAAAGACCATGGTTTGATATTTTGGTTAAGGACCAATCAGTGTTGCAGGAACCGCCACTATTTTATCTTCAGTGTTGTTTCGAGGATAGAGTATCAAATTAAAATCTGTGCCAGGATTGGCACAAGATAAGAAGAGATTTAAATCGAACACATACACATAGAACAGAAGCATATAGCCCAAACACATACACATAGAACAGAAGCATATAACCCAAACGCATACACATAGAACAGAAGCATATAACCCATCCCAAAAACTTCAAAGTAAGCAGTACGAATGAAACACCCTTACCAATGCAGATGACAATACAAAAAGAGATTGCACCAACATTAATAATAACACAAGTCGATGACACAAAGTACTCTTGCACAGTATATCAATCCTTGCACTTGAATCAAGAACCTTCATTAACATGAAAGACTTTTAAGCACATCGTCCTATGTGATTTATTAAAAATATTAAGATTTGAATATTTTTTCTAAGCATTGTACACACTGGATGCCCTAATAATGGAAGAAAACATGGCAGCATATTGACAAACAATACAAAAAACCATAAATTTTGTTATCACAATAGAAGGATACTCTTTTCGTAGCTGCAATGAGTGTACTTTTGGGCAAGCACCTAAATCCATTTTCTGCACATGGAAAGAAAAACCATTTTAAATATAATAAAATATCATTGGACATAAAAGAAGTTCTTCATTTTTAAAGAAATAATTGCAGCTACTTCATAGTCATTCAATTTAGCTGACAGCTACTCTTTTGTAGCCCCATTTACGAAAAACATATAAATCAACATGAATGTACTCAATCTAGATTCTGAACCAGTCTCAAGAAGAATGTAATGCCCAACAACTAAAATGCTTTACATCATGAGTCATTAGTAATTACATCAGCAAATTTGGCATTAAAGCACTTAAAATGTCAAGTTGTACACACCAGCCTAGATCCATCTAACTTCAGATCTATCACGCGCTGAAAACTGAAAGGGATCAAATTAATATTTTCAAATATTACAACTTTGACGTGGAAATATTTGTCTTTAAATATTTCAATAAATCCATAGTATATGATTTTTTCTTTTAAATATTTCTTTTACAAATATTTAATTAAAAGAAATATTAAAAGATTTTGGAGCAGGATTTTCGATACTTAATGTTAAATTAACTTTTTTCTTTGATTTAAGAAATGGTATTGGCTTTAGTAAAAGTAAAGATGTGTAAAATTTGAACTAATTTGGAATTTTAATGTGGTAAAAAAATTTGAAGGTAAATTTATGATCCATTCAAATTCAGCTTATATGGTAAAGGAACTATTAAACCCAAGAGTATAACAAACTCATTTAATTGTTGTATTAATCAATTTTTACTTGTTTATTGGTATCGTTATTTAAATTTTTGTTTAAGTCAACATTAAAGCCAAAATTATTTTTATTATTTAATATTTAATATTTATTTATTGGAGACGTGACATACTTACACATTACCATCATACTGGGCTGTAGAATGCGCCTCTCGGTGCAACAGCCATTTCATACATCTTAATACTTGAAAGAGTTTTCTAATCATTTTACCATTTCAATCCAATTTTGTATTTCAGCGTTTCACTACACTACATCCAAGAATTTATTGCATATACATACAAACACACTAGATCCAAGAATTTATTGCATATACATACAAATACAGTTGATGCCATTTTAGCATTAAAGACATGAAAAGAAAGAAATTAAGGCTCAGGAAGCTACAAAATGGGTGGATGTGCAAGATGGCTTTAAAAAAAATCGCAAAATACCAACAGGCCATGGTTTTTGCACAGTACAATTTTACAAAAAAAACTAAATTAGATCAATATTTAAATGGGATCGATGCAACAAATTGGGGTCCATGGAGCTACAAATTTGGATTAAGTACACAACCACATTCAACAATTAAGCCAAGCCAAAAGCACTTATTTAACTTACTACATATTGCAATTTATAACTAAAGTTGAAATTACTTTAATAAAGATATGGGACAAATGATGTAGAGAACTAGCAGGATGAAAACAAGCTTAGAAAAAAAAATAGTATCTACTTTTCCTTCAATTTAACCATTGTTGAGGAACTGGCTGATTAATCTGCGACTTATGCCAAAACTATTGATTGGACCAAAAAAGCGCTCATCTTTTTGCAGGCAGATTCGAAAAATCAGCATCTGTTGCAGTTAAGACACTTAACAGGAAAATTTTCAAAATAAGATTTCCTGCCTCATTTTTTATTGCTTGAGGGTTTTTTCCGAGGTTTCTTTCCTAGGCAACAAGTTTGGACCCTTGCCATGTCTGATCCTTCCACAGTGGTTTTAACAAGATATATCAGTGGTTGCTTCAAATTTTCATAAGCTCAATATGGTTTACATTATAATCTTTATTGGGTCTGGATTTCTTCTTCTATTTACAAATTCATGCAGGACTGCAGCCTCAATTATACTCTGGATTTCTATGATCACACAGAAGTGCAGATCAGTTACTATTATTATTTCATATCTGAACTTTTCTGCGTCAGAAACATCTCCAGAATAGATGGAAGACATAGACCATCCATTTCTCAGTGTGTAAATGCATTTCCTGCATTCTTCCATATTTTGGGCAGATCCCATGGGGCCCACCAGCATATTAAATGAGAAAAAGATGTTAAACCCTAAAAGGGACCCACATTTCATTAAACTAAACCATAAAAGGGGCTCAATATTTCATTAAACACAAAAAGACATGAGGAAATAGCTCTATCTTCTTCTTTTCTTCACTGTTTTCTGTGTGATTTTATCACATGAGAAGGTTTTCAAAGCCTTCAGGAGTGAGGACTGTGAGCAGAATTTCTGAGCAGAAAATTAAGTAAGGTAAATAAATACAAAGGTGTTGTCATGCATGTCATTTCTTGCAGCTACTGTCCTTTTTCTGCATTTACTAGCTTTCCCACGCAACAAACAAGGATTGGACTTCATAAATACCCTAATAACGTCAACAAACTTCAAAATCTCATCCTGCTCTTCGGCCAAGGTACTTCCAAATTCTTGTATCTTATATTCCAAGGAGAGAGGACTGTGAACAGATTTTCTGAGCAGAAAATTAAGGCAAATAAATAGAAAGGTGTTGCCGTGCATGCAGTTTCTTGCAGATACTGTCCATTTTCTCAATTTACTAGCCTTTCCACGCAACAAACATGGATTGAACTTCCTCAATACCCTAATAACTTCAATAAACTTCATCATCTCATCCTGCTCTTTGGCCAATGTACCTTCATATTCTTGAACCTTATACTCCAATTTTAGAACACGTGGCGAAATCCATTTTCAAAAATGTTGTTTTGCCAAACACAACTCTTCCCAATGCATCCTTTGCATGTCTGAAAAACCTTTATTGCAATTTGGAATATCAATTTTCCCACCCTTCTAATCTTCCCACTATCATTTTCCAACCAGTTGCTCTTTTCTCAAGCAATTATTAACTTCTTACAAACTGATAGTACAATTTAAAATCAATTTCGGCCTTTGCACCACAATTTTCTAATTGATCCATAGCAAGCATTTTCCTTGATTTTAAGCCTCAATGTTGAATACATGAAGGCACATCCCATAGATAACTCCCAGATCAACTGCAAAACTTAGTGAAAACAGATATTCTCCTTTTCTGCCATCCATTTGTCATCTAACTTATTCTCTTAGAGTTAGCCCTTACATCCCAATTCTTTGCATCGATAATCCTTTCAAGCAATTGAGTTGCTTCCCCAACTACACAGATTTTACAAATGGGATGTTAACACACCATTCATTCACGTACAAAGCACCGCACTAAGTCAATGAAATCAATGCAGAGCTCTAAGTCAACAAAATCAATGCAGGGCTCTAAGTCAAAAAATTAGAGAAGATACTAAATAACAAGTTCCCATAACTACAAGGGATGATACTTGAAAAATAATTATGGATCAAGAAATAACAATAGCATTGAAGCTTGTGATAATGAAAGTGACATGATAAGGGATTCCAGATTTGGAGTTCTATGCTTTAGCCCTTTCTTCCCAATTCCCTACATCTACCCCTTTCAAGCACATGAGTTGCTTACCAGCTATATACCTTTTACTAATAGATTGTTAACACGCAACACATTCAAGTTCAAAGCAGACCTCTATGTCCATGAAATCCATGCAAGGCTCTTAAGTCAACAAAATCCATGGAGATGCTAGAAAACTGATTCTCAAAGATACATGGGGTGATACTAAATTAAGAGCTATGGATCAAGAAATACCACTATTGTTGATGGTTGCAATTATGAAAGTGACAAGATGAGAAAGTTAAGTTCAAGTATCAAACTACCACATTGGTTATTTCAACAACATCACCAATTAAAACACAACAACTATACCAGATAGTAGATACTATGGCTCTTTGTGTTTCCTCAAATGGGTTACAGGCACCCTATTGAGCACAACAAACAGTAGCGAAAATGGAAGCATTAGCCACTGACACCAGGAATTTTATTTTTTTCAAATTTGGTTTAGGGGGATGGTGAGGGGGTTGGCAGTGTGGGGTTTGAGGAGGGTGTAGTATTGCATCAAAGTTGTAGATATAGCTGAAATTACTCTAATTACAACTAACAAACAAGAGTTTCACTGCATGTGTGCGTGAGTGTTTGTGTATCAAAACAATATGTAGAGTTTTATATTCAAAGTCACATTAGATTAGAGTGTTACATACAACCATGGTCACAGAATTTTCCAATTTGCACACGCAATTAAAGGTGTCAAGGAGCAAAACAAAGATATAGATACAACTGAAGAATTATTATAATAACCACTGAAAAATGGGTTAACTTTTGCATATATCATATCTATAAGTTTGAAAATAAAAATCCACAATCTAACATAAAGCCACATCAAATTAGAGAATCACATACAACCATAATTATAGGTTCACTTATTTATATTCCAAAAAAAATATTCTCTTGATAAATTTTAAGGACTACTAAGTATATTCACCAAATAAGGAAAATTTAATGAGAAACTTGCCATTTTAGGATCAGACCTTGTTTCACAAAGCTTGGACCTCAAGAATTTGATAACTTTATCATATGCCACGCTAAGTCACCAATATTGTATTGTAGTAGCAAGACTTGAATACAAATAGTTAACAAAAAAATCTAGTATAGCTCCAATACAGAAGTATACATCTCATAGATGCAGAAATATGTACTTTGTTCCAAATTTTAGAATAATTAACACCTTATTAATGCGCAATAAAGCATAAAAAAATAATTAAATCCTCTTTAATTACCTATGAAATACAAGCTTTGCTTTCTTGCAATGACTACCACCTATATCAAACTAAAATTCACATTTGTTTAGTAAATATTTTGGTCTAAGTTGGCACAAAATGTGGAAACATCTGGAAGTTTCTTAAATGGGATTGCCTGAAAACATAATCCCTCAAAAATGGAAACATCAAGGGGAAACATCGTGTGTGTTTGTGTATGTGCGTGTGTGCGTGTCATTGTTTCCTTTGCAAGAGCCAATATTCATGAAGTCTTATTGCATATTATTCACCCCCAAAGACACAAGGCATAGGCTTGAACTTTGAATGCACATATACAAGATCCTCAGCCTTCTACAATCCCAACCTGTTATGTTTCACAAAATGAAACTATAGGTGCTCCAATTCCATTCCAATGATGAATAGCTTGCCACCTATGATAAAGTATGAGTGGAAAAGCTTTGCAAATATACACCATTTTCCAATGACAAATCCACCATCTAACCAAGTTCATGGTCCTCCTCCGAAAGGCTTTCTTCACTACACTGGCCACCTCCTTGTCCTTATGTTGGGCCTTTCTCTTCCCATTGCTTTGAGCAATGAAATATTTATCATAAAATTCTGGATTCAAAGCATTACCAAAGCGTGTAATGCAATGTTAAAGCCATTCCACCTCGTGACAATAGTGAATCTCACATTCTCTACAAAATCAAAATCAACAAGAAGAGTGGAAGTCTCTCCATGTAATACTTTCCACAATTTTCTCAACCATGGTACACATGCCATCATAAATCTCTCCCAATAAAGAATTGTTTGTTTATGCATCTCTAAATCTCAAATGCAAGTAATGTGAACTTGAGCAAGATCTCAATCTTGCTCCACCAATATTCATCAATCAACACCTGCCACACCATACTTCCCCTTATTGAATCCATCTATCTCCACTCAACCCAAGTTGCACCCACCACCCTACTCATTAATGGAGGTCCTAACTCCAACAAAGTAGCACAACATGATGAATTTTGCGGAATATCTTGTCTTAACAACTTTGAGCAACTCCAAGTTGGAGTATTCTCAATATATTGCTTGAGATCAATGATGGTTGGTGTTGGAATTTATAATCTCCCTTGCCTACCTTGTGACCTTCTTATCCATGCAATTTTAACCTCAATCTCTTCTAAAAACATATTTAGATTATGGATATTGCAAGGAGTCCAAAATATATGATTGCATCTACTTTCAACAATCAAGCCTGCAACTTTGCAAACATGTGCATTATTTATGATAACTTGCCACCACATTTTCTGGTACTAATTGTTCAATAGCAACAATTAAAATTTCAACAATGAAACTTATATCCTTTACCTCACCTAAACAATCTTCTACTTTTACAAACATTGCTCCTTTTGGTGATGATGAAATTACATTAATCAATGGAATAGTCCACATCTGATATAATGGAAACCTATGTGCTACCCCATGAGTTATGAATTGGTCTTGAAACATCCTCAAGAAGTTAACTCTCTTTCTTCAGCAAAATTGTTCTTAGGTTTTTGTGGTGTCGCCCCTTCAAACCTTGAGGGGTTGTGTTAATTGTTCTCACCACATCCTGCCAATATGGGGACAAAACCACATTAAAAGGGATACCACGAGCAAAGATGGCCCTTGCTACTCTTGACTCAGCTTCTTGCCCTTGATTGTTGATCATTTTCAAGAATCTACTATCTTTAGCTGCATTTGTAGGTTTGAATATCTCTTCTTTTATCTCTGTCACCCTCCTCTTCCTTGCTTCATAAACAATCCTTGGTTCATCGCTAGCACCCAAGCAAGGATTGCTAGTGCTACCCATACCAATTCTCCTTCTTTGATCCTTCAACTTTTGATCATCATTTTGCTCTTTCTAAAATGTGGCCCTCAACTCCTGTTTTCTACTATGTGCACAAACTCCAATACACCTTACAACTTCATGTAAAATGTGAGCCTTACTCTTTGTGTAAAAGCCCTTAAAGGTCCTCTCACTTATCATAAACTGCTTGAGATTCCACCACATGAACCCCCAGCACCCATTTGCAATAGTATTATAACTGCTTAATTGCTTGAGAAGCTTTAGGGGAATTAGAAATGACACTTTGAGAAGCCATTAAAAACAGTGAATAAATCAACTCACAAATAAATTTGCTACTCGCACCCTTCTTCTTGCTGCCCACAATTGTCCTCTTGTTGGAAATGCACCAAAGCGTGCTTCCAAATCCAATGCTCTTAAACACAAGTAAAATGCTTAATGCTGCTGTAAAAATCTCTATTTGCTAAAGCATGTGTGAATGAAATGCTTTTTTATAGAAAAAAATAAACAAGGCCGCTAGGGTTTCTAGAGAATTCTAAATTTTGTTTTTATGAAATAAATGTAAAATTGGGTTAATAATTATGTGCAATGGCTAGAAATAAATTTTAGTGGTTAACTAGGTTGTCAGATTTTCCCACAAGCAAAAGAAGCTACGAAAACAGGTCTGATTTGCATCGAAACAGCACAGAAACACCACTAACCATACCATATGACGTTTCTCAAAAGACCACCAACCACATATGGCATTTCCAAATCAAGGGACACCATATGGTACAGCCAACAACATTTATGTGCCATTTCATACCCATTTTCGACATTTTGGGTACTAATCAGGCCTGGAATTTCAAATTTATCTTGCCTGTCAAGTGGAAATTTGATGACGGTCATTTGTTTTTCATGCTTGTCAAGTGGAAATTTGATGATAGGTCATTTCAATTTGTTTCTCAAAAGACCACCAACCACATATGGCATTTCCAAATCAAGGGACACCATATGGTACAGCCAACAACATTTCAATTCCATTTCATGCCCATTTTTGACATTTTGGGTACCAATCAGGCCTGGGATTTCAAATTTATCTTGCCTGTCAAGTGGAAATTTGATGATGGGTCATTTGTTTCTCAAAAGACCACCAACCACTTATGGCATTTCCAAATCAAGGGACACCATATGGTACAGCCAACAACATTTCCATTCCATTTCATACCCATTTTTGACATTTCGGGTACCAATCAGGCCTGGAATTTCAAATTTATCTTGCCTGTCAAGTGGAACTTTGATGACGGTCATTTGTTTTTCATGCTTGTCAAGTGGAAATTTGATGATGGATCATTTGTTTCTCAAAAGACCACCAACCACATATGGCATTTCCAAATCAAGGGACACAAATGGTACAGCCAACAACATTTCCATTCCATTTCATACCCATTTTTGACATTTCGGGTACCAATCAGGCCTGGAATTTCAAATTTATCTTGCCTGTTAAGTGGAAATTTGATGATGGTCATTTGCTTTTCATGCCTCACTTCAAGTTTTATGTAGATTTTAAGTCTCAAATTTTTCATAGCAATTGGGAGGTAGGCTTGAAGGTAGTTACCTAGAAAAAGAAAGCACAATAGCTCACTAGTCTAGCTCTATAACACCAAAAACTTGCTAATGAAACGTATGCCAAGTGTCCAACTAGAGAATGCAACTACAAGCTTTTTCCGTATTCTTTTTTGTGTCTGTAAGAATCTTATTTCCAGCCAATCAACCAAGGAATGGTGACAAGAAATAGGTGCTGCGACTAAGCAGATTGTCTAACTTAGCCTCTGTTTAAACCACATATTAGAATTTAGGGCGGGGAACTTAAATACTTCAACATCAAATTTACGGTTTCAATGTTTTTACCTGTGCATCAAATAAGTTTAAAAATAGGGAAAAAAAGTTATGTAGAACATCAAATTCCAGGGCTGGTACCAATACGTAAAATATGGAGCATTTCCTCCCGCATAGTATTTTGGGCATTTTAAGGCTGGTTTTTTGGTTATTGGTTGACACTGAACAGTTATCAAAAATATGAGGTATATTGTTAAAGAAAGTCAAATTATGTTGACTGTACCATATCCATACTGTATAGGAAAATCACTAAATATCGTACTGCTCCAAATTTCGGTCAAGCAATGTCCAATACCGCTGTTATATGCCAAGGTACATATTACCGCAGTGGCTCAACATATTCGCACAACCTCTTGCGCAGAAGTGGCAAGCAGACCTCTAGAGGACTTGTTGGTTTGCACAGGCATTTTTTCCACGTCCACTGTTGTCAAAGGAACACAAACATGAACTAGGTACCGTTGCATCCAAAGAACAAATTTCCTACTCGGAAAATATCTTTGCGTGATACATACTCAGAGAAATGTTGAGATAATCATAACTTCTAATTTTAAAAAGATAATTTAATAGAATCAACCTTTGCAATGGTAGAAGAAACTCCGCCCTGCATTTTTCTTAAAGATCTTCTAAGCTTCGTCTCCATATGCACAACACAAGGTTGTGTACAGGTTTTAAATTGTTTACAAAAACCTGCAATTGACGCCTCTAATTTTCATCCAGTTAAAATATCTGTTTATGGGCGTCAAAACCATCGAATTGTTAAAACCCTAGCATTATAGGCTAGGTAAATCACTGGGGTTTTATCAGTCTTTCAGATCCCATCGAACAGACTGTAAAAATGGTAGTTGTGATATATTGATCAAATGTCCATGTTCCCAAAGTTAATTTAACCCCGTTATACTTTGAAAAATAAACAGTGTTCCTTAACTAAACTTATAGAAACTCTGCCAAATTTATAAAATTATATAGAGATTGCTTCCCGGAAAGAAATAATGTGGAGTGAAAAATACTTACTGTTAACTGAAAGAGGTCGTGAGGGCAGAGTCCGACCAAATACAGTCGACAGACATCTCGATCATAATACTTGCGGTTGACTTCCCTGACGTCGCCATTGCGATTGGCGCCCATTAGAGCGTCCAACTGCTTCCTCACGGAATCCATGGCTGCCTCTGTGGATTTGATGACGAATACTAAACCCCAATTACTCCCCGGGTTCTAGGGTTTGCACTGTATGTCTCGGCCCAATATCTTACGAAAACAATAACAATTGATAATTAAAATGATAGCGAACGATTTTAATCTTTTGCATCAGAAAGGCGGTAACACTCGCAAATATCTGTGGTTGAGTTAACAAGTTCTTCGTGTCTTTGCTTTGGTTTTCACTATATTTATTTTAAATATATATGTAAATAGAAACAAAAACTAGAGTATCTTTCGATTAAGTGTGGGTGTGGGGTTTAGTCCTAATAAATTTAAATTTTTAATTTTATACGGAAGGGTTAGAGGTGCCACTTAATTGTGGAATAAAAATTTTACATGATCTTTGCAATAAAATTTTGAAATTTAGTAAGTCTTGATTGGAAACTAATCAATATGTAAACTAATTTTAATCTCGTGTTGTTTTTTAAGTAAATCTTGATTTGAAGTAAAGTTTCAAATAATATATAAACTAATTTAATAGTCATATTAAAAAAATATATGTTTTATTTTTTTTTAATCATTTATTTTATATGTAGGGGTGGTGGGAGTAGAAGTAGAAGTAGAAGGGGTCTTGTACAATCTTGAAAGAAATCTCGTCAAAATGTTTGCATGGGTACTTGGCTATGTTGTTACCCACTGGTAAATGTGCTTTTAGCTGTGAAAAGGGTGAGAAAGAGCAGTGAAGTTGAAGTTGTTTCCCAAGCCACGGAAGCTCTCAGTGTTTAATCGGGCCCTCTCCATGGCATAGTGCTCTGAACAAGCTTTCCAACGGTATATGGAAGTCCAAAAATGGACTCCTAGATCAAAAGTTAGAGCAGATTGAAAATGGGGGTTCATTTGCCTTGAAATGAAAGAGAAGAGCAATATCGGAGGTGCAGGGGTCCATCGCAAATCACTATCGGCCCATTCCCCTTTGTCATACATTTCCGCTCACCTCCCTTATCTTATTGCAATTGCGATATTGCATATTGCAGTTTCCCCATCGATTGTCATATGAGTCCCTTCCCTGCCTACGGATTGTGATATCGCAAATCCTCCATCAATTTCAGAAAAGTCCTCCACCTATTGCCACATCCAAGTCACGTCATCACTCCTCGCTGATTGCGATAACTCCTCCCCCGCTGATTATGATATCGCAATCGGGGATCGCTCAGGTCACAAGTTTCTCCTCCACTTTCAACTCCAAAAAGTTGTGATATCGCGATCTACAATACGATTAGTGGTAAAGCGTCAAGAGGGCCGAAAATGATTAACAAAGAAAATGAAATAAAAACGAAGGGCAGATGAGCCCTTTTCTCTCTCCTCCAGGGGGCCACGTGGTGGACTACTATTGGTCCTTATAAATGACATGGGAGTTTATGTCATCATGGCGTGGTGGTAGGGAGATGACGTGGCAGTACGGAGGACATGTGTCATGCTGATTAGGCATTTTCAGGGTCATAAGGGGGCATTTTTGGTGACACGTGTCACCACTCATAGGGTGACACGTGGCAGTGATGACATCACCCATCGCAATCACATATCAACGATCGCACAAGTCAAGTCCCTCCTCCACCGTAGTCCCTTCCAATGTTGCGATTACGATATACAAGAACTCTTCAGATGCAATATTTTATACAACAAATTGAAAGGGTTGTCGAGTCTGTCTTTTTTAAAGGCCGCATATTAATTATAACACCCCCATCTCAGGACGGCCCAGATTGGCTCCACCCAAACCCCCTCCCCCCCGCTATGTTTCTCTTTATCGAGGGGGGTCCGAAAAGTGGTTTCCCCACCAAGCCCTGCTGCAACATGTCCTTCTCATATCAAAGGGCCAACCCTCTTGGATACTTGAAGGGTCCAAATACCAATCCATTACATTCAGCAAGTGTCGCTCTAATCCCAAGAGGGTTGGCCCTTTGAAAAATGGGCAGTAAAGGATTAGCAACAAGTTTTTCTTGGAAAATATAAAGTTGAGGAGCTAAACAGCGTTTGTGGCTACCCTAACCAAGAGGACAATGGTTTACATACTGTTTATGAAAACAAGGCAGCTTCAAACTTTCCTTGTCAATTCCATGACCCTGTAGCTGAGTAAATGAGCATATTCATTGGCCAGGATCAGAGGTTGTTTCTGGAGTATGCATCAAAGCTTCTTATTTTTCTTGACGCATGCTTGTTCTGTTTTTAAATTGCAGCATGGGATCACTAAGTCCAGCACCCAAATGTTGGCCTAGCTCCATTGGAGGGTTGAACTCACTTAGGTGAATTAAGCCCTGCGCATATGTATGAATGTACATAGATAAGCTCACTAGCTGAGCATTTACTTTCCAGTTGTTAAAATTTTTGTTTATGCATTTTAGTTTGAGGAGGAAGTGACTCTCTGCAAACAAAGGTTCATGGAGATTTTATGTAAGTTCATATATGTCTGAATCCATACCCAATGGTGAAGGATACTAGTTTGTAGGTTCTCAGCACCTTGCTAGCAAGGCACTGTCCCTAGTAGGAGCCAATGTTGTCACTCACTGCTAAATGTGCTTTCAGTTGTGAAAAGGGTGAGAAAGAACAGTGAAGTTGAAGTTGTTTCCCAAGCCACGGAAGCTCTCAGTTCTTAATCGGGCCCTCTACATTGCATAGTGCTCGAAACAAGCTTTCCAACAGTATATGGAAGTCCAAAAATGGGCTCCTAGATTAGAAGTTAGAGCAGATTGAAGATGGGGGTTTTGTTGCCTTGAAATGAAAGAGAAGAGCAATATCAGAGGTCTGGGGGTCCATCGCAAATCACTAACAGCCCATTCCCCTTTTTCATACATTTTTTCTCACCTCCCTTATCCTATTGCGATTGTGATATCGCATATTGCAATTTCCCCGCCGATTGTCATATAAGTCCCTTCTCCGCCTGCCGATTGCGATATCGCAAATCCTCTGTCGATATCGCATATCGCAGAAGTCCTCCACCTATTGCCACATCCAAGTCCCGTCACCACTCCTTCTCACCGATTACAATAAATCCTCCCCCGCCGATTGCGATATCACATTTGGGGATCACTCAGGTCACAAGTTTCTCCTTTTCTTTCAACTCCACAAAGTTGCGATATCATGATCTGTGATACGATTAGTGGTAAAGCGTCGGGAGGGCCAAAAATGATTAAAAAAAGAAAATCAAAGAAAAACCAAGGGCGGACAAGCCTTTTTCTCTCTCCTCTACGAGGCCACGTGGCGGACTACCATTGGTCCTTATAAAATGACATGGCAGCTGACGTCATCATGACGTGGCAATACGGAGCTGGGGCGGCAGTACGAAGCTGACGTGGCAATACGGAGATGATGTGTCATGCTGATTAGGCAATTTTTAGGGTCCTAAGGGGGCATTTCTGGGTGACACGTGTCACCACTCATAGGGTGACATGTGGCAGTGGTGACGTCACCCATCGCAATCGCATATCGGTGATCACACAAGTCAAGTCCCTCCTCCACCGTAGTCCCTTCCAATGTTGCGATTGTGATATGCGGGAACTCTCTGGATGCGATATTTTATACAATAGATTTAAAGGGTTGTCGGGTCTGTTTTCTTTAAAGGCCGCATATTAATTATAACACCCCCCATCTCAGGACGACCCATATTGACTCCACCTAGATCGACAGCTCCCAGGCCTTTACGCCCCTCCCCCGCCATGTTTCTCTTTATCGGTGAAGGGGGTGGGGGGTGGGGTCCGAAAAGCAGTTTCCCCACCAGGCCCTGCTGCATCGTGTCCTTCTCATATCATTTCGCACCTCCCCTCACTTACCACTTACCGCTCATGCCCCCCTGAAAACCACTCATCCTCACCACTATCTACTGCATTGTTGTCGTGATGTCCTGGGTGGGCCCGATCCCGCTGATTGGCGATCGCAAGTTTCAAGGGGAGATGCCAAAGGTAAAGTGTATAAAGCACCGATATGTGGCATTCTGTGTAACAAAGGAAAAATGCACCTAGGGAGGGAGAGCAAAGGCACTAGCGCCCGAGGACTAAGCACCTGGTCATAGCCCCCGTTCACATGAGCAGAAACACAGAGAGGGGCTAAACCAAAGGGGGCTGAGGGGCATCATAGCTTGCGGTTTCGTAATGTTTCAAAGGTAAAAGTCCTGATTACAGCAAGGCCCCGAGAGCATAGTACAAGGCATTGAAGGCGTATGGGTCCGCAGCTGAGACTTTAAACAGAAGTATGGGGCAGTGGCAGAGTGATATGGGTCGGTCTTGTAGAAGCCCCCACAACAAGAAACCCAAGACAGAAATACCCTCATAAATGAATTCGACGTTTGTTGTACGTCTTCTGAGAGTAAATGAAAGTATGGGGAATCAGGAAGATTCATGGCTCAGCATGGGGTTCCGCTCAGATACACAACAAAGGACTACCAGGACAACCTCCACTACTACTCTGTAAAGGGAAACTATAGTCGATCACTATCAGCTTTAGAGAGTGGGGAAGTCGGGCAGTTAAGGCAAAAGTGATAGGGACCACCTAAGCAGCTAGAGGGACACACGATGACAGAGACGTGGTCTGACCAGAGGTTTTCACAGGAACAACAGAAGGACCTCTTCCTCCATCATCTCCAAGTTACTCTTTTATTTCTGCAATTCTAGTTTGTTTCCACGAAGGAATCAAATCCCGATTGTAATCTTTTTGGGCAACAGGAGCTATCACAGGCTGAGGAAACTAGAACATCAGACAACTAGCCTTCGGCTGAGATATTTTGTAACTGTAACCCAAGCTCCCCCTCTTCATATAAATAGGGGGAAGAAACATTTATGAAAGGTTTCAGAATTCTGCACCCATAGTGGTCAAATTCTGAGATGTCATTCTTGGTTCTAAATGGCCTATTCATAAGGGATCAGAGCGACACATGCTGAATGTAATGGACTCGTATTTTGACCCTTCAAGTATTAATGAAACTCCCTGGTGATTCCAAGTAGATCAATGCACAATATGTTTTTCCTTTTGTACTCTCACTTCATATATGTTTTTCCTTCTCTAAAATAGTGTGATGAATTTGTCGGTTTCCCTTTGATTCATGGATTTATCTAGGCTACTAAATAAGCGAACAGTACCTGTGCATAAGACAAATTTACTTGTGTTAGCCTATAACCTACAGTACCTGTGTACAAGACAGATTTGCTTGTGTTATTTGATTAACCTGTAGTACCTGTGTGAGCCCAGATTTTCTTTTGTTGTTTATCGCTAATGGTACCCATGTTACATCTGGTATGGAACCTCAGTAAGTACTCCACTCTTCCACATCCTCTCTCTTCCATATTTCCGCTAGAACATCATTGCTTAGGATTTTTTCTTGTCTATAGCCCTCTGCATCGAATTCCATCCTTCCTTTCCTCCTCTTCACTTTACTACAACTTCAATATAAAGTTACCTGTTGTTGTGTGTCAGCCACCAGAATAGACATTTCTCTTTGAGGCTGGCCCGATATACCCCCTGAGCATTTGGATCCATGTATCAACTTGAGGTTATCTGGATCACAGACTATTGAACCAAACACCCTTTATAATCTTTTCAACTACATGACAATTGGAGTGCAACAGAAGCCCCACTCATAATCTTCCATGCACTCCTCTCTTTAAGATGTCCTAGGCACTGGTCTACAATCAACCCAGAGGTTGTCTCTAGGAAGCTTTCTATGTCTCCCACAACACTCATATTGCAGGTGTCATTAAAAGCGACAACAGGCTCAATATCAAATAATCAAGCAGAAATCCATGGCTTGATGCAAGGTCTCATCTTAGTCAAAGCCTCACAAGTGCCCAACATCATAATTTTGAGTGACTCACTTATCACCATACAACACTTATTCAAAGGAACATTACCTTGAGACAAGCACTTGAAGACCCTATTAAGCCGAATAAGGAGGCTCCTTGAAGACATCCCACAAAAAGAGTACTTCCATATATTTAGAACTCAAAATGAAGAAGTGAACAAATGGGCTAATCAACTCTATCAGCTTCAGGTAGGGCATCTAAAGGTCAATGATGACTTGGGAGAGTGGTCCTCGCCATAATTCAAATGGTAAAGTTTATTTCTTCAAAATAAATTTTAAATTTCAATATTAAAATTGTCCAACTTAGTGATTGGGAAGCAATCCAAATTAAAAAGTGGGTAGGCAACCTGATGGTTGTCATGGCACATATAGTAAATTTAGCACATGTAGGAGACAAACAATTACAATTTCCTCACATACGAGACGCAAACCAAAGGACACCATCTCATTATGGCATAATACTCTCACATCAAATGATGATCACAAAGGAAGGCAAGGCCATTATGAACCAGTATGCGGCATTCACTTCGAGATTATGTGGGCTTTGTGAGAAACAACATAAATTGTGGTGGATGCAAAGTAGTTGAATGTCATGGGTTGCCATTTTGAGAGGCACACTAGTGAGGGGAAATATATGGAAAGGTCGTAGAGTCTGATAGGTCCCATGAAGCTATAACCTGTTCGGTGTGCCCTCTTCATTGATATCTTCGACCTATAGGTTGGTCCTAAACCATGTTTGTTGCTTGGTCAATTGTGTGTGAATGCTTATGAATTAGTTATCATAGGGAATTTCAAATGGATTAGATGGGTGAGCGTTTCAACCTAAGCATAATGGATGCAAAGCATCGTGTTAATTGCATGGAATATATACGAACAAATAATATATTGGTTTGAACTTCATTACAAGGGAGATTACTGAGTTTCAATTCAATGCTTGGCACTGGACCAAGCAGTTGTGGAATTTGCAATATTATGTTACTTGGGACTGGACCTATCTATCTTTTGCGGGGACTTAAGTTGCCTCAGAGGTCTTCTAAGTGGCCCAGTCTGGTTACTAGAGCATTGCTTTTGGGTGTGAAGCTCACAAACAAGGGTGATGCACCGAAGGGTTGTGTAGACTCCATATTGAGTTCGCTTGCAACAATTGGCAACAGGAGACAAAGGTCTTTGCCAACACTGAATTGACCTCGCGGTTTGATTATGGGTTGGGAAGAGATTGTGAGGAACATAGAGGTAAAAATGACTTTCTTGAGATAGGGAAAGGGAAGATCTGAAAACGGAAGGAGATAGCTAGGGAGGATAGTGGTCGTGACAAGCAATATAATTGTAGATGTACGGAGAGAGTAACTCATATAGTATTGTAAATGGAAGCCATTCAAATTGGCATGATGGTGATGAACATGCAATAACAATAGAAATAGCAGGTGGAAACCAATGTGAATGTGTTGGAAGAAATTCAAAACCTGAAAGACATGATAGTCTGGCAAAGGGATGAGATCGAGGCACTTCACCTTCATATTGTTAATCTATAGGAGCAAGTCAGGCTACTGAACACAAATATAGATGAATCTAGTGTTGGCAGTTGGACATAGGTATACAAGTGTCCATACCTCAGCCAAACACCAATGGTGGAGGGTGAGGTCTTTAAACGATCTATGTATTGTAGTAATTTGTGTTTGTTGTTAGTAATCTTCTATCAGATATATACATATTGAAACGTAATGAAAATTGTGAGATTTTGTAGTCTCTTCGAAGTTATAGAAGTCCATAGTCAGTATAAGAATAAAAGGCATGTAGAATAAAGTCGGCGTATTCCCTAATTATTTGTTGTGACTAGCACATATTTTTTACAATACAAATCCTCATTTTTGTTTTTGAAAAAAAACTATCCACTTTATATGTAAAGATCAATCAAATTATATAAAATAAGCAAATGTAATAAATTTCATTTTTTTTAATGATTATTATGCTCTTTAATTTTCATCATAAAGCAACCTAATGAATAGGACAAATTTTTGCATCCCTTTCTCTTGAAATGTCTTGCCTTGACCCAAATATGAGGAGGAGAATGAGGAGAATGTTATAGTCTGGTCAGAATGTGAGACTAGATGCATTTGGTGTATTAATAAAGGTGTGTTTGTGTCAATGTTTACTTTGAGGTTTGGTGCCTCTTGTCACAATTACAGTTGAAAGAGTTTTTGGCAAGTGGGTATTACTCACTTAAAGGATTGCGGTTGATCCAGATTTATGAAGGGAACGAAATGAAATACAAATTTATAACAAAATCAAAGAGATACAATAAAACCTGAATTATGTTAATAAATTGAATGCATTGAAATTGTAAATGACGTGGAATGAAACAAACTCATTGCAATGGTGGTAGTTTATCTCTAAGAAGAGATGTGACAACTACGTGCATTCCTCGGAGCACATTACAATGAGGTTGAAAGGCCCTTTTTAACATAAAGTAGCAAAGAGGAAACCTTAAACATAAAAAAATCTAACCCTAAGAGATGAAATGTTGTTAGGTCCCTATACTACTAGTGTAACCCCTTATTGTTATTAGTGCAGCCCCCTTATTGTATTATTGTGCCCATATAGTCCCCACGTTGTTATTATTATGCCCCATAGAAGCCCACTATTGTTATTGTTGTGCTCCTATAATATTATTGTTATGTAGGCTTTGATTGGGTTAGGACCCCTTAGACTCCTATATATAGAAAGGGGGTCTTGTCATTTGTATCATCAAAGAATTGTTCATTTGTGTAATGTAAAGGAGGTTTCTCCCTCGAAGAGGCTGATTTTGAAGTCGTTGATCTATTTTTTCTATCTTTTTGCGAGTTGGTTCATAAATTTTGGTATCAGATCTTTGGATTCTAGGGTTTTGTTGCTCCAAACAGGTCATCGTGGCATTTTCTCTATAACTTTTTCTCTACAAAGTTTCAGAAGCTAAAAAAAACCCATATGAGCTGAAATCAGTTTGAACCTTGGGTCTAAATTTCAAATCTTGTCTCGTTATATTTTCAAAGATATGATCTGAGGAAGTTAGGATTTTTGCAAGCTACAAAATTCCATCTCAAACAGGTCATCGTGGAATTTTCACTATAATTTTTTTCTACAAAGGTTTAGACTCTGAAATTAAAGCCCATTTGAACCGAAATCTTGATGAAGCTCGGGCCCGAATTTCAGATCTTGTTTCACTATATTTTCGGAGATACGGTCCAAGTCATTTAGGGTTTTTGTAGACTCCCGAATTACATTCCAAATAGGTGACCTTGGGAAAATCGTCATAACTTTTTCCCTGAGCATTAGATTGAAATTTCGTAAGAAGTTACAGAAAGAGGATGAACTTTACTTTGCTGTGTATTTTTTCAGATCCGAAGGTCAAAACAGTGACACGTGGCAAGTCGTACAAGTTCGCTCTACTGAACCATTCTATAATCAGGTCATCGTAGGAGATTTGGAATAACTCTTTATTGAATAATCCAATATTGATCACACTGGTGGGGTTAGAAAGAGGAATCAAAGGGCTATAAAAAAATAATAAATAAAAATAAAAATAAATAAATAAATAAATAATATTAGAAGTTGAAGATCTGCAATTACAGATTTACAGTCGTTTAAATATCGAACTCCTAAAAGCAAGAAAAATAATTACTCGAATCAAGAAAATAGAAACACATAGTAAGCAAAATTGGATGGATGATTTGAAGAATGCAATCGAAGCTAATATAAATAGTTTTATATGTGCCATGGAAGCAAATTTGAAGAAAGGCATGGAAGATTTGAAGAAAGACATGGAAGGTTTGAAGGAAGGTGGGATAAAGCTGCTACAAGAAAGGCCTCCTAATGACGAAAAGATAGTAGAGGAAACTCATGATGAGAAAAAAAAAATGTTAATCATGATTTCATAGAATCTAACATTGTATTGAAGACGCACCATATTCCAAAGATCAATATGACGAAGTTTTATGGCAAAGATCTTATAACATGGATACTATAGATTGAGAAATATTTTGATCTACATGATGTGCAACTGTTACAAAAGGTATGTATTGCATCTTTATATTTAGAACCAAATCAATTTTTATGGTATAAAGGGCTTTGTTCTCACAAACCACTTGTCACTTGGTCAATTTTCAAGAAGGAAATGATAGCACATTATGAGGATACAAAGAGCAACAATTTTTGTAGCCAAGATAATCTCAAAAAAAAGGGTTCAATGATGGAGCACATTGAGGACTTCCAAAAATTGAATATAAGGGTAAAAGATATTCCAAAGGAGCATAGGATTGATGTATTCATAGACACTTTAAAGGATAACATCCAACATGAGGTTTGCCTTTGGGAACCTGATTCATTGGAGAAGGCATTCAGGTTGGAAAGAAAAATGGAAAGCAAAATTATGGCAACAAGGAACCCTACCACTCACAACTATAAAGATGGAAGTGTTGTTTCTCCTAGACTTTCACCACCTACAAGGTTGACACCACAAAAATATGAAGAAAAAAGAGCAAAAGGGATTTGTTACAATTGTGATAGAAAATACACTAAAGGTCATAAGTGTGTTGAGAAGAAATTAATTTACATAGATGGGGAAGAGGAGCAAGAAAAGGAACAAGAAACGTCAAAAGAAAAGGATATACACCAGGAACCAATCCCAGAGAAAGAAGAAATGAATCTGACCATATCTTGTAATGCATTGACAGGAATTACCACTCATCAAAGTCTCAAGATAGAAGGGCATATCAAGAAGAAAAAGGTAATAGTGTTGATTGATTCAGGTAGTACCCATAATTTTATTCATTGTTAGATAGCGAAGGAATTGAATTGATTCCTATATTCAACACCAGAGTGTCAAGTAATGGTTGTAAATGGAGGAACCATAAATTGCTCTGGAAAGTGCCATAATATCAAGTTATCCATGGGAGAATATGTCTTGAATAGTCCAATGCTTTCCATTCTAATGGGTGGTGCAGATGTTGTACTAGGAGTCCAATGGCTACAATATTTGGGTATGATAGCTTTTAATTTTCAAGAACTTTTCTTGAATTTTTTTTTGGGAAGGAAAGGAAGTTGAATTAAGGGGTATCAAAGGGAAACCGGGAAAGATAATCAAATCTAACATCATGACAAAGCTTCTAAAGAAAGGACAACGGGGCGTAATTGCACTATTATGTTCACTAGAGGTTCCCACATCAAAACATCTATTTCTCTAAATCTCCAAAACGTTTTGGACAATCATTCCAAGGTATTTGAGACTCCCAAAGGTCTCCCACCTATTCGTGATCATGATCATGCTATTCACTTGATTACAGGAAGTGTTTCCCCAAACATCAGGCCTTACAGATATCCATATGCCCAAATGAGTGAAATTGAACGTATGGTTGCAGAAATGCTAGAGGTTGGTATAATTCAACCTAATCAAAGTTCTTTCTATGCTCCAGTGGTATTGGTACACAAGAAGGATGGATCATGGCACATGTGTTCGGATTATAGGGAGCTCAACAAGCTTACTATTAAAGATAAATTTCCCATTCTTATCATTGATGAATTATTGGATGAATTGCATGGAGCAATTTACTTCACCAAGTTGGATCTTCATTCAGGATATCATCAAATCATAATGAAGACTGAAGACATTCAAAAAACAACATTTAGAACTCATGAGGGTCATTATGAATTTTTGGTCATGTCTTTTGGCCTTACTAATGCACCTTCTACATTTCAAGGTTTGATGAATTCCATTTTCAAACCCTTCCATAGAAAATGTGTGTTATTATTTTTTGATGATATACTAATCTACAACAAGTCTTGGAAGGATCATGTTCAACATGTTGATAGGGTGCTCAAACTATTGGAGGAGAAACAATTATATGCAAAAAGCTCCAAATGTTTCTTTAGAGTACAAGAGGTGGAATATTTGGGTACTCAGTTAGCTCATAGCTCATCTTATTATCCTCAATTTGATGGACAAACCGAGATAGTGAAAAAATGTTTGGAAGGATATGTTTGTTGCTTTGTATCTGATAAATAGACACAATGGGTCAAGTGGTTGCCTATGACTAAATGGTGGTATAACAGTTCCTTCCATACTGCAGCAAAAATGACCCCATTTATGGCACTTTATGGATATCATCCACTGTCCATCACATCATCTTTAAAAGAAAATTCTAAGGTTCAAGCAGTGGAAGATCACATCGAGCATCAACAACAAGTTCTCAAACTCTTAAAGGATAGCCTTACTTTGGCGCAGAATAGAATAAAACAACAGGCAGATCAACATCGCAGCGAAAGAAGTTTTGATGTAAGTGACTGTGTATTTCTATGAACCATACAAACAAATGTCCCTCAAACAAGCTAAGAAGGATAATAAATTATCACCAAAGTATTATGGTTCGTACAAGGTGTTACAAAAGATTGGTACTATGTAATACAAATTGGAGCTTCTTGCATCTTCCTGAGTGCACCTAGTTTTCCATGTTTCATGCTTAAAGAAGGTTATAGGTGAGAAGATCCCATTCAAACAAGATTGCCAGAACTTGACGAGGGAGGAAAAATCATATTGGAACCGGAAGCAGTCACAAAAACAAGAAATCGACAACTACAAAATCGATCAATCTTAGAGTATCTCATCAAGTGGAAGAACTTATCCACTGAAAATTCCACATGGGAGGATGAGAATTTTATACATAAGCATCCAGAACTACTCAAGCGTTGAGGACAACACTTTTTTAAGGAGAGGGGCATCTTAGGTCCCTATACTACTAGTGTAACCCCTTATTGTTATTAGTGCAACCCCCTTATTGTATTATTGTGCCCATATAATCCCCATGTTGTTATTATTATGCCCCATAGAAGCCCACTATTGTTATTGTTGTATCCCTACAATATTACTGTTATGTAGGCTCTGATTGTATTGGGACCCCTTAGACTCCTATATATAGAAAGGAAGTCTTGTCATTTGTATCATCAAAGAATTGTTCATTTGTGTGATGTAAAGGAGGTTGCCCCCTCGAAGAGGCTGATTTTGAAGTCATTGATCTATCTTTTCTATCTTTTGTGAGTTGGTTCATAACAAATGGCATAAGGTTTGTGGCCCTCGTGGGATTAGTTGGCACATCAACTTCCTGGGGTTGTAATTTTTGCATGTGACCTTTGTTTGGCGTGCTCAATATCCCACAGGAAAGGCCTAGTTGAGAAGTACACATTCTGATCGGGTCAAATCTAGAGCCTATGGTTATTGCCTAGGCCCCTACCATGTCAAAAAATGCAATTTAGGGCCTCAAGCCTTCCCCAAAAGTTTAGGACCCTGAAAAATTGTAGGAAAACTGCCAAGATGGAGAATTATGCTTTTAGCTAGTGAAATGGGTAGGTGTCCACAAATATCCACCTCAATCAATGGTGCATTGACTCTTAGCACATGGTAAATCATTACATTAATTGTTGTTTGGTGGTTGGATATGAAGGGCACAAAGAGGTTGGTTATAGGAGTTCCATTTAAACCCTTGCTAGACTTATTGTATTATATTGGTGATGTTTTTTTTTCCAGAGGAACGAGTATAAATTTGGTATTAAAATGAAAATCTAGTTTTTGGGCCAAAACCCTTACATAATTCTTCATGTTCCATAATTATGTTGCATTTAAAATTCCAAAATATTGAAAATATTTGCTTATGACATTTTTTACCAATTGTTCTAAACAGATGTCTGCTATATTCTCTACAAAAAAACTCTTAATAACAATATGTATCTACATAACATCAAAAGTTTTCAAAGTGCAATAAGTTTTTTGGTAGATGATGGTCCTGCTTCATTAGCTTCTCCTTACAGCTTGGTTCATCATCCTTGTCTTGTTGTTCCTGACCCTCAAAATCTTCTAACCTTTTTCTTCACTAGTTCCTTACTAGTCTCAACCTCTTCTAGGATGAACTTTGCTCTGCTGTTGAAGTTTTCCTCAAGCTCTACCAATCTAATGTCCATGGCTGCCAATTATGTTTGAACCTCAGCTTGAAACTTTTCTATATTTCTTTGCAACAATTCATATTTGGCATCCATTAACAACTAATGTGTCTTCCTCTTCTTTTCCTCCAGAAAACTCCTTTGCTTCAGGGTGTTCAACAACCCTTCCACTAACTCCAATAATCTTTCCAAGAGATGATTCATCTTTGTTTGCTTGTCCTCGTGGAGTGATGCCACTAACTCCGCTATGGAAGGACTTTGTTGCACCATGCTTCAAATTCCAAGAGTTAACGGCCACATTTGTTCACATTTATAAATACTCAGTAGTAGCGCATAGCAAGTTCAAAAGTGAGCATTGTTGAGCCATATATATCCTCTTTTGCCTATATTTTTCCACCCAGGAGCATTAATTTGCAAGCCTTTTGAATCCATTCATGAATCACGACTAATTCCTTGGAATGATTGTCGATTGATATGGAGGGAGAATAGTAATAACTCCATCATGTAATTAATAGAATTCATTAGCAAGGTCAAAGCTCCCCTCGCCTATGTATACCCCTCCCCACCTTGACATATTAAAACTTGTGGCCACTAGTGCACACATGTTGCTTCATCATTTCACTGGATCTTATGGTGATATAGGAAACGGTATTCCATGTTGTATACTTGATCATTTATTCATTTATAGGAGGCTTTGTGAGTAGAATATTAATCATGGAGGTTGCTCACTAGAATCATGGTAAAAGATAAGTTTATTATCAACCTCTTATCCAATTCTAAGTGTTAAAAAATGTAGCAAGAAAGGCTCAATTTGAATTTAGCCTTAGTCAAATTGAGTAAATCAAATTTCCATGTCAGCAAGACAACTTGGAGGTAGTTAACTAGTGTGACATGGCCCTTATCACTCAGTTAACTTAGTAAATTTGAGTTAGGGGCTTGGAGTTCAATCATGCATGTGTTGATTGCTAAATTTTAGCAATCTAGTTCAATTATTTTCAGTTGTATTCAATCAACTGGCCTCTAACTATTGATAGAGTTAGTTGAAGGTCAGTTGTGTAGCGGGGGACAGGAGTCTAACTCAGAGATCTAACAGTTAACTGACCAATCAGCCTAAAATATCTATTGTGTGCATGGAATTCGAATTACTCAGCTAAAGTGGAAGAGACAAGGCCATTGTAACATGAGTTGTATACTAGTTTGAGTGTACAGTTGTTGCATGTAGTTAGGAGATCAATCCTTGGGAATTGTGCAAGAAAATAGGAGGAAATTCCTATATTTTAGGAGATAATTTCCTCAAGGATTGCGCAAGGAAATAAGAGGCTAGATGAGCAAATAATTGGCTAAGTGTTGGCCAAAGTTTTTCATTCAATAGAGAGAACAATTATTCTTTTTTGTGCTCAGAGCTAGAGCAAGCAATTGTAATAGTTTCTCTATTCAATGGATTAATGCAAAGAGGCTTGAGGGGTTTTTCCAAGCTAGGTTCCCCTAGAAATCACCAATTATTTGTGGTTTTGCTTGTTGCATGTCTATGCATGTTGTTCTAAATTGTGATTTCTAATCCGCATATTGGTAGAGTAAAATTGTGTTGAAAATGCAACAAGAAAAGCCTAATTTAATTTTGTCCTTGAATTAAATAGGGAATAAAATTGTAATTCCACATCACATGACAACTGGTATTAGTTATCTAAGTTAATTTGACATAGTTGGCTTAGTTAATTTGAGTTGAGGGTCTAACTTGAGTCATGTAGAGTGTCTCCTACATTATGGGAGCCTTGATTTAGCTTATTTTGAGTTGTAATTAATTAATTCAGTTTAACTGAGTTAAAGTCATTTAAACTAGTTCCAATTGTTGGAGGAACTAGTGGGAGGTGTAGTAGTGTGGTGCTGCCTACAGTGATAAACTAGTAAATTGATGATTCATTGATAAATAACTCATGCATGTCAGATTTGAGAGTTACCCAATTGAGATTGGAGTTCAGGGACAATGTACTATCAGTTGTATAATCATCTGAATTGTATAGGTGGTGCATGCATTCAGAGGAAGGCCTATGAGGATTGCGCAATTCCAATTGAGGAATTTCCCTAATTAATAGGGGGTTAATTCCCAAGGAAACAACACAAGGAAATAAGGACTTGGGTAAGCAGAAAATTGGTTAAGTATTGACCTGGGCTTGTCTAGGAAGTTGCGAGACAGATAGAGATAGTGAAAAGGTTGTTCAAGCTTGAGCAAAGCATTGTAATCTTCTCATATTTTATGACTAATGCAATATACAGATAAAAGGGGTTTTTAGCTGTGGCTTTCCCCAGAAAATCATTGTGTAACGTGTTGATTGAATTTTTCTCTTGTATGCTTCGTGATTTGCGATTGTTTAATTGTTTCTGTTGATGAGTAGAGTAGATTCAAATCTATTGTTTTAGTAAATTACAATTAGCAGTTTGAATCTGTTAGTTCTAGTCTTCGCAACCTGTCACCAGGGATCAACATGAGCTCTTACTAGGTTTGGTTTGGTTAGATGTTTTGCACATGATATTCAGCACAAAACATGTCACAAATGTGTCCATCAGAAGAAGCTCGGAAAAAACTTTCCAACGGTATATCACACTCCCATAACCGGTTTTTGGATCAGAAGATATGATCGAAATGAATGATTGATTCTTGGTTATGCATGTTTTGAGGTCAATTGTTGCATACAGGGACAAGTTTACTACAAAATCAGTTTGGACAGGAATTTTACAAAACTGAAAGAGGTTTTTGTCCATCACATACCAAATAACAAAAACCTCCTTCAGTTTATGCACAGGTGCTACTATGTGGGAAATATGCAGTCATATTTGGACCCTGCATTAAAATAAAGCAAAATTTTCATTTATCTACTGTTTTAGTCATTTTAGTGCGGTGCCATTTTACATCAGATGGAAAGTAATTTTGCAAAACCCAAGGATGTTTTGTTAACCACGATCCATATAACAAAAACCTCTTTCAATTTATTCACAGGTGTCATGAATTGGGATATGTGACTAGATCTTTATAGCTCATTTTCACATATTTAAATTTTTAATGATTTTCTGTTTTAGAGATGATTTTGTGGCACAAATTGCAAGCAACTGGAAACGAATTTCCAAAATTTGAGAGACGTTTTTCTCCAAAATGACCTTTTCTACAAAAACCTCTTTCAGTTTTGTAACAGGTGCTATGGTTTAGGAGATACGAGTTCATCTTCAACACCTATTTTCAAAAATTCGGTCCAAGTTTAATGTAACTGATTCTATTTTGAAGAAAATGGTTGAGCTCAATTCCCTTAGTACAAGGATGAGAAAATGTATATATTTTATGAATTTAATAGTGTAGAGGTTCGATTTTTGTAGCAGAGAGGCTGTCTTGGCTTTGTGTAATTTTTTTTTCCTGAATATCATTTTAATAAAGCAATCTCTTGCCCTTTGGATTTGGGATTCATCACGGTGCTGATGTTTAGTAAGTTTTTCCTGTAATTCATTTACACATTATGTTTTTTTTTGCCTTGTTACATCATTATCTAAGTGACATGTTAGGAATTCATCCATAATGATGCTCCTTTGATGATGATTTTGCTGTTAGTTGTAATGGTAGTTTTAGCAGAATTCATCCGTTGTTAGATGCTCTGTTGAGAAACCTCGTTATTCTCTTTCATCTAAAGTTGTTGCTGCAGATCCATCCTTTGTCTGATGCCTGCAGGGTAGCGGGATTTCTCCCCTATACTTCTCACATTTACAATCTTCACTTGGCTGAACATGGCACTTAATTTTCCCTAGGTTTGCCGGCAGAAACTGACATCGATTCCATAGTCCAAATCATCCTTTCTCTTGTTGTTTCGACCCAAAACAAATCCAATCAAATCCTCTGAGCTACTATACCTATTCTTAAATCCATATTTGATTCAGTCATCTTGACTGAAATTCACAAGGAGAGAGCCCTCTCTCGACCTGGTAGGGCTAGCTACCAGGTTAAGCTTGGTTTGTGGTTATCCTAGGATTGCCTCCCTTCAGCCTAAGGTCAATCTAGGCTCTCATAGAATCTACAAAGAATTTCTACAAATTGTGTCTCTTGTTTTCAGTTTGAAATTTTGAGCAATTGCAGTTTCTATCAAATTTCTACACTAAGGACACTTGCTCCAATATAGTTCCTTTGTTTGCAAATGAAATATTTTTTGCATTAAGTTGTCTATACACATGAAAAAATTCAATTTATTCAAATGTAGTGTTTATAAAACAATCCTTTGTAATATAGGAGGAAGAGCAGAGTTTTATGATCCCCTTGCTTTCCACACCTATCAAATTACAATCATTGAGTCTTTGAACACTAAAAATTTTGTGATTTTTCCTTACTATTGCTAATTTCAATCTGTGTCAAATCACTAGGTATTCAACATGGTTGTTGGATGCTAAACCCAAACCCAAAGCATATTGTGTCTCTATTTGTTCATCGAGGCAAAGGATAAACCCTCCCTCTCCTGTCACACCTTATTTTATTGGTGATGTTTTAATACTTACAATTTATCAGGGTTTCTCATAAGATTGAGATATCTTGTAAGTGTGTTTTCTTCAAAGTGCCAATACGACATGCATATTTGTGGAGTTGTATTTTCTAAATTAGGTTTGTGGCCATTAGTTCTCTCTCTCTCTCTCTCACACGTGTGTGTGTGTGTGTAGACATACACATACACACACACACACACATAATATGGCTATTGATTATCGTTGTAACCTTTTGCGTCACCTTAGTTCCTTTTACGTGATACCTCCTTTTGCTGCCCCTTTTATTTCTCTAGGGTTATAGCGTCTAGCTGACCTGGCTGGTGGGACCCCTTCTTCACTAATCAGGTATGCACTCTTCCGGTGCGGCACGACTTACATCATCCCGCCATCTCCTTCCAACATTTACATTTGATTCTTACCCTTTTAACTTTCGAGGCAAAACCATTGGGCCTATGTGGACTAATGGGTCTCACTTCACGAGTCACTATGTCTAGTCGACCCAGGTGGTCCCTCTCCTAGCTAATAACACCACTATAATAGTAAGAGCCTTGCTTCATACCAACCTTACTTCATCTTGCAATACCTCACCCAACACCTTCTTATGGGCTTTCCTTCGACCTTCCCGCCTTAGGATTTTGAGCTTATGTTTATAGTGGGCAACCCTTCCAACTAATGACATGGTTGTTGGGAGTATGTCATCTTCTTGCATCATCTTGGCGCCTTATCCCTCTATTGTTAACACGATTTCTTTGGGGTGAACCTTATGGGAATTTATCTCCAGGCCATGTCGACACATATGTGCCTAGTTGTGATAGGGACAAATAAAGTCACACCAATAAAATGCCTCCACACATAGGGTTTTGATTAGAGCAAGGATAAGGATAACTCATTTGCGTTATAATTTTAAGGCTTGCCTTCCTGCATCACATTAAGCTTGCTCATGACTCTACCATGGCCCATCTAGGGAAATCTTGTCAACCTTTGGACCATGAGTTTGATTTGGGTTCTGACTGATATCATATAAGCTTGCTTCAAAACTTCACCGATCGCTCCTCACTGATAAATCTGACTAAGGCTATGCTACAAGAGTTAAGTAAACACCATGAGTGGCATTGGTGCTCAATGGCGGCGGTGATGAAAGTGGCTTGCTAATGCACCATGCGGTGCTACCCCTCCTGAGCTTGGGAGAAAGACTCTCCAACCAGTTCTTGGTCCCTAAATGTTCCTCGCATTGGAGCAAAGGAAACTCTAGAGTGTCAGCATAGGCACATATTTAGCCACCTTCCATTGTGGACTCACATTGATCACCCGAAGGGATCCATCTTGCATGTCATTCGCTACGAGCTCCAAACTCCCTAACAGGTCCACCAACAGCTCTATGGTGCTATGCAAAACCTTCTTGTACCTATTCAGCTATGCCATGAGGCTAGCAGAAGGCTTCCAGGTAACTAACATTACCAAGCTAGAGGGCCATTTAGGTAAAGCATATCGATCTTGACTGGGCTCCAAGAGGAAACAAACTACTCAACATTAGAACTAAACTTGTGGTACAACTGACAATCTTGCAATTAGGTAAATAAGTCGACGTATGCATATACATATCCTCTTATGTAGGTTGTCACATATGTAATCTCTTTTATGTTAATAAAAGGGTCTTTGTACCATGTTTCCAAGTTTTATTCTAGATCCTTAGGAATCTTTCTACCACCACTTATGGTGGCACACAATGTCTTGGTAAACTTTACATATGTGATGTTAGCAATGAAGGTAGTTATTAATACATGGTATTGATTTAATTTAAGGTCGTGGAAAAACCATGCCCATAAGGTAAAGCACCACATATTATGTTTCTTACCACATGATAGAGACAACACCAACAAGTAGATCACACAATACTTCATTTCCAGTTTAGAAGCACACTCTTACTTAATTTGTTTAACAATATCACTCATTTTCAAGGAAACAATATACATACAAATATATTTAACATATCCATCAGTACCATTTTCCCCTGGGGTGAAACCACATGTTCATGCATTGATAATCTCCATTTTATCAAAGATATAGTGTCATTTTTTCTATAATGCAACATAAATTCATTAAAATTTGAACAAGTGTAGGAGACTACTTATCTTTAAATTTGCAGGGAGACTGAATTAGGAACAAGGACTCTAAACCCAACCATAGACAACTGTAGCCACACTTGCAGTTATCACCCCGAGCCAAATTATAGAGTCTAAGGGGGTGCTTGCATGAGGAAATAGAACACTAGCTGTCAATCGGGACATGGACTTCCAAAGGACCTCTTTCCTCAATCCTACCAGCTGACCATTGTTATATTCTTCCACACAATGATTCACCTCCTTCCAGGGAGTCCATAATCCACTAAAACAACAATGTTGTAACCAAAGGTCTTCATTCAAGTCTTCTTAAATGTTGCTTCAGGATTAGCCTCTTCCCAAGTTGTCCAGGGCTCTATAGAGTACTATCTCAACCCACAGTCTCTAGGGGACCCAAGTTGTTACGAGGCTTTAGAGATTCCATCCCAACTCACAACATCTAGGGACCCAAGTTGTTACGAGGCTCCATAGACTCTGTCTCAACCCATGACCTCTAGGGACCTAAGTTGCTACAGGGCTCCAGGTATCCTATCTCAACCCACAACCTCTAGGGAACCCTGACTGTTATAGGGCTCCAGAGACTAGCATCTCAACCCACAACCTTTAGGTAACTAGAAGCCAACTCCCTTCTCTTCTCTTCTCTTATGTTTGGTGTTTCCTGTTGATCGAACCAAAGTTCTCTCTCCCTATTTTTTTTCTTCTTCTCTCCTCTTTTCTGATGCTCCTCCTCTGCATAAATTCAAATACCCTTCTTTTTTGACCTCTTTTTTGAGCTGGCATTGATTGTCTTGTCCTCTTTTCTTACTACTTATTTTTTCAAGAAACATGGTCTGTGAACTTCCTTTTGTATCCCATTTAATTTAAAAACCAATTCATTAATTTATGCACAAACCAATCTTTAGTGGTTGTCCCACCAACTCAGGTTTTTTTCACAATAAACCTCAACATCCCAGCAAGCAATCCCCCTTCCCCGCTTTGAAATCTGTGTCCCTTTGACTTGGTCCACTTGTAAGTTTCACATATTGCAAATATATTCACAATGTAATTAATGAGAGAACCATGGGTGGGTTGTCACATTGAACTCCTCTTTTGAGTTATTACAGAATGATTCCTTTGATGTTGTTAAAGATAATGGATCAATAACCCTACTTTTTGGGATTCAACTAGTCAATTGAACTTTATTCTTGATTCAACTAGTGATGTAGATAAGATATAACAACATGACAAAATTACTCAAAAGGGGACACCATGGTGTAATTACACAATTGCGGCCTCTATATATTCAAACATTTATATCCTCTACTCCAGTGCAACTCTAAAAAGTTACCAACAATCGCTTCAAAGTATTTAGAGAGATGCCTAAGGGTATTCCACCTACGACAAATCATTACCATGTTGTTCATTTGCAACCTAGAATTGCACCACATAACATTAGGCCTTATGGATATCCATATGCACAAAAGAGTGAAATTGAACATATGATTCAAGAAATGTTAGAGGCTGACATCATTTAACCTAGCCAAAGTGCTTTCTCTCCATTAGTGATGATGGTTACAAAAAGGGATGGTCCATGGCTTATGTGTCCACATTATAGACAACTCAACAAAATAACCATGAATAATAAGTTTCTTATTCCTATCATTGATGAATTGCATAGAAAAAAATTATTTACTAAGTTGGATTTATATTTGAGATATCAACAAATCAAAACGAGGCAAGAAGAAATTCCCAAAACAACCTTTAAAACAACAAAGGTCATTATGAGTTTTTGGTTATGCCATTTGGACTTACTAATGCACCTTCAATATTTCAAGGCTTAATGAATTTTATTTTCAAACCCTTCCTTATAAAATTTGTGTTAGTATTTTTTAATGGCATACTAATATCTAGCAAATTGTGGGAAAAGCATGTACAACATGTTAACAAGGACTCAAAACTATTGAAAAGAGACAACTATATGCAAAGCCTTCCAAGTGTGCTTTTAGGGTTCAAGAAGTGAATATCTGGGTCATATTATATCTCATGGAGGTGTTAAAGTGGATCCTAACAAAATCGAAGCTATGATAGAGTGGTCAATCCCCAAAACATTGAAGAAACTTAAAGTATTCTTAAGATTGACAAACTATTACTATAAGTTTGTCAAGAATTTGTTGAGATTGCAACAAGATGATGGAGCTTAGTGAAAAGAGTCGCCTTCACTAAGTGGGCCCGCAGGCTATTTTTGGCGCAAGTCTATTTTTAGACTATGTCTATTTTTAGACATATGGATCATGTCTATGTTTATGGATGATTGATCAAGTTGGGAAAATAGATGGACTTCTATTTTTGATGAAAGTGTGAGTGATCACAGTGTGAGTGATCAAGTCTATTTTTAGACTGGCTGTCAAAAATAGAAAAGTCAAATATTATTATCTCACAATAATATTTGGACTATAAACTTAATCTTATTCTCTTGGAGCACTTCAGTTTGAGCTACGGAAGTGGCACATGCAGCTGTCAGAAGGAAATTCGTTTTTCTTATGAGTCAGTTGAGTTGTTGCATGCATGACTTCAGTTAGAACTCAAGTGAGTTGAGTTTAGTGGACTGGAGGTACAGTTGATGGAGTTGTGTTCAGTTTAACTTAGTTAAACTGGTTGTAGTTAGTCTAACTGCAGATAGACTAATGATGAGTTGTTAAACTAATTATTAACTCATAATACAACTAAAGAATACATCAGTTAACTCAGTTGCATGTCAGTGGATGTTCAGTTCAACAGGGACAGGTGGTAGAGAATCAGATTGCTATCAGTTGTGACTATAGTTGTGCACCAGATCTTGCACAATCAAGGGATTGAGTATGCCAATGAGTTTGCTCACGTATTTGGCCCACATTTTAGCCTTTGCTCACGTCCACAAAGAGTGAGTGACTATTTTGCAGGTGAAAAACGAGTTTGGGAAGCTATTCTCATCAGTTTTCAGAGCAGGTATTGAGCAGTGGAGGCAGGCAAGCAGTGGAAGAGATTTGGAGATCAGATCTGAGCTGTATTGTGTGCAACAGAGGTGGAGATACTTGTGAGAAGTATTATGCTGTGTAATGTTACATGACTCAATCATTAATATACAGATAGTGTGGGGTTTTTAGCGAGATGCTTTCCCCGTGATACATACTGTGTTAATGTGTGAATGCTCTTGATGTTTTATTGTTATTGATGCTGCTATATTCTTGATCAACGTAGAGGAGCTTATGTATTGTGTATGTTTTCCGCATTAGTACATGATCAGGATAATCTCCATTGAATATGTGTTAAATTATTCAAAATTTCTATAGAATTATGGTCAAGTAGTAGCACCTCTAATAACATTATTAAAGAAATAAATATTTTCTCGGACTCAAGAAGCAATCAAAACCTTTGAAAAACTTAAGGAGGTTATGTGGATGACTTGTGATAGCCTTTTTTGCCATGGCTCTTGTAAATGTCACTATGAATTGTAATTCACAATGACTAGGTTGGAGGAGTGGATATAGATTCATAGGTCTGAGGAGGAGGAATTGCTTATAGGCACAAGCCACTGTATTTATTTCACCACCTATCTCCTTGATGGATTTATGGCCTTGTTGGTGCAAGCATTGAAGAGTGTATGGGTTGCCTGAACAAAGGACGAACCCATACAACCCCTAATCTCATGGAACACATTGGTGTGGTCAATATGCAAGGAAGGGATGAGAAACAAAGAATCGACAAGAGATGGTGTGCAAGGATGCTTGGTTATGTGGAAGCGCATAGTCAATGATGGTATATGCAATGAGAAAGAGAGTGGAATGCACTCAAAAGTACATATAAACAATGTGATATGAGAGCAAAAGAACTTGTTGGGAAAAAAGGAATAAAAACATAATGTGTGCACATACTTGGAAGCACATTAAGGAGCGTGGTGTAAAGATAAGATTGTAGTATTGAGAAGGTGGAGACATAATGGGCTCTGGAATCCTACTTAGCAGGTGGAGACATTATGCACTTTGGAACTTCCTATGGTGTTGTATAGGTGGAGACCTTGAGTATAAACTCTGGATTCCCGTGGAACCTAACGGGTGGAGACATGGTGTGATTTATATTCCCGTGGGACAACAAGTGGAGACATCATGGACTTTGGACTTATATAGTGTGAATTGGGTGGAGACATTGTGGGATTCGGATCCCTGTAATGGTTAATTGGTGGAGAATTTATGTGTGATTGGATCCCTCCAAGGTTTTACAAGTGCAAAGCTATGTGTTTTGGATCCCTGATGTGTTTAGTAGGTGGAGACACCATGTGCTCTGGAATCTTGGGTTACAAGTGGAGACATTATGTGCCCTGGACTCTTGTGTGATATGGTTGACTTGTATTGGTGTGAATTTCCTCGAGCACTTAACTCCTCAGTCTCTGAATCTGGCTCGAGGATGGTAAGCTATAAAAATGATTGTAGTATAGTTGGGTGGAGAGTTGAAGTCCCTACCTCAGATGTCGATCATTCAAGTTAGTAAGATGAGTATATTCATTTGTACATATGTTGCACTATAAATGGTAAATGATATTATTATGTCTATGGCAATGAATCTATCAACATTTATGATGGAGTAATGTGATATTCTTAGTTGTCTCTAATGAGATGTTATTTATATGTACTTATGGTTATGAGGGGCTTAAATGCCTCTGTGTTTACTAATATATTCTTGAGTTGCAAAGTTATTTACATGGTCTTGTACGAATGTTTGACGTGCTCAATTAACTATCATAGTGTGTGGATTCAATTGATTGGCATGGCCATGGATAATTGACTTATTGAGAATGTTGATTATCTTTATGTCATGACATATGTTTTATCAGTGGATCTGATAATATTGTGTGGAACCCATCAAGTGAATTGAGATGATGTTATTGTACCTGAATGTACAGAGTAGTGTTAGCCATGGTTTGGCTTGTTTTTTTGTCTATTAATAGGAAAGTTGATAGTTTTATTGATATTTTAAGACTATGTACAATATATGGAATGTTAGCATGGAATGAGGGCTTCATCCCTATAAAAGTTAGCGTTCTATGCAGCGCTAAGCTTTAAGGAAAGCTTGGGAAAGGTCCTTGGAAATTCCTTAGAAATTCTAAGTCTAAAGTATTATAGAAATCATACTTGTATCTAGGGCCGAAATAAAGCTTATAAGAGTTTTGTATTTGAACTAGATGTATTTTAGGCAGGGCATATGTATTTAGGAGTTCGTACATTGGGGTCATGTGCACTTCGTGCTCTTTTACGAAAGCACAAGATTTGAAATACTTTGGATATGTCACATAGGAAGCAATCAAAGGTGATATCCGGGTGGGGCTCATTTGGGTGCCCACGGGCTTGGAACTAGATTCATATGAAATTAGAGTGAGGCCTGATGGGTGAATAATTAGCATGAGGTTGGATTGCCCCATAAGTGAAGGATGTATTCGAGATCTGGGAACAATTGGGGGTGAGGGCACGATGCTAACTCATGGAACTCTAGATGTGGGCTAGGGCCAGATACATATTGGGCCAGATGTGGCCCAACTCTGGATATGTTTGTGGAGAATTATTTGCGAGTTACACTTGATTGAAGATGAATTTCGTAAATTGTGTAGGGAATCCATGGTGGCCCGATATAGAGAGGTAATTAATTCAAATTTGGACTTATTAATTTGTGAGAGCATCCAAATATTTGAGAAAAAAGTTGTGGTGTTAAATTTGGGACATCATGAATGGTGGGCCAGGTTCAGATTCACTTGTAGAGATGTATAAATTTGGGGGTTTGAGGAATTTGCCACAATACAAACTCTTTCGTATAGTCAAATATCACTTAGAGCTAAATGCAAAGGAATTTGATGATTTGGTGAAGGGATCAGGCCTAATGAGACCCACGAGCTAGGATGAAGTGGCAACATCATAGATGCATTGTTAATACCACATTGGTGCCATGTAGGTGTCACGAATGGCTTGGAAGGGTCATGTGGGTGCCACATGGTAGCATCTTGTTGATGTGGTAAAAGTTAACTGGTTAATCTTTAAAAGAGCATAACTTTCAATTCAGGAGTCAGATTGAGGTAAAGTTTATATTGTCGAAAAACTCTTGATGAGATGATGCAATGGTGTTGTCCAAAGTTGATTTTGAAAACTTTGGTGAAGAAGGAATGTTGTAACCCCATATTCATAGTGGGACCATGGAGGTCAGGTTCATTGACAGTAACACCTCCCATCAACCTGGGAAGTCCAAGAGGGTGCAAGGAAGTGTTACATGACTCTTGTCCTAGCCATACTTAACTTCACGGAGACCTTTATTGTGGAGTGTGATGCCATGGGCCATGGCATTGGTGTAGTTTTAACAAAAGAAAGAATACCCTTTTGATTTCAAAGTAGACAACTTAAAGGAAAAACCTTACTTAAATCCATTAATGAAAAATTGACATTGGCCAAGCTACATGTAGTTAAAAGATCATGCCCTTACCTAATAGGAAGATATTTCAAGGTAAAAATAGATCATGATAGTTTGAGGTAATTCTTGGATATATGATTATCTTCAAAAGTGAAACAAAAATGGGTTACAAAGACACTAGGTTATGACTTTGAAATTGCCTACATAATAGGAAAACATAATATAGTAGTAGATGCACTTTTAAGGAAAGAAGTATAAACATAAGGCTTGTTATCTATCATTTCTATTATGTTGATCCGGATTGGATCATTATATTCTTTGACATCCATCTCGATGACTTTAGAGTGGAAAGCGTGGAGGAATCAACTCATAGGACCATTTTTAACAGTGAGACCTAGTTTGACAAATTAGGGTCTAAAACCTTTTGGGAGCATTTTGAGGCATCAAACAATTTTTTTTGGGGGTAAAAGTTTGTCACTTTAGCATGACAACTTTTTTTCCTATTCTACACACATATACCTTTTCAACGACACAAGAATCACGTCTGTTATATGGAAAATTCACTTATGTGGACAAAAATGAACTCCCTAGATCTAGTGGTCTGATCTAGAACAACAGAGGACAAAAATATCTAACTTTTCCTTAGAGAGACTAGAATATGAAAAATAGACCTACCTAGAATCCATAGTAAGTCCTCCTCTTCTCTTCGCTTGTAAGATCTAATCGTAGTTCCATGCAATATAAATGGAACCATAAATAATGATTAAAACAAGCAAAGGAACTACAATATCTGCATAACATAATCCAATACCTCTATTCAATGAGTCAAAATGGCATTGAAATACATAAGAATCAACGTGACACAAGTATAGGAAAGCAAAGTTCTTTTTGTATTAATAAATAAAGGAGAGAGTTACAACCATATATAGAAGCTGACTTTGTAGATGTCTCCCCAAATGTCTTGTCCTTCCTTGCCACAAAGTAAAAATTCACACTCAACCCTAATGCATAAATGGATGATGAATCATTAAGCTTAAAGTAGCAGCATAAGGGAACTAACAATCTCCAAAAGCCAACCACGTAATCTCCAAAAGCCAACCGAGACTCCATGGGAGGCAATAAATTTATATGGTAAACATGGTAGTTTAGGATTTAACAATCCAGGCTTGAGATCCACTTGTGAAGGAGGATAAGCTCAAGGGATAAGAGATAAGATCACTAGAGTAGGATCATATAGGAATTTGAGATCTTTATCCATGGTAAATGGTTAAAACTGCCTTAGAAACTTATGGAAGGAGAAGATTTGCAAATATTTTTTTAATTTTCTTGGAATTCTAGACTAAGTGTACTTGCAGAATGGGGAAACCCACGCTGATCAACACAGATTCTCAATTATGCAACTTACACGCAACACAGGTGGACAACCATACATGATTTGTTGGGGCTAAAAACATGGTTTTTGAGCCGATAGACCCATACACTCAAACATTTTGGAGAAATAATGCTTAGGGCTTTGCCAAGGGATCATGACAAAGTGTCCAAGGATGTTGATTGGTTCGGTTTTCAGGCCTTTTGAAATGATGTGACAAAATGGTTTGTGACAATGTCAATTAGATTCTATACGTGAAAGTTACGTCACTCAGAAGTTGACCTTCCTATTTTCACCACCATAATTTGAGAGGATGCCACATAATCCCCCATTATGCATGGCAAAGGGACTAGCCACATGATTATGATAAAAAGACTATATATTGTAACTCTGGTTAAGAGTTGAGTTAGTGATCCAGAATCTCTAAGTTACCATAATCATCCAAGAACTTTTATTTTTGTGATGTTAGTGGAATTGTGAGTGAAAGAGTAGGAAAAAACACATTCGCATACAATTTAAATAAGATAAAATATAAAGGCAACCATGAAGATAAGGTACTAAAAAGAGTTTGATAACAAAGTTCATCCAATGTAGACTACGTCTTTAGGCCTTGCTCAAAGTGGGGAGGCCTCTTCATTCATCTCAACAAATCAAATAAATACATGGCAAAATTACACCTTATACCTCCAAATTTGGGGATGACCTGAAAATGGGATGCTCGGATGGAGAAATGGACTACACCATCAAATTATTAGCAAAAAATTGTGAAATTTGAGTATAAAGATGACCCCTTTATGACATTGCCACTTATGGATCCCCAAGGAATCTTCTATATTCTCTTAACATAAAAAAAGATACTCCACGTTAGGGTTCCGCTCTTGGAAACATGCGTCAGGGTTTCGTCACTTCATAGTTCCGCACACTGTTTTGTTGCAGAATTTCGCTCTTGGCTCGCTAGTCTCCATTCCACTATGCAATTGAGTGAAGTTTTTATACAAACTCCTCGACGGAGTTAACAAAGGTGCGCACCTAGCACTGTGGTTGGCGGGTGTTTGCAAGCTCTTTGGAATAGTGAGGGTCGTAAATTTAAATCTGTGGACCCATACTATTTTGGTGTCGTTGTTATATATGTGTTTGAAACTTGTTATAATGGTTAACACCATGTTGCAATGTTTTAATATCCACCCATGTGACTTGTTCACATGACTTAACCGTATGACCTGTTACATATATATTTCCCTCCATGTTTGATCGTTTATTACACCATATAACATTTGCTTCCAACCCATGCCATGTTGTATTGACCATAATTTATCACATGTGATCGTTTCATGTTCTAATTGTTGCCATAGTTAGACCGTTGACCGTTCAAACCATATGCCATTTGAGTTTGTCGGTGCACATATTTTTAATACTCTCGTCGGATTGTTATGGTTGAAAGCCATATACAGTTACAATGTTGCCATTTAATATGGCTTATAATATTTGTTTGAACCTCACCGTTATAGTAGTTCTTTGAATTTTTTTTTGTTGTTTTAGTGTGAGCCCGTAACTTTAGGTTATATGCTTATAACCATAAGTATTAATATAACCATAATGTTTTATACAATAACCAATTTGTTATTGTTTATTGTTTTTTTGGTTATGATATATATTTTGTTTTGTCTTTTGTGTAGGGCTAGGAGGCCAATGTTGTAGTGCCATGTGTCAGTGGCCTATTTGTCAAATCACCACATAAGCATAGCAGATCCCACATCCCTTTATAATTTTCAAACTTCTAACAGTAGTAAAATGGTCATATGGACTCCAATTGAGGTGTTGTTCACGTCGTTGGGTTCGCAATGATGAACACTACAACCTAGTATCATTATTGGTGACGTCTGGGAACTTTAAAAAATGAGCCTTTAGAGATCCTCCTAAATCAGGTAGTCAAGCCTAACCATTAGCAGGCTATCAACCTATGTTACAATCGGGCCACTAAGAGGAAAAATGGTTCCATTCCTTTGAGTACATTTGTTCCATAACTAAGCAAAAATGACTTAGAGGGATAGGAGATAGAGCACACAAAGATGATTTGTGCACTATAGTAGCCACAAACCATACTTCTTTGTACTCGCAAACATTTTCTATTCATAGAAACAGAGCATAACAACCTCACCTTCTAGTTAGGTTTTTCTCTCGAAAGGGTTTCTTAGGTCATATCTTGTGTCGTATGTATGTGTGAGTTTTTATTTCATTGTTCTCTAATTTCTACATAATTTTTTATTCACATGCATGCACTATTAACAATATTCTACAAATCCGTAAATCTAAAAAATAAATAACTTGCATTTTCACCAAGAGGTGCAAGGGCACATCGATAGTGCTTTAGGTTTTTTTTACCCTTCAAATACATATATAATAGCATTTGAAATATAAGGATTTTTAATGTCTCACCGGAGGTTGGGATCTACTAGTCGAATTCAAGATCTGCAAATTAGACAAGACAACAGAGCTATAATCTTTGGAAAAGACTATGAAAAACCTCGAACATAAAAACATTAAATGTACTCTCAACACATAAAAAAATACCCACCAAGATGATTTGTAGGTTCATCTAGTAACAAAATTGTAGGATTCATGAATAACGCTCATGCCAGAGCTATTCACATACACCAACCACTAAAGAAGTCACTTGTCTTTTTTGCTTGCATTTTTTTTTATCAAAATCTAAGCCAAATAAAATTTCAGCAACTCACTTTTCTATTGTTGCAACATCCAAGGATTCTAGATGTTCATATATTTGATCTAGTGCCTCTCCACCTCCATTATCCTAGACCACCAATTAAAGAAAAGAAGATTTTATAATCCATTTCATTTTTCCATAGAAAAATAAGATTTTATAATCCATTTCATCTGTATATAAAATATCTCAAAACTGATTGGAAGGATGTAAGACATTCTAGAAATCACATTAAATATTAACTAGCTAAAAAATTAAATGCACAACAAGAGGACACAACATTTTGGAGTCTGAGAAAGATTCATAAAGAGGTTTATCCCTCAAAGTATATATTTAATATATGAACTTTAAAATAAGAGAAAAAAAAGGCTCAAGAACAAATCCTCAATCACTGCAATTCACCTGATTTATTGCTCGTAGTAGTCACAGTGACATGGGCACTCTCCAAAATCACCCTCTTAGAAGTTAAATGATGAGTTTTCCATACAATCAAAGTAAAAATAGGTTATAGTAGTTTGGATAAATGGGATTTTACCATGCATACAATGATATTGAGGTGCACAACCACAACGTTTGGAATATGAACACAAGTTGCATACTACATCCTAACCAATGCTATGAAGTAATGTCCTAATAACACAGGGCTTCGATTTAAACCTTATGTTTCTCACAACTTAGAGTCAAAACCACCAATGACGTGCTGGTGATATTTTTTAATTTGGCATTTTTTAGCTATTGTGTACATGGAAAATGCATTGAGGACCAATGTACAAACTCCAAAGCAAACATTCAATCCAAGAATGCTCAGAACTTTCTTAAAAAACAAGGTAGATGCAATGGATGTTTTGAATTTCCCTTTGTTGTTATGTTATAAATAAAGTTAACAACATGGGGATGTTCTTGCAACTCTAGTTTCCCCTGTGAAATTGGTGGAAACATGTGTGAATGCTACCCCCAGGAGAACTACAAATGTCTGTCATGAAATAATGATAAGTATATACCTAGGATGAAACTAATAATATTAAGCATATCAAATCATGATGTGTAAGCATAAATTAATAAGAAAAAAATCCCCAATATGTAAAACATAATAAAAATTACAAAAGAATACATGGCAATTCCCAAAAGCAATCTTTGATACATTACATGGAATGCCATTTGAAAAGTTGTAGTATCTTTTCGTTACTTTTCCAATGTCATTTCATTTTTGCTGCAATAATTTCCATGCACTCATTTTGGAAGAAACTCATGAAGCTAAATTTAATGGTAAGCCTCAAGTGCCCTATCAATAGAGTTGAAGTCTTTATTTCAATGGCAAACAACATTTACCAAAAAAATTATATTATAAACATGTGTTATGAATAACTAATAATTCTAGCATTGTGCGTGGAGTGTTGGGTTGTGTTATATTCTTTCCATGACTAACCTATGTAGTGAACTGGGGGGTTTAGAGGGGGGGCGGAGCCCCCCCTTAATTACGCTGATTGCGCAGCGGGGGGGTCATCGGGGGGGCTAGCCCCTCTCTACGGGGTCTGGGGTAGCGCCTCGAGAAATTTTTTTTGGACCCTATATTAGGTTGGGCGAACCTACCTATGGTTTTTCAGTCCATGGTTTTGGATGCGATGGTTTTCGGTCCATGGTATTGGATGCTTCGGCATGTATAAATATGTATTGTAACATTGAAAGGAATATAATGAAAAATCAAGCTGGTAGTCCCGGTTTTGGGATCCAGGGGAAAATCTCTGTGTATATGTGTTTTATGTGTTATGCTCTCGCATTGTTTATTTTCTGTGTTTTTAGAATTCGTATCCAGGTAATTTCTGTACGGGGTTAAAACCTACATTTGGTATCAGAGCTATTTTGGCTTCAAGGGGACGCCTTTGTTGCTGAGGGTTTTCGCTCGGGCCTGTGGTAGACCCTATTCAGTGGGAGATCTGCGAGATCGATTCTGGTGGTGAAATAAGATGGCGAGCAGTGGAAAGATAGAGATCGAGAAATTTAATGGTCAGAGTTTTGAGTTATGGAAACTCAAGATGGAGGATCTGTTGGTGGATAACGATTAGTGGATCACGGTAGATTTGGGTACTAAACCAATGGGAGTGACTGATGAAGAATGGAAGAAGTTGGATCGGAAGGCAAAGAGCACAATACAATTGTGTGTCTCAGATTCAGTATTGCTGAATGTATCAAGAGAAGCTACAGCAAAGGCTTTGTGGGACAAGTTAGGGACATTGTACCAATCTAAGTCTCTGGTGAATAAACTGTTCCTGCAGAAAAAAGTTGTATAACCTGAGGATGAAAGATGGATACTTGGTGACAGAGCATCTGAATGCGTTTAATACTGTGGCAAGTCAGTTATCATCTGTTGATATCAAAATTTCAGATGAAGATAAGTGCATTAGTTTGTTGTGTTCTCTACCAGATTCGTGGGATAGTCTGGTTATTGCAATAGGTAGCAATGCAACTACCTTGCAGTTTGATGAAATAGTCTCATCCTTTCTGACGAAGGAGAGGAGACGGAAAAATATGGAGAGCCAGAATGGCGATGCCTTATCTGTACGAGGACGGTCCCAGAACAAAAACAAAAATAAGTCATCGAGTGGGAGATCTAATTCTAAAGGGAGATCTAAATCTCCAGGAAAACCTGTAAAGGTTGTGTGGTGGAAATGCAGAAAGGAAGGGCACTACAAAAGGGACTGTAAATCTAAAGCTCCTGATAAAGGAAAGGGATCTGATGATGCTCCTTCTGCAGAGGCGAAAACCACCTCAGATGAAGGTGGAGATGTGTACTTGGATTCTTCAAGTACACATGTAGATCATGAGGCATGGTTGATTGACTCAGGTGCATCCTTTCACTTCACTCCCCATAGAGAGTGGTTCTGCGAGTATGATAAATACGATGGTGGTGACATCTTCATAGGGATGATAGGAAGTTTGGAATTGTTGGTCGCGGAAAAGTAAAGTTGAAGTTGCAAGGTGGAAGGGTTAGAACACTTCCGGGTGTTCTGCATATTCCTGCATTAGCCAGAAATTTAATTTCTGTAAGCAAGCTGGATGATGCAAGTGTAAAAACAGTGTTCGAGAAGGATAGCTGCAAGATGGTTCGAGGAGCACTGGTATTGATGCGGGGAGTTCGGACTGGAACTCTGTACAAGATGCAAGGTAGCACTGTTGTTGATAGGTGCAACAGTTCTATGGTTCCTGAAAGTGGAGCAAAAAATCTAGTGGTCTTTGGAGAGAAGACCATGTTGTGGCATCAAAGGCTTGGACATATTGGATAGAAGGGCCTTCGAATACTTCATCGTAAAGGTATGAGTAATAGCTCTCTAGATTTTGATTTCTTTGAAAATTGTGTATATGGGAAGCAGAATCGGGTGAGTTTCCCCTCTAGTGGTAAGAGGACAAAACCGATATTAGAGCTTGTGCACAGTGATGTGTTTGGACCTGTGAAGGTTCCATCACTAGGTAAGTCTGTGTACTATGTATCATTTATAGATTACTTCTCAAGGAATACATGGATATATTTCCTTAAGAAGAAATCTAAAGTCTTTTACAGGTTTAAAGAATTTAAGGCTCTGGTGGAAAACCAGACAGAGAAGAAGATAAAGGTTTTGAGGTCAGATAACGGTGGAAAGTTTTGCAATAAGGAATTTGAAGAATTTTGTAAGAAGTGTGGTATCGCACGGCGGAAGACTACTCCATATACACCTCAACAAAATGGAGTTGCAGAAAGAATGAATAAGACGTTGATGGAAAGGGCAAGAAGCATGCTCAGTAGTGCCAGATTAGGACAGGAATTTTGGGCAGAGGTGGTGGATACAACATGTTACCTGGTCAATAGATCACCTTCATCAGCGTTGGAAGATAAAACTCCATAAGAAGTATGGACTGGTAAGAAACCCTCTCTTTCACATCTGAGGGTATTTGGATGTGATGCATATGTACATGTTCCAAAGGAGAAACGAACCAAGTTGGATAGTAAATCTGAAAAGTGCATCTTTATTGGGTATAAGGATGGTTAAAGGGTTATAAGCTTTGGAACCCAGTAACAAGGAAGGTTGTGTACAACCGAGATGTGGTGTTCAGAGAGGTGAAAGATGTTATTAAACATGAAGTCCAACCAAAGGAACCTGAGAAGATAGAGTTTGAGCTAAAGGAGGAAGAATCAGACTCTACAACAGAGGAGGAATCAGAAGATGAAGAGCCACGAACTCCGGGTCTAAGAAGATCAGTTCGAGAAAGAAGGCATCCAAAAAGGTATAGTCCATTTGCTTTCTGTTCAAATTTTGCTTTATCTATTACTGATGATGATCCCAGAACTGTGAAGGAAGCAGTAGATTCAGAGGATGGAAAACTCTGGAAAGAGGCCATGGTTGATGAAATGGCATCTTTACACAAAAATGAGGCTTGGGATCTGGTGGAGTTGCCGGTTGGAAGGAAACCCATTGGCAGCGAATGGGTGTTCAAAAAGAATAAAAATGCAGAAGGAAAAGTGGAGAAATACAAAGCTCGGTTGGTAGCAAAAGGTTATTCCCAGGTGCCGAGAATTGATTTTGGTGATATTTTTTCTCCTGTTGCCAAGGTAACTTCTATTAGATTACTTTTATCTGTTGCTGCTGCTTTTGATTTTGAGGTAGAACAAATGGATGTGAAAACAACATTTCTTCATGAGGATCTAGAAGAGGAGATCTACATGAAGCAACCTGAAGGCTTTGTGGTGAAGGGTAAGAAAGAACTGGTATGCAAGTTAAGGAAGTCTTTGTATGGGTTAAAACAGTCACCAAGGATGTGGTATCAGAAATTTGATACATTTATACAGCGACTTGGATTCACCAGAAGCAAAGCAGATCACTATGTGTATTTTAAATTAATTGGTGATCGTGTTATTTATTTGGTCTTGTATGTGGATGATATGTTGCTGGTTGGAAATGACAAAGAAATTATCCAGGATTTGAAGACCCAATTGTCCTCCAAATTCGACATGAAGGATCTTGGTGTTGCAAACTATATTTTGGGCATGGAAATTAAAAGAGATCAGGCAAAGAGGAAGCTCTGGTTAAACCAGAGGAAGTATGTCGAGACAATATTGCAGAGGTTTAATATGTAGGATAGTAAACCAGTGAAGGTTCCTATTCATGTAGGTGTAAAGTTATCTGCTGAACAGTGTCCCAAGACACAAGAAGAGGAAGAGGATATGTCCCGTGTTCCATATGCAAGTGCAATCGGTAGCCCGATGTATGCAATGGTCTGTACTAGACCAGACATTGCACATGCAGTGGGAGTATTAAGCAGGTTTATGTCAAAACCAGGGAAGGAGCATTGGAAAACAGTGAAGCGGGTTTTTAGGTATTTGCGTGGCACTAGTGATTATGGTTTGTGCTACCAAGGAAGACCAGGATTGGACAGAGTTTTGGATATTCGTGGCTTTGTTGATGCAGACCAGGCTGGAGATTTGGATCAAAGAAGATCTACAAGTGGGTATGTGTTTAACCTATTTGGAGGTGCAGTCAGTTGGATGAGTAAGAAATAATCTGTAGTGGCACTATCAACTACAGAGGCAGAATACATGGCAACCACTCATGCAAGCAAGGAAGCAGTTTGCTGCATAGATTGTGTTCAAATATGGGGTTAGTACAGGGAGCTATAAGGATAGACTGTGACAGCGAAAGTGCAATTTTCTTGGCAAAGAACCCTGCTTATCATTCAAAGATAAAGCACATTGATGTTCAATATCACTTTGTGAGGTATATGATAGAAGATAGAAAGGTGGTGCTAGTAAAGGTGGACACTTTGAAGAATACTGCAGATGCATTGACAAAATCTATGAGCTCTGAGAAGTTCTCTTGGTGTAGAGAAACAATGGGTGTTTCAGGGTTGGAAAAATGACTAAGCTCTCCTGTGGCCCCCTGTGGAAAGAAAAAAACAAGTGGGTTATTGTTTGGTTGTGTTATATTCTTTCCACGACTAACCTACGTAGTGAACCGGGGGGTTGGGGGGGGGGGTCACAGGGAGGAGGAAGCCCCCCCTATCCAGGGGGTTTGAGGGGGGTGGGTAGCCCCCCTCCATGGGGTCCGGGGCAGCACCCTGAGAAATTTTTTTTTTGGACCCTATATTAGGTTAGGCGAAGCTACCTATGGTTTTTCGGTCCATGGTTTTGGACGCGATGGTTTTCGGTCCATGGTATTGGATGCTTCGGCATGTATAAATATGTATTGTAACATTGAAAGGAATATAATGAAAAATCAAGCTGGTAGTCCTGGTTTTGGGATCCAGGGGAAAATCTTTGTGTATATGTGTTTTATGTGTTATGCTCTCGCATTGTTTATTTTCTGTGTTTTTAGAATTCGTATGCAGGTAATTTTTGTACGGGGTTGAAACCTACATGGAGAATATCATAAACCAATTGTACTATTAGTTCCTACTAATGCCTCTACAAGAGGGCTTAGGATATCAATACTATAAAATGCTTCCATATGACTCTCAAGTTCTAGATAAATGCTCATTGGCTCAATTTGAAGCACCAACAACAAAAACATTCTATTGCATCTTCAAAAGTACTTACAAAAATAAACCACCCTATGTACAACATGCCTCTTTTGAATTGGAGTCAATATAACATATTTACCACTTTGAGAGTCTGAAATGTACTTTTCCTTTTCATAAGTCTCCTTTTGTTTCTTGCTAGGAGATGTGATATTGAAGTGCTCTGAAAATGATTGACTAGGGCACAAAGGTATCCATTTGAGATAATTTGTGCAAGCAGTTCCCTATCAAAGTGCCAGATATAAAATATAAACATCTTAGACTTCAAATTGTGAAGTTGTCTGTTTCTGAATTGACGACACTCTAACCCAATGAATACATAATTATTCTTCAAATGCACCAAGGTTATTCATTAATCAGAGACCCCACCTCTAAAATAGAGTTTCAACCTCAGACGGATGGGAAAAACTTGGTACGGTTGAAAGGGAGAGCATACAACTCTCCACTTCTAGGTCAGTTTTGAATGAATGGAACTTATCCCACCAATGATAGCCTCTGTCTTTCCTTGTTGAACTCTCTCCCATATGTAGACTCTTATCCAAAAACAATGTTACGATGCCAACAACTAGAGCCGGGGACGAGACTATCACATTGATAATGTCAATTAACTGTGAAAGAAGCCATTAAAAAATGTTTAAAGTTAAAAACATTGCAAATTTCAAGAATGAAAGAGAATTTTGCCTCAAGGAAATGCTAGCCAAAAAATCATGATTTAGTCCTTGATAAAAGTTGTAAGAACCTTACCCATCATCCATGAGTGTGGACTGAACCATGACCAAAAGTAAGCATAAATTCATTGAAGTATTATGGTACTGATAAGCCCAAAACAGAGAGAATCCCAATATGAGCTTCATTCTAAAACTATTTAGATTGTAAAATTGAAGGAAACTGAGCCCACCACCAGTTGTTCATCAAGAATATAATTTTTTTAGACATAAGGCAAAACCCAAAGAATTGTTTTTCTACCCTACAATGTTGAAACTATATACAAAATATTTGCCAATATAGTTAACCAACAAATTGTTGTTTTATCCTATTGTGTTGAAATTTCATTGTCCAAATTGTCTACCAATATGAGTTAACCATGAGGTTTTATGTATACGTCCCTGACACATTATGACAATAGCTAAGACATTAGTTGACTAACTTTGCAACTCAGCATATAAGATTTGTGTACACTGTATACATACCAACATAACTAAAGAGGAGACAATACAGGTGGTGAGCTCCAGTATTGTAGCAATAATGCTACAACTCCTGGGGCTTCCTGTCTCTCATTTTATCAACCCGGTAGTTCGTACAAACTTGGAAGCGACGGTGCTATATGCACAAGTACTAGCTCTTGTCGCAGTTGTCACTTGGTCAGCTGGCACAAGTCCGCTAGGGCTCAAGCCAACTTCTATAGGCTCTCAGAAGAAGCTTGCTAATTGATGGACGAAAGCTAATCTCAAAGGAAAGTTACTCTACTTGACAAAAATGGACTGAAAGCAAATCAAAGCATGTAAACCTAGGAAACCCTAATTTAACTAGTCTGACCTCTACAATGCATGGAATGTAAATGCAACTTCTACCAATGCTGTCACTACCTCTGATAAATGAAAATGCATCGTTCTAAACTACTTGCATCATGAAAGTTATGTTTTTGTATTTTCTGTTAAGTGTGTGGGATGATGGTGATCTTGAGCTAACTAGGGTTTGGTTGTGCAGATGGGATGGAGAAGGAAGGAAAGCGTGGGATAGGTTGGGGAGGCTAGGAGAGGTCCCTAGGGATCCTTAGCACCCATCCACAGAGGTTCCTCGCATTCAGATGCTCAGCAACCGAGAGAGTAGCCTCCTACAGGATGGCTGTGGAGAATCCTACAGGATGTCTATAAATGGCTACAGGATGACCTACCGTGAGTGTTTGGAGTGATGGAGGAATGATGAAATGGTAGAGGGAGATGTGTAAGGTAGGGATGAGGCTGGCGATGGCTTTAGAAGTGGAAGATTAGGATGGGAAGTGAGTGTAGGGAGGAGGATGGAAGGTGAAGGGCTATGTCAACGAAAGGCTAGAGAATGGGAATACGTGAGGAATGAAAGACTTTGTGAGGTAACAGAGCGGAGCAGGGGTCAAAGAGATGTCTGCATGCGTGATCAAGATGGAGGACAAAGTGATGGAACGAGAGAGAGCAGTGTAAGTGAAACAAATGCTTATGACTGTCATTTAACCAAAAATGCATCAACCTAAACTACTTGTGCTTGTAAATTCGATGAGCAGCAATCTAAACGTGAAAGAGAACGTGCATGAAGCTGTGGTAAGGAAGTGTGGTGCAGGTGTGAATCATGTAGAAGCAGCTAACTTAACGTGACTGTGTTGGCAGCAATCATGGAATAAAGAAATGCGTATTTTTGGTGGTTAATCATGGACTTCACTCCAATCCCAGATGAGACGGCAGTGAGCCTTAACAACCTTTTTGTTGGAGCTCCAATCGATTATATCTATCCTCTGCTACACTAAGCAAATGGAAACAAATTCACTATAAGCAATCTCCTATCTAACTCATGAAAAAGACCAACTCAACAACCTGTAATTCGAATTGCATGTGTAAATGGAAAGCTCACAGTGCTGAAATGAAATGGAAACAACACTACAGCAGAGGGGATCTATGGCTCTCAGGTTGGGCCCTAACCTGAGAGCTATAGTCTCCTTAAGAAAAACTCAGAACTAGATCACAAACTGCCTTCTTTATTCATAACTGATATCATGCCAAATTGGCTTACAAAAAGGAACGAAAACTGAAATGTGCTCCAAAATTACAATAGCAATACGAGAATTTCAACAACCTATCTAAGGCTAAAGCCTTCATACTTATACAAAAACGATGATCCAACAAGTGTCCTACATTTTAGGAGCTCGGCTGTCCAACTAGAGTTTAACTGCTGATCCTGTAGGATGGTCATAATCGCTGTTCCTGTAGAGCAGTTTATAACTGCTGTTCCTGTAGAACAGCTGGCCGTTTTTTAAGCTCGGAGGGGAGATGGATTAGAGCTCGGAGTTCTTGATGGGAATCACGAGGGATGTCCCTAGAACCGTGGACATCCTCTCCCAAAACCCGCAGTGCCACCTCGTTGTCTCCTTAACTCCTTTTTCGTTGTCTTTTGCTCCCTTTTAATGCCAAAACCTGGAATCAAAATGCATTAGTCACGTAGAGAGAGTGCCTACCCTTCTTCCTACAAACAACATGAATAAACTAAGAAATGCATGCATAAGCAATAAAAAATGAATGGTTTGAGCAAGTAGAATAGGCCAAAATGAGCCCAAATTGTACCAAAATTGGGGCTCATCATCACCCCCCAGCTGAACCATTTGCTCATCCTTGAGCAACCTTGCTCCTGCTCCTTGTCCTTGGCCGAGGATTCGGGATCGGAACAGGCTCTTTCTTTTCTGGTTTTGATGGCCCTGCCTTCTCTGCCCCTGGTGGTGATGAGGGTGATGCTTCCTTCCCCTTTCCTATTTCCTTGAGTCGGGCTTCGGAAGGCGACTGGCCTATTTTTCGTGTCCAGGAAGTTATTTTTGGGCTCCCTTTTTCTGGGGTGGCTGATGTTTTAGAGGGGGTCCTTGCACTGGGTGAAGTAGGGACATCCCCTGAAGTGGTTTGGCTGCTGGGTGGAGGCTGTGGCTTGCCCGTGGTCATCCTCTTGCTTCTCCTGACTTCAGGTGGTAGAGGGGTCTCCCTCTCTCTTTTCTCTTTCGGTTTTGGAGGTGTGCTGAGGGCAGCCAGTGCCACTGCTGCCTCCTTCTCAAGAACGCCAGCCTTCTCTTTCTTGCGCTTTGCTATCTCGGAGCTCCTTGTAGAGGGCCTCTCCTTTTTAGATTTCGGGCTTCCTGTGGAAGACCCTGCTTTGCCCGCTTCCGGGCTTCCTGTAGAAGATTCTTTCTTTGTCTTCGGACTCTCTATAGGAGGCTGTATCTCAATGACCTTCGGGCCTCTTGTAGAAGCCCCTCTTTCCAATCTCGGGCTTCTTGTAGAAGCCTTTTTCTCCGTTTTTGGGCCTCCTGTAGAAGCCTGTCCTCCAATGATTTTCGGGCTTCCTGTAGAAGCCTTGGTTGTTGCTCTTGGGCTTCCTGTAGAAGCCTGTTCCTTACTGATCTTCGGGCTTCCTGTAGAAGCCTTTATCTTTGTTTTCGGGCTTCCTGTAGAAGCCTGTTTTTGTGTTTTCGGGCTTCCTGTAGAAGCCTGTGCTTGCGTTCCTGTAGATGCAACTTCCGCCACCTTTTCTTGCTTGGCTGCGTGGATTTTGCTTTTGGCTTTGCCTGCAGGAGCTGACGAGGTGCTTGGGCTGGCAGGGACCACCTCAGTCTTGACTGCCCTGCTTTTCAACCTCTGTTCCCTTGCTGACAGGATGGGGGTGTCTTCTTTTGCTCTGTCATCCTTTCCCTCCTCCTTTTCCTTTCGTTCTTCCTTCTGTGTCGGAGTCGGGACCTTTTTGCTTTTCCCTTTCTTACTCTTGGCTACGGGCTCTTCTTCTTCACCGCTAGAGGACTCCGTTTCTTCAAGCAACATTTTTATGTCCCCTTCCCGTGTTAAGTTCCTAAATTATTCCCATGTGAGGGGGACTTTATATGAGTGAAGAGCATCCTCCACAAGCAATTTTATCAGCCCATGATGGGCTATCTGATCAGGGATTCCGTCCTTGAGCTTTGTAGAGCACTCCATCAAGGACTGCAGTAAAAAGTAAGGAATGCTCAGCCTCTGTGCTGCAGGGAGGTCAATCTGGTGTCTTAGTTCATTGAGCAGCCTGAAGTGATACGCATATATGATGCTGTAACGACCCTCACAGGTGATATATTTCATAATTTGCAAACTGACTTCGTTCCACGGTGGCAACAGGCTTGTCCTTTTCACCCCATTTTTGTCCTCTGTGAATGATTCTTCAGGCGGGAAGAACTCCTTCTTTGCTTGTTGGCTCTGCTTCCGCTCTTCTTTATCCCACGACAGACCCATGGGCAGTTCCGTGACTCGACTTATGTGCTCTGGGGTGAGTTGGAGGCTGAGGCCTCGGAAGCTTACCGTGGCCAGTGTCAGGGATTTAGGCTTCAAGGCCTGCAAGAATTCCTCGGCTACTTCATCATCGTAGCCTTGTAGCTTATCACAAAAAGGCATCCATTGTGCTCTGGTGAAGAGCTCAACCACTGCCGGGTTTCTCCTTAATTTGGCGGAATCTGTGGGTTCTCGCCTGATAAACCCACCAGGCATGACGAACACAGTGGTTTTGACCAAAGGCGGTAGATATAAAGGAAATTCGGTCTTATAGACAGAGCATGCAATGAATTCACAAAACCACAGTCTAATTATACTGCTATCCTGTAGAAGCGATAGTATAGGCACGGTAATCCAATATCTTTTATGACCAGACTGTGAATAATGACCTTGCCACCTTTGAAAACCAATTGCGGAAGGAGTTTCAGGGTTACCTCTTTTCCGCCACCTTTTTTTTTTTACGTGAAGACTTCACCTTCCTGTAGATACTGCTTTCCTGTAGATACTGCTTCCTGTAGGACTGCGTTCCTGTAGAAACCGTTCCTGTAGGAGCAGTGTGCAGACTTCGGGGGGAGCTATAGTTGGACAACGGTCGAGAGGTGCCTTACCAGCGTTCAGGTAGCCGAGAGCTTGGCGTATCAACATGCAGAGGTAATCAAAGGAGTTACTCGAGTCTTGAAGTGAGGTTGATGGATATACACGCTTAATCGAGCCGATTAGATTTTGAATCGGCGCAGCTCGTGGCGCGGGGGGTGAGTTGTCCCCGTCGGGCCGTTGGGTGACGTCACCCATCATCCGCCTGCACATTCGCTTGCTGCTGCATTCATTCCCACAGGTCTGCCGCCGCCCTTTTCGGTTAAACTCGTTTCATGGTTGACGGGACTGATCTTCACGTGCGTGCTGCGTGTGTCCTTTGTTGTGGCTGCCACCTCATCATCCTACTATCCCTTCACTAGCCGATGTGGCCAGTCAACTGGCCTTACGGCCGCTCAACCATTCACCTTTATGCCATGCAAAACAAATCAAAGTAATATCCATGCGATTTGATGGAGAGAAGGATTAGAACACTTACCTGCGCGCGTCTGCATATGATTTTCAGGTTTTTGGACGACGGATCTACCTGCTGCATGTGGCTTACACAGTCTGGAGGCTCGTGGTCACGGGATGCTGGCGCTGTGGTGGATGTTCTGGTTGCATGCGCCCGCGTTTTGCTTGCAGATGGCTGGCCGATGAATGGCATCCACTCCTGCAGGTTTGACTGCTACAGGATTCCCGCGGGAGCCTTGCAACAGTCTCACCTCCTTGGGTGCATGCTCCATGCTGGCGGTTCTGGCTTCTCGATCACGATCCCAGCGCTTCTGATGCATAACGTGGATGTGGTATGGCTCTCGGTGCTTGGTTTTTCTTTGACAGATGTTTTTTCACGAGAACTCATTGCTTTGTTGTGCTGCTGCAGGGATCTTGGTTGCATGGCGACGAGGATGGTGGAGCAAGATAATAGCAATGTTCAGGGGTGCCATCAGTGGCATGCATGCATTCAATCCATTCCTCAGTCGCTAGATCTTCATTTAAAACACATTTCGGCCGTCGCAACCTTCTACAGGAAGTTTCCTGTAGAACACAGAGCTTCCTGTAGAAATTTTGCACTTTCCTGTAGAAGATCCGCGTCTTCCTGTAGGAAGACTGTCTGTTCCTGTAGAAAACTGTATCTTCCTGTAGAAGATCCAAATCATGATGAAAATTGCACATACCTTGAAAAACATTGTTATTCTTGGAGGAGGTGTTGATGACATCCTTTGATAGCATGATGAAGGCCCCTGGCTTGGAGTGGAGAGGCTTCTTCTCCTCCATAGAACATCTGCATGCAAAACTTTTATTGTGCTTATTGATTTTTCTTTTTTTTTTCTTTTTTTTTTTGAAAAGATAGCAGGGGCGCCCCAAAGAGGTTTTCACCCTTGCTACCTGCCCTGAGCGCCTCAGAGAGGTTTTCACTCAAGGATCTTTTTTTTTTTTTTTTTTTTTTTTAACTTTCTCCTTTTTTTTTGAAAGACAATAGGAGCGCCTCAATGAGGTTTTCACCCCTACTGCCTGCCTTGGGCGCCTCAGAGAGGTTTTCACCCACGGATCTTTATTATTTTTTCTTTTTTTTTTCTTTTTTTCTTTTTTTTTCTTTTTTCTTTTTTCTTCAGGGTATGCCCAAAATGGAGGCAGAACCCTTCTCTATGACCAAAACAGATTTCTCCATAGTGCTGATAAACTCTTGTCTTGAGGGAGGCTTCCTGTAGATCTTCAATCGGTGCCCATTGACAAGCATGGGAATGGCTTCCTCATCAATGGTTCGAATGAGGATAGATCCATTGTCATGGCACTGCTCCACTACATATGGTCCTAGCCATCTGGTTCTCAACTTCCCCTTGAAATCTTTGAATCTGGAGTCATACAACAAAGCCCAATCTCCCGGCTGAAATTGCTTGTCATGGAGATGTTGGTCATGCCACACCTTCCTCTGAAGTTGAACCACTTCTGAGTGAAGGAGGGCCTACATGCGGTGCTCATCCAGCCCATTCAGCTGCAACAACCTTTCTTGCTGTGCATGGCTGAGATCTAAGTCCAGCTGAGCTGCCATCCTCAAAGTGTTATACTCAAACTCAATGGACAGCAAAGCCTTCTTCCCATAGACCAACTCATAAGGTGTGAAGCCGGTGGTGGTCTTCCAAGTGGTGTTGTAAGCCCAGGTGGCTTCAACCAGGCGATCTGCCCAGTCCTTTCTGCTGCTGCTCACCACTTTGGTCAAGATCCCCTCTAATGCTCTATTGGTGACCTCCACCTGCCCATTTGCTTGAGGATGATAGGGAGTGGAGGTTCTATGCTTGATCTTGTGACGAGCTAGGAGATCTTCAACCAAGTGGGAGGTGAACTGGCTCCCTTGATCGGTGACCAGCTCTCTTGGATAGCCAAACTTATAGAAGATGTTCTCTCTTAAGAACTCGGCCACTTTTTCTTCTGTTGCTGCTTTGATGGCTTTGGTCTCTGCCCACTTCGTCAGGTAGTCAGTGCACACAATGATGTAGGATCTTTGCCTCGAAGAGGGATTGATTGGACCCACAAATTCCATGCCCCACTTCTCAAATGGCTCAAGAGTCACTTGAGGTTGGAGAGGCATCTCATCCCTTTGGGTCGGTTTCCCCATTCTTTGGCATTGGTCGCACTGGCTGACATATCTTCTGACATCTTGATGTAGTGTGGGCCAATAGTAGCCTGCCTGCAGAATCTTGAAGGCAGTTCTCTTTGCTGCAAAATGTCCTCCACAAGGCCCATCGTGACAGGTGAGGAGGATGTCAAAGACTTCCTCTTCCCTTACACAATGCCTTAAGATCTGATCGGGGCCAAGCTTGAACAGATTGCCCCCAATCCAGGTAAATGAGGCACTCTTTCTGATGATTTTGCTCTTCTCTTTTGAAGAGAGGTGCGGAGGGAACTGAGCTGAAACAAGGTAGTTTGCTATATCAGCGAACCATGGAGAGAGTACTGATATAGCAAATAGATGCTCATCAGGCATCTGGTCATCCACCGTCCCATCTTCATCTGCAGACAAATCCAATCTAGACAAGAAGTCAGCAACAACATTTTCTCTCCCTGGTTTATCAACAATGGTTAGATCAAAATGCTGCAAGAAAAGTAACCATCTAATAATACGAGCATTCACATCTGGTTTATTCATCAAGTATCTAATAGCAGCATGGTCAGTATGTACAAAAGTCTGGTAACCGGTAATATAATGTCGGAACTTGTTCAGTGCATGGACCACAGCTAAGAATTCCTTCTCGGTTACAGTGTAGTTCAGCTCGGCTTTGGACAAGTTTTTGCTAACGAAGTAAATGGCATATGGAAGTTTTTCCTCAACTTGTCCTAAGGCTGCACCTATGGCTTTGTTTGAGGCGTCAGTGTGGATGTGGAAAGGTAGGGCCCAGTTTGGACCTCTCAAGATTGGTGCTGACACCAACTTGTCCTTTATCTCATTCAAACTCCTCTGACAATCGTCGGTCCACTTAAATTCCACATCTTTTGCCAACAGACCAAACAATGGTGAGGCTAACTTGCTGAAGTCCTTAATGAATCTCCGGTAGTATCCTGCTAATCCCAAGAAACTCCGGACATCCCTTACTTTTTGAGGAGGTGGAACCCTCTTGATGAGAGCAATTTTGTTGGGATCCACCTGCAATCCTTGGGAAGAAATAGTATGGCCTAGCATGGTCCCCTCAGTCATTAGGAATTCACATTTTTCAGGACTAAGGGACAATTTCATGTCAGTGCACTTGGTTAGGACCTTTCCCAAGTTGGACAATGCTTCCTGGAAGTTGGCCCCATAAGGGGTAAAGTCATCCATGTAAATTTCCACTGCATCATGGACCAACTCCGAGAAGATGCTCAAGACAGCTCTCTGAAAAGTAGCAGGAGCATTGCATAGCCCAAAGGGAAGGACTCTGTAGGCAAAGGTACCCCAAGGACAGGTGAAGGTGGTCTTATCTTGGTCTTCCGGCTGATTTGGATTTGATTGTACCCGCTAAACCCATCCAGGAAAGAGAAGAACTTCTTTCCTGCCAGTCCATCCAACACTTGATCTATGAAGGGTAGGGGGAAATGGTCTTTCTTGGTAGCTTTGTTCAGCTCACGGTAATCTACACAGATTCTCCACTTCCCATTCTTCTTGGGAACCAACACTAGAGGGGACACCCATTCACTATCTGAGATGGGGTAGATGAATCCAGCATCCAACAGTTTTTGCAACTCTTCCTTGACAATGTCCTTAAGGGCTGGATTCATTCTCCTCTGGGGTTGCCTAACTGGTTTACAATCCTCTTTGATGTATATATGATGGGTACAGACCGAGGGATGGACTCCTTTCATCTCCTTATAGCTCCAAGCAAAGGCATCTAAGTGGCTGGCCAATAGGCTACACAACTCCTTCTCCTGGGAAGGAGATAGGGAGGAGCTGATCTTTAATGCTCTCTCAGGGCCAAACTCCACACTTTTGACTCTGGGAGTGACAGGGCCGGTTGTACAAAGGTCCACTGAGGTGCTAGCTTGGGCATCCTCCACCAACTTCTCTAAAAATAGTGCACTGGAAGGTGGATTCTGGATCAGGGTCTCAATCAGATCATCCTCAGTAGGAGGGTCTCTTCTATTGGTATCTAGGGTGCACAGAGGTGCAGAGTACACCTCGTCTTCCTCTCCTTCCTCCAACCAGAGTGGTAAATCATGCTCTAAAGAAGGTTGGGCAGGAGGGTATAGGACTAGCTGCTTGGACATGGGACCATTCTTGATGGTCATGTTTCCTGCCCGACAACTTATGTAAGCATCTGCAGTAGCTAACCACGGCCTTCCCAAGATGAGAGGATATCCAGTAAGCTTGGCCTTTGGTTGCAGAACCAGGAAGTCTGTAGGGTATTCCCAAGAATCAATAGAGACCAAGACATCCTCCACAATCCCTTCGGGAGTCACGGTGGAGCGATCTGCTAATTGCAGTACTGTCGAGGTCTTCCTCAAGGAACCCTGAAGATTGAGTTTAAGCATGGTATCTCTGGTCATCACATTGATGGCTGCCCCCAGATCAATCAAGGTGTGGGGGATAATGGTGCCATTGATGTGAACATCTACTACAGGGCTTCCAGGATCTAGGTACTTTGGGCAGATGACTTGTCCTAGCATAAGGTCAGACAGTTGTCCTATGACATTGATAGTTGAGGCATCTTTCTTCCGTCTGCCTGGGTGTTTGAAACACTTCTCCTTAACCAGCTTGTTATATATAGGCACATCCTTGATGGCTTGGAGAAGTGGGATTTTTACACACAACTGCTTGAGCTCACCCAAAAGCTCATCTTCTTCGGGGTTAGGTTGTGTGGTGGCTGTTAGTCTCTCAGGAAAGGGTGGAATAGGCTTTGGTTCACTCTCCTGATGGTTTTCCTCATCCTCTGGGGGAGGAGGTTGGCGATCTGGAAGAGTCTTTCCAGATCTAAGATTGATCTCCTGGATCTCCACAACATAGGTAGGGCATGAGGTCTCCCCAGTATATACCTGCTGAGCCTGTCTATTGTTGGGGTTCGGGTTCGGTTGAGCAGGCATCTGAGGTTGCCTAGGAGGAGCAGGAGGTAAAGGCTGAGGTTGAACTGGTGGTGGAGGCAAAATGGCAGGAGGAGTGTTGTATTGGGGCCTCCACCCCGACTGAGGAGCACAACATTGAGGCTGCGACTGGGTATGTGAGTGATATGGATGAGAGGGAGGTTGAGTAGAATACTGAGGTGGATAAGACCATGGAGGAGGCATGGACCAAGAAGGATGAGCAGGGGGACCCCAGGAAGGCATAGGAGTCGATTGGTTGGGGTTGTAATAAGCTTGAGATGCCCCTTGCATCCCCTGCTGATAAGGTCTAGATCCTTGAGGCCTCCGTTGGTTGATGAAGTAGAGAGGTTCAGTGGGGGCTTCAGTCCCTTGGTACATGGCTTTAAATCCAGGTAAGGTTGGACACTGATTTGTTGGGTGGTCCTCCTCACAAACGAAACACACTTCAACCGAATGCAATGGACATTCGTTCTTAGGGTGTCTTCTGGTGCACCTAGGACAGAAGATAGCCAAGGCTCTCTCAGCTTCTTCTTTCTTCTGCTGGATCCTGAATGTGTCCAGCTGCATGGCAATGTTCTGTCTCACCTCACTCTTAAGATCTTCTAATTGGTTTGTAAACTCATGTTTGGAGAAAGGGACACCAGTGGAGAGGAGATTTCCTCTCCCTCTTTTCCTAGCTGCCCTAGAATGATTTCGGAACACAGTCTTGATGTCCTCATAAGGCAGTTGGTAAATGTCCCCCCCAGCTAACATGTGAAGGGTGTCTAAGAGATCTTCAGGGACTCCTCGGAGTAGAACCAACTTGAGGGATTCAGGGTCAAGTGTGCACCTGGCCCATTTATAGCTAAGTTGGAACCTCTCCTCATAATCCTCTAAAGACTCATCATTCCCCATGGTCATTTGAAAGATCTCTCCCTTAGTTTCCTTGGACCTACAATAATCCCTATACTTGGTATTGAAGGCTTGCTGCATCTGAGCCCAAGTAGCTATGCTATTCCCAGGTAATCCCATGAACCAGCGTAGGGCTGCATCCTTAAGGGTGGAAGGGAAAAGCTTCAGCTTTTGCTCATCTTCAGTATAGTCATAGGTTCTACAAAGGACAACAAACTCAAACAAGAAGGTATCAGGATCCTCAGTGGTCAGTCCATGGAAGTGAGGCAAAGCAGAGGGGCTAATGTTTTTCATTTTCATCTCTCCATTGGTCTCTCGGATGGGGAAAGCTCCTTCTATTCGCTCATCTTCTCTCCTATTATCAGCCATGGCTACAGATGGAGTGGTCTCTAACTCTTCTTCTTCTATAGGGTCTTGGTATATCTTCGGATGTTCACCTATAGGTTCCTCTGGGTCACGGTCACCAAAGAAGAGTGAAGGGTGACTCAGTGATGTGGTGGGGGTGTTTGGTAGGAATTTGCCTGATCTATCACGGTTCCTACGAGGCATGAAATGGAAAGGACTTTTCTTTCTTTTGTTTTGAGCTTTTGTTTTTTCTTTGGTACCTGCAAAACTGAAACAAAGTGATCTACAACTAACTATATTGCTCAAACGAAATTGCAAAATTGGAAAGCTAATCTAGGAAAGCAAGAAATATTAATCTAGGAAAGCAGGAAATGCTAATCTAGGAAAGCAAGAAATGCTAAGCTACTTTTGCAAAAAGGGAAATGAAGTAAACTACTGAGCAGAAGTAAGAGTATGGAAGTAGAAGAAAAGCAACAATTACTAATACTCTGACGCTTCCCCGGCAACGGCGCCAAAAAGATGGTGAGCTCCAGTATTGTAGCAATAGTGCTACAACTCCTGGGGCTTCCTGTCTCTCATTTTATCAACCCGGTAGTTCGTACAAACTTGGAAGCGACGGTGCTATATGCACAAGTACTAGCTCTTGTCGCAGCTGTCACTTGGTCAGCTGGCACAAGTCCGCTAGGGCTCAAGCCAACTTCTATAGGCTCTCAGAAGAAGCTTGCTAATTGATGGACGAAAGCTAATCTCAAAGGAAAGTTACTCTACCTGACAAAAATGGATTGAAAGCAAATCAAAGCATGTAAACCTAGGAAACCCTAATTTAACTAGTCTGACCTCTACAATGCATGGAATGTAAATGCAACTTCTACCAATGCTGTCACTACCTCTGATAAATGAAAATGCATCGTTCTAAACTACTTGCATCATGAAAGTTATGTTTTTGTATTTTCTGTTAAGTGTGTGGGATGATGGTGATCTTGAGCTAACTAGGGTTTGGTTGTGTAGATGGGATGGAGAAGGAAGGAAAGCGTGGGATAGGTTGGGGAGGCTAGGAGAGGTCCCTAGGGATCCTTAGCACCCATCCACAGAGGTTCCTCGCATTCAGATGCTCAGCAACCGAGAGAGTGGCCTCCTACAGGATGGCTGTGGAGAATCCTACAGGATGTCTATAAATGGCTACAGGATGACCTATCGTGAGTGTTTGGAGTGATGGAGGAATGATGAAATGGTAGAGGGAGATGTGTAAGGTAGGGATGAGGCTGGCGATGGCTTTAGAAGTGGAAGATTAGGATGGGAAGTGAGTGTAGGGAGGAGGATGGAAGGTGAAGGGCTATGTCAACGAAAGGCTAGAGAATGGGAATACATGAGGAATGAAAGACTTTTTGAGGTAACAGAGCGGAGCAGGGGTCAAAGAGATGTCTACATGCGTGATCAAGATGGAGGACAAAGTGATGGAACGAGAGAGAGCAGTGTAAGTGAAACAAATGCTTATGACTGTCATTTAACCAAAAATGCATCAACCTAAACTACTTGTGCTTGTAAATTCGATGAGCAGCAATCTAAACGTGAAAGAGAACGTGCATGAAGCTGTGGTAAGGAAGTGTGGTGCAGGTGTGAATCATGTAGAAGCAGCTAACTTAACGTGACTGTGTTGGCAGCAATCATGGAATAAAGAAATGCGTATTTTTGGTGGTTAATCATGGACTTCACTCCAATCCCAGATGAGACGGCAGTGAGCCTTAACAACCTTTTTGTTGGAGCTCCAATCGATTATATCTATCCTCTGCTACACTAAGCAAATGGAAACAAATTCACTATAAGCAATCTCCTATCTAACTCATGAAAAAGACCAACTCAACAACCTGTAATTCGAATTACATGTGTAAATGGAAAGCTCACAGTGCTGAAATGAAATGGAAACAACACTACAGCAGAGGGGATCTATGGCTCTCAGGTTGGGCCCTAACCTGAGAGCTATAGTCTCCTTAAGAAAAACTCAGAACTAGATCACAAACTGCCTTCTTTATTCATAACTGATATCATGCCAAATTGGCTTACAAAAAGGAACGAAAACTGAAATGTGCTCCAAAATTACAATAGCAATACGAGAATTTCAACAACCTATCTAAGGCTAAAGCCTTCATACTTATACAAAAACGATGATCCAACAAGTGTCCTACATTTTAGGAGCTCGGCTGTCCAACTAGAGTTTAACTGCTGATCCTGTAGGATGGTCATAATTGCTGTTCCTGTAGAGCAGTTTATAACTGCTGTTCCTGTAGAACAGCTGGCCGTTTTTTAAGCTCGGAGGGGAGATGGATTAGAGCTCGGAGTTCTTGATGGGAATCACGAGGGATGTCCCTAGAACCGTGGACATCCTCTCCCAAAACCCGCAGTGCCACCTCGTTGTCTCCTTAACTCCTTTTTCGTTGTCTTTTGCTCCCTTTTAATGCCAAAACCTGGAATCAAAATGCATTAGTCACGTAGAGAGAGTGCCTACCCTTCTTCCTACAAACAACATGAATAAACTAAGAAATGCATGCATAAGCAATAAAAAATGAATGGTTTGAGCAAGTAGAATAGGCCAAGATGAGCCCAAATTGTACCAAAATTGGGGCTCATCAACAGGACAACAGGAATAGGTGGTGGAACAAAAGCAAAGATTGCTCCAAATTTGCTTGGAACCACACTAACATGAAATTAACAATGCAAAATCCTAGACTAGAGAATAAACCCGAAAACGAGAACAATATCCCAACTTGAGTCGATTATCACTAAGAATAGAGAATAATATCATAAATCCTGTTGATACCTGGATCACCCTACGACTCCCAACTCGTGTCAACCCCAAAAGACCAACTTTCTCACTATAAATTACCAAGATAAGACAAATTTCAGAGCTAGTATTGCCATAAATAGATCAAATTGCAGCTAAGAGTGCCTAGTTCTTACACTGATACTATGGACCCATTTCTAGTTCCAAACATCCCATCCAATAACACTCCAATTCCATTTAGAGATGACCATTGCATTCCATCCACAATAATGATACAATCTTCCAATTAGCTGAACCCAAAAAGGTGAAAGCAACGAATCAATTTCCTCACCTACCAGCCTATACCACGACTGATGATAGATGGAGGGGGAGGTGTGTCACTTGTAAACCTTAAAACAACATAGAATTTGTTGGATCATACAACTAAATCAAAGACAAACAACAACAGATACACATCATAAAAGAGACACAGGGTTTAACGTGGTTCACCCAACCATTCTGGGCTACGTCTACCAAACACAGGCATCGGCAATCTTTTAATCAAACAGGAGATTACATAATTAACCAAATCCTCACAAACTCTCACAACACCAAACTATCCGTATGGATACCTATTTTATAGCAAGGAGAATCTAACTGCCTCTCACATCAAATTTAGGATGCACTAATTCTCTCCCAACAACCTGGAGCTAATCCAGCAACAAATTTCTATTGTTGTCACACACTGGAATTTTTGCCTATTTTATTTAAAACAGAAAATCTCAACAATCTCCACCTTGACAACAATTAGCCTGATGCCCTGTTTGTTTATTATTTTATCTTTTCTGCAAGCCAAGAGAAGCCAAACACCAGCGTAGCTTTTCCAACAAAACTGGTTTCGTGAACATGTCTGCACAGTTTTCCTTTGTATGCACCTTTTCAAGAGAGACTCCCCTTTCAGTGATAACCTGTCTTACAAAATGGTACTTAATTGGAATATGCTTTGATTTACTATGACAGGCTGGATTCTTAGCCAAATGTATTGCACTTTGACTATCACAAAGTAACCTGATGTTGTCCTGTAACCTACCAAACTCACCAAGCAAACCTTTCAACCAAACCGCCTCTTTGCAAGCATGCGAAGCAACAATGTGTTCTGCTTCAGTAGTGGATAAAGCAACAATGTTTTGTAGCTTTGACATCCAGCTAATAGCTCCACCTGCAAGAGTAAAGACATACCCTGAAGTTGACCTTCTCTTATCCAAATCACCTGCAAAATCAGAATCAACATATCCGCAAACATATTCACTACTCTTATTGTAAGTAATACAATAACTACTTGTGCCTCTCAAATACCGAAGCACCCATTTCATTGCTGACCAGTGTTCTTTACCCGGATTTGCCATATACCTGCTGACAACCCCAACTGCATGTGAAATATCTGGTCACGTACACACCATTGCATACATTAAACACCCTACTACATTAGCATATGGAATTCGAGACATAAATTCCTTTTCTTCATCTGAATTAGGACATAAACTCAAAGAAAGCTTGAAATGGGAAGCTAAAGGGACTGACACATGCTTCACATTGTTCATACCAAACCTCAAAAGTATTTTCTCAACATACTTCTGTTGTGATAGCCACAGCTTACCATTGCCGCTATCTCTGAAAATCTCCATGCCCAAAATCTGTCTTGCTGCTCCTAGATCTTTCATATCAAACGTCCTTGCCATCTGAGTCTTCAACCTGTTGATTTCTGCAATGCTTTTGCTTGCTAAAAGCATATCGTCAACATACAACACTAAGATAATGAACATGCCATTACTTAACTGCTTAAAGTAAACACAATGATCATATTCACTTCTTACAAATTTCTGACTCAACATGAAAGAATCAAACTTCTTATACCACTGCCGAGGCGACTGCTTCAGGCCATATAATGACTTCTTGAGCCTGAACAAACCCTTCCGATTGTTCCATATAAATTTCCTCATCTAAGTCTCCATGTAGAAAAGCAGTCTTAACATCTAATTGCTGCAACTCTAAATCAAGCAAAGCTACTAATGCTAACACAATTCTAATTGAAACTATTTTAACAACTGGTGAAAAAATCTCATGAAAGTCAAAGCCGGCTTTCTGAGAAAACCCTTTTGCAACCAGCCTCGCTTTGTACCTGTCTTTCGTATCATTCACACCCCGTTTCACCTTGAACACCCACTTTCATCCCACAGTTTTTCGGCCTTTGGGAAGTTCAACCAGATCCCATGTGCCATTTTTACCTAAGGCCATCATTTCTTCCTTCATGGCTGCTTTCCATTTGTCACTCTTTGAACCTTCTACAGCTTCCTGATAACACAAAGGTTCATCATCATTAGCGGTCAAAGCAACTAAAGTAACATAATCATCATACCTTCTCGGAGGGCGTTTGATCGTTGTAGACCTCCTTAAGGATGTTGCTGGTGCTTCCACAATTGGCTGTCTACCATCTGTAGGAACTTCTTCATGATCGCCATCTGAGACCTGTTCATGTCCTCCATCTGAACCCTGTTCATAATCTGACTCTGAAACCTGTTCATGACTAGAATCTGAACTATGGTCATCATGACTATCATCAGAAGTGCTGTCAAACTGAATGTGCTGAAAATCAGATACATCATCCTGTTTCAATTTATTATCTACATCTAACTGTACAAGAGAGGATTCATCAAACTTTACATCTCTGTTGATGATGATTTTGCGGGTAGTAGGATCCCACAATCTAAATCCCTTTGTTCCATCACCATACCCAACAAAGACATACCTTTTCGACTTCGGATCTAATTTAGTTCGCTGATGTTTAGGCACTAGAGCATATGCATCACAACCAAACACTCTGAGTTTAGAATAGTCACAAGGGTGTCCTTTCCATACCTCTTGTGGAATCTTGCAGCCTATCGTCGTTGATGGAGATTGGTTTATCACATAACAAGTTGTTGCCACCGCTTCCGTCCACAACTCCTTTTGCAACCCGGCGTTACTCAGCATACTCCTTGCTCTCTCTAGAAGAGTCCTGTTCATGCGTTCAGCAACTCCATTCTGCTGAGGAGTATAAACCGTGGTCTTATGTCTCTCTATCCCTGCATCCTTGCAATAGATGTCAAACTCCTTGGAAGTAAACTCACCACCATTGTCAGTTCTTAAACATTTTATTGTTCTACCAGTGCTGTTTTCTACCAATGCTCTAAACTGCTTGAAAACTGAAAACACATCAGACTTCCTTTTCAACATGTAGACCCATACTTTCCTAGAAAAGTCATCAATAAACGACACAAAATACGACGAGCCACCATACGAGGTTGTAGGTGCTGGACCCCAAACATCTGAATGGATATAATCAAGTATTCCTTTACTAGTATGTTTGCCTGTTTTAAACTTTTGTTTACTTTGTTTGCCAAACAGACAATGTTTACAGAAATCTAACTTTCCAGATCTTAGATTAGGAAGTAACTTGCGATCAGCCAAAATCTTTAACCCTCTTTCGCTCATATGGCCCAACCTCTGATGCCATAGGCGAATGGCACTACTGTCCTGTTCAGACACCATAGACACATGAATTGACCCTGTTCTTCCTTCCAACTGAAATAGATTTCCTACTTTCTTAGCTTTCGTTACTAGTAAAATACCTTTGTAAATTTTCATTACTCCACCTTGAATGACAGTTTTATATCCATTTGTATCAAGTGCCCCCAGTGAAATTAGATTTTTTCTTAAATCTGGTACATGTCTTACATCAGTTAACATTTTGGTTGTCCCATCAAACATTTGCAGCTGTATACTCCCTATTCCCACAATATTAGATGTGACATCATTAACCATGTACACGACTCCATCATTCACTGATCTATATGTCTTAAACCAGTCTCTATGAATACACATGTGGTTTGATGCACCAGAATCTAGCAACCAATGTTGATCATGATTTGACAAATTAACTGATAAGACTTCGTCGCTCATACCTGAGCCAGATGCTGAACCTGTATCAGTCGTGTTTGCTTCCTTCTTTTCTGTCGATGAAGCTTCTTTAGAAGTTTTTTGTCGCTTCCAGCAATCCTTCTTCAAATGCCCGGATTTGCCGCAAAACTAGCACTTTACTTTACTCTTCTTCCCCTTGGACTTTGAACGTGAATCGCTGCACTTACCATAGCGTCTTTCTCTAGAACGACCTCTAGCCATCATTGCCTCTGATGTAGAGGTGTCAGCATTCGACTGCTTCCTGGTCTCCTCAGACAACAAAGCTCCGACGACATCATCAAATTCAATGGTTTCGGATGAACTAAGACTTATAGACGTGACAAAATGATCCCACGACTCAGGCAACGAGCACAATAAAGTTATGGCTTTATCCTCGGCTTCAATTTTTACTTCTATGCTTTCTAATTGCACCATTAAAGTATTAAAAACATTCAAATGGTCAGTAATGGAAGTACCTTCCTTCATTCGCAGACTGTATAGCTGCCGCTTCAGGAGAATCCGATTTGTCAAGGATTTCGTCATATACAGCTTCTCCAACTTCGTCCACAAACCAGCTGCAGTCTTCTCTGACACGATGTTAAATAAAACATCATCAACCAAACACAACCGAATTCTGCTCAAGGCTCTTCCATCCAATTCATTCCACTCATCATCTGTCTGCCCAATAACGCCTTTGCCACGCCCTGCTGTACCAGGAGATCATGCATCTTTACCTTCCAGATCTCGAAATTATTTTTGCCGTTAAATTTCTTGATTTCAAATCGGGCACTCTGAGTTTTCGCCATCTCGTCTAAAACAAAGAATCTCCAATTTCAAAGAAGTTAATAAATAAAACACTGCCTATGCCTTATCGTACAATTTTCTTGGTTGTTTGTATTTCAGATTTCAATTAGCGCTTGCTGATGACCACAAGAACCGCGCCATTGTAAAAACGGTGTAAGTGTTGACAAAATGGCGCGAGTATACCTTGAAAATACGCGCTGATGAGCAAATTAGCGCATTGGCGCACTTAATTGGATAAGATCCGCGCCATTTCAATTGGTTGGCGCGACTGTTATTAACAAATCCCGCGCCAATCCGCAGCACACCATATCAACGCTGTTCTGCACTCGCGGGGTTATATATGACATACATATAAATCACAGCTTATATATTTATCCACGCAGGCTCCACATGGTGTTTAATTATATGTATCCCACGCAGACATAAAGTTCATGATTGCCTGGACTTATTCACGAATTCTCCGCAAGACAGTACCTGCAACAAGCATATATTTATATAGGGATGGTGATATACTCACAGAAATAGATGTCAAAGGGCAGAATCATTTAAATAGGGAGGATCAATATGCACGAAGCTCTCCAAGGCGCCAATGCACGCAGACCAAACTCCGACCAACAGAATATCTGAAGCCCGCCCTTAGATTTCATATGAGCACAAACGAATCCCGTTTCTATATATTTAATATATATATGTCTGTTCGCTGGCCGATAATGTTCAGGCTTTAATGGCCGAGTTACTCCACCGTTTAATGTTCAGGCTTTAATGACCGAGTTACTCCACCGATAATGTTCAGGCTTTAATGGCCGAGTTACTCCACGTTTTGGTTAATGCTCAACGCACCAACAGCAGTGCGCTCCTGCGTTGTCACATAACATGAAAACCTCTACGCAGCAATGTACAGGCACCACCAGCACCCTCACGCATTCACACGCAGGTATACAGCTTCTCGTGGCATCAATCAACCTGATACGCACCTCCAACATGCTCTGATACCAATTGTTGGATCATACAGCTAAATCAAAGACAAACAACAGCAGATACACATCATAAAAGAGACACAGGGTTTAGCGTGGTTCACCCAACCATTCTGGGCTACGTCCACCAAACATAGGCATCGGAAATGTTTTAATCAAACAAGAGATTACATAATTAATCAAATCCTCACAAACTCCCACAACACCAAACTATCCGTATGGATACCTATTTTATAGCAAGGAGAATCTAACTGCCTCTCACCTCAAATTTAGGATGCATTAATTCTCTCCCAACAACCTGGAGCTAATCCAGCAACAAATTTCTATTGTTGTCACACATTGGGATTTTTGCCTATTTTATTTAAAATAGAAAATCTCAACAGAATTTAACAGGAGACTGCGAATTAAAATAAAATAAAAAATAGTAGTCAATACCAAATTTTAATTTTTAATAGAAACCCATAGACAACTATCATAAATGTCAGCAGGATAAAAAATAAATAAAAAATAAGAAATAATATATGATATATGTTAAGCAGGTAAACCTCAATAAGAGACACAAATGTTGCAGCCATCATTGCAAAATATTGTCCTCGATCAAAAACAGGTCCCCCCCATTGAAATGGATATGGAACACTTATCCTATAGAATAATAAAGACCAAGTTGAGGCTTTGCATGATAACGTACAATATGAAATGACATGACAATCAATATGCATGCTTCTTGTAAGAATGCATACCATTTGGCACTACTAACTAGTCCAAAACGATTTGTTTGGCAGTGGGCTTGGGTCTTTTTAGGGGTATGCTTGTATGCTCCACCTATAGAGAGAATATGGGCATATGCCCACACAATAACAAACACAATTATGATTGAAAAATGCTCAAATAAATGTTTCTTACGAGTCTTGATATGTCAACCATACTGAAAGGGTGGACAAAAGAGTTCAATTAGTTGGTTTCATTCTGCAACAATTTAGTACCAAAATATTTCCAATTACAAATCATTCAATACAACTAATTTAAAATGGCATGGAAAGACTAGAAACAAAATATATGATATATATCTAGAGAGTTACTCACTCTATAAGTTTACACATAATGGTAATTTGTTAATTCCTTACCCATGAAAAGTAGACAGGTGTAATAAGTTGCGGAAACCGTATTTCAATGCATTTACCCACCTATAAATCACATCACAAAGTATAACACTTCATTTGACTTTTTCTTTATTTAAAAAGAGCATATTTATTCAAACAAAACAAAAATTCAAATAGAGTAGATATTACAAAATATACATCCAATCATAAATTTGAAGCAACTGATATGGATATCCAAACATATGGGTATTTGGTGAACATAAGAAATTCCAAGTTTGAAATGAAAAACCTGTCAATCTATTGAAATGAAAAACCTGCAAAATTGGATTCGATAAGACCCAAAACTTGTTATTGTAAATGCAAGTTTAACTTATTAAAAGTTGAAGATAAAAACTAAGAGTTGGGCTAGTAACTATTAGCGAATTAGACTGATATTGATTTGGTTAAAGACATACGAGGTCAAATTTAGTGAGTTAAAGTTCATTAAATTGATAACACTTACTCAAATAATTCTTATGCTAGGCACTAATACTTTTACTGCATGAAAATATTTCTTAAATACATTTTGAACCAATTGAAATGACTTCAACTATGCCAACTATTCAAGCTAGAAAGTGCATAAGCTCAAGTAAAATATAATCCATAGGATTCAAATAGATTTAGAAGCTATGTCATTTAGTCATTATAACTTAATTTTTCACAAGAGAAGTTCAAAATAAACTAGAAATAATTATTTTCAGAACTTACCATTTGTGAAATAGTTCAACTCCGAACACTACTTATTACTAATTAGATTAATATTAAAAAAATTGTGCATAATATGCTATTGTGTTGAAAATTTAAACCTTAAATATATATTAGACAGTATGATTAGGAGTAAAGCAAGACTAATCTAAGTCAAACATTTCTAAAACATTTTTTATTCATAATACATTTCCCAAACATGTTTTTTGTTCCATTTAGTTTATACAATCTATTTCATCCCAAGTAGTTATATGTTCAAGCAAAATGAGTACTTGTGTAAAAGAAAGTGTTAAGTTCCAACCAAAATATATGTCTATAAATCACCTATGATGACGAAATGCACATACTGTCTCCATTCAAAAGAAAAGTATGTACATATCAAATCAAACATATATTGCTTCAAGATAAATGAAAGTCCAATAGATGGACCTTATTTAATAAAAATAGTCGTCAAGCCCGTGATTATCCAAGAAATATGGGTGTTATTCAAGTTAGCTAGCATACTTGAGTAGGTCCTTTTGTTCCAAACCAGATGTAATCACACTCTAATTTTGAGTACCCTGTATTGTTCCATATTAATTAACAAACATGTTGGACTAGGACACTCAAGCTTAGGAATTCTATACCCATATAACTCAACTGCAGTTATGGTATTCATTGAAACTTGAAACATATGAATTCTCTTTAAGCAAAAAGTAATTTTGTTTAACACCAAGTGAGTGTAATAGAGATCAACTTCTGAAATGGAATTTGTTTAAGCCAAGTGAACATGATAGAAATGGGGTTGTCCACTTACCCTCGAGAAGCCAAGTTCATTAAGTCCAAGTGCAACAAGAGTTACTAATGGAACTACTGAAAGAGGACTCAAATATATGACATGCACCACGCCATCAAGACAACAAAATCAGGATCTACAGACTATAAATCCTTGGTACATGTAGTGAATTTGCATGGAATTACTTGAGAAAATGTAGAGAGATCAAAGCAACCTTATAACAACATTCCACAAACCACTAAATTGTAGGATGATTTGTAGAGTGGAAGCAACAATTAGAGCGCTCTGTATTCCTCACATCGTACGCATAAATCTCTACAAACATTGAGAAAACTAGTTTCCATGTCAGCAAGCAACTCGAGACTATCAATTATATCCTAACAAAATTCTAGCAATGTAAGGATGAGTCAAACTATTGCATATGTCATGATTATTGAGAATGCTTAGGTTTATGCCGGAACCAATGATGGAAAGTGTAGGAAGGATAAAGGCATACGAGCCTCTTGCAGGCAGCCTACAACTAAATTTTGTTTGGAATAACATATTAAGACATGCTACAAACAATAATGTCTTTATAACTTTAGCCTTATCCACCTGTACAAACATTTAAATTTTAGTCAACTATTGTTGGAGTCTAACCTAAGGTGAAGTTCAAGCTTGTGAACCACACATTTTCCCACAATTGAACATAACTCAAAGTGTTTTAGAATGCACTGATTATATGTCCTCTTGTATGTTGGGTGTGTTATATTCTTACCATGACTAGCGCCACATGTTGTTGTGTTGCGTCAGTTACAGTGGAGGGGGGGTATCCCCCTTGTTGGGGGTTTTTAGGGGGCGGTAGCCCTCGATTTTTTTTATGTGGACCCAATAATAGTTGGGCAAACCCAAGGATGGGGGGCATACCTAAGGATAGTGTGAAAACCTATCCATGGTTTTCACGCATGGTTTTGGGCATGATGGTTTTTTGCTCATGGTATTTTTTAGATCCAGTCAAGGGAACTACAATTATGGTTTAATCCAGGGTTAATGGATTGGGGTATATATATATATATATCTATATAGATATAATGAAAAATCAATCTTGTTTTCCTGGTTTGGGTTGTAGGAGAGAATCTTTGTGTATATAGTATGTTCTCACCATTGTTTATTTTTCTATTTTAAGAATTTGTTTGCAGGTAATTTCTGTATAGGGTTAAAGGCTACATTGTAATCAAATTCTAGGGTTACACTTTCATAGACATAATGTGAAGTGGGTTGTGCTTTCTACTTACATTGTTGTCACCCATCATAGGAACAAGCATCGAGGGGATGATAACAATGGTGCCCAACATCACCAAATAGTGTTGCAAACCAAATAAAATGGCTTCCGTTGCAACAAAAGTAGTCGAAATTTTCCATTATGTCTAAACACCAAGAAGAAGCATGAAAGCATCAATATGAAAATCAAATTTGAAGCTTTCAAAGCTGAATATGTCAACAGGTTCCAGGTAAAATGAATTTGAAATAGGTGTAGCACGGGACACTCATAAAAGATTGGGACAATGTTTGGGTCAAAACTTTTCGATAGATGTAAACTAGTGAAAAACACAGTCAATTGAAACAAATATTAGCACAAGATCCAAGTAAGAGAACCTTAATATGAAAAACACACAAAGTAATTGGTCACCAATCTAAGAGGACCTTTAATGGAAAACAAGCAAGTCTCACACATGATATGCACATGGGTAATGGTCAAAATGCTTTTTGGGACCTTCATATGAAAAACAGAGTAAATAAACTTAGGTCACCACTTTGAAATAAACTTATCAGAAGTAAATTCAGAGAAGGAATTGCAAATAAGTAATGTAAAATGCTTTATAGGACCTTAATATGAAAACCATAATAAGTAAAAGCTTAAATCACCAGTCTGAGCCTTTGCTAAAGCACTTTGCACTATCCTCTCTGCATTGAGAAACGCTGCTTCTTTTGACTTGTTAAGTTGTTCCAAAACCCTATTGTCTTCCTACAATTTCATAATTTACAAGACAACGACAAGATAAACACCATTCACTAGTGTAGTGATGTGGAATCTATAGGCATAAACCACAAGCATCCCCGAGTTAAAGGGGCAAGCTACGACACAATACAAATCATGGGTTTTTCCATAGGCAAGCAATACCTCTTTCTGGGAAAATTACAAATAATGGACCATAAACATCACAATAAACCCAAACAAACAAAAGCTTACACAATACCTACAAGCTTTAGAAGCCAAGTTAAAGATCTTTTTTCTACAGGAAAACGAGCAAGAGAGAAGGATTATTTGTTTGACACCCCTACTGCACAAAACCCAAATCAAGAAAATGGGTTCTACCGCAAAGAAAGCGCAAACCTCAAAAGAAAGTGTACATTTATAGAACATATATTTAACACAAACCCTTAACAACGACGAACTTGTGGTGATTTCCAGCACCTCTTGTCGAGCAAGTTAAAAATAATGGACCATAAACATCACAATAAACTGTAACCTACAAGCTTCAAAAGCTAAGTTAAATATCTTATTTATTCATGAAAATGAGCAAGAGAGAGGGCTTATTTGTGTGACACCCGTGCTGCACAAAACCCAAATTAGGAAAATGGGTTCCGCTGCAAAGAAAGCACAAATGGGTTTTGCTGCAAAGAAGGTGTAGACCTCAGAAGAAAGTGGGCTTATTTGTGTGAAACCCCTACTGCACAAAACACCAAATTAGGAAAATTGGTTATGCTACAAAGAAAGCACAAAACTTAGCAGAAACCATTAATCTATGTAATAGATTTTCAACACAAACCCTAAACAGTGGTGGGTCGGTGGTGATTTCCACAACAAAATTTATGAAAGGATCTCACACAATCCTTTATCATAACAACAACAAGAACGTCAAACCCTAGCATGGCTGAAAATCATAGTAAACATCTGGAAGATGCGGAAGACAACACCCAGTGGATGACAAATCTCTACAGTGTCGCTACCAAGAACCTCATAATAAGAATGCTGGTTGGCGTAAAAACTGCAATAGTGTAGAATTTCATATTTTAAATATAATTTTATTAGATCTGTTGTGACGAACTGTCCAGTGGGATATCCATGGAAATTTACAAATCATATGCAATATGATTGGGTGGAAGAAGAATAACAAAATGGAAGCAAGATCATAAGGTACATGGCAATATTTTCAATTACCTTTTTATTATTTATTAGATAACTAAGGAATTGTTCATTTAATTGTTAATTCAAAATTCATATGAACTTGCAATTTTTTGTTGAAAATGCAACAAGATGATGGAGCTTAGTGAAAAGAAGTCGCCTTCACTAAGTGGGCCCGCAGGCTATTTTTGGCGCAAAGTCTATTTTTATACATATGGATCATGGTCTATGAGTTGTAGGATGCTATTTGTGGATGATTGGTCATGTTGGTGAAAATAGATGGACTTCTATTTTTAGACATATGGGCGGAGTCTATTTTTAGACTGCCAGTCTAAAAATAGAACAATGGAATATTATTAGCTCTTAATAATATTTGGACTATAAACATTATCTTATCCTCTTGGAGCACTTCAGTTCGAGCTACGGATGTGGCACATGCAACTGCCAGAAGGAAATACGCTTTTCTTATGGGTCAGTTGAGCTATTGCATGATGGACTTCAGTTAGAACTCAAGTGATTGTGTTTGGTGGAGTTGATTGAGGAGTTGATGGAGTTGTGTTCAGTTTGACTTAGTTGAACTAGTTGTATTTAGTTTATCTGCCAAATACACTAGTGATGAGTGATGTGAATTAATTATTAATTAATTCACTAATTATTAACTCATAAATCAACTAAGGAATACATCAGTTAACTCAGTGCATGGACAGGTCAATGGAGACAGGTGTTAGAGGTGGAGACTACTATCAGTTGTGACTATAGTTGTGCATGAGATTTGCACAATCAATGATTGAGATTGCCAATGAGGATTGCGCAGTACAAGCCAAGGAAAATGAGCTTGGACCATTCCTATTCTCACTTTGGATTGCGTAGTAGAGGCAGGAAAACAGTGGAGGAGATTTGAACCTGTGACTTGATTCAGATCTGAGCTAGTTTGTGTGTAGCAGGTGGAGATAGTATTAAGTACTTGTGAGGAGTATTGTACTATGTATTGTTACATGTTCTCTATCATTATAATATACAGATAGTTGGGGGTTTTCAGCTGTATGCTTTCCCCAGTACATACTGTGTTGATATGTGTGATTAATGTTTCAATGTGCGCATGCGATTGTTTTTGATTCCGAAAATTGATGATCAACGTAGAGGGGGTTATGTATTATGCATGCATTCCGCAAATAGTGTATAATCAGGATAATCTCTGTGAATAAGTGTTATATTATTCAAATTTCTACATGGTATCAGAGCGAAGTTGATCATCAGATCTATTATTCAGAAAGTGATTACATTTTATTTCTTCAGGTAGAGTCTATAATTGGGCCAGTTAGCCTCTGGATTCATCCTTCTTTTGGAAGGTGAGATATCCGGTAAAAGCCCATACAGTTAATCTCTGTACGATAAATACTTTGTTCTCATGAATTTTAGATCAGAAACAATTGAGTTTTGAGCTGGTGGAATTTGAATTTGCCGCAGTGATTTCTTGGTGTCGAAGTTGAAATGTCTTTCAACGGATTGCGATTGGAGTATGCCCTTGAAGGCAGCTCGAATTATATTGCATGGAAAGACAGGATGGAGGCGATGTTAGATGACGATGGGCTGGAGGAGTTCATAGAGGCTGAGGTCCCAAAGCCTACTGATGCTGCTCATGTTGAGGCTTGGCAAAAGAAGACAACAAAGTGTCAAAGGATTCTGTTGGAGGGTGTGAAGGATCACATTGTATCCAGCCTACATGGAAAGGCTTCTCCATACTTGATGTGGAAAGCGTTGACAGATTTATTCCAAAGCAAGAGCGACCAGAGGAAGTTGGCGCTCGAGGATAAACTCAGAAACATTAAGTGTGAGAAAGGAGACAGTATGCCCAAGTATCTCACGAAGTTCACCCAATGCCGGAATGAGCTGGGAAGTGTGGGGGTGACTGTTGATGATGAGGACTTGGTGAGCTTGGCTCTCCTTGTTCTTCCGAAGAGTTGGCATTCCTATCAGGACTCTGTCAATGGTCAGGAGAAATTTCAGGATGGGAGAGACTTTGGTCAGATCTTGTGCAAGAGGAGATCAGGCGGAATGCCAGGGACAGATCTTCATCAAAGGCATCTGATGAAGAAAATTGTGCTTTGGCTGCCAAAGAAAAGAAGGGGAAGAATAAGAAAGCTTCTCATTCCGGTGCGAAAGGCAAGAAGCAGGACATGTACAAGGTGAAGTGCTTTCACTGTCACCAGCACGGACATTATGCCACAAATTGTCCGCAGAAGAAGAAAAATAAGCAAGTTGTTGGATCTGCAGTGGGAGAGGCCTTAGCCTCGCAGTTTGAGCTGGATTTTTCGTTGATCGCATGCTTGGTATCAAGTGTGATGGGATCGGTATGGTTCTTGGACAGTGGTGCGTCTTTTCACATGATAGGAGATCGAGATTTGTTTTCTTATCTGGATGAGAAAGATCTTGGAGTGCACATTGAGATGGGCGATGATGGTAGATATAGTGCGACTGGTATCAGTACCATTTCCTTTGAGAGGGAGTCTGGTAAACCCTTCGTATTGAAGGAAGTGATGCATGTTTTAGGATTGAAGAAGAATCTTATCTTTGTGGCGATGTTAGAAGACAAGGGATATGATGTTGTTCTCAGCGAGGGAAAGGCTTTCCTGCGCAATAAGACAACTGGAGAAACCTGGAAGATAGGGGTTCAAGTCAAGAACCTTTATAAATTGCACGTAGATGGCTGTGAAACAATGGCATGGAAGGCAGAAGGATTGGTGAGCCAGGATGATGGTGAGCTGTGGCACAGGAGATTGGGCCACCTTCACCATGGAGCCTTGAAGATACTGCAGCAGATTTCTACTGGGCTTCCTAAAGGCACTCTTGCGCAGTCAGATCAGTGAAAGGGGTGTACTTTGGGAATATTTGTGAAAGCCACCTTTCACAAGAAGGATAATCGCACCACGACGATCCTTGAGAGAATTCACACAGACATGTGTGGACCTTTCTCAGTAGCTTCGACAGCAAAGCACATGTACTATGTGATCTTTGTTGATGATTTCTCTTGAAAGTGTTGGATCTTCTTCATGCAGAAGAAGAGCAAGACATACTCAAAGTTATGTGAGTTCAAAGCATTGATCGAGAAGGAATCGGGGAAGAAGGTGAAGGCTCTTAGGAGCGACAATGGTGGTGAATTCATCTTTGGCGAGTTCAAGGACTTCTGCAGCGCAGAAGGGATTCAAAGAGAGCTCATAGCTCCCCATATCCCACAGCAGAATGGGGTTGCTGAGCGGAAGAATAGAATGATCATGGGTGCTGCACGGACGATATTGCATGATCAGGGCCTACCCCTTCACTTGTGGGTGGAGGCATGCAATACTACAGTATATGCGCAGAACCGTTGTCCTCACAAGATACTTGGCATGAGTACACCCGAGGAGGCTTATTCTGGTAAGAGGCCTGATATTTCCCATTTGAGGATTTTTGGTTCTCCTGTTTACATGCATGTGACGAAGGATGCCAGGAAGAAGCTGGAGCCGACCGCAGAGGTTGGGATATTTGTGGGGTACACTGATATGCCCCATAACTATCATGTGTATTTGCTAGACAGTCGCAAGACTGTTGTGCGACGGGATATCAAATTTCAGGAGGAGAAAGCCATGAAGTGTTCGCTTGAGAGGGAGCCACACTTGCATGCAGATGAGGAGCTATTAGTTCCTAAGGATGAGCTTTAGGACGTGGATCAGCCACAAGATGAAGTTCATGGAGTGGAAGAGACCACTCATGTAGCGCCAACCATCAGAGGGCGAAAGCGCACTACAGAAGCTGAGCGACTGGCTCAAGATGCAAAGAAGGTGTAGGACCCTACAGGACAATGCAGACAGAGACAGTCACCTGATCGGTACACTGGATACATGGCTCTTGTGAGAAAATGTGTCGTGACTAAGCCATCCTCTTTCGAGGAAGCTGTGGAGGATCCCGCATGGGTAGATGCCATGGTGGAAGAGTATGATTCGATTGTCAGAAACAGTGCATGGGAGATTGTCCCAAGACCGGAGGGGAAATCAGTGGTGGGTTCGAGATGGATCTACGAAGTGAAGCAGGCAGCTGACAGGAGTGTGGAGAAGTACAAGGCAAGATTTGTTGCCCGAGGCTTCTCACAGATAGAGGGGATCGATTATGAGGAGACCTTTGCACCTGTCGCAAGGTATTCTTCCATACAGACGATTCTTGCTCTCTCAGCGCAGATGGGGTGGCACATTCATCAGATGGATGTGAAGACTGCGTTCCTCAATGGAGTCATTGAGGAGGAGGTGTACATAGAGCAACCCAAAGGTTTCGAGATCTTCAACAGCGAGTCGCATGTGTGCAGGCTCAAGAGAGCGCTGTATGGGTTGAAACAAGCACCTCGTGCTTGGTACACACAGATAGACAGTTATTTCACCGGACTTGGATTCTCCAAGAGTGAGGCGGATCCTAACCTATACCAGATTGTGGTGGAGGGTAAGTTGCTAATCATTGTACTTTATGTAGATGATTTGATTTTGACAGGAGATGAGCTGTTGATACTTTCATGCAAGGAGGATCTTGCTAGAGAGTTTGAGATGAAGGACTTGGGCCTCCTTCATTATTTCCTGGGATTGGAAATTTGGCAACATAGTGATGGACTATTTGTTTCTCAGGGTAGGTATGCTCGGGAGATACTAGAGAAGTTCAACATGCATGGCTGCAAGCCTGTTGATACTCCTCTTCCTGGAGGTTGGAGGAAGGAGGATGCCACTTCGGCAGAAGAAGTGGATGCCACTGTTTATCGACAGTTGGTGGGGTCGCTTATGTATCTCGTCATTACACGACTCGATATATGCTATGCAGTTAACCAGCTTTCACAGGCTATGGTTAAGCCTACCAAGCTCTTCTGGAAGGCGGGCGAGCATGTATTGCGTTATTTGAGAGGCACATCGGGATATGGATTGTGGTACAGATATGAGGATGAGGTGAAGCTATGTGGCTTCACGGATGCAGATTGGGCAGGGAGCCCAATGAACAGAAAGAGAACATCAGGAGGGGTCTTCAGTATCGGGTCGACAACAGTTTCTTGGTACAACAGGAAGTAGAGATCCGTGGCACTCAGTTCAGCAGAGGCTGAGTATATGGCAACAAGTTTGGCTGCATGCGAGGCTATATGGATGAGGAAGATTCTGGTCGGTTTGTTCGGTTCTCACTTGGATCCTACTGTGATTTACTGTGATAACCAGAGTTGCATTAAACTCTCATCTAATCCAGTATTTCATGATAGATCCAAGCACATCGACATTAGGTATCATCATATCAGAGATTGTGTGCAGCGGAGAATCATGTTACTTTCATACATTCCCACAGAGGATCAGGATGCTGATATCTTGACGAAGGCGCTCACTAGGAGCAAATTCGAATACCACCGAGGTAGGATAGGGATTGCAGATAATCCATATCTTGTTGAGAGGGAGTGTTGAAAATGCAACAAGATGATGGAGCTTAGTGAAAAGAAGTCGCCTTCACTAAGTGGGCCCGCAGGTTATTTTTGGCGCAAAGTCTATTTTTAGACTATGTCTATTTTTAGACATATGGATCATGGTCTATGAGTTGCAGGATGCTATTTGTGGATGATTGGTCATGTTGGTGAAAATAGATGGACTTCCATTTTTAGACATATGGGCGGAGTCTATTTTTAGACTGCCAGTCTAAAAATAGAACTGTGGAATATTATTAGCTCTTAATAATATTTGGACTATAAACATTATCTTATCCTCTTGGAGCACTTCAGTTCGAGCTACGGATGTGGCACATGCAACTGCCAGAAGGAAATACGCTTTTCTTATGGGTCAGTTGAGCTATTGCATGATGGACTTCAGTTAGAACTCAAGTGATTGAGTTTGGTGGAGTTGATTGAGGAGTTGATGGAGTTGTGTTCAGTTTGACTTAGTTGAACTAGTTGTATTTAGTCTAACTGACAAATACACTAGTGATGAGTGATGTGAATTAATTATTAATTAATTCACTAATTATTAACTCATAAATCAACTAAAGAACACATCAGTTAACTCAGTGCATGGACATTTTAGTGGAGACAGGTGTTAGAGGTGGAGACTACTATCAGTTGTGACTATAGTTGTGCATGAGATTTGCATAATCAATGATTGAGATTTCCAATGAGGATTGCGCAGTACAAGCCAAGGAAAACGAGCTTGGATCATTCCTATTCTCAATTTGGATTGCCCAGTAGAGGCAGGCAAAAAGTGGAGGAGATTTGAACCTGTGACTTGATTCAGATTTGAGCTAGTTTGTGTGTTGCAGGTGGAGATAGTACTGAGTACTTGTGAGGAGTATTGTACTATGTATTGTTACATGTTCTCTATCATTATAATATACAGATAGTTGGGGGTTTTCAGCTGTATGCTTTCCCCAGTACATACTGTGTTGATATGTGTGATTAATGTTTCAATGTGCGCATGCGATTGTTTTTTATTCCGCAAATTGATGATCAAGGTAGAGGAGGTTATGTATTATGCATGCATTCCGCAAATAGTGTATAATCAGGATAATCTCTGTGGATAAGTGTTATATTATTCAAATTTATACATTTTTGTGCACTGTATATGCTAATATAATATTGCTTTTGCTAACGAGGTTGTAGTATTCTAAATGAATATCACAGATCAAGATATTTAAGTTCTTTCACAAGCCATTAAGAAAATTGAACCACATTTATAATCAAAACCACACTTATAGAATTGAAATGGCACACTTTACATAGTAGGCTTAAGAAGCTTAGTGTTGTAACCCACAAGATAGGTAGAGTTACTAATATAAGTTGCAGGAAATGAAATATCACTCCTCTACCTAGTGGTTTTAGGAATCTTGTTGTTGCAACCCCTAACACAAGTAGAACACATCATAGAGGCAATAAGTAAATAACATAGACATTAAAAAGGTTTGCTTAAGGATTAGATGATCCTCAATTATGTAACAAAGATGCACATGATATGCAATGCTAGCAAGTTGCAATATAAAATAATTAAACCACAAGATGTAATGTAGAAGATTCAAACCACAATTATGCTATAAGGGATATGATTACAAACAAAAATAATAATTACAATTTCTGTAAAACAGAGAGAACATACAAAGTATTCACATATATCTTAATCGTGAAAATATAGTATTGTACTTGTCTAATTAGTGAGTTGCAACAATGTAAAGAATAGAAAATAGAATAACTACATAACTAATTGAAACGTAAACAAATATTGAAAAGTAAACTATATAGTTACAGGTAGTCTCTAGCTAAGGAGGAGGCCCTACCTCCTTAGGCGAGGCACTAGCTATAAGAGCAACAAAACACTAACTAATCACCACAACATTTAGATAGATGAAATGAAAATGAGACACGAGCTTATATTAAGAATTTGAAATGTAGATTACAAGCTACGAAATGTAGAATTCATGTTATACTAGTGGTTCACTTGTTGCAATGATAGAAGCCTAGGCTTCGAGGATCATGGTGTGGGTGAGAACATGTGAGTTAGATTAAGAGGAGGAGGAATCTATGAAATAACTAATTCCTTTGTCCTTAGTTTTATCTCTAATGGCTAGATATTGGTCTATGGTGAGGACTTGATGGGCAACTTATTCTTCACCACTTCTTCTCTGTCTGCCCAAATTGGCATTTCAAGATCTATACTAGGCTTGGTGGGAGGATATATGGTAAGTTGTTTCCTGAAGGTCCCATGCGATACAATCATGTTACTGGACCCATAACCGATGTAACCATTTGTAGTGACCAACCATGGCCTTCTCAAGAATAAAGGATAACGTCTTGGAGAAGACTTGGGTTGTAGGATCATGAAGTCAATAGGATACTACCACGAATCTACAAATATCACTACAAATTTCCTTTTGCTTTGCTAGTTGTTTTGCTAGCAAGTTGTAACATTGTGGGGGTCTGCTTAAGACTAAAGAGTCATAAGGCTTCCATGGTTTCGTGAATCATGACATTAATAGTAACACCAAGGTTAATCAATGAATTCAAAATGACTGTATGGTTGGTTTTCACATTGACTACTAGAATCCCAAGTTATGAGCATTTGGCTATGATAACTCCTCCCATCACAAGGCATAACAATTTTCCGATAACATGAACTGTTTGAGGATCATTTCTTCTTCTTCTGAGTTTCCTTAAACATAATTCCCTTACCAATTTTGAATAAATAGGAACCTCCTTGTGTTGCTTTCTCAACTGTTTCGATGATTAGGGAACAACATTCATTGAGGACTAAGTCCTCTTGCTTCAGGATAACTAGTTGGTCTTTTGTAGCCTCAGGGGGTATTCTTGTATTTATACTTGAAGCATATTCTATTGTACCTTTATGATTTGATTGGATTACTAATGACGTGTAAAAAGGACATTAGGTTATACGATTCCAGGTCTAAGAAACTTGTACATCAAATAGGATCTCAAATTATGTTTAAACATCAAAGACCAGTCCCATGGATGGCATATCACAAAGTAAACATAAATGTTATGGATAAAAAGAAATAAAAGAAACTTCAAGCAGATTTTTATTTATTTTTAACAGAAATGAGTACTTTTTGTATTAAAGTTGCGCCTGGTCGTGGCAAATACCCAGGTGAATTACATTGCCAGGATGCTCAAGGACATATGGGATGTTTGTTGATATCTCATTTCCCTTCAGGTTACATAAAAAAATCCACATCCTATTAGTACTCTTATTTTCCGAGAGGAGTATATCTCGCAAAATTGAGACAAATAACATTTACATTTAAAATCAAACATTACAGAGCTAGTTCATTTGAAGGATCTGCTAGTTAGGTGAGATCGATGTTTTGGGGAGGTTTTATGGTGGAGTTGTCTGGCTGAGCGCATTGCAATTTAAGGTTCGAGATGATACTACAGAGTGCATCAACTTCATATTCAAGGTGTGAGATTCTCTGCTGAAGAGCCACTATTATTTCATAGGTGTTACATTCTGAAGACCTTTGCTGGTATAACATTACATGTTGATCATAGAGTTCATTGTTAATGGCTACATGCTCATTTTTACAATGTTCGCACATTGTAGAGGCTAGTGAATCTAAATCTGTACAACTAGATTCCCTGGAGAAGGTGTGATGATGTCGACACTGAGCAAGTATTGCTTTATCAACAAGGTAAACAGAAGGGTAAGTCCAAAAGTTACCAAGATAATTCTCGTAATCCAAAAATCCTTATCCGAGCAACCGAAAGGAAAAAACTAAGGTGGGGAGATCACTTAAAGAAAAATAACCAATAGAGGAATGGAAAGCCGCACTTAATTGGACCACAACAATAGTAACAGGGGAAGTCCTAAAACATAGAAGGAACCTGCATGAAACCCAATTCACACAATGCCGCAAAAAATGGAGATTACAATGCTTACCTCTAACCCAGAGAGGCCGAGATGCTAACCACCTAGCTATAGTGATGTTGTTTTCACACTTGGATCACACAATGGAAGAAATCACGAAGCATAACCCAAAGCTCATTGTTGACCTTCCAAAAGTGCCAATGCTTGAATGCCACCCTTAACACATAGTCTCTCCACAGTAAATTCCATGGGGAATTAGGGATTCAAAGCCCACTCAATTCACAAGATGCGAATTTGGATGAGCTTCCATTGCCAAATTTATTCTCATTGCACCCTGAGAGTTGCGCTCGATATATCAATTCCACATCATTACTTTTAGTGCCCCAATATAGAATAATCATCAAAAATTGGTCTGAGGAGACACATTTCTTGTAGGCCACGAGCTCAAGATTGAGAGCAAGTCTAATTCACACTAGTGAAATTAAATAAGGCGCACTTGCAAAGATGTAACTATAACATTCCCTGAGGCCTAGAATAAGGGAAAATCTAATATACAATATAGCCATTAAATGAGGTGTGCATGCATGAGGTCGTCGACTATACAACGTCATGTTGAGCTGGTGGTGGACATAGTTGGAAAACATTAGATGGCCAATATAGGGATTAATACCTTAGTTCAAGAGAGGATAGGTGACAATGGGAGGATGGAGGGGAGGCGGGGGTGGGAGGAGGCACATTAGTTCAAGAGAGAGAAATATAGTTCTAATGGGAATAAGATTAAGAACCATAACCACTTTATGGGTTAGCGACAAATTCACCAGAATCGTTGATTTCTCCCTATCCTTCATTTAGAAGGCAAGCCTTATTGGCTTGAAGATCCGCTTCAGGGTTTAGATTCTAGAGGATTTGGAAGAAAGAATAGTTTGAGAAGGAAAGAAGGGTACTTTTGATTTTATGAAACAAGATGATATTGTTTTGTCTTTTGTAAGGGTGCCACTTCCTAGAAATCAAATAATTAGATATAAGTCACCCAAAATGATGATGTCTTAGATTCCACGTCTTTGCGCTAACATTATCCTGAGGTAGAGTCCATACATTTCTACCTGGTTGTTGGATTTCCGACTAAGGCCCCACAAGAATTTGTTCACAATGTTTCCTTCGGGATTTAGTAATATCCCTCCCCCTCCTACCACCCCTAACAGAAAAAAGAGAATTAACTAAGGCTATATTATACAATTAAACTCTTACCAGAGACAAAAAAAGGAGTATACAATATCACATATTGGTTATCTCACAAATCTACATCATAAATAAGTAGAATAAATTTAAAATTCTTTGATACTGTAATATCAAACAACAATTGAACTCGTAACAAGTTGAGACAATACATCTTGATCATTTCAATAATCGAATTGCTATTAAGACGTTATAACATAACCACATAGAGGATATCAGAGAAGATGCATGCCACCAAAGTAATTAATATAAGACTTTCAAACAAAGCTAAAGAATCAAGCGCCTTTGCTTATCTCACAAGGAGTTTTATGATTTGAAATACCTAAGGAAATATAATACAGAGGGAAAACAAACCAGATATTGCAACAATCACTTAAACTATTGATCGAGTGAATAATAGTAAGCCATTGAATCTCTTTATCAATAGTCAAATAGAAATAACACGCAGGAAACCAAGATATGCCATACATGTAAACTACACTAATTAAATATTATAAAACATGAGATTAGGTCGGTGCAACAAGTGCAATCAGACATATTTTTCCAAAAAAAGTCTCTTTCACCTTAAAATTGATCCCCTCAAACTGAGAAACGAGGTCCTTTATACAAAAGTAAGTTAATTGCCTTTAAGCTAAAAGTATTTGAATAATTAAATAAAGTAAAGAAAGTCATCTCGTCGAGACATTTTTTCCCTTAGCAGATTGTTTGGTCACTTTATGTGGCTTCTTATATGTGGTGGTCAATGATACGCCCCGGGGATTCTTTGTATTTTTCATCTTTGAGGTAGGAAAAATCATCATGATGACATCTTCTTCTGCCCATTCTTCAAAGTCTTACACTGCGAACTATAGTGGGGGAACTGTCTACATCGCTATAGTGGATGGTGCTAACATAACTTATGGATTTAGAATTTTCTCCAGCTTATAAATCTTATCCCATTCAACTGGTGACAACCATATTACTTTCTTAAACTTGGAAATAACTAAAATCAACTAAGACTTCAACTGGTAACGTGTAGGAGGCAGGCCTTGTACCAATTTGTCTAATATTGTTAACCTGTTGAAATCTCTGCATAGAGTTTATCAGTAATGGTGCATAAATAACTCCCTCTTTAATGGCTAAAAGACATCCTAGAACCTGTTGGGTTACTTTTAATTCATCCTGGAAGGATTTTGGTCCAACTAGCCAACCTTCATTTCCCTAGAAAGAAGGGATACCAAACCTTCCCAGATAATTCCATTTTGCTCTAAACTCATTGATTGCCTTTATGGCTTTTCAAAATTCATCTTTGATTTCTTGTATACATTTATGTTTCTCTTTTACCATAGAGAGAGAGAAAATACATTCATCTTTGGTGGGTAAGTTCATAACTTTGATTATTTTTCTTCCAATGAGTTTAAATAGTCTATGAGTTGATCAACTTCTTTCACCCTTTCCTTGAGTAGAGGAGTAATATTTTTAATTTCAATGTTAGCATTTATTATTATTATATTCTCACACTTTGATAAGATCTTGACACATGGCTTGATTTGTGAGATTTTCTAATTGATCTACTCCCATATCTATTCCTTAGATTCTACCATGTCCTTTCTACTTGCGGAAGTAATCTTTACAATTTCATAGAGTGATTTAATCTCCTCCCACTTGATCTATTTAAGTGTGGTATGTATTTCCTCAATGACTTCAATATTTATTTCTACCTAGCGCGACCACCGCTATTTAGGTTATTCCTTTTCCAATTCAAGATATTAAAATTTTTGCTCTAGCTGTGAGATTTTTAGTTCAGAAATATTTAATTTGTCCAACTCATTTGTTCCAGTTGTAGCATACTTTAAAACATTATCCATGGAAACTTTGTATTCTTTAATTGTATTGATGTGCCTTTTTTCCTTTCTTCAAATCCTTTGCTCAACATATTTGTCTTTTCTTCTTATTCTTTGAGCCAAACATCCTTCATATCAAGGGTCTTTTGCATTTCTTGTAATTTTATTTCCATTTCTTCCTTCTTTTTGAAGGCTCATATCAAACTAGTTGTGTCATAGTCAGGGATCTTTGCAGCCGATTTTAGGCTTTTTATTTCCCTATATTTCTCCTCCATTAGTTTTTTGGCAATGCTCCCATCCTTAGGTTGACCTAATTGGCTTATTATCTTATATTCTAACTCTTTCTTTTGATTATCTTTAGTTCTCAATGCCACTTTGGCATTGTTGAGTTGTTCTCCAACTTAACGAGCAATTCTTGTAGCTTCCAGTTACTAGCATTTGAGTCCAACAACCTTTTGGCCACAACTTATCCAGGTTGTTTTTTCCAATTGACCATTTCAAAATCAGTCACCCTACTGAAATTGAGACCTAAGGAGGTTGCTCTGGAGACCATTTTTTTTTAATCATCTGTTTCATGTCGTACCATAATAAGATTAAACATGTTATTATCAAAGTTAGTGGAGGATATAAATCTAGGACTTGTAGTAGGGGTCATTTATCCAAGCACAATCTCCTCTACAATCTGTGCTTGCTAAGGTAAGAACATTAGCTCCCTCCCAATACCTTCTAACACCTTCTCTTTGACGAAGTTGTTCCTGACTAACAATGATTTTTCACTTGAATCTTTCGGTTGTGGTTCTTCAAGTGTTTGTAAAACTTCTTTAGATAACTCTTCTTCATTTCTCTCAAAGGCTTCAGCTTTATCTTCTTCATCTTTTCTTTCCTTAGGTATGTGTCCTACTTCCTCCAAATGTAATTCATCCAGCTTCCTTTTCAAGGCATTGTCAGTTGGTGCAATTATGGGTAGGTTGGGATCTGGATTCTTGACCTGAATGGATCTTGAAGTACTGTCTATACTCGACTCGATTTCTGTTTGAATTCCATGATTTTCCTGCTTTTGGGCTGCTTGCATATCTGCTTAATTTTTTCTATTTCGAGGCAAAGGAAATACATTATCTAACTGTTTAATCTCCAGTATGGATTCATGAACATAAGAAAACAAACTAGCTTGTTTCACGAGACTAGAAATAATACCATGTAGATCATATTTCTAGCAAACATCTTTTTCCAAACCAAAGGATAACAATTAATTTTCAATTATGTCAATCGTTGTTTTATGTCTAGCAATCAATGAAAAAAGCTTCATAAGGAAAACTAAAAAGTGCCTTTTTTATTTTTAGAAACAAAATGAAAGTCATTTGCATAAAGTCATTGTCTTAACACCTTGTGTGCAAAGATATATGGAGTGATAAATTTTAGGAGACGATAAGGATCCTTCTCGAAACCATAAATATTAATCCAAATGTTATCCTCTCTAGTCAACCACAAAAATATTCTAGCCTCCTCTGATATCCTATCAGAGGTTTCCCCTAATAATTTGACCCAGAGGTAAAAAGAGAAACAATCAATATATTGGACATAACTCTCGGGGGTCCATCCTAGATATAGAGTTTCAGTCCACATTAATCGTGTTGAAGTGAAATGCGTAAACACCAAGTAAGTACAATATTTGCAAACCTTGAAGGGAGCAACCATGTCAAAATCTAAAATTACACTTCGGGCCAAATACCTGGGGAAATTAATAGTGACTTCATGAGGGTTTGACATGAGGGTTTTATACATATTTGTATGTTTTTAGGAATTTCAGCTATTGTTGCAACTCCTGTTGACGTAATTCGCTTGAAAGTCATTTTTGCTCAATTTTAAGCACAATAACAATTTAATGATTGAGAATTGTGTGAATTTGATATCTTGACATGTGCACTTTATTTGTGAGTTGATTTTTTTGTCATTCCATTGCATCATAAGCACGTGATATTGCATAAATTGTTGCAACAAACAAGAATATTACTAAACTAGAGCAAGTCGCCTCATAGCTGCTAGTGTGTTTACTTTCTTGTGAGAGTGTTTACTTTCATGCAAGTGTGGTTTACTTTCTTTCCAAGTGTGGAATGTTTTAATTAGTGTTGAATTCGGAAAGCATCCTTATCTTTCACTGTAATAATATTTAGAATACAACAACCTCAAGACTCATAACAAATTACACTATCATATAAGGTGCACGACAGTTTGGAAGTTCTAAATAAATGCTAGGTTGAAAATCAAATGAGCACACTTTTGGTTGTCTTCCTAAGAAATTAGAAGGATAATTAAGAGTCTTATAACTTTTGGCACCATTGCTAGAGAATTGTTAATAGTATAGTTAGTGTTGTGTTCATTTATGTGTGAATTTATTTGTAGATTCCTTCTTTTCTAGAGCTTAATTATTTTGGCCATTTACTTTTTCAAGCAATTTACAAAATGAGTTACTAGAAGCTTAGGAGTAGAGACCAACATGGAATATTTGTCAAAAATATCCCCATAATGGTAGCGTAAGATCAAGTGAAGGAGGACACAACTAGCCACATTATTTAACACCTGTAGTTCATTAACAAAATAACTAATTGAATTCATTGAAGTGGAATATGAGTGTGTGCAACCTTCTTCTACTACTTTGTTTCCAGAAGACCTTTCCGGTGAGAAAATCCATACAAAAATGAACTTTTGTGAATCTCCCAAGACTCCCTTCGAAGAGGAAAGCAAAGTCCTAGGAAATATGGTACTTGAAATTAAGGAGTAGACATCATCCTTCAAAATCCCCATCAAGGAATTTAAGAACGACCAAAAATTAAAAACATCCTACACTTGACCTTCCCCAATTTTCACGATCTCTCAAAGGAAGACCCAAATACCTTTCTTTTTGAATTCGATTTCCTTTGCAAGATTTATTATTATGTTTCAGATGCACATAAGGTAAAGTTATTCATTTACACTCTCAAGAGGGTAGCATTATGTTGGTTCATGGGTTTGGAGGAAGGGATCATGAGAACATGGACACAAATGAAGGAGACATTTCTAAAGAAATATCAAGACTATTTTAAGGACAAGGAACAAAGAGAACAAGTCTTCCAAATGACTCAATATGAAGATGAAATCTTTGAAGAATATGTTGAGAGATTTTGTTATTATTTGCAACGGTTAGAATAAATGAATTTGCCTCCAGAAACACTTCAAGCGTTGTTGTTACAAGGAATCAAAGATGATTGCATTAAACTCTTGAGCCTCATGAGTGGAGGATATATTTCATAGCATACCATCGAAGCGATTTAGGAACTTTATCTATGGTATTCTAGAGGAACATCCAAATCTGTTAGGGGACCTTGAGACACATTTGCTAGAATAGACAAGATTTTTGGCCAAGGTGTTACTAGAGAAGAAATTGGAAAGAAAAATTCAAAATTGATCTCTTGAACATATTGAATTCTCAAATAGATACTTTGCAGGCGAAGAAGAAGAAAGAAGAGGAAGAACTAACACTTGCAATTTTTTGCTCAAAATGTAGAAGAAATCACCCACTAGAGGATTGCCAAATGGATTGAATTGATTTCCATTTGTAGCAAAGATCATTCTACAAATAGTTTTCCCTCTATAACAGAGCTAAACGTTATGTATCAAGAAGCGTAGGAACTAGGACAACTAATATTTGTGTCCTAGAAATGACTTTGGTCCCAAAAACCACAAGGTATGGCCTAAGACCTATCTCAATATTTCAATTCTTGTTGGTCTAATCCTTCTATGTAGTACTCTTCTCAATCGTGGAGCTTAGCTTCTCAACCATGGGATAACCACTCCTTTGTAAGTTTGGCAACAAGAATGTAGAAACCCAAAGTATGAGGGGCTTGAACAACCCTTCATGCAGTCACCCATGCAACTTATCCCTTCTCCACCTGTGCAAGCACCCACAGTTGCCTCTCCACGACCTTAGTTACCTGCACAACTTGTTACTAACCATAATAATATTAGACCCATTTAGCCAACATAAGCTAATGGGATGGAAACTTACCCTACTTATGCTATTTTCCCCCTAGATTTCCATAACATCCACCTTTGATCAGGGAAGACACTATCCAAACAACACCCTTTGGTACACATTTAAGACCTTAATGAGGAAATTACAAATGAATAATCCAAGCAAGAAATGTCTCTTGAACCATTGTGGGCCAAACCTAAGAACCTTGATCTCTAAGGACCACCTTATCATGAGAGGCTAAATCTAGAGAAATCTTTAACCCATCCCGAATTCGGTTTCTTGGAAGAACTCAAGAATGTGCGGTTTGAAATTCCATTGTTTCAAGCAATTGAGACATCCTAATCTATTCTAAGGTAGTAATAAAACTTTGTTTGAGGAAACTTTGTTAGAAGAGGAAAAATCCCCAAACCATTAATGTCATGGGAAAACTATCAGATCTTATGATACAGTGAAATATTCTAGACCTAGTAGCCCGGTAGTCAACGTGCAAATCAATAATATTTTTATCCAAAACAAATTGATTGACTTGGGTGCTACTATCAATGTAATGACATGAGAAACCATGGAAACCCTGGGACTTTCAGATCTTAGAGAAACTCCCACTTTACTTCAATTAGATGATAGGTCTACTACTAAGCTAAAAGGGATGCCAAAAGATGTGGTGATATATGCATATTCTTGCAAGTATCCCATGGACTTCATGGTCCTCCAACCTAAATTTTCCTTGGGGGGATTGTTTAGTCAATTTAGTGTGTCCTAAATTGCTACATAAGTTATCAATCCGGGAATCATAAATTGATGAAGTTTAGTGCACTATATGTGCTAGACAACCCTTTTCTTACCTCACTGTTTTCAGTTTTATCTTGTTTTGGGGTTTTGTTCTTGTTGGTCTCCTAAAGTGTTTTAATGCAATGGAAACCCTAGTCTAAAGTTTTAAGAATACTTTTAAAGATCAAGTGTGGATATAGAATTGAAGACAAGGTTTATGCTTCTTATGACACTTTCCAAAATTACAACTTAAAAGATCTCAAAACATGTTGTCTACAAAATCAGAGCTTGAATAAGAGTGTAAACATGCATCTATGTAAACCAAACTAAAAATGAAGTACTGAAAATGAGGTTACTATCTCTGATGTCCATCCTAATTGCAGAATTGAAATCTAATAAACTGCTGCACTCAAAACCAAAAAGTAAAGAAACTGGAAACTAGTCAATGATTTCACCCATAATCAAAATATTTCGTCAATTAACTTCTAAAATGGGGTTAAGCCAAAGACTCCGGAAATATCATCATATGGCATGAAAAGAATGACATCTAAATTGCACACTAATGAAAGCAAAGTCAATTACTTCATCTATAATCACAATATTTCGTCAATTAACTTCTAAAATGGGGTTAAGCTAAAGACTCCAGAAATATCATCATATAGCATGAAAGAACTGACATCTAAACTATCTACTTGCATACTAATGAAAGCAAAATCAATTACTTCACCTATAATCATAATAGCTCGCCAATTAACTTCTAAAACAGGGTTAAGCTAAAGGCTCCAAAGATATCATCATATAGCATGAAGAACTGATATCTAAACTATCTTAAGCAATAAACAAATCTCACTAAATAAAAGCATAAACAACTGAAATTGAAAACTAAAGTTCAACAGAGGAAGCAAGTCTCAAATCACCACTTGATGCAAAAACTACACTAAGAAGCTCGAGCATAACCAGACTTAAAGACTATTCTGAAGTGCACTGTTAGTAAGAAATGTGACAAGCTACAAAGACATGTACAAAGTCAGAACGATTATGATCATAAGCAAAACAAGAGAAATGTACAATTCGAATGAGAGAAAATATACATGAAAAACTATGCAAAAACAAAAGAAGGGACCTCAGCTACGTAGGGGCCCTCTGCACAGCTTTGGACTAACACGCTATTACTTCAAACCACGCTTAAACAACCATATGAAAAACAGAGTTTTGTATTATGAAACAGAGGAATATGTCTCTCGGTTACACAACAGCAAAATAACGCTATATCAACAGTATCAAGAACTAACTATCTGCGTTGCAAACACTTATATTTATAGAGAAAATGGATAACTGTATCTCAGAGAAATTTCTTCAGCAATAGACACGTGAACAGGTCAAAATCCGAGGATTCAGCCTCTCGGTTGCCATGAGCAGTAAATCTATGCGAGGTGGATGTTGGATTGCGTTATGGAGATGGCCTGCAGGTGGCAAAAATGGATCCACGAGTTCAGGAACGGCTTCGGGCTTCTTTTACGTGTAGGAACAGAGTCCTAGTTGACGTAGAACTCTCTGTTGACCACCCTTTGACCGGTACCTTTCCTTACGAATTTGGCTAAGCAAATAGGACCTCATCCATGTGTGGATCATTCCTGAGCTGCCCATGTGTCTCATTTCTCCTACCGACACATGTAACCTATAGAACAATGAAAACGACTGCGGAATTGCGAGTTAGCTGCGGAAAGTGGCTACATTCCGTAGCTGATAAACAAAACCTAGATCAAATAGCACACACAATGATATAATTTGAAAATCACTCAAATATACTCCTGAAATCAACATGTAACAACTTTTGATAGCTTAGGAGGCACTGACATGGGAAAATAAAAGAGAAAAGGTTTAAGAAAATGCGTGGAAGAGAGGTAGTTTTGGGGCTCAATAGGGGTACCCTCTTATCCTTGGACAACTATGGTTGGCCACTACAAACACATATGTCAGATGTAGGTCTAGGAGCATGAAAATATCCCATGGCACTTTGATTAGGTGATCAGTATTTAGCTCAAAAACCAAAGTGCTCAGAATCGCTCAGAAACTGAATGATCCCATCCGTCTCAGTGATACGATCCCAACGCAACTCGTTTCACTCAAAACGGAGCTCGTATGAGAAAGATAGAGACTTTTGTCCACTTTTCCAAACAAAAGAATTTTGCAAAAAAAATGACAATCACTGCCCAGTCAGCAGTCCGTATTGCTGATGTGGCAGGTGACTATGCAGGTAAAAGTTTGGTCAATGGTGAATGAGCTCACGCCAAGTGGCACTTTATGAATGGTCGACAGTTTGGTGCGTTGGTTGTTTTTTCAATGGCGGTCGGAGGACCAATGAGAAGGTGACATGTGGCAAGCTCAAAGGCCACCACGTGTCCCTCCCCAAGGGCCTAGCAGGTTGGCGCAGTTGGTTGTTTTTTTATTCGCCGTCAGAGGACCAATGAGAAGGTGACATGTGGCAAGCCTAGAGGCCACCACGTGTCCCTCCCCAAGGGCCTAGCAGGTTGGCGCAGTGTAAAAGGTTATTTGGAAGGCCAACAGAGTCGAACCCGCGACCTCGCCCACACAAACCCAAAGCTTTACCACTATGCTAAAACAATGTTTCTTAACAAAATACAGGCACGCTTGTTATTTAAAGAGTAACACGTGGCGGATTGGTGGAGGAGAGGGCCAACCCCCTCCGCATATGATCAACACACGCAAAACCCGGAGCCAATGCTAACGCTAACTGCGCGTTTAACGCACTAAGTGGGATTAACGCTAATCAAATCATACTTATCCCTTAATTAAAGTGCGGATTAAGTTAGCAATAGTTTTAACAGGTTTGACAAATCTGACGCTGCTCAATTTTGGCGGGGCTAACTAGAGTTTCTCCAAATTTGGTGGAGTTTTCCTAGGGAAAACTGAAGAGGCCATAACTTTTGCAATTTTTGACCAATTTTGGCTCAAAAAGAGTCATTCCTAGATGATTTTGATGTTCTGAGCACATTGAAGCAAGTTTTAGGAGTAGTAGAGCATTATAAACAACATTTTTTGCCATTTTGAGCTAATACAGAGGCCCAAGCCATGGAAGCTGGACCAAGGAGATGTAGCCCAGGAGGGGTGAACTCCTTCATCAAAACACTGTGTTAAGTGTTCATTTTGATGGTTTGCTGTATATTTGTTTGTTGTTGTTCAACACTTTATTTACATGCTATTTTTCTCATGAATTTGACATAAAACTTGACAAATTTACCTGTTACATTCACAAACACCATAAGGAAACCTATGCACATGAATCAAATGATGAGCAATTATTTTCAATTATGAAGTTGAAATTAGCACAACAAAACTAACATTCAACAACATATCAAGTTGGTATCAGAGCAAAGGTTATTTTCTTGATTGCTTGAGATTTGTGCAAGTAGGGTTTTAATGGTTGCAAATTTGTGTTGCTTACAAGGTTAAAGTTGCAGAGAGGAGAAGGAAAACTATTTGTTGCAAATCCCGAGGTTATACCCAAAATAAGGAGAGCCACAAGGCCACAATCTCCACCCAAATTTTCACTCCGAGTTTCACTTGAAGCACCTCAAGTTTTACATCCAGTTGATATTGAGGAGGTACAAGCAGTACCAGAAGCTGAGCTTGAATCCAAAGCCATCATGTCTAGAGCAAGAGAGACTGAAGGTCTTTCAGAAGAGGACGCATTCAAGAAAGCTTTCTATGATTTAACTGACATGGTTAGAGTCCTCTATGAAGAGAGGAATACTAGGATGGCTGGAGAGAGTTCTAAGTCTCCACATGGAGATGGAAGTTGAGAAGATACAAAAGATGAAAAGAAGGATTCAAAGGGTAATGGAGGAAATCCTCCTCCATCTCCACCATCTTCATCATCTTCCTCATCATCTTTATCATCCTTATCATCACAAATAACATCATCTTCCACTTCCACCACAAAAACTGTTCATACTCATTCACAAACCCCAAAAGGAAAAACTCCCTTACTTGAATTGGACATTAAGTTTGAACTTCCCATGTACAATGGTGAGGTAAATGCAGAGAAGTCAGACAATTGGATTCGACAATTGGAGGTTTATTGTAGATTTCAGAACCTTCAAGAAGATGACATAATGATCTAATTGGCTTCATTAAGGCTAGTGATACAGGTCCGAGTGTGACAAAGGACCCTTCCAAGACCTTTTACTTTCGTGATGTGTTAAATTGCATATTTAAAATAACATAGAAGAATACATATGCATGTTATAGAGAAGAGGAACAAGACAATCATCATCACATGAAAACATAAGTTGTTGATAATGGAGTTCGTCCAGGAGGGACTACGTCTCCGGGCCCTGGTGTCAAGATGGTGTAGGCCGTTGCATTAAGCACTGTTAATAGTGATGATGTACATAAGAGGTGACATCGCTATCATACAAGGAAAATGCCCTCACGCAGGAGTGGCCCGAAGAGATGTTGCGCTACAGGAACTCTCAGTCAAAAGGACTCCTATCAGTATGACTTGAACTCATGCATGATGATAATGAACATCCCGCCAACATGGCATAAAGGGATTTCAATGCAGACATACATGGAAACACATGAGCATCCCATCAACATGATGAAAAAGGTATCTCAAATAAAACATGACGAATCACGACAACAAGTAAATCACACAGATGATTCCGCATCACATCAAGAAGGAATCATTAAAACAAGTAAGAAACAAGATCCCTCATCAAACATCAAACAGGGATCCATGCAACAAAATGCATAGCAAAAGAAGTACATGAACATACTACATATACCTCACATCTAGGGGCCATCTGAAGGAAAGGATGTCAAATTGCTGAAGCCGTTCGTGCCATCAATCTTGCTATGTCGAATCTCATGGAAATGACTGCTCACATATGAATGTTGACACCTTCACTCCACTTAGAAAAGTGGCCAAAAAATGAAATGAGCAAATGGAAAATCTGAATACACCATTAGATTTGTAGCGTCGAATAGTGCAAAATCGACTGTCAAATTTCTGAATTCTGAGAAAGTGGAAATCTGGGGCTTAAGGAATCTTTTAGATTCCCCCTAGATTCCTTAAAGATTCCCTCCTTTGGATCCTTTGCAAATCGGCTGCTCATATCAGGAAACTGACTGTGCCATCGGGTTCGTGTCGCTGAGAGGGGTAAGATCGACATAAAATTTGTCCAATTTGGACACTGCAAAAATTCCACCCTCCTAAGAATTTCGCCCAATCATGGTTCTGCCTGTGTTTTTCTTAGGTTCATGGTTCCACCCTGTAAATTAATTAATTAATTAAAAATCACCTCGATTCGTGTGCGCACTCCTCTGCTCCTCCATGCTTCGGCGCACTGACAAAAGACGGGTTTATATATAAGTTACTGGGTAGATTTACCAACGAACCGATGTGGTGGAGCAGTTGGGCATTGGCATAGGTCGGGGGATCAAATCTCACCCCCACCAAACTTAGTGCGGTTGCATATTAATTTTGGCGGAGAAATGTTTTAACAACGTGCTATTTGAGGCCACGTGGTTGGCGCATTGTTACGTTCGTTGGTTTTAACATTAAATTGGGGCGCATTTAATGGTTTAATGTTTGTTGGTTTATGTATTATGGGGCCGCCCCGTGGGGGCCAACCCATGTGGGCCGGGTGGGTTCAATCCCCGCCGGCCTCCTCATTAATGTATGTTGGAGGGGTGTGGGGTGGTAGGGGTGGTGGCCCATCACCTCATTTTATTTTATTTTATTTTTTAACGAGGTGACAATTTCACCCGGAATCCAGCCTGATTCTGTCCACTGAAAAAATTCCAAATTTTGTCTTCATTAATCCTTCCCAGTTAACAAAAGTCAACCAAAACTTTGACTGCCTCTATCTTCCTCATCCGGACTCGGATTGACGAACTATTTGCACCACCGCGATCACGACGACGAGATCTTTAACATGAACTTGGTTCGAGCATAATCCAAACACTTTGATTTTCGAGCTTTCATAAGCCCTCTTTGTCCTCTGTGTGTCTCTGGAGCCACCTGGATCAATCCTCCCCACTGAGGAGCTTTTGGTCCTCCAAAAGCATGAAAAATAATCTGCAACTTCTCTGTACCTTATCTGCATCACAAGCGTCCTGAAAGGCCTCGCTTCCATCTCCTTCACCTTTGTTCTTCGGAGCCTTAAGCGATGAGCCGACACCTGCAACCTCTACAACCTGTAGTACATTATTTTGCAAATTACATGCTTGAATTTCATGACCAAATAATGACCCAAGCATCCCGTACTTGCCACGAGTTTATAACACATTTCGGTGGTCAAGTTTACATCAAGATGGACGCAATACCCCAATTACGAAAATAAGGCCAACATGTAGAAATTCTCACTGTAGATTAACCTGATTATGAAATATAACTAAAGAAAAATACTTAATCTACTTCTACAATCAAACTCGCAGAAGCTTAATCGATTTGAGCAAGATCAAATAGAACACATATAACAGAGAAGAAGAATCAATACACATGAAACACAAAAGAATACTCTAGGGAAAGCCTCAGCTAAAAACCCCGCTATCTGTATTATCATACAAGTGGAAATATCTCAGGATTACACACAACTTTAGCTCTCACAACTATCCAGCTCTCAGTACAATCCCTCACTGTTGCTCATAGACAGAATAAACAACTCATATGCCTTCTCCTCTGCCCTCCATGCCTCCTATTTCCTTGCTTAGTTTTCCCTGGGTGCTACAACTGTAACCTTGTGTGACATTGATTTCACATACTGCTCCAACACACTGTAAAATTGCGCAAATATCAAGGAATGAATTCCTTTTGCATGCAAGAGATTTTCTTATAGGAAAATTCTTGCAACTGATAGTACACTGTCCCTGCCTTTAATCTCAATTGGGTCTTTGTTTGAACTGACATGCATGAGTTATTTATGAGAGAATATTAAGTTATATGGAGTACACTAATTTCATGCATGCATGCATTAACTGACTAAACTCACAATTAGTTCCTCAAACCGTTTGGAACTAATTTAACTGGACTTAACTCAGTTAACTGAGCTAACTAATTACAACTTAAATACAACTCATCCTTATCTCCTTAATTAAGGGATAACTTCCTTAATTTAAGGGATAACTATTGCATGACTTCACAAAGACTTCTAGCTTGAATTTCTCCAACTAATTAACCCAAGATGAATTATTAATTATTTTTTAAACAACTCGTGAGACTAAATTCAAATTTTAACTCTCAATTTTAATTCAAGGACAAATTAAATTTGGAATATTCTTATTGCCACATTTCAACACTCCCTCTCAACAAGAAGGGGATTATCTACCACCCCGATCCTGTTGCTGAGCCCCAAAAATGGGTAACTTATTGGGCTCATTTTGCCTATTGTTCTCCATTTATCCACCATTCTTCATAGTTTATGTATGCTTTTGAAGTATGTTTATGTTAATTGAATGAATGAGAATAATCACTTGACCATGAAGTCTAATACGTGTTTGCTGCAGATTTTTGGACAACTTTTGGACCAAGGTCAAGCATTTATGGACCATTTAATAGCCAAATACCAGGGGAAAAGGCTGAGGATTCGTAGGAAGGGTGTCTCCTGCACTAAATGACCCCTTCCTCGAGTTCACCATCAGCTCAGAGTTCAGCAACCCAGCAAAGTCGATTTCCAAAGGCAGCCTAGCAGCGTTTATGAAGTGGTTGAGTACTGCAGTTTTGAGCAGCCAAGCCCCTTGAATTAAGGAGGACTACTGGAGGTCCTCGTAGTGCATAAGTAGGAAGGCTTCCAGCCTTTGTAGGTTACTTGTTGAACATTTGTATTTCGCACTATAGTGCTGCTTTATTTCTGAGCCCATTTTGGAGCTTCTGCTGTAACACATTTTGGACATGGTTGTTTTTTGAGTAATGGAAACCAGTTTTATGTTGCATCAGTTCTGAGCTTCTTTTAGGAGCCTGTAGCTCTTGGGGTTGGGCCCAACCCAAGTGCCAGGACCTCCTCCATGTACTGTTATATGTTTTTCTTTACTGTCTTCATAAAATAGTTTCTGTTAGTAGATTAAAATCTTGCTTGGTTATCTAGGACAATTTTGATGATTGAAAAAGCTTTCATGTTTCAGAGTGATGTGATAGGTTGATAGCAGAAAATATCTTCGAAAAAGGCCATCAAGCAACCTTGGATCTCACCTCTCCCTCCTCGGGACCATGAGCTGAGACCACGGTGTCCTTGCTACCACAAAAAACACTGTTCTTTTGCTTCTTCATGCAATTGCTAGTGTTAGTTTCTCATTTGTAAAAAGTTGATACCAGATGTGATTACATGCTTAAATTCATTCTTGCTTGGTTTTCATAAGTTGTTTCACATGATTTTCTACAAGGATTTCTGTTCATCTTGATTTCTAATTCCTAGGTCAAATTAGGTTGGAATAGTTAGATACTTGGTTTGCATGATATTTGTTTGGTTAGTTTCAAGAAGTAGTGTGCAGAACACCTGAGAAACCTCCCTGCCTACCCTTCCTCCATCAGCGCAACCTGTTCCATCCCCTAACTCAGATTCTTGCTGTTCATTTGCCACAATTTCTCACTTTGACCTAATTTCCATATTTTTGTGGAACATTCCTCTACCCCTCCTTGAACAAATCCAACCATCCTCATCACTTCGCAGCTTCACTTGCCAGGTTCTAAACCTCTTCACACCCTCATCCAACCTCCATTTCCACTTCTCCACCTTTCTCCCACCATCAACCCTCCAAAATCTCCTTTCGGAACATCCTGTAGAACCCCTGCAGACTTCCTGTAGAAGATCACGAGAGCGGTTTTTCGAGATCCGATCACTCTGAAACTCTCTGGAAGTGTGTTAGGGACCCCTTAGGCCCTCTTCTCACCTTCCCAACCTCTTGCAAGTGTCCTCACCATTTCCTTCCATCAATCAACCTCTATACAGTCAAAATAGTTAAGCACATGCATAATAATTCTACAAGATTACTCAAAAATACAAAAAGACATTCCTTTTCAGATTTCACTACAAGAGTAGCTTAGTCACATGCATTCTACATGTTATCACTTAAGAATTCTAATGCCAAAATTTCTCACATTAATTTGATGGTAAAGGTCGGTGCTATTCTAAGTTTGATTTTTGTTTTCCTTAGAGTCTGAGTCTTAGGAGTCTTGAGTCAACTATGCATTCTCATTCATCACCGGTCTCATAGCCATGTGTCAGTTTTGTTCAAAAGTTACTATGTGCCACAAAGCCCTTTAGGTGATTTCGTAGCGCATGTAGTCATTTTGAAGTGTTTTCGCAGCGCATAAATCCTTTTAGCAGTTTTGCAGCGCAACATGTCTTAGGTGATTTCACAGCACATAATTCAAAATTTACATTGACCGCGCTATGCAATCGGAGATTCGTGCAATCCGCAGTGAATCTTTCCTAACTGTAAAATCTGTCAAGTTCAGTTATGGTTGCATCATTCACTATCAGCTTATACACTCCACATATCATGTCCAACCACTTATCTCCATCATTATAGCCGCTAGGTACATTGGTACACACAGATTGCAAGTTCCAAGAGAGGCCAGGTATTCACAGTCTTAATGATGATTGTATTCATTGCATGAGGAACAAGACTACAAGTAGTTTTCAATTTGAATCCATAGTTATCAAGCGAGGCAGTTATCAAGCGAGGCAGCCATTCAAGTGAGGCAGAAATTGAAGTTTAAGCAGCGCTAGCATTTCAAACCTCCATTACACTGAACCTTCATGGAGGGATCGGCAGAAAGAAAAGACCACAGGTCAGGTAGGTGCTTAAGAAATGCACCTGAAAGTGTAGACATTATCTTGAAACACGAAAAACTTGAGCATGCATTCAAGCAGGTTGGATGTTGGATTTTTTGTGAGAAACTACAGGGAGGTCATGAACAAACCACCAAGGAATTTGCTTTGAATTTCACAGGGCTGAATTCAAAGGTTGGGATGCTCGAGTTGCAAGTTTCACCAGAGGTAATATCCACATTTACTGAGATTCCAAGGGGACAAGAAACTTGGTTTAAGAATTTCAAATTTGATATGACTCCCTGCAAGGAGTTTCTGAAGCCAGAATACATTGACTCAGATTTAAACAAGTATGTGCCTAGAAATTATGTCAAAGACTCATATGCCAATCTGCTTACCTGTATACAAAGGTACCTTACTTGTGAAGGGAGATATAATAAGGTGTATTCATACCATTTCAAGCTTCTGTTACATTTTACAGGAAAGATATCCATTGATTTACCTTTTTACTTATTTCGTAGCTTAAGCAAAATGTATGATAAGGTGCAGCTAAGGAAAGAAGCTTGTGAGACCTCATTGTTTCACCACGGTTTAATTAAGTTGATTGTTCTGCATGAACTCCAGAAAGTAGGTAGGGACTGGCGCACGTCCATATTCATGTCTGGTTTCAAAAAAGAGACCAGTCTCAGTCCTCAAGCTGCAAAAGATCTTCCAACAACAACTGGCCATCAGGCAAAAACAAGATCCAGGAGGTTTTCAAAGTTGAAGGCTAGGAAACAAGTAAGAGAATTCACCAAGCCACTGACTATCCAGGATACACCCCAGTAGTCCCTTAAAGAGAAAGCTCAGGTCAAAGAAGCTACACATGAATCAAGCACAGGCGAAGGAGTTCAAAGAAGAAGGACTAGGAGCCAGGTAGCTAAAGAAAAAGGCAAATCAAGGATTATTGAAGAAAGCCCTGTTTCAAAGGGAGACTAAAATGACTTATTGCAAGCCATTGACATTGAAGAATCTCCACTAGTTCAAGCAGATTTGATAGAGTCAGGAAAAGACAAGGCTAAGAGAGTCAAAGCCTCGAAAAAACTCAAGTTTGATGATCAGGTTGATCAATTTGTCCTTAAGCCTAGGAGACCCATAACGAGGAATTTTAAACAGGTACAGGAGGTACTGCCAAGAGCAGATGAAACAGGGAGGTGACACAGCCTCATGAAAGAAAGGATAAAGGTAAAGTAGTTACCATTCAAGAAGAAGATAGTGTGGAAGACTTGAAAAGGAGATTGGAATTGGCCAATTTTGAAATTGCTAGACTAAAGAAAGCTGCCAAGAAATTTGCAGTTAAGGAGGCTTATTTTAACCAAATGCAAGCTCGGTGGGAGGACAAAACATTTCAAATACCCGAGGTGGTTGATTTTAATGTTCAATTCCGTAGCTGGACTGTTCCTGCAATAAAGGAAGCTCAATTTATCAGAAAGGTCAATACAAACCTCAGATCTGGGATCAAAGTCATGAAGAAACAAATTGAAGACTTAAAGATACAGTTAAGCCAGCAGAAAGAATTTCCTTAAGGCAATCACACATCAAGTAAGGTTTTGTTTCAGATTTTGATGGTCTTCCTTGTTATAATCCTACTTGAAGAATCATACTTTTCCATTCAGTTTTGAAAAGCTTTGGAGCAATTGAAAAGGATGTTTAAATGTCAAGAGGCTCAAAATAGAAAAATTTTGTTTGAAACTGTGTTTTTTGGAATTGCGATACGAAACTGCTGAAGATGATGACTAACACACAGCAGTTTCGTAGCGCGCTACGAAACTGCTAAAGCTACACAATCTAATATCAGTGAACCGATTTTGAAATACAAGCGGATTTTTTTTTGAAAAGGGAATATCTTTAAGGGATCATATAAAGGTATCAACTTTCAACAAGGTCAAGACAGGTGGAGGAAACATGAATTCGAATCCAACTCTAAACTTTTTGTCATAAAGTGATCACATTTACTACAGTCCAAGATATGTCAGACAGCTTGGAGGAGCTTTTGCCTTCACACATGAAAGAGGTTGACAACACATCAAGGACGTGGCATTCTGATATATTTTGGATAATCAAAGATGAAGGGCATGGTTCATTGGATTCGAACATTTTTGAGGAAACCAAAGGCCGATAAATAGGGGTAGTTTCCTATGTTTCAGGGGCAATGGAGAAGATGTGACATTGAGGACCATTATGGAGCTTTGAACATCCACCACAGCCAAACTAAAAAACACCACTTGTCAAAGAACGAGAATGATTGTAATTAAGGCTATTATTAGCATAATATGGAGTTAGACTCCTATTTGATTTAGATCTCTAGAAAGTCTAGTAGCAGTTTGTTACATTTAATAGGCAGTTAAGATTTGAATAGGTGTCATTAGAAGTAGATTTCGAGTTCCCCTCATGCTTGAGGAGGAATCTCAATTAGGTAGAAGAGCTCTATATATAGGAGAAAGAGCAATGTAAAGAGGGTTGGAAATTTATGAAAAAAAGCTCTGATATTTGGCTTATGTAAAGACTCTGTTTTTTGGTAATACAGTACTGGCTTATGCTTCTCAAGAATCATAGAGAGTTCAATGTGTGAGTTTCTTTTGTTGTCTTTTCATGTTATCTATAGTGTTTATGAGTATTTGATTACTTAGAAATCGCTTACAGTGTTCTAATTCCTTCATATACTCATAAACTGCCTTCTATGTGTTTGGTGTACTCTACATATGTTGAAATCTGAATGCCTTGACTTTTATGCAAAGCCAACCCTACTATTAATACTGAATCATATATGACTCCATAAGCCCAATGGATACTTGTTAGTTGTGTTTCCACCATTTACATTTTTATTTGTTTCACAAGAGTTAGTCATCTTGATCATAATAAAAACCTTTAATCCTTTGAGAGAGCCCTCTCAGGCTAAGGAGGCTAAGCCTTATCTAAAAGATTGGTTTGAAACAATTACTTGAAGTCTTCCTGGTTGCAGACTTCTAGGGCCTGATTTTAAGTTAACATTTTGGTGCGTCTGCCGGGAGTCCTGAAGATTATCATTCCCGAAATCAAGAGACTGAACTTCTGAAGGTAGCAGGAGCTCAAAAGATTTTTCGAGGTTGCAATCTACCTTGGTGGCTCCATACATTTTCAAAGTTTAAAAGGTGGCTTCGAGACGGAGATATACACGGAGCAATCCTGACCCAGATCCACCTACTCCTGTGGACAATCCAAACACCATTTCAAGGAGCAGACAAAGATTTACTGAAACACCAGGTACTCCATCTTTTTCAAAATCTTTGCTCTCTGAATTTTCAAGAAGTCCTGAGGACAAATTGTTGATGATAAGATTCATGAGGTTTTGTTGAGGTCTGAAAACGAAGAAGAACTTATTGGAATTATTCTAGATTTACAAAAAAGAGGTATTGATACTTCATCCTTAGTGTCATAAAAGGATGAGGAATTTTGGGAGGTTGTTACTTTTGAATTGTTGTTAGAAGAGGAAGATTTAAATAAAATCAAAGAGCTTGATCCTTTTGAAGTCTTACTCAAATCTAAAACTGGTCTAACCCGTTCCAAATTGGAGTACATTTGTCAGTGGTTTGTAAAGTCCAAATAGTCCTTTTCGTATCAGTACTTTATCCTCTGCCTCTGCTAGTCCTAGTAGCTCTCAGACACTAGGAAATCCACCTCATATCAGTTTTGGTTCCTCTGTGCCTACAGTACCTGTCATCACTACTCCTCCATTAATTATGGCCATACCTGCTAGGTATGCTCCACTAGCCCTCCCTGCTGTTTTACATGACCTTCCCAGCAAATATGCTGCTAGAATTCCAACATGGGGTGGGGACGAAGATATCACAGCAGAAGAACATGTAGACAGATTCCATGATTTTGTGGACAGAGAGGAAGTTGATGATGAGGATGTGAAGCTTAGATTGTTTGCACAAACCTTCATTGGAGAGGTTAGAAAATGGTTTAAGGCTCTTACAGCTGGAAGCATTCACAGTTGGGCAGAGTTGAAGATAGTTTTCCAAGGAAATGGGGAAATAGAACTAACCCTGTCCAAGCTCTTACTGAATACAATAATCTTAGAAGAGCTCCTGATGAAACCGTCCAAAACTTCTTCAAGAGGTTTAATAAAATATACAATTCTATTCCAGCCCATTTGAAACCTCTTAGGGCCTTGGCACAATTGAGATATGCCGAAGCATTTGAGTCTGACTTCTCCCTCTTACTCAGAGAAAGGTATTCTGCTACTCTTTCTGACATGCAAAACAATGCAATTAAATGGGAGTAAAGATGATTGCTGCTAAGAAATCGAAGATGGCAAAAGATAACTGAAAGAAGAAGAGAAACCCTCCACTTCAGCTCCAGAAGATAAGTTTGAATCAATGATGAAGACCATGGAAAAATTAATGGATCGTTAGCTCTTGGGAATACCTCTGCTTCCTCAGCAGAATAGGAACCTCAATTTAGGAATCCTTAGTTCTGAAGATCTCAAAATCAACAAAGGCCAAGAGAAAACAGAAATCAACAGCCAGATCCTCCAGTAAGACCTCCTTTCCAACAAAATTTGGTGGATGAAGAAGATGAACCTGAAATTTCCTGAGGAGTCCATCCATTGTCTAGATGAAGAAGTGTCAGGGATTTTCTTGACTAAGGAAGAACATGATGAGTCCAGTATGACCAAACCAGGAGAAGAGCCTTCAACTATTTAAGGGCTATCATCATGCTATCTTTGAGATGCAAAAGCAGTACAATCTCAGGAATAGAAACGTGCCCATTACAGCAAGCAAAGCACAACCCAAGAAGGATGCCTCAAAGTCTGTTGAAGATAAGAAGGATAACTCAAAGGTTGCTGAAGGTAAAGATGATTCTCCACCTGGCAAAAAGGATATTCAAGCTCCATCACCTACTAAAGAAATTGAGAAGACTGTTTCTGTTTTTAACCTTGAGAATGAGAGTGCAAAAATCAAGATATCAGTCCCCTTTAATGAAATCCTCAAGGTAGATAAATACAAAAGTAAGATCGTTGAATGCTCAATTCACAACCAGGAGTAGCTGATATCTTAAATGTACAAGAAGATAATCCTGTTATTTACTTGGGTCCAAGCCTTGAAGATGAATAGAATGAAGAGTTTCATCCTTTCTACATAAGCATTAGCATTCATGATATGACTTTACATAATGCTATGTTAGATTCAGGGGCATCTCATAATCTTATGCCCGAGGTGATCATGGAAATACTGGGATAGAGGTAACTAGACCATATAAGGATTTATTTTCCTTTGATTCAACAAGAGTTCAATGCATTGGTTTGATTAAAGATGTTGTTGTGGGTCTCACACAAATTCCAGCGAAAACAATTGTCATGGACATTGTTGTGGCTGACATCCCACCTAAGTTTAGGTTGCTTCTCCCAAGATCGTGGGCAGCAAAAATCAAGGGCACGATGCAGATGGACCTTACCTATGCTACTATCCCTGTTTTTGGTGAACAAAGGAGGCTGTATTGGGAGACCAGAATGGCTTATATGGTAAGCAACAAAGATAAACCTCAAAAATTTTCCCATTTATTCATTTGACACTGGTATTAGATCAGCCATCCTTTTCAAGAGTCAGTTGGAGAAGAATCAGAGGATAAACATTTAGAAACCAGTGCCAAGGAGATCAGCAAAAAGATGAAAATGAACAACAGGTTGGTGGTCATTATATTTTGATGGATCAGCACGAAGAGAGGGGCAGGAGCTGGATTGGATCACAAGTCCTGATAAAGAAAGTAAGTTTCTCTCCTACAAGTTAAATTTTGATTGCACTAACAATA
>CM062820.1:370320770-370808270 GCA_031772625.1 Pinus tabuliformis
CACAAATTTTATTTTCCATGAGAAAACATAACTATTCATACGAGATATGGATAAAAAGAATATGTTTTATACAAAAAGAAATGATTTTTGTAATAATATTATAGATGGAATTATGGAGAGAGATAGGATGAAAGTGATCAAATGAAGCAGGGTTGTCTAGTTTGGGAATAAGGGCCAAAAAATTAGAGTTGAAAGGACCCACCATTTGACCAAAAGAATGAGAATATCCAACCATGGAGAATATATCATCACCTATGAAGTCATAACATTTGACACAAAATTTAATAGGAAGGCCATCTTGTCCTAGACTCTTGTCCTTCTAGAAACTATGAAGGACATCTTCCAAATCCTTCTTAGATCTCTCCTCCATTATCATGTCATTATCCACTTGCCCCCAAAAATAGGGAAAGTGTTCAGCTACTTGGATGAATTTCTCAATAGAGACTTGATTTTCCAAGTGGAAAAATATTTTTAAAGTAGGAAAATCCTTCAAAAGAAATATCAAAGAAAGAAGTGGCATAAGCACCAAAAGGCACCGTGATACCCCAAATGGTATTTATGTTTTTTCTATCGTTTGTCACTATGTGGAAGAACTTGGTATTATTGTCCCTTGTTGATAACCAAAGAGCTTGATTCTTTAAATTCCATTACTTGTCCCTTTCAAGAAGGATCACCCTCCTTGATTTCTCGAGAGGTAAGATTTTATCATGAAGGTCATTTGAGGCATCAAGGGGAGGAATAAAATTCTAGAGGGATTGAATGTTAGATTAAATATCAATAAGGGCTTTTAAGGAATCCTCCTTTTTCCTATACCAAGCCCCTATGATCTCCTTTAGTTTTTTTAGATTACTATGGACTTGAAGTGAGGTTCATTCAACGAAAACAAGGGACATAGGGGACAAAGCTGATTTTAATAGAGTTAACAAAAAAGAATCATCTAACCAACAAGGGATTATTTTGAAAGGGATGGATGGTTTCTCAGGAAAGGATTCCAAATCCAAGAAGATAGGTGAGTGGTCTGAGCTTCCCCAAATAGCTAACCATTATTTGATTTATCAATCTTGAATCCAATAGTTTCTCTCATATGAGAAATGTATCCAACCTTTTTCGCTATTCTTGTTGATCCTGAGCGGTTGTTTGACCATGTGGGTGAGAGATTAGATGGGAGAATATCATAGAGGTTGAGGTCATCAAGGATTAAAATTGTGAAATCTGGATCAGGTCTAACAAAGGACCCCCTAAATTCAGAATTTCCTAGAGTAAAATTCAGATCCCCGCCTAGAATAACTCGAAAACAAGTAAACAAGTAACAGAGGTCCAAAATTCTTAACAGTCAGTATATGGGTCGTAGACATTTATAAAATGAAATGAGGAATTTAGATCTGTAGAAAGAAGGTCTACAGCTAATACACCTTGAGGACGAGGCTAAGATTAGATGCAATAATTTTGGATTCCATCCAATGAGAATACCATCTAATCTTCCCGTAGCATCAATAGTTAAAAAATCCCAATTTGTAAGGATAAAGTGTAGAACATTTGAGACTTTTCCACTTTCCAGCATCATTTCCTGAAGGAAAATGACTTGAGGAGAATAGCGATCGAAAAGTCTTTTCAAGGAAGTTTTTTTGGGGGGCTGACTAGACCCCTACAATTTAAATACATAATTTTCATAAGGAAATTGATAGAGGGCTAGTTGCTTTAAGCGCCCTTTTAATGGATGACTATTTTCCAGTCGTGACTTTGAGATGTGCCTTTCGTTGGGCTTAGGATATGAAATATTTCTAAACCCTAAGATAAGAGTGGGTAGTCAGGTCTACAAAAATACCAAGCCCTTCACCTGGATTCGAAGGGGGAGGAAGATATTCAGTGGGAGGGGGTGAGGAGTGATAGCTTGAGGAGTGGAGTTTGTATCGAGGAGGGGAGAGAGGAAGGGATGAAGGGGGGACTAGAAACCAGAGGAAGGAGATAGAGAGATGTGGCCCCTAAATGAGAGGGAGAAGGAATGGAAGGCACTAGGGAGGGATGGGATAAGAGAGGGGATGGGGGGAATGGGTGAAGAAATCCCTAAAAGAGAGATAAGACAAATAGAATGAAATACAAAAGAGGAAGAATCCATCAGACAAGAAAGATGCAACGGTACACCATCATCCATAATAAGGGGGTCAAGGGACCCGTACCTGTAAGAGGAGGGGCATCCAAATGGGATTAGGAGTTGGCAAGACATGTGCAGATGTCCACATGAGATTTGTTGCTGATGAGACTTGCACAAATGTTGACCCCAAGGCTTGAAGATCCAAAGGCCTAGGAGACATTTGAGAGGGAGAGAGTTGCACAAACGACATAGAAATAGAGGGTTCCATAAGCGGAGAAGATTGAGAGGGTAGTTTTTCATCCTTGGGTGTTGTCAATGAGTCTAATGGAGATTTTGTAGGTGATGGAGTTGGGGCGATCGAGTATAATTCATTCTTCAAATCCATTTTTTCCTTGAACCTTTTCCAATGTTGCAGTCTTTTTCTATAATGTCTGTAAGCATGGAAACGAGAGCATTGGAATGAAATTCCTTTGTAATCAATGGACTAACTATGATTTGTTTGACCTGCAATGGTGGAAATGGTCTCTGGAAGCCCTAATGCCATATTTAAACCTACAAGAATGTGCAATCGCTTTTGGGAAGCGGATCCCCCATAAGCAGGCTTTTGGGGTTAGTAGCCCGAATTTCGGTCAAATGTAAAATAAGGCCCCGCAAAAGGCGGGCGCAGAGCGTGAGAGTCTAGGGTTTTCCTCCCTAAAATAATATAATTTAATGTATGGTATGTCAGCCTACCCATGGTCCGCGGACCATGCGATTTTATAAATAGATCAAGGCTCTAAGTATAAAAGTAGTCTTAGTCTAAGCTTTGAGAAAGAATATGGTTTTGGGATAAGGAATTCGCTCTGAGTATGTAAGTCTGATTCATGGGTTGTAGTAGTGGGAAGAGGCTCTGCAGCTAAGTGCGCAGAGGCCTGGTAGAGTCTGCAGTTGTGTGCGCAAACCCCTGCAGCTGAGTACGCAGGGCAAAGTTGGGATTGTACTGGAACAGAGGATTAATAAAAGATAAGTTGATTGTGAAATATAGTGCATCTACTCGTAGATCTGTGTGTTTACACTTATGTTATATCTTTACATCTCTTTACAGTTTATGATTGCGCGCACCTGTTATGAATGTTGAATGATTGATGAGAATATTGGGCCCCCATAATTAAGTTAAGATCTATAATAATAACACAGTAAGGCTAAAGGATCTAGACAACGCCTCTTCGCGCTTGGTACAAAGCTACGCAGAAGCAAGCACATAAGTTGTGAAGGACAAATAGTTGCGCGAAGTAGTGCAAGCGCACAGATTTGGTTCGCGAACTTCCCAGACTTCATCAAGACATCCCTAGGGTGTGGAAACCCGGTTCCATCACCCTCCCATACTACCTCGGGTGAGACCTCAGTCCACGCTCCGCGGATTATTTCCAAAAGGGCCGGTAGTTTTGAGAGTTTGGCTAAATCACTTCTGAACCTAGGTCAAGCCCCAACAAGCCAACAAATGGTTTCATTTCTGGGACCAGGATCTGCCTAAGGGATGTCTGATGTCGGAACAATGGAATCCCATGAAGAAGGAAATTGAAGAGTGGTTAGGCAAGAAGCTTCATGAGTTCATAACACAGGAAAACAGAACTCCGTAGATATCTAAGAAGAGGTGGCTAGATCACTACATATATACGAAAATCCACGAGATCTTCTTCACGTCCTTCTCTTCTGAACTATATGAGTGGAACGTGAGGTTAGCCGACAGCCAAGGAAGGTACAAACTCGATCAACTGATAGTGTGGACTCCGGAGTTAGTGCACAAACTAGAGGCATCAGAAGATAAGATCACGTGAGCTATGGACCATTGGCTCGACCAGATAATAGGGGGATTTATCACTGAGTTCGTGATAGACATGACTGTGAGATATAGTGAAGCAAAACGATGTTTTCTCAAAGGACCACAAGGTAGGTACATTAAATCCCTGAAAACCTGGATTAAGATGCTATTATGTGAAAAATGGGTGATGCGAATACATTAATGTTTGGAACGATGCGGAGTGGAAGGATCTAAAATGGAATCGAAGGATTAGGAAATAGTCCCTTAATTTCACCTTCGCAAGAGAGCGAGGAAGAGCGCGCTTGGGTCTCTCTGAGAAGTGCGGTCAGTTTGATAAGGTAGCATATTCCGCAGTTACCACCTCCACTTATGCCACCACGCGCTTCACCTCCTTCACCTCCATCTTCACCCACCCCACCTCCACCACCCCCACAGTTCAGCATGGCGAGCACGATCAAGGTACCCGTATTCAGAGGAGTAGGGAATGAGGATCCAGACTAGTTTTGGTTCATGGTAAGAGTAGTGTGGGAAGCACAAGGAGTCACGGACGACAACATTAATAAGGCCACATTGGTGAGTGAACTGCAGGATCGCGCGCTGACATGGTATATCAAGCACTCAAATGATCACCCAAATGTAGAAATAGCAGAGATCCAGAATGAGTTGAACAAAGAATTTAACCGGTTGAAATTAGAGACACAATCGACCATCGAATTTAAAGAGAACGTGATGCTTCCGGGCGAGACCCCTTGGGATCTGGATCAGAGGTTGAAGAGTACGATCCGCAAGAATAATATGATGCTAACAGATGCGCAACACCTTGTGGCATCTTTGACACCACACTTGAGGATGGCGCTGTCACAGCAGAAGATTTTAACTTAGGCCGAAGCACTGGAAATGGCGATGAGGTTGCATGAAACACCAATACAGGATCTGGGGTTGGGAGTCCAACAAATCCATGTGTAACTACAGAATCTATGCTTGGAGATGCAAAGTTTGAAGCAGGATAGGGCGCCACGACTAGAGGCACGCAAAGAAGTATGGTGCATAAAATGCAAAGGCCAGGGTCATGACAATGACCACTGTCTAATATCTGAGAACTACTTGGCAGGAGGGGAACAAATTCCATTGAGACCAGAGGCACAGGCAGGGCCAAGTGTGGCACCCGCGCTATGGTGCACAATCTGTCAGATAGGGGAAAGCACATGATAGATAACTGTCATTTGTTGCAGAAGTATACACAGACTCCCCAGCAACTGTTTTGTAATTTTTGTAGATCGGTGGGCCACGACGAGTGTACTTGTCGCAACTACGAGTTAATGATGGAGCAAACCCCAGCATATAGAATGCAGACAGAAACGTGAGGCCTCAACCCAGCCGTGGGGATGGCGCGCATTGGATTTCAGGGCCGAGGTCGAGGATGAGGAGGAATGGGGCTAGGAAGGGGCCGTGGACAGTTAATTTGTTACAATTGCGGAGGACCGGGGCACTATGCTCACGATTGTACCAACCCAACGAGAATATCTTGTTTGTATTATTCTCAGTTTGATCATGAAATGGTAGATTGTCCTACATTGATCACAAAAATGTGCGAGAAAGAGGTACTAAAGCCTACTCCGACTCAAAATATCTAAATGATGAGGTATGAACTGCGCGAAGAAGACCCCAACATGAACATCGTGCTCAGAAGTGTTGTGACCACAGGGGAAGATAAGGGGAAGTAGCCCGAGGAAGATACATGGGTTTGCAAGGCTCCTGCAAAGGAACCTGAGTTTGACTTGGAACGCGCAAAGGAAACATTTATGGAAGCTAAGAAGAGCTTCATAGAGGCCTCTACTTTAGGTAGTAAGGATCAACCAAAGACAGGGATGGATCCTTCTATGCTAACTACCTTTTTAGAGACATGCATGAAATTGTTGCGCGACAATAAGGTGGTTAAAGGACTACAGGAGTTGATAACTAGGTGTGCAGGGTTAGGGGAACTACACGTAGTCCAGAAACTGGGAAAGCATGCATTGCGCACCGGGAGGGAAATGAGATTGACGGCACAGATTGGCGAGTATGAAATGGATCAAGTAATCCTAGGCCTAGGTTCGAACATGAATGTGTTACTAAAGTAGACATGGGAATGCATGGGCAGGCCCTTGTTGCAGTGGTCCCCTATTCAGTTACGGATGGCGAACCAACAAAAAATTTTGCCCATGGGGAGATTGCAAGGGGTAACAGTTGATATTGAAAGCACAAGCACGCAGACGGACTTTGAAGTGATAGAGATCGTTGATGACAACAACCCTTATCCCACGTTGCTAGGAATAGACTGGGCCACTGATATGAATGGAGTCATCAACCTGAAAAAGCGAAAGATGATATTCAATAAAAATTCCCTACGCATAGTAGTTTCGCTAGATCCAGCCGAAGGAGGGCGCTACACTAAACTTGTGCACGACGATGACAGTAATGATGAGCTAAATTGCATTTACCAGATACTGGCACAAGAACAAGCTCAGGTGAACCCGACTGCAGATGGGAGAATCTCATGGGAGCGCAACAGTTCCTATACTTTGGATTCAGATGAAGAAATAGAACATTGGCAGAACCGGTTGCACGAAGTGACAAAACTAGATTGCAACATGATGATTAGATCACTGCGGTGCATGATGATAGAAGTAAGGGAACTCCCAACATATGATGGGGTAACAGCGGTGGATGAATTCTTAGACAAATTTGAAAGTATAGTACCGAAACAGTAGCGGCACAATGCGTTGGAATGGGAGTACACATCACGATTGTGGAGTACACATCAAAAGACTATGGGGAACTGGCACGAATGTAGAAGACAGATGCGCTTACAGTTTGGAAGTCCCTAGCATCGAACGCAAGCCAGGCAGCCAGGACGAAGTAGTTTGCGTGCCCACCTGTCTCGATGGGTGCAGACGTATGCTGTGCAAGCACCTCCTAGACTAAAGATTGAAAATCAAAACTCGATGCAGCAGCGGGGAAAGAGACGCACACCACAAATATTCCACGTCGGAGCATTCACAAAGCTATGCAGAATCATGAACAAAGTTTACCAGGCAGGATGAACTGATTGGGACCTACGTGTGCCAGTGGTACGATGGGCCTATAGGGCCATGTGCAAGAATCTCAACGTGGAAATGATTCCGAAGATGACTAGCAGAGTCAAGGCTATAGCTTTGGGAAAGAATCCTCACGCAATCACTCCCATAATTGCGATAACACGCGAGGACCAGAGCAAAGAGATTATGCAGCCGCGTGAGGATGAACATATGCAGATTCAAGAAGCCATTCAGCGAGGGAACCTTGAGCTTTGCAAACTCGAAGAAGATCGGGTACGACTGAAGCAGAAAAGCATATTAATGGATGAGGATATCAGAAAACTGGAAACCAAAATCTTGCAAGCATTACGCGTCGACAAAAGGATGGGGCCACGTATGGGTAACCCTACCACTGCACTAGAAGATTGTCGCCAAGAGTTTTTGGCTATACTACCATGGCTGCGACTGCACCTTATCAGACAATGTAACCAAGGAAGCGCACCGCATAAGGAAGAATGTGAGGCACTGACTGGCGCGAGGGTAACTAAGGAAGGCCCATGGACCGGGTTGGAAGGTGACTTGAAGCCTCGCACCAGTGGTGCAACCACCTGACTATCTGTAGGAAGCATAGTCTCAGTGCTCCAAGCAATTGAAAGAGAGCGCGGGACTATAAAAGAGTCTGTATGGGAGCTGCGCGACACAGAAGTTGCGTGTAGGATCAATATGACGCATAGGTCGCGTTCGCGCACAAGGGACTGCGCTGCCACACGGATAGGCTGGAAAGTGACCGTTGGTGTCACTATTCATGACAAGATGGCCAATTTAAGACAACAAGGAGCGGACGATAGGCAATTAAGACACAAAGTCAGAACTAGATTTGGGACTATCTGCCGCCAGTCTCGCATTAATGAGCCGAATCTGGGGGAATGGTCGAATTTGAATTCAAAGGGGCCTATAATCACAGATGGCTCTCCACAAAACAACCCTTTGCATTTTGTGAATTCAGTTGTTGCATTATCAAGCAGGCATGAACCTGACGAATTTGGAAGTTGTAAGAGCAAGTTCATGGTTTGAAGCACTACCGAAGGAGACACAGGATTCCATGATCAGAATAATTTCAACAAACAACGGAGCCGCACAGAGTTCTACGCCACCGGTAGGTGATGCACTAGAAATACCTAAATCGCCCTAGACGCCGAGGCCCAAAAAGGACCCACAGGCAGCAGGACCAGTCCGTATGTCTCCGCGAAATTCGTGGTTCGGCAAACTGTCGATGGAAGAAAAGGGAAAAACAGTTAATATTGAGAGCGATGATGAGGAGGAGGATCCTTAGACCTTTGTAGAAGAGATGGAACTAGATGAAGAGATGGAAGAAGACATCCAGCCAGTACGCGCCACAACAAAGCTGCCCAAGTATGTCCCTCCGCGGAAAGGGAGGGTAAAGGTACCTAAAGATTTGGATGTCGTTAAAAGCACACTCAACACCTCGTTCCTCCTCGAGGGAGTTTTGTTTGAAGGTTCGACTATGGGTCGTGTACCCACTATGAAGTTTGAAGACTGGGACCTCGCGGATAGCGAGAAGTTCCCTCATTTGGAAACTAGCCAACTGATGGAACAAAGCATGGAGGGGGCAGTTACAACACTACAGCCATGGAAATGGCTACGTGAGTTGGAGGAGGCCATGCTACTCCACCTCCTATTGATTCCACACTTTCATCGAGCACTAATCACGATATTTGTCATCAGGCAACTGCTTTGCCTGGTGCACGATGGGTACTTGTGGCTGGAGGAGCCCATTCCCATCACAGCGGAGCTTATTCATAGAATTTCTCAGCTTCCCTGTACGGGAAGGGACCCCGTGGAAATAGCTGGTACAAGTGGAGACTTGGCGATTACAGAGGCCATGAAAAAGAAATATAAGCTGGAGAAAAAGTAGAGGGGTTACGTTATTACTAGCATTCAAGACAAAGGGGTTCGAGTCGCTACCCAGTTGTTGGCAAGAAAGGTGATGAGAAAATTTCATGGCAACGAGGTGCCAGCAATGGTCATCGCGCTGGTCGAGCAATGCGCAGAAGGGGTACGGTTCAACTGGGCGCAGTTCCTCTGCAAGGAGTTCCTGACGAACTACAAGGAGGCCCAGGAGCAGGGTAAGACCTTCCACTATGTGTGGTTGCTCTTATCCATCTTGTTGGTTACAGGAGAATTGTCCGAGGATAGTCAGTTTCCTCCCCTTGACCAAGACTAGCCAAAGGCAGCAAAATACACGTCGCTATGGGTGATGAAGGATGCCACGCGAATTCACGAAACCAAGATCTTCTGGGTACTGATGGAGGCGAGCATACGAATGTGGATCAACAAATGGCCGTGCCTATCCCCCTCGGTATACGATATTTAATGGAGCTTTGCAGACTTTAAAGCAGATATGCACAATGTGTATATCAGGGCGTGGAAGGACCCGGAGTAGAAGTGGACCACACTCCCCTTCATCACAATAGATGACACTATTTTCGCGGTGCTCGACACATGGTCACCGGAATGGCGCACACTAGATCTGGTGGCGCGCGATGAGACAGCGATTCAAAAACAGAAGGATGCCACCAAGCTGCTAGCACAACAAAAGCGGAATGAGTAACGAGTTGAAGAAGTACGGGCTTCCCGTGACGCAGCAAAGGCCGCCGCAGAAAAGGCAGTAGCATTAGGGGCCACTACGACGTAGGAAGAAAGAGGCCTGGACCTAACCATAAGACATGGGACAGATGATACGACGGAAGGTGCGAACCTAAGCACCACCTCTGCATAATTGAAACGACCATGTGGGATGGAACAAACAGGGCCACAGAAGAAGACCAACGCGTCCAAGTTGGATGGGGAGCCTATTACACTGACCGAGGGTGACCTATACAACATCAACGTTACAGTTTGTGAAGTCACCAGGGAGGCGCTCCAAGAAGCAATGATGGAGCAGCAGAATGTGTTGGGGGCACTCAGGGCGCAACTCCAAGAACTTCGAGTGTGGCCCCCACAACAGGTAATGGTAGCCGTATACGGGGCTATGGGTACATCAGCAACCGAGCAGTTGCTGCAGGCCAAAATGGTTAATACTGTCACGCTACCGGAAGGAGCACTGACAGCGAACAACACGGAGGACAGAGCCGCGGTAGGCCGGCTCAAGGGACTTGGCCTAAACTTGGTTGCCCTTCCGCGAGAGATATTATACCAGCTGCAAGATGGAGCAACAACAGAGCTCCGCGCTAGGGAAGGACACACAGTACAGATGCTCAGTGAACAACGAATCAACATCAAGCAGCTGAGCCTCCAACACGATGAAGCGGTAGCACAGACTCAACAGTTGGAGCAAATCATCGAGGAAGCATGTCGCCGCATCCCCGAGCTAGAGATTGCACAGACTTACCAGTAGGTATACGGATCCACAAATTGGCCAGTGGATTCCGCAAGGCAAAGGAGGAAGCAACGAGGATCTAGCTAGACCTCAACCTGTAGATCGCGGAGCTGAGGATGAAGGTGTAGCCCTCTACACCGCCAGAAGTCAGAGAGTAGTGGCACCGCGCTATTCAATCGGGGTTGAAAGCAATAGAGCGTTCCATACAGGATTGCATGGGCTTGTTAGATCAATCACTCTTCACCCTCACTTCATTGCAAGAAGACCCAATGCTATGGCATTTAGAGACAGAAGCACAGGAGTTGCAGCAGGCCTATGACAATATCCGGGGGACCATGCAGACGGTCACCTTTACTCAGTGACTAGCCAAGATGAGAGAGGCCCGGGCTCTAAAGGAACAGGTGGACGTTGCGCATCAGAAAGAAGTAGTGCTTAAAGCACGCATCCAACCTTGGCTTGAGGAAGCATTCACGGTCACCGCCAAGATCGAAGGAAAGTTGGCACAGATGCAGGGCATATATGCACTCAGGCAAGGAGTTTCACCTAACAACAATGCATCGGAGAATCGCACACAACCGATACAGCGGACAACGGAAGAATGTGTTGCAGACATAAGCGAAGCACAAAAGTTGCTAGATGGACTCTGCGCGAAGATTGCCACACCAGCAAAGTGACTTAGGATGAGTCACGATGATTGTGTTGGGGGCCTGTTGGGCAGCGGATCCCCCCATAAACGGGTTTTTGGGGCTGGTAACCCGAATTTTGGTCAAATGTGATATAAGGCCCCGTCAAAAGGAGAGCGCAGAGCGTGAGAGTCTAGGGTTGTCTGCCTTAAAATAATATAATTTAATGTATGGTATGTCGGCCTACCCATGGTCCGCAGACCATGGGATTATATAAATAGAGCAAGGCTCTAAGTATAAAAGTAGTCTTAGTCTAAGCTTTGAGAAAGAATATGGTTTTGGGATAAGGAATTCGCTCTGATTCTATAAGTCCGAGTCTTGGGTTGTAGTAGTGGGAAGAGGCTCTACAGCTGAGTGCGCAGAGGCCTGGTAGAGTCCACAGCTGTGTGCACGGACCCCAACAGCTGAGTGCACAGGGCGGAGCTGGGATTGTATTAGAACAGAGGATTAATAAAAGATAAGTTGATTGTGAAATATTGTGCATCTACTCGTAGATCTGTGTGTTTACGCTTCTGTTATATCTTTACATCTCTTTACAGTTTATGATTGCACGCACTTGTTATGAATGTTAAATGATTGATGAGAATATTGGGCCCCCATAATTAAGTTAAGATCTATAATAATAACACAATAAGGATAAAGGATCTAGACAAAGCCTCTTCGCGCTCGGTACAGAGCTATGCGGAAGCAAGCACATAAGTTGTGAAGGATAGACAGTTGCGCGAAGCAGCGCAAGCACACAGATTTGGTTCACGAACTTCCCAGAATTCATCAAGACATCCCTAGGGTCGAAAACCTAGTCCCAACACCCTCCCATACTACCTTGGGTGAGACCTCAGTCCGTGCTCCGCGGACTGTTGTTGAAAGGGCCAGTAGTTTCGGGATTTGTTTGGCTAAATCACTTCTGAACCTAGGTCATGCCCCAACAAGCCAGCAATAGCCGTGACACCTATTTGTTTAAAAGATAAATTGACTTTAAATAAAAACCTTAGAGAATTTCCAGTCTCACAAAAAACACTCTCAAACCAAAAAATGGGAGGAAGAGCTGGTGGTATGACCTAGATAGGCACTAGATCTATCTTTTCTTCTCGCATATCAAAACTTACATTCCAATTTTTCAACAAGAGGGCCTGAGTGCTTCAAGTCCATTTTTGAACTAGATTTTTTCCTTGCATCTTCGCATTTTGTGCTTGCCAACCCATCCAACGCTAAGAGAACAACATGCATCAGGGCGAGTACCCAAGAAATGGTTTCAAGTTGATATTATTCCATCATCATAAGGTAACCATAGACATTCTAAAATTGATTAAGTGACCAACCACTACTTTGTCCTCCATATCCAAGCTTTCGTTTAGTGGGATCTCCTTACCTAAAACCAATGAGGGTTCTTCCTCTCTGCATTTTATACATTTGTGAGAGTATTTTTTGTTTTGCCAGGTGGAAAGGGGGTAAGCTCAACCTTCTTTAGGGAACCCTCTCAACCACAAAGCATATTGATGGTGAGGAAGGCATTAAGTAAGCCCGAAAAGGGGGATTGAGGGCAATTTATCGATGAAGAGGAAGGAGGGATTCACTCTTAAACAATATAGAAAATACAGGAAGTGTACTGGAAGAAGATATAGACAAATTTTCTACCACATTGAAGAGGAGGATGTGATAGAGACCTAGGGGAGGGTGAGGGAACACAAAAGCCCGACAACAATCCACCTGATAGTAATGGGAGAAACTCTTGTAGTTTTGTTGGAGAACAATGTGAGTGGATCGATCACACCTCATGGTCAAGATCTAATGTGACAAGAGTGGGGGAGGAGGATGGGACTGACATAGGTGTTGGGTCCCTCCAGATACTTACCCCTTCAAGTGGTTCTAGTGTATAATCCATAATGTCCTTGAAACAATCCATCTTCAATTAAGCTTAGGAAGGGATCCATGAGAGAGAAGAGCAAGGGAGGTTTGTAGAAGAATATCAGCATAAACTAAGAATCGAGACTAAAAAACCCTAGTTATGAAAGGGTTTCCTTCAAATCCATATCTCTTCCGATGCAACCATCATCTACTAATATATATATATATATATATATATATATATATATATATATATATATATATATATATATATATATATAATTTGTATTGTTTTATAGAATTAAAAGAAAAAAAAGCATAAAAGATTGAAATTGATATATTTTATATAATTTGTTTTATTTTTTGAAAGGAAGGGTGGAAGAGGAGCAAGGAAGGAAGGTTGATTTTGTTTGCAGGATTATTAGGTTTGAAATTTGTGAATGATGGCACAAAACAATATTGTGATTTTTAAATTTAAAACATAAACAAATATAATTAGTATATTTTCTAAAAGTTGATTTTAAACTTGTCATTATAATAGTTACAAATTAATTCTCTTTTAAATTCGAATAAAGATGTTATTCATAACATCCCTTTTAACACCATAAATCATTTGAAATTTTGAAAATTTTATTTTAATCTTGAACACCAATCTATTTCAAATAATTCATTTAGGAGTTTTATTTTTCATGCAAATGTGAATATCAAATCTCCCATCTATTTGAAATGATTTCTTTGGATACATCTTTATGATAAGAGTTTGATTCATGTGTTAAAATTTGTTAATTACTCAGACATGATGAGTTGGATAAATTTAGAGAGTCAAGTTAAGTGAAGTTAAGTCGAGTTAAGTAAATTTGAATTTAATGTGTAGTTGCATGTCAAGTTATTTTAGGTGAGTCCCTAATTGGAAAAGGTTAAATACCCTTCACTAAGTTCATTGTACTCATCAAGTTTTTGTGTGTTCAATAGAAGAGCCGCAACTTGTATTATTGTGTGTGATTTATTTATATAAATTTGTGTCTTGTCTCCTATATCTTTTCATCAAATTAGTATCAGAGCCCACGAAAGATCACAAAATCCATGTTGCCTAAGGAGCCATTGTGAAGAGGCCCCAAAGAAAAAGACAAATGATTTTAAAAAAATTGTGTTCCCAAATTATCACATTGTTAAGTGACGAGTGCGCACGTTCATGCCAAATTCACACCTAATTAGTACAAAAACTGCGCAAATTTCGTTAACCTTCGAATCTATCAAAATTTGAATTATCTGCGCATCTAGATTGTGTCGGGGGTGTACACATTCTGTAAACAAGCAAAAATTTCAAAATTTCGGAAACAAATACAAATACAAAGTCAAAGTTCTTTTTCAAGTACGGGGAGTCACATGAGTTTTCTTTTTGGAACAATACGTGCATGAAGTGACATATTTTGTTATATGTTAAGTGGAGTGCTTTATAAAGATATTCCATAAGATATTCCATAAGCCTAGTGATCAATTGGCTCATATATTTATTAAGTCATTAACAGAAGATGTGTTTGAGTTTCATAGAAGAAGCTTGGGTGTTGTAAGCCTCGCTGAGACATAGATCGGCCTACATGTTTGAATTGTTCTGAGTGTCTTAATTTGAGACATAGACGAGCCAGCATGTTTGAATTGTTATGAGTCATGTCTTAATTTAGCAATCGTAAATTAAGGGGGAGTGTTAAAATAGACTAATTACTCACGCGTGAAAAGTTGACTAAATTTAGAGAGTCAAGTGAAATTTAATGTGTATTTTAATAAAGTGGAATTTATGTGTATTTTAGGAGAATCACTAGTAAAAAAATTAAATATCTTTCACGGGGTTCATTGTAATCATCAAATTTTTCTATGATCAATACAAAATCCACAACTTCTTGTATTATTATCTGTGATTTATTTATGTAATTTTGTACTTGTCTCCTCCTCCGTTGAGACTTGGACCCCGATGAAACCCAAAGCATTAAAACTATTATGAATGGCAATTACCGGAGCAAGACCGAACAAGCGATCAACAAATGCATGGTATTTCATTTCATGGCTCCAACTCAAAATTTAAACCACCAAATACAATGAGTTGGACCTATTTGCCTGGCTGAGAATGGAACGCAATGATAAGATTCCCTTCTCTATCAGATTCAAATCGCGAAGGATAAAAACTTTCCATCTCAGCCTGCAGCTTCCATGTCCAAATTCAAAAGCATGCCTGTGATATTTCGACTTGAAATAGAAATACAGCGGGGAAATGGTAATGGAATGGGCATGCTGGCAATCTTTGTACGGTGCGGAAAGCTGTAACAACTGTTCAAACGAAATCGACAGCTTCTTGTCTTCCTCTACAGTCCACGGTCCTGGGCCCTTTAATCGCATGAACTTTTGTCTGGATCGCAATTCATAATCAGTGACCTTCGGTTCGCACATAATCAGTGGTGAGGCCTTTAAAAGTTTTGTGCCAGGGCAAAAAAGAAATTGGTGAAAAACGCAAAAACGGCAATGGTTCCGTTTTCAGTAATTAAATGCAATATCCAAATAAAGAAATGCAAAAATCAAATACAGAACTTCTTTGAATCAGGGGCTCCTTTTCCCAGCGCCAAAAATGGCACAGCTCCATGCTGGCTACTGCTGTCAGAACTGCATTAATTTAGACCAAAATAAACAGAACATGCAAAGAATTGGGGAAAATCACAGAACTGCATTAATTTACACCAAAATAAACGGAACATGCAAAGAATTGGCGGAAAATCACATTTAATGTCAGTGACGGGTATTGCCCGGTTTTTTCGTCCTCACAAGTCTCGACCGTTCATTAATACTGTATATCTTTAATGGCGTTCACGAAAACTTTGATGCATTTGGCTTTCGAAAGCAATGCGATCGGTGCTGATAGATTTCGGGAGTTTCTGCCAACATTTCTGGCAAAAAATATGACAAATGCCGCACGCCTACCGCCTCTGCTACAGTAACGACCCAGGAAAATATTTAGCTTAAGCGAAGCAGATTTCAGTTAAACAAGAAAATGTTTACTCCAAGACAATACTGCATAATTCCGGTAATGGTTTGAGGGTTTCTCCGACATTTCTTTCAAGAATCTTGATAACCACAATTATATGACTTCATCCTAAATATATTTATTCAGGAAACTTCATGCCCGTGGCCTGTAGGACATGGGAATTAATAATGAATATCGTTAGCTCCAAAAGACACCGAAACAGTTGAATTTCGTTTCCCAGCTTCTGCGGTGATTATATGATAAAAGCTTTGCAAAGGCGCTGGTCGCACCGGTGGTAATCACACGAAAGCATGTGGAGGTTTGTCGTTACATCAAAATTCGCAGGTGTTGGTAAATTTCACAAATCAGTAACTAGGATCTCCAGGGTGGAAATTACGGATTCTATAGAGGTGCGGTGATTTTTCTAATACCCCCACCCTTGGTCTTGCCGTTAAACCTTACAAACCAGTGACTAGGATCCCTAGGGTGAAAATTACGGATTCTATAGAGGTACAGTGATTTTCCAACACCCCCCTCAAACCCAACTCGGGGGAATCGACCCTGGGTCCAAGCTCTGATACCATGTGGAAGTTTGCTGTTACACCAAAACCCACAGGTATTGGTAAACTTCACAAACCAATAATCAGAATTCCTAGGGTGGAAATTACGGATTCTATAGATGTGCGGTGATTCTTCCAACAAAACTAAGAAAAACTGAGTTTTCATGTCAATGCTCAGGATAGGGTTTCCACTCCAAAATATCGAATGTTGAAAGTCGAAAGCGACGCATACATTTGAAAACTGGAAAACGTGAAAGAGACTTATCGCGCAGGGCGGCCGCCGTCGAAGGAAGCACGAGATGGAATTATGGGAGAAAATAAGTAGATTCAAATAAAGATTCCAGTAATTTTGACGTCAAAGCTGGACAGACCAAATTATAAGCAAGTTTAGTGCAGAGACGGAATCATCTCCGACTTCGGTTAATCTAAAGCAGTCAGAATAAGTAATTTCAGAGCTAAGTTTCTCTGCACATGCAAGATGGAGGTAGCGTTTGTGGAGCTGTAAAGCTTTCAAAGTTTCAATCTGTACCAACCATCCACAAGCCTTCCTTAGTACTGTCTGTCTGAGGATACGAAAATCAATCAAATATCTTTTTCGAGATTAGAACCCTGGTTTATAACTTTCATTGCCATGAAGAAAGTAGGAAAGACAAACTAGGACAAGTCTACCCAGGGTGAGGAATTGTTTGGACGGTCATTTTTGGTGGGAATCTGGTTAAGGTTTTTTAAATAAATTTGGCAGGACTGTTTAAATCGTGTTTTTAAGGTGGAAATAGATTCAACACCGTCAAAAACTATTAAGGAAGTCAAAATCTTGAAGTTTGACCACTTTAACCTGGATTTACAAAAATCTTTCCCTGAATTTATCAGAATATTGCCGGAATTTTCATGATTTTCAGGGCAAAAAATAAGTCTGGTTAGACTATGGCATTTCAATGTCTCTTTCGAAATCAAATCTCGTAAATTTGTAGAGATAGTTAAAAATGATTTGAAATTGACAATTTTTTTTTCAAAAAATCTGGTGGTAGAAGTATTTGAAACATGTTTTTGAATTCAGCACTATCAAAAATCTTTAAAACACCCCCAAATCTTAAAGTTTAAAAACCTAAACTAGAGTTACAAAAAACTCTACCAAATTTTATTAAAAATTATCAAAATTTCTATAATTTTCCACATAAATTTAAATCCCAAATAAACTACGCCAAAAAAATCTTGGCAAGCTCTTCAAACCCTTTGATTCAAAAATAGAATACAGTTAAGATCTCAATGCCGTAGCACAGTGATGTGTGGTTTGACAGTAAGTCTACTTGGGCGAAGCTTAGGAGACCGCAGTTCAAATCTCATTGAGTACATTGACTTGCTCTGGTGGGGGCTCAAGAAGCAGATTCCCCACCCCCGCCTTGGCTAAAACCATAGTTGGATGTACTCTTGGTGTTATAGTGGCGCACCCCCACCTTGGCTAAAACTATAAAATAGAATACAGTTAAGATCCCAATGCCGTAGCACAGTGATGTGTGGTTTGACGGTAAGTCTACTTGGGCGAAGCTTAGGAGACCGTAGTTCAAATCTCATTGAGTACATTGACTTGCTCTGGTGGGGGCTCAAGAAGCAGATTCCCCACCCCCGCCTTGGCTAAAACCATAGTTGGATGTACTCTTGGTGTTATAGTGGCGCACCCCTTGGCTAAAACTATAGGATCTTAGTATATCCGACTTGCAGTGAGTTAGATGTACTCTCAGTTTTATAGTGGCACACCTCCCCCCTGGCTAAAACCATAGGATCTTAGTATATCCGACTTGCAGTTAGTCGGATGTACTCTTGGTGTTATAGTGGCAGCTACGATGATTGATCCTGGGTCTCCCTTAGATAAAACCATAGTTGGATGTACTCTTGGTGTTATAGTGGCACACCCCCACCTTGGCTAAAACCATAGGATCTTAGTATATCCTACTTGCAGTTAGTTGGATGTACTCTTGGTGTTATAGTGGCAACTACGAGGATTGATCCTAGGTCTCCCTTAGATTAGGACTGGCAAGTGTTATAGTCGCAGCTACGAGGATTGATCTTGGGTCTCCCTTAGATTAGGATTGGCAGGTGTTATAGTGGTAGCTACGAGGATTGATCCTGGGTCTCCCTTAGATTAGGATTGGCAGTTGTTATAGTGGCAACTACGAGGATTGATCCTGGGTCTCCCTTAGATTAGGACTGGCAGTTATCGATTCACCATGTGGTTAAAAAAAAAGATCCCAATGCCTTAGTCTAAAGGCCTCGTTAGACTACTCCATAGTGAATGGCCGAGTCGGCATGTTTTTTCCCGAAAACCTATTATCTTTCCTTCACAGGAATGGTTGCTTTACTTGGGATAAATTGATCTCATCCTGGAGCGGTCCCATACCATTATGGAAAGACGACCTCGATCTTCACCTACCAGGTCCGCTGCTTCCGGTGTGGAACTCAGTAAAAGAAGCTTTGTGTAGCCTGGGTATTCATCGTTTTGGATCCAAAGACCATCTCATATGGACCATTCCAAATGAAAAGATGCTTGTTCGTGTAAAAGACATTTATGTCGATATGATTTCTTCAAAAGCTCCAGGCTCCAGCCCTCTTTATCCCTCGTGCCTATGGAAATCGGGGTGCTCTCTCAAAATGATTCTCTTCTCGTGGCTGGTCTTTAACAACAGAAATCTGTCATGGGAGAACTTGAGGAAGAGATGCTGGCATGGGCCGAGCAGATGTGCTATGTGCGAAGCTGCGGAGGAATCTAATCTCCATATGTTCTTCCAACGCAACTCTTCACTTCAGATCTGGTATGAACTATCTCTGTTTTATGGTTTTCCTCACATTGTTTTTGCTTCAGTACAGGTTGCCTTTCAATGGTGGAGCGAGCAAAAGCACTCTTGGCGATCTCTGTTTATTATTGCCTGTTGGTGTTTATGGAAATGGAGGAATGCCAAGATCTTCCAAGAGTCAAAAGAGCCTCTTAAATCAATTCTGCAGCGTATAATGGCCTTTAAAGACTCGATGCCTTTGAAAAAAGTCAAGATGAAAAAGGATTGCAAAAATGTGCCGGATGACCTTTCCATTGCTGCTCCCTGCGCTTTCTTTGATGGGGCTGAGCAGAATAAAATTTGTGGTTGTGGAGTCCATATTATTATGGACGACAAGTTGCAATACTTTCTATCCTGGAATGGAGGGTTTGGCTCAAACAGCATGGCCGAGGCTAGGGCTCTTGCAGGTCTGCTGGCCTTCTGCGTATTTTTTGATATCCAAAGCATTTCAATTTATGGTGATTCGAAATCAATGATTGATCATGTTAGCGGAGAATGCCACATCAGCTGTCCTCATCTGTCTGGATGGTTAAACAGAATCATGTATTTTTGGAGCAATATGAAACAGCGCTCAATTCACCATATCCCTCGCTCCCTTAATGATCAAGCTGACCATCTGTCGAAGAAGGGTCTTTCAATGGAGCCGGGTTCTTGGTCTTTGATGATCTCTGATGATGATTATTCTTGTCTCATCCAGGATTTCTTCATCCCGGGAATTTGATCCTTTTTTCTCATCCATCTGTTTTTCCTGTTTTGCATACAGTTTCCTTTTGTTATATATATTTATGACAACTGCTGTACAGATTTTGATACCTTTCGGGATCCTATGTTTGTTAAATTTTGATCCATATTCATGCATATGCATGCAAGGTGTCTGATCCTTGCCACATCTTATGTACTTTTTATATTGTCTCAATATAACTCTATGAAGATTTTTCTCTCTGAAAAAAAAACCTCCAAGAAATTTTGATCATTTCGAAAAAAGAATACAGATAAACGCATTTAGTTGCTAAATTAGAGAAAGTAAAGAAATTCGTATGTTTGAGATAAACGGAATCGTGATAATAGAAAAAAGAATTCCATGACAATAGGAGAAAGAATATTATAAACCCCTTCGAAAGGTTCTGATAATTTCGAAAGAAGAATATTGATCAACTCATGTAGTTGATAACAAGGTAGTGTTTTATAATAAACAACTTATTTTCGTTGAATGTCGTTCCATAACGTGGAATTTACCCCTTTCTTTTTAATATATATATATATGGTTTGAAAATTTATTATAGTTAAAATATTTTATTATAAAAGAATCAATTTTTTTTTATAGATGTAAATATTTCTTTAAGTTTTGTATTAAAAATGATGTTTGTATTTTGAAATATTTGATTCTTAAATATTCAAAACTAAAATGTATCTAGTTATGCTAAGAGTTTCTACAACTTAGCATGGAAATATATGAATAATAAAAAAATATTTCAATGTCAAATAATATATTACATAAGCTTGGGGTAGTTCAAGTGACGATAGTCGTGGAATGAAGTCATCTTGGGTTCAAATCTTGTGCTACCCTCCCCCTAGCGAGGTGAATAATGGACATGTAAACTGGAAAATAGGAGAGCCCTACCAAACTTACAAAAAAAAAATATTACCAAATCCATCTAAATTTGTATCTACCAAGAATCTAAAGGAATTGAATATCTAGAGGTGCAAACCTTTCATCAAATTTTGCATTTAAAAAGAACTTTGTATCTTGAGATATTTGATTTATTTCAATGCTTGGTAGATTTAAAATAATTATATATAGAGATTATATCATATGATATATGTTTTTTATCTCGAATATGTGGAGGTATGTATTGACATACGTGGAGATTGTGAGTCATATATAAAATATTGTGAGTCATATATAAAATATTTCAACGTGAACTACTTATATATTACATAAAACAAGTGAAAATAATAATAATAAAAGGTTATAGTTAAAACATTTTATTAGCGTGTTGTTGAAAATTAGCATAGATTCATCTTAACACTAGTATATATTATATAAAATAAGTGAAAAAATAATTTTTTATAATTAAAAGATTTTACTAGTGTGTTGTTCAATACTAACATAGATTCATCTTAATTCTAGATCTACCAAGATTTCTCAATATGCAAACCTTTAGTCAAGTTTTACACTCAGAAAGAGGTTTGCATTTTGAGAGATTTAATTCCTCTAAGTGCTTGGCAAATCTGAAATTAAGATGGATCTATCCAGATTTAAATATGCAATTTATAATTTCATTAATCTTTTTTTCTTTTTTTCCACTGGAAAAATCGTAATCTTTTCATTGATTGGAAAAAATTACATGTTGTAGATGCGGTTAGCATATGCTGTATGTTCTTCCACCACACATGTGGGTAGCTGTAGCTTCTATTACAATCTATAAAAAAACAAAATGCATCCTATAGGATGTTCTGTATCGTCATATATATATGTTGCCACGCAGGGCTATCAGTTGTTTTCTTTTTCAGCTATATACAATAATGTTCCAAAAATAAATATCAGATCATAAACATTTTCAAGGGCTGGCTGCCCTGTGATACTGTGCATCTATATACGGACGGTGGTAGTACTGGTATGCATTGGCGCCTCGCTGCTCCTGTATCATCCACTCGCCTCTGGGAAGTGCTGTGGCCTCCTTGGATAGTTGGTCGGCACTGTTGTTGTGTTCCCTGTAGATATGATTACAAGAGATATCATTAAACTGTGCCTTCAATAAATTTATTTCATCCAATATGTTGCTGAGTGTGTGAGTATGACATGCAGTATTGTTATTGAACCAATCTATGATATTCTTTGAATCCCCATATATGTTCAGATGCATGCAATTGTGGCTCAAAGAAAAATGTAGAAGATGGCGGAGGGTGATGAGCTCAGCGAAATTGTTTGAACCAGCACCCAATCCCAGCTTTGCTTTGTAGAAATGCTGTTCAGATTTGTAAAGAAGAAAGCCCCCCCCACACCCTTGCTGTTGGGCAGCACCATCGAAAAAAACCCATGGGCTGTTTTGATTGATGTGAGGAGGGTCATGAGGACGACGGGAATTTGGCTGCACAGGCTCCGGTATTTCGTTAAAAACAGCAATGATCTTTGCAGAGAGTTGAGGCCAGAGTACCGTTTTATCCTCAAAGGTCAAACGGTTCCGAGCCAGCCAGAGGTACCAACAGATGATGATGGGCAAGCTTTGCAATTTTGAGTTCCTGTGTTGTTGGTACCAATTTTCCCAGATAAGATTTATGTCATCTCCTTCCCATCGACCAGAGTATTGAATATCAGAGGAAATGGATTGCCAAATGTGAGTCAGTACAGGGCATTACAGAAAAAGGTGTACACATGATTCAGCTGCCTGTTTACATAAGATACACCAGGATGGTCCATGGACCACGCGTCTCATGAGGTAATCTCCCGTGGGGACTATACCCTTTAGGATGCACCAAAAAAATAACTTCTGTCTGGGAGGCGCCATTAGTTTCCAAATGGAGTTCCACCAGAAAGATATGCGGTCCGGGATCTTGTGAGAGATGAGGGAGAGGTACCCATCTTTAGGGGTGTAGATACCGTGCTTGGAAGGATACCATATAAGCTCATCGGGGCCCTGTTTGATTCTAATGTGTGCTTCAGATAAAGCACTGGTATATGACATCCAATCTTGGTGCCATTGAGGAGGGATGTTGATCTGGTCAGCAGATTTCCAACGCTGTTCAAAGATGGAGGTATTCTGTTGATCAGCAATATCGGCAATGTGAGTGATCCCTTGCGAGTGCAGGAACTGGATGAGAGCTTCAGGTAATATGTGCCTGCCCCCGCTATCATTCCAAGGATCCAGTCCGACCCTGACCTGTGCGCCATCATTTATTCTCCATATCAGGTTTTCTCTGATAAGTGGTAATGCATGAAGTAGTGCTTTCCAGACGGAGGATATCCCAGCTTTGGGCCAAGTCGGAAGTCGGATCCATTCCATAAGCTGTAGAGGCCATATGTATTTATGATAAACCATGTGAGTCCACAGATTTTCCCCAGAGATTAGGGTCCATCCCATCTTTGCAGCCAGAGCCTGTGCGAAAGAAGGGAGATCCTTGAGCCCCCAGCCCCCCCATTTCTTGGGAATGGCAATCCTCTTCCATCCGATCCAAGCAAATATGCGCTTCTCTTTTGCCCCATTCCATAGGTACCTATTACAGGTTTGCTGTAATCTAGATAAAATGCTGCGAGGGATCCAGGCCAAAGCCATCCAGAAGACCGGGGTAGCTTCCAACACTGCTTTGATCAGGACCAGCCTACCCGCTCGAGAAAGATATCGATGGCTCCAAATATTTAGTTTCTTTTCCAATTTAGCCACTAGCCAAATCCAGTCAGCTATTTTGGGACAAATAGGCTTGATCCAGAATCCCAAGTATTTGAGGCCCTGATCCAGGGGATGTAAGCTGTAGGGAAATAGCTGGAGAGCCATTTGCGATTCATTTACAGAGGTTCTGGCTAGAATGATTGATGACTTTGAATGATTGGCCTGCATCCCAGTGGCAGATGAGAAGAGAGTGATAATATTAGAGAAAGAGCGCGAGTCCCGGATGCTACCATCTAAGAAGATCATGACATCATCCACAAATAGTAGGTGTGTGAGGAACCAGTCCTCTGATATCTTGAGGCCACAGAAGTCTCCATTTCTCTTGGCAGATTCAATAAGGCGACTGTGGCTGTCCATGACAATGAGGAAGAGAAGGGGAGACAGAGGGCACCCCTGTCTGAGGTCACGCTCAGAATGGAAGAAAGGTGTTGTTGATCCATTAATCAACACACTGAAAGAAGGGGTGGTAATACAAGCCATGATCCAAGTGATAAATTGGTGGGGGAAGCCCAGATGTATGAGGAGCATTTTGATGTATAGCCAGCTTACCCGATCGAAGGCTTTTGCAAGATCAATTTTTAAGATGATGGCCTTATGGTGTTTTGTCCAGATGGAGTGGAAAGCCTCCTGTGCAACCCCAATAGCTTCATGAATATGGCGGTGTTCCAGGAAGGCAAATTGTTGAGGGGCAATGTGGCGAGACAGAATGGGTCGAATGCGATTGGCAATGATTTTTGAGATGATTTTATAGAGAACATTGCAGAGAGAGATGGGGCGATATTCATCAAAAGAGGAGGGCGAGTCAGATTTAGGAATCAGGGCAATGAAAGTGGAGTTGATGGCATTATACATGGTTCCCAACATTCTACATTCCTCTACTACCCGAAGAAGGTCCATTTTGATCATCTCATAAAAGGCAATGTAGAATTCGATGGTCCATCCATCTGGACCCGGGCTACGCTCCTTTTTAAACCATTTGATGGTGGACTCAAGTTCTTCTGGGGTCACCGGATCAAAAAGAGTCTCAGCCTCGTCTTCATTTACAAATCTGGGGAAATGTCCAGCAATGTTGATGATATCTGCAATGTTGGAACCCGGGGGTTGCTTATATAAGTTCCTGAAATGGGCTGTACCCATCTGTGAGAGCTTATTGAAAGTGTCTGCCACTCCACCCTCGGGCATTGGGAGATTCCAAATAGTATTACTGACTTTTCTGCCTTTGGCATAATTGTGAAAAAAGCGAGTGTTGTCATCTCCGGCCTTAAGCCAGGTGGCTCTACTGCGCAACCGAGTAGATTCTTCCCTCTCTTTAAGGATTTTTTGCTTCTGATTTTCCAACTCCACTAAGTGGGATTTATCTGCCTCCGAAATGAAGCCCAATCCTCTTTCATCGGTGAGAGATGTGAGCTCATCTTCAATGTGCATGAGAGCTGCTACCTCCAGCATGTATTTGTTCCTAGCCCATTCGATCGAGAGTTCCTTGAGCTGCAATAGATTCGTGCAAAAGCCCTTAGCCAAGGAGTCAGCTCGATCAATCGGGTGTAAGGGCCAAAAATCCATAACAAGTTTGATGTAGGATGGGTCCTGTAGCCATCCATGATTGAATTTGAATGGCGCCTTTGGTTTTTTATTTGGACCGATTATTTCCAGATATATAGGGTGGTGATCTGATATACCTCCATTCCCCACCCATTGCCTGTAGAGGTGTAGTCTTTGAAGCAGAGATCCTTTCATCAAGAATCTATCAAGTCTACGAGCCAGGGCAGCATCACCGATCCTTCTGTTCCTCCAGGTGGGTAGGGGTTTAATCATAGGGACATCGCTCAAGTCATGACGATCCAATAGATCAGTCATGTAAGCGGATATGGGATCAATTTGTGCTGAGGCTCCCCATGATTCACCATAGCCCAGAGAAAAGTTTAGGTCCCCCCCAATGAATAAGTGTTCAACAGATAGAATGGATAAGCCTAGAAGATTGTTCCAGAAGGCTTCACGCTGGTGGCACGGCCCGTATATGTTTATAGCCCCGAGAGAGATGCCCAAGTCTGTAGAGAAAAGATCGAGCCCCAGAAAGCTAGGTCCCCCCCAAGTACCTTGGGCTTTAATGGTAACGGGATTGTATCCAATCGCTAAACCACCTGATCGACCAGAGGAGTCCATGGCCGAGAACTGCCAACCGGGGAAGATAGAAGATAGTGAGGCCGCTATGGAGTCCGTAGGTCCAAGGGTTTCTTGGAGAAATATAATATCGACAGGAGAGGATTCATACAATCTCTTGAGGGCTAGTTTCTTTGAGGCACTAGCCAGGCCTCTGCAATTGGAGAGACACTTCATGGGGGAAGGTGTCCAGGGGTGTTCTTCACTCTAAGTACCCCATCAATAGTGGATTGTCTCCCGGTGGCTACCTCTGCCCCCGCTCTCCGGATAGCCTTTGTGAGATCAGATTTTCTCCCTCGCGAGGGCAGGGAGGACGGGCCAGGTGTAGTTATACCCAAACCAATGTGTGAATATTGAGGGCCCTGAGAGTGAGGGCGAGGCCGCAGGAAATAAGGGTGATTTGCACCCCTGGGTGATGAGAGGGAAGATGTAGGGGAAGTAGGTGGTAGAGTGGCGGTGACCACAGGGGCAATGACGGAGGATGAAGGCATCGAACAGAATGCAGCAGATAATGTAGGAGATGATAATGGAGATGAAGACAAATTTGACAATGAAGGATATAGAGAGTTACCCGGTATGCCTGCGGATGCCGTTGCTGTGGCCGCCCGAGATCTAGTGACCGGAGCAGTTGCACGTCCATGCGAGACACCCTGAGCCTGTGGAGCAGTATCAGTGGGGATGCTCGTGATCGGGACATGTTGAGCAGCCGGAGAGATTGATCTCGGAGTGGGGATGGAGGAATCAGGTGCGTCTGCTCGTCTCTGGTTGAGCGGGCAGTCCTTGAAGACGTGCCCCACCCTATGGCAGCGACGGCATCTGAAGGGAACGCCTTCGTAATCTAAAATCTGAACACGAGTGTATCTTCCCCAATGAAGAGTGATTTTTTCCTCCAGACCTTCGCGAGTGTCTAGGTGCACCAGGATCCGGGCGAGCGTTCTGTTCCTAGACTCCACAAAGGTGCGATCATGATCGAGGTATGTGCCCAAAGCATTTCCAATGCGGATGAATACCTCTTCGTTCCAGTATTGTAGGGGAAGTCCCGGCAGTCGAACCCATAAAGGCCCAGCTCCAATCTGTTCTCGTTCCGGATCAAACAGAGGACTCCATCGCTTGAGCAACACCGGCGCCATCTCAATATGCCAGAATTTGGCCAGAACCAGATCCGTATAATTTTCTTTTGCGAAATGAAGAGCAAACCAGCCGCGGGGGAGAACCTGTACTTCAGGGAGTTCCATCAGAATCCCACCCCAGATTTCCTTTACCCATTGTGTTAACCAGGTCGCAGAGTAGGCTCGCCCCCGGACATGACCCACCAGAATAGTATTGGCCATGATTGCAGCCTCTGCTATGGCCGTGGTCTCACCAAACCAGATAGAGATGTCTTTTGCTGTGGATTTGACACACTTAGTTCTCTTTTTACCAGAACGCGGCGCAGAAGGGTGGTGAACCAAGGGATCCGGGAGGCAGTCTGGCGGATTTGTCCTGGAAGAAGTTACTTTGACAGCAGGGGTTTCAAAACACCCCGAGGGAGAATGGAGGAGCGCGGAGAAACCAGACGATGATGGAGGGGGCTGGCTTGAGGAGGGTGGAGCCGGGATGGAGGATGACAGGGGACGCGATTCGAAAGGCGGAGATGGAGGGATCACAGATGATAAAAAGCGAAGGGTTCCCGGAGATAAGGGGGGAAGGTCCAGTCCAGCCGATTCAGAGAGAACAGCACCTTCTGGCGTGCCCGAGGGGGGGGGGGACCGGGATAGAAACCGCAGGGGAGGGGTGCGACCCAGGAAGCAGAGGGCCCGGAGCAGCAAACGATGATGCGAGAGGAGGGCGTTCGAAAATGACCTGAGACGGGTGCGGGTCTTCGGAGTAATCGATTTCCTCCTCCGTGTCCATAACCTCATTAACCGACTCCATGGTGAAAGAGACAGCGACAGTTGTGACCTGAAAAATCGGGCCCGGTCGGCAGGTTCGAACGGAGGCTGTGGGGAGTCTGCAGGCTGAGGAGATAGGGTTTCAGGATGCCCTAACCGAAACCCTCGCGGTTAACAGCAGAGCGCGCCGGATCACTCATCCTCATTCTCTTCGTCCTTCATGTACATTCTTAATCTTTTTTTCTATACTTTAAAATAATTGTAATTGTAATTGTAATGTGACTTTATTTCTTTAATATATACTAATTTATTTAAACATCATATTTTAATTATCTACAGTTATTCATTTATAACATAATTTTATATCCACTTTACATAAAGGAAAAATAAGTAATATATATAATCCTATGGATATGTGTTTTCTATTTTCAAATATAAGAGACATTTATTAATACTTTAATGTAGAGAATATGAATCATAAATAAAATATTTCAATGTATATATTATATAAAATAAGTGAAAATAAAAATTATAGTTAAAATAGAAACCAACATAGATTTATCGAAAACTAGATTTATAAATTTATAAATCTAAATTTACAAAAAAATCAAAAAATCAAATCTCTCACTTACAAACCTTCCTTGAAATTTTACATTTAAAAAAATTTAAATTTTAAAATATTTGATTCTAGTCCCTTAAATTATCTGAAGTTAAATAAATCTATACTCTTCCTATCACAATGAAACTCAATTACAATAGTAAAGTATTTTAAGTTATGAAACACAACATTACATTTATTTTGATTTTTATATACTCTTCCTATAACAATGAAACTCAATTACAATAGTAAAGTATGTTAAGTTATGAAACACAACGTTACATTTATTTTAATGTTTAATTTAAATATTTTCGAATTGTTTTGGAAAAAAATATATTGAGTTAATATGGTATAAAAGTGACAGCTTCGGCTTCCTCTACAGTCCACAGTCCTGGGTCCTGTAATCCCATGAACCTTTGTCCCAATGGCAATTCATAATCAGTAACCTCCTGTTCGCACATAATCAGTGATGAGGCCTTTAAAAGTTTTGTGCTCATCCAAAAAAAATGGTGAAAAACGCAAAAAATTGTTATGATTGCGTTTTCAGTAATTAAATGCAATATCCAAATAAAGGAATTGCAAAATTGAAGTACAGAACTTCTGTGAATCAGGCGCTCCTTTTCTCCGCATCAGTAGGCGAAAAATGGCGCAGCTCCATGCTGCCAGAAATGCATTAATTTACACCAAAATAGACGGAACATACAAAGAATTAACGGAAAATTTCCAGGTTTACCGTGTATTTGATGTCAGTGAACGGTATTGCCCGGTCTTTGCGTCCTCGCAAGAGTCAGCCGTTAATACATATTCTATATCTTTAATGGCGTTCACGAAAATTTTGATGCATTTCGCTTTAGAGTTTTTCTTCTTCAATGCAATCGGTGCTGATAGATTTCTGGAGTGTCTGCCAGGTTTTCTGGCAAATATAGGACAGATGCCGCACGCCTACTGCCGCTGCTGTAGTAAGGACCCGGGCGAAGATTTAGCTTAAGCAAAGCAGGTTTAGGTTAAACATGTACCTCAATACTTTACTGCTAAAATTCGGTAATGGTTTGAGGTTTTCTCCTTATTTTCTTCAAGAATCTTGATAAGCACAAATATATGACTTAATCCTAAATATATTTATTCAGGAAACTTCAATCCCGTGGCCCAGGCGTGGAATTTGACGAACGCTTTTTGTGCATTTTAAATGTATTTGACGTGAGCAAAAATCTTCAAACGTCCGGTAAATATATTTGAAACTTTAAATTTGAATGGTAAGTATTTAAGTTGCAGGAGCGATTGAAATTTTAATAAGTGATTTAGATAGATAATGTGCTTAGTTGCCCTATTTAACAGCCAAGATAAATTTAAAATTTCAGGCCTGGGCTAGTTTCCCAGCTTCTGCGGGGATTATATGATTAAGCTTTGCGAAGGCGCTGGCCGCACCGAGGTGCGTCCATGCAGTTGTCAGAATTACACCAAAGCGAGCAGAGAGCGAGCTTTCATGTCGGTGTGCGGAACCAGTGCTAGGGTTTGTACTCTAGCACCACAAACTTCTCCGAAATATGGAGCGTTGAAAATCGAAAGCAATGCAGACACTTGAAAACTGAAAAACGTGAAAGATTCTTACCGTCCTCTTCACCGAAGGAATCACGAGTAGGAATTATGGCCGAACATAGGTAGATTCACATAAAAGATTCCAGTAATTTTGACTTCTAAGCTGGAGTGACTAGTTATAATTATAGTTACTAAATTCCAATTTTATAGAAAAAAATAGTTTAGTAGTTATAATCATAGTTAAGAAATTCGAATTTTATGGAAAAAAAAAAATTCAGGTAAAATTTGATATGGAAAAAATTATGGAATACACATTTTAAAATTAATATGTTATTTATTTTTTTCTTTTTATCTTTTTTAAAAATGAATCATGTATCATATTAAAAATTTCATTAAATCTCTTTGTAAGGATACTTTTGTTTGCTTCTCTCCAATATTCTAGACTCTTTGCTTCTCTTCAATATTCACTTTGTATGTTGGTATAAGATGATCCACAGAAAATTCATTAAATCTTAAATTCATGAAATCTTTAAATCTTAAATTCATGAAATCTTTCTAGATATTCTTGTTTACTTATCTTCAATTTTCACTTTGCATGTCTATATAAGATAATTCAAATGGATTTTTATCTTAACTAAAGAGAAGCCGGGAGAGGAGGGTGAGAATAATTAGGGTTCTAGACTGTTGCAGGAGTTGATCTCCGTGGAAGGATGGAGAGAAGGGAGCTCCACTCCCTCCTATAAGGAGGCAGTGGCCAGCAGAGGTAAGAAACCTCTAGAAAATGCCAGAAGTACCGCTGAGGAAGGAAACAGGGATATGGAAGAGGAGATAGACGACATCAAAAAGAGGGAGGATAATAGCACAAAAGACAAGGAGGAAGAAGACAAAAAATAGGGAACAAAAGACAGAAGGGACCTTGTAAACCCAAAACTGAGATCACACCCAGAGTAGTATTAAATGATCCTGCTCTGCAGGCACACAGGGATCACATGCAGACTTATGCTATCATCTGTAAACTCATGGGATTATGCCCCACTGAAAAAGCTTTACAGACGTGGATTAAATTCCACTGGAAACCTAAAGGAAGCATTGACCTACATCTTGGGTCAAAGGGATTCTTCATTGTGGTCTTCACAAATATTGAAGATAAAGACAAAGTGTTTCAAGGAGGACCCTACTTCTATGTAGTAGCAGGCCTCTATATGCGGCCATGGATGATGAATTTTGTCCCAGAGCATGAGATTTTTACTTCAATCCTGGTCTGGGTAAGACTCTATTCTCTACCTCTTGATTACTGGCAAACTGAATTGTTAGCTGCCATAGGCAATAAATTAGGGTGTTTTGTCAAAGCTTTTGAAGCCACAAGAAGGGGAAAATATACTTCCTTTGCAAGGATATGTGTGGAGATGGATCTATCCGGAGCTCTTCCGGATGAGGTAATCTTGGAAGTTTTTGATGAAGAATGGGTGCAAATAGTAGACTATGAGCATATTCCGTTCAGATGTCGCAAATTCCATAAACATGGGCACCTATTGAAAGACTGCCCTCTCAGTAAAGTAGAGAACAAAAGCAAAGCTAATACAATGAAAGACACTGATAGCTTTCACAAAGTGGTACATAGAGGAAAAGGCGGCAAAAGAGGGCCAAAGCAACATCAAAATGAAGGGCAACAGGCCAATCAAAACAAGTTCCAAGTTCTTGAAGAGGATGAAGAGATAATAAAGGTAGATCAAGCAATGGGAGAAAGTCCTGGGGAGAAGGAGAAAGAAGAAGATTGTGAACACACACAGGATATTGATAAACAGAAAGAGACTATGATAAGTGATGCAGAACTGGAGATGGACTAGGAAATGTCCCAGAGTGAGATGGAATTGGAGGACCACGAGCTACAGGAGATTCTTGACGGGGAACACCTAGATCTGGAAGGGTTCTTGATACAAGGAACCATGGGAGAGGTAGAATCGTTACTTCAAGAAGAGTTCAATAGAATACAGTAGTTGTTGTTATGGAAAACTCAGGCTAAGGGGTTGGAGAGGAAAAAAACATTGATAGGCAGGGTAACGATGGTGTGAAAACGATGAAAACTACACCAGGATTAGCACCTAGAAACCTAGGAAAGAAAAAAGGCAAGAAAAAGCAGAATGAGATATTGATGGAATGTGGAAAGCTAATGATAGACTCAGGTAAGATGAGAGATCTAGCCATCTACTCCTTTACAAATCTTTAATTATGAAATTTACATCTTGGAATATCAGGGGTCTAGGCAGTAAAAGAAAACATAAAATGCTCAGTAATAGAATGAAACATGTAGATCCAGATATAATATTTATCCAGGAAAAGAAATGTTCCATTCAAAAGTTAACACAAATACATAGCAAATGGCTTAGTAGATTTGAGTTTCTAGTAGTCAAAGCAGAGAATACAGCAGGGGGCATACTCACTCTTTGGAACCCCCAAAAAATTGGCATAATAGATGCTGAGGCATCTAGGAATTATTTATCAGTGGTTATTCAGCCTGTAGGAGACAGGGATACCTTCCTGGTCACGAATGTTTATGGCCCTCAAATATTGGATGAAAAACTCAGGTTTCTAGATTCCCTTGTGGATCTCAGGGACAGACATGTAGGAATACCTTAGATCATGGGAGGGGACTTTAACATGATCAAATCACTTTCGAAGAAAAAAGGGGGAACCAGAGCTCTAAGTAAAGACTCTTTAGCATTTCAAATCTTTACAGATAATATGAAGCTATTTGACATTGATACGAACAATGACATTTCTACTTGGAACAATAAAAGAGGAGGAGAGTCTCATGTAGCCTCCAAGTTAGATAGATTCATTATTTCAGAGGACCTTATGCTCATAGACAAGAAAATAATAGCAAGAGTTCTCCCCTTTGGAGGTTCAAATCACTGGCCGATTCAACTGGAGATCCAGGGCATAGGTACCCCCAGGAATAGACCTTTCAAATTTGAGAACATCTGGCTTTCCCACCTAGAATTCATTAGCAATATTGAAAAATGGTGGTCAGAATATTTTCATATCCAGGGAACAAGAATGTTCCTTCTACACAAAAGATTAAAGCACATCAAGCTCAGGCTTAAAGATTGGAACAAGAATGATTTCGGCAATATTTTTGCTGGAAAAAAAAATCTGTTGAAAACAAAATGTAGGAACTCAACCAAGCCCTAATCATGGAAGGCTTTGATAAAGTCAAAAGTGATCAAGTCGATAAACATCATCAAGATTGGGAGAATTTATGTAAATAAGATGAAATATTTTGGAGACAAAAATCTAGAGTTCAATGGCTAAAAGAAGGAGAGCGTAACACTAGATTTTTCCACAGATCCACCATGGCGAACAGAGCTCACAACATGATCTCTTTGATCAAGGACAAGGATGGGAATCTTCTTATCTCCCATGAGGATATAGAAGTTATGTTAGTTCAGCACTTCCAAGGCATAGCTCAGGAAACCAATTTAGACAGAGAGCATTTTATCAGGGACTTAACTAGACATATACCTAAGCTGGTGTCTAGAGAGAACAATTTCAACCTTAACAAACCAGTAACTGAAGAGGAGGTCAGTGAGGTCCTCAAAGATATGCAGAATGGCAAAGCTCCAGGCCCTGATGGTTTCAATGTGGATTTTTTAAAGCTTGCTTAAATATTGTTAAACAAGATATTTTGAATGTAGTGGATGATTCCAGGTTGAATAGAACTATTTTGAAGGTGCTTGATACCTCCTTCATCTCCCTAATCCCTAAATAGGACAACGATCAAACACCAGACAAGTATAGACCCATACTTTTATGTAATGTGGTATATAAGATAATATCCAAGGTAGTGGCCAATAGACTCAAACCTCTGCTTCCTACACTAGTTTCTGTGGAACAATCCGGTTATGTGGAAGGCAGACAAATTCTAAATAACATCATTCAAGCTCACAAGGTGGTGCACTCGTTGACTAGCAAGAGGAAGGCTGGAATGATCATGCAACTATACATAGCCAAAGCTTATGATAAGGTGAACTGGACCTATATCAGGAAAGTTCTCATTGCTTTTGGATTTGATCATAATTGGGTTAGATGGGTTATGGCCCTGGTAACTTCCTCCAACTTTTCAATTTTGGTTAATGGATCTCCCTCTGAGACTTTTATTCCTTCAAGAGGCCTCAGGAAGGGAGACCCGTTCTCTCCCTTTCTCTTCATCCTCATGATGGAAGGACTTGGTTGATCTATCAAGCATGCTAAAGTAACAGGTAAGATTAAGGGCCTACAACTAACTGAGAATGGTCAGGCATTGACTCATCAACAATTTGTAGATGATACCATGTTACAGGGAATCCCCACAGTCAAAGAAGCTCTAGCGTACAAACAAATCCTGAATGACTTTGCCATGGCTACAAGTATGGAAGTTAATCTCTCCAAATCAAAAATCTTTTTCTTTAATACCAACATTGCTATTCAGAGAAATATCTCTAGAATTCTAGGCTTTCAAAGGGATTCCCTCTTGTCAATATATTTGGGAGTTCCTCTAACTGCTAAACCTTTGCTCAAGAGCATTTGGGAACCGTTGGTTAATAAGATGCAGGATAAAGTCATAAAATGGACCATAAGATCTTTAAACCTGGCTAGTAGGTTGGTGCTTACAAAGGCTGTGCTTCAATCAATCTCAGTTTTCATGCTATCAACACTCCCAACACCAAAAGGAGTCTTACATCAATTCAGAACCATCCAAAGAGACTTTCTTTGGGGTAAGGAGAAGACAAGTAAGAAATGGGCCTTGGTATCATGGGAAAAAATCTGTAGACCCAAGAACCATGGGGGCCTAGGCTTGGATGATCTAGAGATTCTCAGCCACGTTTTAGGGGCCAAACTATGGTGGCGTTGGGTTAAAAATCCACGGGCTCAATGGGCAAGTATCTGAAAAGAAAAATATAAAGGGCTCATACATTTGGAGTAAGGCCTGGCAGAACAGAGGCTTAGTACAAAAAAATAGCTTCTGGAAAATCAGAGAGGGAGATATAGCACTATTCTGGGAGGATACATGGCAACAAGAACCAACACTATTAAAAGAGGACCTTTTGCGCCTTAAGTACGAGATAGACACCCAAGGATTAACTAAGGTAAAAGATTTTTTGGATCATACTCACATTATAGGAAAGTGGAGAACCCGGAGAAACATAGATTGCGAGGATGATAGCCCCTTGAAAAAAAAAGCAGAGGCACTCATGAAAATGTTGGAACAAAGGATGATTTTAGTAACAGGGGGGCAGGACCAACTAAGATGGGGCAACAATAAAGAGGGCACATTTATTCTTAAGGAAGCAAAAGGTATTCTCCTTGAGCTGGATTCCCATGTTCCGGATAGGAGCTGGCAGAAACTATGGAGGCACCAAGGGTGGATGAAGATCAAACTCTTCATGTGGCTGGTTCATCATAAGAAAATTTTGACTTGCGACAATATTAGGAAGAGGGGTGTTCTGGGGCCTTATAGATGCCAGCTCTGTGAAGCTCAAGAGGAGACAATGGAACATCTTCTAAACAGCTGCATTTTCACCTCCAAGTTATGGGATACATTTGCCACCATTTTCCAACAGACTGACAGGGACAAAGGGAGTATCATTAATACCCTAAACAATTGTAGAAGAAACTTTTCAGATTATGAATTTCTTATCTTTGCTTGGGCTCTAAAGCCAAGCTTCATTATTTGGAATGTTTGGAAAGAAAGGAACAAGAGAATCTACAAAAATGAAAAGAATCCCTCTTATCACCTGTTTGAGCAAATTTTGAAACAGCGTAAGGAGACGGTTGGCACCACTGTGTGTAATCACCCTAAGAATCCACCCTTAGTGGCTGAAATGAGAATTCTCAGTCAGTTGGGTATGCAAGGGCTTATTCCTCAAGGCCTGGATAGGAAAGTAATCATAATGGAAACTGAGAAGGATTTCTGGCATCCTCCCCCGAAAGGTTTTTTGAAATACAACATTGATGGGGCTTCAAAAGGCAACCCAGGTACTCCTGGTTTTGGAGGGGTTTTAAGGGATGAAGAAGGAAACATTCTCTTCATCTTCCATTGCCATTTAGGTAGAGCCACTAACAACATGGTGGAATTAATGGCTATGAAGCAATGTTTAGATTTTCTGAAGCAGGATAACTGCCTGAATGTGATTATAGAAGATGACTCTAAGTTAATCATTAACTCGGTCAAGAGAATTAGTTGTGGAACGGTGTCGGAGAAAGTCTCAAAACACTGGAGGCTAATCCAGGTTTTCCAAAGAATTCAGGGTCACCTCCAAGGACTTCGCACAGTAAGTTTCAACCATGTACGCAGAAAGGCCAACAAACTGGCGGATATTCTGGCCAACCAAGGTGTGAGTTGTACTGAATGCAGGGTTTCAATGGGTTGGCAGGAGTTGCCTCAGTGTAGACTAAAAGCACTTTGTTACGACCAAGCGGAAGAGGACAGGGAGGTGTTTCGAAACAGAGCCAAGGAGGCAAGTTCTTAATGATTTGATCTCTTTATGATCCACTATTTTTTTATCAGATAGGTCTTTGGTGGGAGGCAGGCCACTGTCGGCTTCAGCAGCCCTGGTAATTACGATTTTAGAAATCCCTGGAGTATGTTGCTCGGATTTCTCAGTTTTTCGGTTGGTCGACCAGGGGGAAGGATCAACACATTCCATGGTTTCAGGTTCAGGCGTAGAGGTAAGGATGCGAGGGACTGGAATCCTGACTTTTCTGGCGGCCGTAATACCCTAGATTTCCCTTTTCGGGATGCAAAACCGCTCCCCTGGTGGTTTTCGGTTGATCGCATGACTCTCAAGCGGGAAGTGGTTTTCGCGAATTGGAAGCGATTCCACTCATCTACCTACACGTGGCAGGGGGGCGGGAACGAATACCGCCCTCATCGCACGCTAATGTTTGGAGCCCTTGTACCGTGCGATATTATTCTCAACCATCGGATTTTGCTGGGTGGATCAACGGACAGGAATGATCGTGTAGTTTGGTGGGGCTGGGTCGTTAATCACCGAACGACTTCACGGTGCGATTTCTTCCTTTGTCGTTGGATTGAGCGTGGAGAATGGACGATTATGATTAAAGATGCTAGTCTGGTGAGCAGATGCGCGGGAGGATTCGTGGATTTTCGCACGTTCTTTTGACCATTTTGCCCGAACTTTGTTTGTATTCTAAGGGTTTGGAGATTATATTTGTAAGGTTGGGGGTTCATGCCTTTGGTAGTTAGCACTTAAATTTTCAGGGGTCCATAGTGCCTTGTGGACAGTTGTACATTATGTAAATTATTTTCTGGTTTAATGAAAAAGAAGGAACGACTCTTGCTTCAGCAAAAAAAAAGATAATTCAAAAATAATGAGAGACAAAATGCCTCAAAATTTTCATTAAATCTTAAATTCATAAAATCTTTCTCTCATAAAGATACTCTTGTTTACTTATCTCCAACTTTCACTTTGCATGTCTATATAAAATAATCCAAAAATAATGAAAGACAAAATGCCTCAAAGTACTTCAAAGCTAAAAAACATATAAGTAAAATCTAATAACATAAATAACAAAATCTCAAACTGAAGTTCAACATACAAAATGAGACATTGGATATTAAAAGTAGATTTAAAGTGATCTCCATATACCTCAAAATTTATGTCTCAATGATTATTCTTAATAAATCTAAATTTATTTAGCAACAAATATGTATTATTATCTTTTGTGTGAAAAAAACCCTTTTAATTAAATTCCACGAGATCTTTTATTTTGCAATAAACATAATAGCTACAGTAATAATTGTTATATCTTTTAATAAAAAACTCACTATCATTTAATTTTTTAATATAAAATTTATATAATCTTTTAATATCCATTTTTATTTTCTCATAAAACACTTACCATTATTTAAAATAAAAAAAAAAAAAAAAAAAAAAAAAAAAAAAAAAAAACCTATTACTTTTCATTCTTTTAACATAAAGCTTACGATCAACCAGACAAATCCATTTCGCATTAAGATAAATGTACCATTGAATTTTCTAATTTTTTTGGTAGTACGAGGGAACTTGGCAACTATGGTTATAACCCAATTTACTACAGAGAAATAATTATATTCGTCTTTGTTGAGTTGTTTTTAAGTGGGAGCTTTTCTGATTTAAAAAAATAGTGAGAAAACATAATTTCAAAGCTAAATTTCTCTGTGTGCATGCTGTCTAATATTGGGTTTGTGTAATACAGAGTAGGTCAACTCTTAGATTTTATACTTATCTTTGTCTAAAAATTGACCTATATTATTTCAATACATTAATGACTTTATAATTAAAAAATTAATATATACTACTTCAATATATTAATAACCTTATAACTCCAGAAATATTGATAACCAATTAACACATCTTTGTTCATACCACGATCTGAACTATCTCATTATACAAAAATCATAAAATCATTTGCGTATCTTTTTCGAGATCGAAACCATGGTTCATAAGTTTCATTGCCAGGCCTTTTCTTGAGATTCGATCCTTGGCCTCCAAAAAAGAGCAAGAGCAAAAGCAACCAAAGCACCAAGAAGAATAGACCCTTCGATTCAAAATCAGCGTACGGCTAAGATTACAACTTCAGTTTTACGTTCGTGATTTCCTTAATAAAAATTGAGTAATCCCGAATCCTATTGCATGACAATAGATAGAAACAAAACATCCATTCGAAGCTCTACGGGATTTAAAGGAAAAAGCATAGATCCATCTGCAAAACAGTTAGATATGTCCCTACTTTATAGGTCACTTATATTTGTCCTAGCTTTTGTATTCTTTCTTTGGTGTAATTGCAAGTTGGTGATCAATTTATTTTTGGTGTGTGGGCGAAATTGTAAAATTTATAATGCAAATTTATTATTTTAATAAGTTTTTATTAAATTTTAGATAAAATTAATTTTAAAAGGAAAAAAACAACACTTAAAATGTTTAGATTAGAGAGTAAGATCTTTGTACTATTTTTGGAACAATTTTTAGTTTCATGTTAATTATTTTATCAATTATATTAAATTAAATATTTAGGAGTTGTTTTTAGTGCAATTTTTTGGACTTTAGTTGAAATCTTGAATTGTGTTATTTAAACTGATTTTTTGATTGTATATATATGAATTTGCTTTAGGTGAAATCATGATTTGTGTTATTTAAACTGGTTTTTTGAGTGTATATATGAATTCAACACCCTGAAAAACCCTAGGGCACTTGGATCCTGTAGGGATTACCCATCAAACTTGTGATTCAATAAATTCCTACTGATTTTAGAGAAATTAACCATCAAACTTGTGATTTCAATAAATTCGTGCTGATTTTAGAGAAATTAAACCAGAAAAACCCACCAGAAAAACTTCCAAAAAATCACACTAAAGCCAATTCAAAATATTTATATTATGATAAATTTATAATTTCAACAGCCATTCTGTATGCGAAAACTCAAAGAATCGTTAAAACTTAATGCCCAGAAATATAAATTACCTCCAGCCATTGGTGATTTTCTTGATGCAAACCACAGTCTACTTGCTTCTTTACTTCAGCACTCAAAGAATCGTTAAAACTTAATGCCCAGAAATATAAATTACCTCCAGCCATTGGTGATGTTCTTGATGCAAACCATAGTCTACTTGCTTCTTTACTTCAGCACTCCAGCTTCAATCCAAGAAAAGAAAAGAATACAGAAGGCACTTCCAAGCTCTGCTCTCTCAGCTAGATGGTGTAAAAAACTGAAGGGAATTGAGATTCAAGCTTGGGGACCAAACAGATAAATTTATAGCTAAGCTTCCATCAAGCTTCTGATGGCTATGTGTCAGGTGTTCCACAGATCAAGGTAGAGAACTCCAGATGGAGTAATGGACCACTTCAGCAGCTCCGAACAATAAATTTATTAACTGCAGTTGATTTCCTTAATTTAAGGAAATTACTGCAGTTGGTTTCCAGAAATTAAGGAAACACTGCAGTTGGATTCAGAATTGTAGGGAGCAGTTGTCAAAAAAATTAATGGAGCTTAACATATTATTTATATTAAACTAAATATTTATTATATAACATAGATTTGACATGTGTTTTTTTAAGAAATTCCAATATAGAGGCATTTAGAGCGTAGTCAAATACACCAAATTTAATGTCTAACTTGAATGTAATTAAAAATTATAATTATTGTTATAATTATTATATTGTTTTTATTTTTAAGTAATTCTTATAATAACTTAATTGTCAATATGCACGAAATGTTTTAGTGTCTATAAATGAAATGAGTATGAAGATTAAAATATTTTCTCAATTTAAAAGATGTGGTATTGTTTGTAAAATAAAACATTAAATTAAATTAAATAATAATAATAATAATAATAATAATAATAATAATAACTTAATTGTCAATATGCACGAAATGTTTTAGTGTCTATAAATGAAATGAGTATGAAGATTAAAATATTTTCTCAATTTAAAAGATGTGGTATTGTTTGTAAAATAAAACATTAAATTAAATAATAATAATAATAAAATATAATGTACACTTAATAAAAAAACTACAAATAATAAAAATAGTATTTTGATTCACTTTAATTTGTTAATTTATGAAATTGTAAATCTTTTTATTAATATAATTACAAATTATATATATAATAAAAATATTTTAGTTTAAAATTAAGATTTTTTTTTCCAAAGAAAAAATCAGTTACTTTCTATTAATAAAAATGAAAAGTTACATGTGTATATGCTAAAGTATTCAAACCCATTTGTAAATAAGAAAAAAAAATAAAAAATAAAATTACAGATTGCTAGATGAAGTGAATTTTTCCTTTTCCCTTTTTGCCAGACCCCACCAGTAGTAGAACACGGGCAGGAGCCTTGTTTTTTTTGTGGCTCCGATTGTTGTTAAGTTTCATCCATTTCTTCATCCTCCTCATCTGACGATAGGGTTCCCTAAATTGCCATCCTTTTGGTTTTTGTGGTTTCTTTTTTGTTTTTCCTTTGCTTGTTTGCATGTGTTTTGCAAGTGCCATGTTTGGTGACAAACCCTGTATCTAAATGCAGTGTTTTCAAAATCTAACCACTGTGTCCACTTGAAATCTTTGTGTGTCAGATGAACACAATCCAAAAGGCCTTTTCTTAAGTCCATCTCCACACAGATACGAGAAAATGCGAAGATCCATTTTTCCATTCTTTCTCGATCCAACTTTAGAAACCTTCCCAAAGAGTTTCTGATGCCTTCTAAGACCAATGGTGCCAAAAATGTAGTGGGAGGTTGTGAAGCCTTACCCACATAGACATTTTTGACCACTATTGAGTGTGCATCAAAACTAGGGAACCATGGGGTTATGAAGAGCCTCGGTGTTCCCCAGTACCATGATCCATCATTTATGACATGATTGTAATCTTTTTGACTATCACTTTGAACCACAAAAAACCTTTTGCACACATATAAATATCGCAATCTCGGTCCACTTGAGATAGATCCACTCACTTAGATCTTCATATTTGGGTTAGAAACCATTAAAACAACAAATGATAGCTTTTGCTTTTAAATTATCAAATAGACCACTTACTTCTGAGAATTCTATGGACAAATCTGGAGATTGATCCATCTTTTCTACTATGTACAGACTTGGAATTATCAGATTTGAGGTTTGTTTGCTCTTAATACATCTTTAAAAGAGATGTGACCCTTATAATTCGGTATTGATCGGGCTGAAGTGATTTCTCATGGAGATCCTCCTTTTAGCCGTAGATTCTAGATAATGGTAGAGTTCCTTTGAATACCATAGTCTTTCAAAGGAATCTCTTCTTGTAACACTTTCCCCAAAAAATTAAACTTTGTAATGAAGTAGAAATACCCATAGGTATTTTGCTTCAAATATGTCACTTGATGCATACTTTGGACCCATAACATTATCAATTTCCCAGAAATAATTTTGATAAAACTCTTATACAAATCCTCTAGATCTGCATTTGCCCCTCTGCCGTCCCCTCTGGAATTTTGTCCCCTGTTTAAAACCATCCTCTTCAAAATATTGAAAATAAACTTCAATAGATACCACATAAAAAAAGAAAAAATCGGTAATCAATGCAAAATATTTGTCTGCAAAACTCTGTGATGACTTCTCTAACCCTGAACGAATAGTGTTTTTGTTTCCATCCGCTGCTGCCGCACAGCAAACGGTCTAGGGCTCGATTCGCTGACACCTCAATGGCAGAGTCGACCCATTTAATCCGATCAGAGATTTTCCCGCCAAAAGCTTCGACTGACGAACCACTGCATGGAGCAGAGCCAACCTGCTTTCCATCTTCTTAGAAACCCCAAATTCAACAAAGAAAAAGAAACCCCCACTCTCTACTGCGTAGAGGCGGCCATCGAAAGCCATGCGGAAACTGGCTTCAGGTTTGTGAAACCACAGAGAATTTGTCACGCGTCCGAATCTAGAGGAAATCAATTCTTAAAATTAAAATTCATTTTACTATATAAATTAAATTAAATATTTATATTTGTAAAAATCAAAAATTCATATTTAAATTTAATTAATAAGTATATAAAAATTCAATGTTAAAAATATTTTATTTATTAAATTTTTACAAGAATCAAATCTAAATTTCCAAAATAAATTTTGTTCGGAATTTTACATAAAAAAAATGTTCTCTTTATACTTCATAAATCTGAAATTAAAAAACATCTAGTTAATTATTAAATTTGAAATAATTATTAAAACACAAAAATCAAAATAATAAAAAAGGTAAAAGGAACTTAATTGGAGGAGGTTAAAAGAAACGAAACACTAGGAAGTGGCATGTTTTATCACAAATTTGTGATAATTAAAATAAAAGAGAAAATTGATAAACCAATGGTTTTTCGATAATTCCTTCCTGGAAGGCCAACCATTTATTTGCGAACAACGTAGATGTTCTGTATTTACTTGGGGATAATTGGGGAGCGTTTTTTGTTCCAGAAATATGGGAATAAGATGGGAAACACCTAACAACATACCTTAGTTTTTAAATCTCATGTTTTGAATATCGAGGGATAATATGAGAGAAAGGATGATCTTTTCGGATTTGAGGGATAACATGAGAGGAAAGGATGATGGTTTCAGAATTATATTGGTTTGATACGTAAAGATGTTGTAATGTTTAATATTTGATTTACTTAAAATAAAAATAAAAATTATAAAATTAATAATTATAATTATAATTAATAATTAATAATTAATAATTAATAATTAAATTATTTTAATTTTTTAGATTTTGATTTATTAAATATTTAGAGAGATCAAATCACTTGAGATACAAATTTCTTTAAAGTGAAATGAGATTTGATCATTTTAGGTTTAAAATGGATCTAGGTTGCATATATATATATATATATATATATATATATATATATATATATAGGTTGTTTATATTATATATATATATATAATTTTTGTATATATTTAATAAATGATATTTTAGAATTTTACAAAGAAAAAAATTAATATTAAGAGAAGATGGTCATTCTGGTTTAATTAAACTACGATTATTATGGTTGTATTATACTTATTCACTTAAATTATGCTTTATAACTTTGGTGAAAATTACAACAAATTAGATCCACACCTAAGATCATCATAACTTATTTCATCCAATAATGGGTTTACATTCCATTCAACCAGAGTCTTAGAACATCCCAATAATACTCACCCTTAGCCAATATTATAACTTAACCAACACAAAGCAATAGAAGGAATGTAACATCTATCGAAGTAAGGAAACCACAATACACAAGTGTAGGTGACACTTAAGGAAAATGCCTTAACTTTATTTATAAGAAGAATGTTACAATGTACAACAAAGGAGTACAACTAACTACCCATGGCTCATTTATACACTACAATTACACAAGTCACAAGTGCCTACAAGAACTGTAAACCTACCCCTTAGGTAATTATAGGCCTACCTCTTACTAATTCTCTTTTATTCTTATTCTTCTCACTCAACCAATGCAATGTGCCCTAATATGCCTAACCTTAAACTTGGCACAATTGCATAGCTCCTTACTCTCCTTGAATGATTTATTGCTTATGTTGTAGCACTTTGAGGTGTCCTCTTTCTATATGAGGCTTGATGTGCATTTGCAAGCCCCCTCACTCTATGATGGATCCAAGTCTAATTTATCATTTTGTTTCACTTTTGTGACTTGTTACCGATCATCCCCTAAGTAATTCCAAAAAATCTCAAGTTGTCACAAGTTGTTCTAAGTCTTCCCAGGTCATCCCAAGCCCCCTAGTCGATTTATTCAATTGATTTGTCCATTTGATCACACCCAACTATGCCCAAGTGCATATAGTTGTGTACAATTTCATCTAAAATAAACTTCAATGATTAATGGATGATTCACCCCTTGGGGTTGCATATTCATATTGTGCATCCAAGGCATCTAAATTCATATAAAGGAAACATTTGATGGCTAACGACTTTGTCCATTGATCGATTAGTCAATGTTTGGTGTTGTAACCTTCTATAGAAAACATCCATGTCCACATAACTAGTGTATAGGGTACTACCATCCATAAGAAGATGCCTAAAAATCCTCCCCAACTAAACTCGTTGTTGTCTCAATAATGTCCAACCAACGTGTTAGTTGTGGAGCCTAATGATCTTCCTAATTCATAGGTCTTGTTTTTAATTGTGTTTGGACCATATTTCCTGACCGGGGTGTAAGGTGGATTTCTCCCCTACTATTGCCACTAGGGGGACCAAGGAGGGTGGTGAAAATGCTTTGGAGCCTCCATAGTGGAGGTTTTGGGGAAGTTACCCAAAGAGATATTCTTGAAAAAGCTTCCTTGTAAAATATTGTACTTTCGTACTAAATCTAGAAAATCCATCATCAGGTCATACATCTTATGGTAAATGTTATGTTAGGATTTAGTTCCCTAAAAGGAAACCATTTTTTATGAGGAAATTGTATTGCAGTTGTGTATTATTGAGATAACATTGTAATTAAGAGAGAGGATACTGTGAGAGACAGAGAAGAGAAGGTTGCATGATATGTGCTTCATGTTTTAATGTCTTCATTTTGCTAGAAAAAACAAATGGAAGGACTAGTTATTTCTCTATGAAAGGATTCCCAAATCAAGTGAACCATGTATATTGGTGTCTCATTTGTATTGTTCCACTCTACATTTTATTTCAACTTTCATTTTCAAATTATTATTTTTTATTTTATTCTCAACAACTAGTATTAGGACAACGTTGGTGTGCTCTACTCTATAGAACCCTAGCCACCCTGCAATCTCTAGTGAATTTTGTGTTGATACTCTATGGAAAAAGGACCAGAGGGGACTCCTTCCCCTCCCAATTAGGATGAGGCAATGTTCCAAGAAATGATTTCCTCTTTGAAGCATAAGCAGCAGACAAAGCCCCAATCTTGCTTCGTGAAAAACTTAGAGATCATACCTTCTATAACTAATGGCAGGAGTGTCCTCAGACACGTAATTTTATTAATCAGAAAAAATAATTACATAATTGATTTTGCAAGAGTTTACACCCGAACAACTCAAACACTCTTGCAATGAGCTATTTATAAGCTCCATGTCCTAACTACCTCTAATTATGGATCACTTATTAAATAACAAGTGTCCATTTACAATAAATGCTATAAAAACCAACTAGCTAACAAATCTCCTAAAATAGAGCCTAAGATACGACACATTTGGAGAGTCATATCTAGTTACAACAATACGCTAATTCTAAAAGTCTCCATTAAATAATTAAACATTTTAGAATAATCATTATTAATTTGATATCTTAAATTAATAATTATTTTATTCTAATTTTATAACCTATGATAAAATTGTATTTTTGGATCATCTAACATTCCCCCCTATGATCCAAATATACATTACAACAAATACCAAGTTCATCCCTAAACTTAGTAAATTTTATTCTGCCAAGCGGTTTCGTGAAAATGTCAGAGATCTGATCTTCGGAAGGACAATAAACTGGCTTGAGGACATCTTTGGCAATGAGAGATCTGATATGATGATACTTGGTGTCCACATGCTTTGTCTTTGAATAAAAAACTGGGTTCTTGGCAAGTTTGATGGCTGACTGGCTGTCAATGAATAATGATGTAGCTTTTGCCTGAGAAATGCCCAAGTCCTGCAAAATTCTGCACAACCAAACAATTTCACATGTTGCTTCCCATGCTGAAATGTATTCTGCTTCTGCTGAAGAAGTGGCCACTGTAGCTTGTTTCTTACAACTCCAAGATACTGCTGCTGACCCCATATTCATTAAATAACCTGATGTTGATGCTCGATCATCGATACTCCCAGCAAAGTCGGCATCGAAATATCCACCAAGTACAAAATTTTATAGTCTTTGTGTAAAGAAGACCAAAATCTTTTGTTCCTTGGATATATCGAAGAACTCTTTTCGCTGCATTCCAGTGGTTGTCTCGTGGTTCCTGCATAAAACGTGAAAGAATACTGACTGCATAAGATAGATCAGGACGAGTATTTGTCAAATAAATCAAGCTGCCAATCAACTGTCTGTAAGTTGTACTGTCCACCTTTCCCCCCCCTTCAAATTTTGAAAGTTTCAAGTTTTGTTCCATGGGGGTGAGAACGGGCTTGCAATCTTGCATGCCAAATCGCTGAAGAACCTCTGCTGCATACTTACTCTGAGAAATGAAAATATGATGTGGATGTTGGAAGACTTCAACTCCAAGATAGTAGTGAAGTAATCCCAAATCTGTCATTTTAAAACCTACATGTAACTCCTTTTTCACCTGTGCAATATGATCATCATGGTTTCCAGTAATGATCAAATCATCGACATACATAACAAGAATGACGAGATATTTTCCCTGTTGTCTCACATACAAAGTATCATCAGATTCACTTCTTTGAAAACCAACTTTCTTAAGGTATTCATCCATCTTTGCATACCAAGCTCGGGGAGCTTGTTTTAATCCATATAAAGCCTTGATCAATTTGCAGACTTTATGTTCTTGTCCTTCAACTTCAAATCCTGGTGGTTGGGTCATATACACTTCCTCCTGTAATTCCCCGTTGAGAAAAGCACTTTTCACATCCATTTGATGAACTTTCCATCCTTTTTGAGCGACCAATGCAAGTGTTAATCGGATGGTGTTCCATTTAGCTGTAGGAGCAAAAGTTTCCTCATAATCAATGCCTTCCTACTGCGCAAAACCTTTTGCGACAAGTCGTGCTTTATACTTTTCAAGTTCTCCCTTTTTATTATACTTAATTCTGTAAACCCATTTGCATCCTATGAGTTTAACATTTGTTGGACAATCAACAAGTTTCCAAGTGTTGTTATCAATTACTGCTTGATATTCTTCAACCATAGCCTGTTGCCATTCTTTATGTCTTACTGCTTCTTTGTATGTGGAAGGTTTAGTAAAATCATTTGCTATCAAGGCAAAATTGCCTTCACTTCTATGTGTCCTTCTGGTGCCAGTTTTATTCTATTCATTAGGCTTTACATCTTTCAAAAGTTGAACTGCCCATTTCGGAAGTTGGTGCTCACTTGTTTGCGCTTCCGTAAAGTCCCCATCATTGTAAAGAGGATTAATATAAACTGATGTTCGTCGTTCAGGTGAAGAATGTGGAGAATCACTGTCAGAAGAACTACTGCTGCTTGGAGATGCGGATGAACTGCTAGAAGACCCAGATGATGTTGTTGATGTAGATGGACTGGATGACTCATCTTCAGAGGAAGGAAAATCAAGCTCATACCAATTTGGTGAAGTTGGTTGACTTTGCATTTTTCCATTTCTTTTACTTCCCTTAGTTTCTAACTTGTGAAGAAGATTTTCAATTTCTTCAGCACTCTTACTCTCTGTTTCATCAAAAATGACATCCCTGCTCACAATGAATTTTCCATTGGTCAAAAGACGATACCCTTTCTTCTCATCAGAATAGCCAATCATTGTGCATTTTAAACTTCTTGAGTCAAGCTTAGTTCGTTTTTCTTTCGGAACTAAGGCATAACACACTGACCCAAAAACTCTAAGATGTTTAACTCGAGGTTTGAAACCAAACCAAGATTCATAAGGTGTGATTCCGTCTAAAGAAGCAGTTGGAGATCTGTTTCTTAAGTAGACAGCTGTATGGATTGCTTCTGCCCAATATGTTGGACTTAACCTTTTGAAAGTTAACATGGATCTCGCCATGCCTAACAAAGTGCGATTCATTCTTTGGACTACTCCATTTTGCTGTGGAGTGTAAACGTTAGTAAGATGTCGTCTAATGCCATTTTCACTGCAATAAGTTTTGAATTCATTTTAAGTGAATTCTCCCCCGTTATATGTCCTGAGAGTACCTATCTCTTCTTTGACTTCATTTTCAACAAGTTGGAGAAAATTTTTAAACTTATCAAAGGCTTCTGACTTGTTCTTCAAGAATTAAACCCAAGTCATTCTGCTGAAATCATCAATGAATAGTAAGAAATATTTGCAACCACCAAATGAAGTTTGTAGTGGACCACAAACATCACTGTGAACTAGTTGTAGCCGCCTGTTTGCACGCCATGAACTTGTTGGAAAACTTTCTCGATTTTGTTTGCCATAAATGCAAGCTTCACATTTTGCATTTTCCCTTTTGAATGTGGGAATTCCTTTAACCATTCCTTGTTTCTGCAATTGAGAAAGACTCTCAAATTTCAAATGTCCATATCTTACATGCCATAGTCTTATAGGTGAAATACCTGTAGTCACTGCCCCTGCAAAATCAGAATTCCTTAGAATAACTGTCCCTTTCATCCGTAACAGTTTTCCATCTTCATAACCTGTCATGACTGTTTTCAAGTTTTGTTTCACTGAATTAATCTTCACTAAACCATCTTCCATAATCACCTGATGTCCTGCTTATCGAATCGTGACTAAAGAGAGCAAATTTTTCTTGAAACTGGGTACATACCATACATTGGAAATCATTTTTTCTCCAATACCAGGGAGAAAAACTTTTACTACTCCTTTTCCATAAGGAGTATGTTTTGTATCATCAGCAAGAAAAATGGAATTAAGTTGGCAATCTTGAAAATTCCAGAAAAAATCACGTCGACAAGTCATGTGCTGAGTTGCCCCGGAATCCAAGATCCAGGCATCTTCATAGTCACTTCTAAGATGGGATGAAATTTGTGATGCTGGTGAGGAAGTAAAAACATATTCTGAGTTATCTTCATCTTGATCATTTGCAAATTGTGTTGAATGCTGCTGAAACTTGGGAATTTTATTAAGTGATGTTCGACAATCTTCAGCATAATGGCCAACTTTGTTACATCTTCGACACACAATTTGACTTAAGTCTCTTCCTCTTCCTGTAGATTGTCCTCTGCCTCTGCTTTGACTTCTATTTTGAGATTGTCCTCTACCTTGATTATTATATCCTTGTCCTTGAAAATTGCCTCTTCCTTGGTTGTTTCCTCTACCTTGAAAATTATTTCTTCCTCCTCTGTTAAAATTGTTTCCTCTGCTTTGGCTTCGACCTCGATTATGTGCTGCTTGATTCTGATTCCATCTGCCTCTGCCTCGAGAACTATCGGCTGATGACTTACTAGTGCTGGCCTCTGTGAGAAAAACATCTTCACCAACTTTCTTCTTCTTCCCAAAAGTTTTATCATGTTGAGTTAACATTTCACAGAGTTCATCAAACTTTAATTTCTCTAATTTCCCAGTTACTTGTAGAGTCTCCAAAAAATGCGTATAGGAAGAAGGAAGCCCAGCAATTATAATTGTGACCATGAAGCTATCATCAATTGCGGGCAAACCAGCATTAATAATTTCTTGCCTGATATTCTTAAGTCTTGAGATATATTCAAGAACATCACTGCCTTCAGTTAATTTTTGTTGCAACAATTTTAATTGTAGATCGACTTTCTTCGATTCAGGCTTAGTATCAAAGAGGTCTTTAAAAGTTTTCAAAGCAGTCCATGTATCTAAAGCATTTTCTATATGGACATACATTTCATCATTCACAAACGATTTAATAAGAGCTAAGGCTTTAGCATTCTTGATTTCCCATTTTGCTAGTGCAGCTGCATCTGTGGGTTTATTCGGCTTAACATCTCCATCACATATTCCCTGCCATAATTCATTGTAAATGAGTGTGCTTTCGATGAGACGATGCCATGTTTTATAAGATTTGGTGCCTTCAAGTTTGTCAGAATAAGAAAACAAATTAATCAACTTAGACATTTTAGCGTTGAAGTTTCGCACCAAAAATCAGAACAGAAATGACAAGATAGTCAACACAACACACCACGCAAAAAACAACACGATCTATCGGGGCTTGGCCTTGACCCTCGAATAGTCGTCAAAACAGGAGAAAATTGACTGAGCTTTGCACTTGGATCTAGTCAATTTCTCAAATTTTTACAAGGCAACTTTCAGAATTTGACATTTTACAATGGTGCTTTTGCACAATATGGTAAAAAAGAAATTACCACCCCTCAAAGTAAAATTACTTTGAGTTACAATGTGATGATACCAAAGAACTTCTAAAAAAAAAATTGGCCAACACACCTTATCTCTCCAATTTACAAATTACAAATAAAACTCCTTATTACTCCAAAAATTGACAAAACACCTTATTACTCCACAAACAATAAATTCCTTATCTCTCCAAAAAATTACAAACAACCCAAAAACCTTATCACTCCATTAATGTTACAAAATTAAAAAATATTTCTTATTGCTGGCATGCTGGCATGTTGCTGGTAGGCTGGCTCACACTGGCTTGACGTTGGGTTTGCCAGCTTTCTCATTTATTTTCTACATTGTAGGCTTCGCGGCTTTCAGTTCAGATGATCGCGAAGATGGGGATCAACGAAGAGAGCGTTATCGCTGGAGTCAATTTCAACAAAGAAGAAGACACCGAGGAAGTTCCAGGAAGCCCAGTCAAGGCTAAGTGCTGGGAACAGAGAGAAGCGGAACCGGGTGAACCTCGCTGTGTAATTTGTGGGAGGTATGGACAATACATTTGTGACGAGACAGACGACGATGTGTGCAGCTTGGAGTGTAAAGAGGCAGTGCTTTGCAAGCATCGGTGTCAATCCAGAGCCACAGCGCCTGTTGTTTCTACCATCAGGACACCTTTTTCGTTGAAGAAGGAGTCACCTGGAAAACCCTCGGCGTATCGGAAGAACTTGAAAATGCTTTACTCGCAGCTGGTTTGAGCAGACCTTCGCTGGTACAGGCTGTATATTTGATCGAATTCAGGCTTTTAAAGCCAGCTTTTACTCTTGGGTTCCCTGGAATCTACAGCTTTTTATACATTAGTGCCTTCAAAATACCATTTTCCAATCCATTTTTGGTATATTACAATGGCAGGGTACGTGGGTGTATTGGTTTCAGATCCTTGGCTTCAGAGCCAGTTCGCCCAGACAGAACTTCGAACTTTAAAATCACAGTATGCATCCATGAAGAAGGAGAAGGGCGAATTAACTGCAGGGGATTTGAATTCTGGAATGACTAAACTGAAAGCTTTTGAGGAGTTGCTCAGCGAGGAGGAGGTAGGGGCTGTTGTGGCCGAATACCATTCAAATGCAGAAGAGTTGGTGGATTTCGAAGGTTTTCTACGGATGTATCTTAATTTGCAGACACTGGTAAATAAAAAATTAGGCGGTTCCAAGAACAAATCTGCATTTCTGAAGAATGCCACAACCACCTTGCTTTTGATCCCAGGAGATGGCGCCGCACAACATTTGTTCGAGATGTAAAATATGTGGTATTTGACGAGGCAGAAGTTTGGCAGAAGTTGAAGCCCAGAAAATAATAGAAATTCAAGACCCAACGATTTTGATTATAACTCAAAAAATTGATTTTCAGATTTCAAAATCTAAAATCAATAAAATAATAAAATTTCTTCTCTTTTAAACAAAAAATTTGACAAATTTCTTACCCAACATTCACTGAACAATTCAATGGAGTTTTCCAAAAATTTGTACAGCTAGAATCTCCTCTTCACATCCAATGCAGCATTACTGGAGCTCTGATACCACAATAATGGCAGAAGTGTCCTCAGACACGTAATTTTATTAATCAGAAAAAATAATTACACAATTGATTTTGCAAGAGTTTACACCCGAACAACTCAAACACTCTTGCAATGAGCTATTTATAAGCTCCATGTCCTAACTACCTCTAATTATGGATCACTTATTAAATAACAAGTGTCCATTTACAATAAATGCTATAAAAACCAACTAGCTAACAAATCTCCTAAAATAGAGCCTAAGATACGACACATTTGGAGAGTCATATCTAGTTACAACAATATGCTAATTCTAAAAGTCTCCATTAAATAATTAAACATTCTAGAATAATAATTATTAATTTAATATCTTAAATTAATAATTATTTTATTCTATTTTTATAACCTATGATAAAATTGTATTTTTGGATCATCTAACAATAACACTTCCTATTGGATCCCGTCGCACCTCATTGGAATTCACGGAACATGCTCTTGTAGGTACGTTCATTGGGATGTGGAATCCTCCCAGATCTATGGAGCAATGGATTGCTAAAACCTGGAAATCCATGATGAAACATAAAATAAGTCTCTACGCCTATGGTAATGGATTCTCTGCCTTCCTGTTTGAACTCAAATATGATAGAGATGTAATTTTCCTCAATGGTCCTTATTTTTTTAGGGCTCAGGGAATGTATCTAAACTCTTGGTCAGTAGACTTTGATCTAGATGAAGACATACCCAATGCAGTCCATGTATGGGAAAAAATAATGAGGTTTCCATTATCTTGCTAAAGTGATGATTATTTGAGGACCATTGGAAATGGGATAGGAAGATATTTGGAAAGAGCTAAACCAAAGGGGTATATGTTCGCTTGTTCCAAAATCTATGTAAAATTAGTCTTGGAGAAAGGGATTTTATTGGAAATCAATCTTCCCCAAGGGGAATGGATTCACTTCAAGGTATTATATTATGATCAGTTTCCCTTGAAATGCAATATATGTCACGAATATGGACATAACAATGTAAAATTTGAAACGGGAACTGATATTGTTACCTGTTTCGTAGAGATAGCAAAAAAGTGACCCGATTTTGAAAAGTGGTGATGCAGAACACACAGTTTTTTTAGAGCATAGTTTTTAAGATTTTAAATTTTTTTTATGTACACTACATTTTAGAATGGTAGTGATTTTCATGCTAATTTAAAAAAGTGGTGATTTTGCATCAGGCCCTTTTTTTAAAAGACCTATTTTTTTAATTTAAATTTTCTAATGTATGAAACGTAAATAATTATTTTCTAAATTTAACAATTTTTTAAGAGGTCATCTTCTTCATATTTTCTTGTTTTTATTTTTATTTTTATTTTTTTTTGTAGTGAGGTTTTTAATGTTTTGCATATTTAAAAAAGAAGATCGATATTTTGAATTTTTGATATTCTACATATTTATACATTGTTAATTAATTTTTCAATGCACATGAACAATTGTCTCTAAAAAACAATAGTTTTTAACAATTGACATAAAAATAACCATTTTCAACATAAATATAACTAAAAAACTACACATTTTGATATTTTTTTGTAATTTTTTTTGCTAGAAATGACATGTCAAAATCACAATTTTTATACCAAAATTTTAACTAAAAATAGTTAGATAATAGTTTTTTTTTATAAATTTCATGTCAAACAAATAATAATAACCATTGCTTTTTTCAAAAAATAATGATTAACATAAAAATTAATGTGAAAATCATATATACAAATATTGAACACATAATAACATTAATTAAGTGCTTATTCTTATCATAAAATGTCAAAGTCAAAACATTACAAGTATAACTAATTAATAGTTACAAAAAATGAGCTTGATTTCCAAACATAACTTAAATTTAATCAACAATATCACGTAATCCAAACTCTTCATCCACTATAGTTTCATCATTGTCTTCTTCCACAATATTTCTGCTTATTTTTCTCATTTTCCTCTTCTAATGGATCTTTGATATCTATGAATCTCCCAATGTATGCTTTTCCAATCATTCTATGTAATGGTGGTTGGGGTTCCTTTGCCTTTTTTGCCACACGTGATTCACTAAAGTCCCCTTTCTTCAACCAAATTTCTTGTATTACTTCTGGAAGAAATTGAAGAGCATTAATTCTTTGTTGAATAAAATTGCACTGTATTGAATCTTTTTCAATGGAAATGCAATTTATTCCTTTTTGAAGGCAACATGCTAGTGTTGTACCTAATTATCAAACACAAAAGAAATAATGAAGTAAATTAGTACAATGACATATAAATTAAGAAATAAGATATTGAAATTCAATTCCATATAATAAAACTTACTCGAGCCAGAAAATAAATCCAAAACCCAATCTCCTTCATTTGTAAATATGTCTATAAGATAGTTAATCAATAACTGTGGTTTTTGATAAATGTTAAGTATCTCTCCTTTTGCTTCTTTGTCTTCATATGTTAGTTTTCTCACAACAACATCATAAGTCAGTACTTGGCTATGACTCTTTCTATCTAACCGATTAAAAATCATAGACATATAGCTATCATCTTTTGCCCAACTATCAATATGGATGAACTCACAATCATTTATAAATGGTTGATCTTCACGGTTAAGAAGATTTGACTTTTTCCTGGAACATGAAATAGTAAAAGTTCAATTAACTTGTACATATATGAATTTTTTAACATTAATCAAATATACATTTTAAACATCTGACCATGTAAACTGCACCCTTGAGTTTGTTTTCCCCTTGAAGCTTGACAATAACATTTCCAATTGTGTGTCTGAATGAAATGTCACAAATCTCCATAATGGTGATGATGTGACTTCTAGAAATCCCGCAACCACTCTACTAAGAGCTTGATAAGTATAAGGGTCACTATCATAGTCAATGTTTGGAATATTGAAACGGAATATCTGCAATAACTAAGGCATAATCCCTTTTAGGTATGAGTTTAGTAATGTCTTCATAGTCGTCTTGTATTACTTGATATTGAATAGTGTCAAGCCCATTCCAAATGTAATGAGTAAGAGTTTGATCAAGTTCAACATTCTTAAGACATTGCTTCTTCAGTCTTTCGATCTTAATTTTTTTAATAAAGGTTATGAAACTATCTAGTGCTCCATTTACATCCTTCCTCATCTTTAATAAAATAAAAAAATATATGTGTAAGTTATAAAATAAAAATAGTATACAAATGAATAAAAATGAATTTATAAATCAACATACCTTTTTAAATGCAAGATAAAAAAATTAGTTTATGTAGAACTTGAATCTAGATAGTTACGTACAACATCATCCCAACTATCTTTATTCAACAATTTAACCATTTGTTCTTGATTTTTCATGTAAAGTTTGTGACTGCATATATAAAGTAAAACGTTAATATAATAATATGTATAACAAATACTTTGGTTTGCAGATTACTGTGGTGTGATTTTTGAATGGAGATCGGATTTTCCACAGTGCTCATGTTTTTTGGTCGACGTTTCGAGTCTGAAACTAGACTCATCATCAGGACAAAATGTGAGGAGAAAAGAAGGAACTGTTAGGTATAAATATGAAAAACCCAGTTTGTGAAGACCAATGGCCGACTCTTTGCCTCATTGATGATTTAATTTATTATTGTTATTTAAGATTTTTCTGATTTTATAATTAACTATTTTAATAACTACTTTGTTAATTATTTTTAATTTTTTATATTAATAATACAATTTTTATATTTTGTCTTATTTTATCATTAAGCCTCATAAATTAAATTTTGCTTATTAATTATGGTCATGCTTATTGATATTTATATTCTTAATTGATTACAATGAGATTTTATTTTTATTATTATATAAGTTTATTTATTATTAATTTATTTGTTATTAAAATCTCTTATTTAGTAATTCTTAGATTGTTTAGTAATATTCTCATTAGTATTTTAATATTCATGCTTTTTTGTTTATATTTATTATATGTTATTGTTAATGTTATTATAATTCTATATTATCATTCTGCTCCTATTATCTATATTATTCTTGATGTTACTTACTATGATATTAGTTCAAGCTCTTTTATATATACATCTTGTTATCTATTATACTTGATATTTATTATGATATTTATTAATGTTCTACTATATATACTTATTGATATATCCATTATTTATCTATTATAATAGATGTTTGTTAATGATAGTTGCTAATCTATATTATTATATATGTTATATACTAAGATATTTATTAATGATCTTCTAATGCTTATTATATCTAATATAGATTCTAATTGTTTTTATATTTGACGAGGTTAATGTTAGCCTCATTATTTAATTAATTTTAATGTTATTAATGCTTCTATTATTTGTATCCATTAATGCCTTTTATATCCTTTTTGTTAGAAGATTAATTTTAGTAAATTATTAAGATTCCAGGTTAAAATTATTATTAATATGATGGTAGGTTAGGGATTTCCAACATTATTATTAAGATTGTTAGCGGGGGTTAGCACGGGGTTCCAATTTTTGCTAATTTCCATGCCACCATCCCTGTTTAGGTTTTTAGGATGTTTAATGATTTCAATAGCTTCCCTAACTTTACGCTTGAATTGGTGTTCTACATTAGCAATGACTTTGGTGTCTTCTAAGCAAATATGATGGTTAGTTTTACCTACATGCTCAGCTAGGGCTGAGGACTTGGTTCTTTCGTTACGAATGTCTGCACTATGCTCTTTGAGTCTAATCCTAACCGATCTACCAGTTTCTCCTATGTATTGATAACAAATACTACCAAGAACAATATGTTATATTTAAAAGAAAATTATAATCTAGAGATAAGTAAAAATAATTCAATAAACTTACTTTTGAAATTCTTCAGAGATTTCCACCGATGATAATTCCCCTGACCTCACAGGAGATAATATTGCTTTGACAAGTTTTTCATCCTTCACTCCTTGCAATGCTCTCCAAGGTGTGATAGTCATATTTATTGGAAGTTTCTTCATTTCAGAACCTGATTTATTGTTGCTACATATCAATGGTTTAGACCTTTTAACCTTCTAGTTTTTAATGTCAATATTCTCACACATGCTAAAAATATCATTAATCAATTCCCATATCTCTCTAGTTCTAAATGCCAACCGGAAAATCTTATTGATACCTCTGAAAAAATCAATATTTACTCTGCCACCTTTTGAATTGATTTTCTCTTCAATTTGATAGTCTATTTCCATACAACATTCCTTTCGGAAATCTATAGTAACATTTAGCTTATCCCCACCATATTTTTCTTCAAATTCACTATGAATAAATCTAGCCCTTTGGATGAAAGTCATAGACATCCTATATTGATTATTTGAATTATGATCCCATGCCACTAACTTTGCTTCTATATCTGATAAAATAGCATAAATAATACATTTCATTGTTTCAAAACATCGGTTATTGGGATATTCCTCCATCAATTGTCTTTGAGCTTCTATAGAATGGTTCCGTCCAAGCACATACTAATTGTATTCAAAACATTTTGACTTATCAATGCTTCTTTGTTAGGAACTTGAACTGGATCAACAAGAAGCACATAATTAACCACACAAGCATATGGATTGTACCTCATCAATGTCTTCAAGTTGTGAACATGCCAATGGTGTGGCTTTCTGATTTGATATTTATATTGTCCTTCACTTGCCTTATAGATTTGTCTGACATTACGCTGAAATGTGTGACCACCCTCAATTAAGTTTCTCTTTGTCAAGTTCTATCGAATGGAATTTGTTTTGTTTTAATAATGCCATCCTCTATATTAGCTCCTAGTGTAATGATTTCTTTGCTTTCTTTTGAAGTTTCACTAGGTTCTTGACTGTTGGTAATGAATACTTCAGAATGTTCAACTTTACTTTTCTTCCTCATAACATTCTCATCATTAAATAGAACAAATTTATTCTTGGGCATTGTTACTTTTGGTATTTTACGACTCTTCTCCTTTCTAACATCAATTCTAATGTCATCCTCAGTAACGACAACATATTCTTCAGTGCCAGTTTCAACTTCCTCATCTTCAAAAGTAACCTGTCTACCTTTGCTAGATTTATCCACTAGAGGCATTTTTTTCCTGATCCCTTGGATGTAGTTTTGTAGCATCATGAATTACTACATTTTGCTTGTTTGCCATATCTTCTTCTGACACTGAGTAGAAACTACAGACAACTATCATGATATCATGCTCTATGAAATAAATGCCTCCCAACATAATTGAACAACTTTCAACAAAATTCCGCCAAACAAAATATCATATGTCAATAAAAACAAAGTTATAAAAATATAGTGAGATAGTTACAAGAATGCAAAACACAAATATAAATAACAATACTTATGATATTTTGTGTCATCTCATTTACGATTTGTTTACACAACTTTATAGATACCTCTCTCGTGTCATACAATGAATATGATAAGTGGTATTTAATCCTTTCATGTGACTTGGGCGATTTTGTAAGTATGTAAACAACTTCACTGTCTAGTACCGAACACATGTCTATGACCTTTCCCAGCACCTCATAAATTCCATTATCGTTAGGTATATCAACATATAGATATATATGCACATCTTGGCTTTCTTTTTCTTTCACATACCAAACATTTGATGGAAGTTTCACTTCTTTTCATTTCTTCCACTACGAAATCATCTTCTTCTCATTTGAGGCACTTGAAAGATTTGTAGCCATCAGGTCAGGTGGGGTTCGTTCAACAGTGTTTTTTGAAGATCCACCTTTAAGAGTCTTTGGTCTAGAAAGATTCATAGAAATCTTCTTTGATGCCATTTTCCTAAAAAAAAGACACATATAAACCAATTAACCACAAAAAAATAATAACTTAAATTAACAAAAAATAAATATGTTGGCATTATGACACAGGTTTGGCACTATGGCACATGTGTTGTCCTTGATGACAACTCACTTAGATGGCAGATCACAGTTCAAGCTCCCAAAATGGAAGAAAAATACATATACGCAAGTTCCTCTTGACCAAATCGCGTATACACGTGGTATTTATGATCAAAAGTCGCGTATGCGTATACACGCACTTTCATGCATGGAAAAGCGCGTTCATGTGGGAAAGCTTATTTTTGGGTCCATGGTATTTGGACCTATGGTTTTGGACCTTGGTATTGCATTCGAAGTATTGAACCTAGGTATTGGGTCCCTAGTATTGGTTCTCTATGGTTTTGGACCATGGTTTGAGTAAGGCCTAAGACTATAAAAAGGAGGAGATCATTTGGCAAAGGGATTTTGACTTAAGCATTGAATATCTTATGAAGAGGAAGATCTAAAATACTGGTGATTGGTTTATGGTGCATAGCTGAATCTGAATCAAGGAGGAACCTAAGCGCAAGAAGATGGATAAGTTCTATTGATGGGTCAAAACTCAAGTTTTGAATAGTAGTATCTTTGTGTGGTTTTGATCTATTATAATTGGCGCATGTCTTGATCTATAAATTTGATAATCTGGGTATAACTGATGTCTGAATATTTGAAAGAGTGAATTATCTTTTATAGATCTATACGCAGGTTTGACACATCAGAGGCACATATACACGCTAGTTTAGTAAATCAAAATAGCGTATACGCTGGTTGGCCTTAATATAGAAGCGTATGCATGCAGGCTTCTGCATATTGAAGTAGCGTACGTCTCATGAAATATGTTGTAGCTACTTTTCTTTATTGTTGCAGTGTTCTAGGTTCAGAATTGGTGTTTGGTTACTGTTATTGTTTTTTGGGTACAACATTCAGAGAAGTGACTATTTGATTCAGTTTGTTTGGTGCAAAGGAGATTGGTTGATGCAGATATATTTGATGTTTGATTGATGTTATTCATGGATCCAGTCTGAAAAGTATGAAACGTGGTCCCTGGAAGAAAAGAGAAGGTTGTAGCCTTTTGTCGGTCAGCACCTACGTAGTAGTACCTCAGCTAGTACAAGAGCTAAGGGGGTCCCTTCCAGGAGAAGCTGGAGAACGAGAGAAGGTTGTAGCCTTCTGTAGGTAGCATCTTGTTTACTAGTATAAAATTGCACCAGTACAAAAACATTGTAAAAAGAAGTTTCTAATTAAAAGAAGATAGAGACAAATTGCAGTAGGTGGTTTTCACCCACATTGGGTTTCCACCTTATATCTGTGTGTCCATGTTTGTGATGATCTTTTCTGTTTTACTGCTCCTGTTTACTATTCTTATGATTAATGAAGTCCTGATGCAATGATTAAAGATCAACAATTAATGAATCTTAAGTTTTCTGATATACGTTGGTTTCTTTAGACACAGTAGCGTACATACGCAGTTTCCCATAGCTGAAATAGCATATACAAATTTGATGGTGGAAGGAAATATAATTGATCTAATAATATTGATTCACCCCCCCAGTATTATTTCCAACAATTGGAATCAGAGCAAGTCCTTTAGAAGAAGCTTGATCGCTTGAAGGAAGATCTATCATCATGAGCAACTACGAGAAAGAAGCATCGATCAGGCCACCAATTTTTGATGGGAGAAACTTCGTCTATTGGAAGGTAAGAATCACAACATATCTTCAATCTCTTGGTACAGAAGTCTGGGATATCATGGAAATAGGATACACATTTTCATCAGTAACTCCTACAGATACGGTTGGTAAGAAGTAGTATGATACGAATGCAAAGGCTGTCAATACTCTATTAGGGAGTCTATCTCAATCAGAATTCGTCAAGGTTATGCAGCTCAAAACTGCAAAAGAAATATGGGACAAGATCGTTCTGAGCTATGAAGGAGATGATCAGGTAAAACGAGAAAAACTACAAACTCTCAGAATTCAATATGAAAATCTCAGAATGCACAATGATGAAAGTGTGGCTAACTATTTCCTACGTATAGATGAGATTGTTAATTGTATGAAAAATTTGGGTGAAGAAATAAAAGAAGTTGTTTTGGTTGAAAAGGTTCTAAGATCTTTGTCTTCTAAGTTTGAATCAAAAGTTTCTGCCATAGAAGAAAAACAGAATCTACAGAGCATTACCATGTCACAGCTACACGGAATCCTAACCGCTTACGAAATGAGAAAAGGGGGACCATCAGACAAGAGAGAAGCCACATTCAAAGCCTCAGGAAAAGGAGATTACAATGACTCAGGACATATGTTAGAAGAAGAGGAAGAATCAAATTTTGTCAAGAACCTTCAACGGGGTTTTGGAAGATTCAGAGGTAAGCTACCTTTCAAATGTTTTGCTTGTGGAAGAGTCGGTCACTATGCTGCCAAGTGTCCTCATAAAGATAAGCTTGAAAAAGGTAAGGAACCAGTTAGATGGAACAAAAAATAGAATGTAAGTAAGAAGAGCTATTACGCACATGAAGACAGTGATGGATTTTCAAATAGTGATGAAGATGAACAAGGTAATGATTATAGACTTTTGATGGATTTTGAAGATGATGATTTCTTGGATGCTATAGATGAAGAAGGTCTTTATGAAGAAATTTCTAAACTCAAAATTTGTTTAGAAGAAAAGAATATGATTATAGATACTTTGACATTCCAACTTGCTGAAAGGGAAAAACACAATGAAAAGTTAGAATGTGAAATTGTGGGTCTTAGAAAGGACATTGAGAAAACAAAAGCTCTTAATCTTAGATTTGCTAAAGGACCTAAAACTTTAGATGAGATTATCAAAGTGCAACGTTCTCCTCTAATCAAGACTGGTCTGGGGTATACTGAAGAAACATCTTAAGCACAGAAGCCATCTACCTCCAAAATTTATCTTGAAGCAGCAAGTAGAAGTGAACAGGTTGACAATCGACAGCAAAGGTACAATGAAGATCATCAGGTAAATCAGGGACAATTTACTTCAAGAATGAACAGAGATCACCAAGTAAATCAAGGGCAGTCTACTTCAAGGATGAAGTTCATTCCAGATCATCCAATATTTGCATCAAAAATATTGTTATTACAATCAATTTGTGAAGTTCATAATGCACACAGATAGAATAGAGATATAAATTATTCTGATTGCCTAGAAGAAATTAAAAAATGTGTTAGATATACATATGAGTACTTTGACATTACTGATTCAGTTTGGTGGGAGTCATTTTTCAATAATCAAAGTGATATCATTTCAACAACAACAAATGACGATATACCTTTGAAAAACCCATTTATTTGGCCACAAAATGTGTCAAATGAACATGAGGAAATAAACATTGTTGAACAACAACAATCTCAAGGTATTATTAATTCTTCATAGGCAGAGGAAAGAGAGATGTATATTGGTTCCAAAAGGTCTCGTGCACAATGTGAAGCCATGGAAGACCTATACAGGGGTTCAGTACAAGATATTAAGGAGGGTTGCATGATCACAGTGCTAGCAGATGGAGATCCCAATGGCTATCCATTTTGGGTTGCTAAGGTTATAAAGGTCTCTACAGAAAATGAAGATGTTACAGGTGTTGAAGCACATTATTATGCCACAAATACACACCCATTCAATGGTGTGTATAAGCCAGAGATGGTAGTGACAAAAAAATTGTCGGAAAGAGAAAAATAAAGGGTACAAATATAAATCGTCATCGCACAGACCTCTTAAAATTGGAGGATGTTGACATACTTGTTTATGACTTCAATTTAACAAAGAAAGGAACTCTTTGCTTTAAGATGGTAGATATTTTGAAAATGTTGTTACCAGAAGGAACAGTGTTGAGATGGGAGTCTGCTGAAACCAGTCGTAGATCTAGAAGAATTTTGAAACCTGAACGGGTGGGCATGCATGTGGACTCAAATGGGGCACTAGTTGATGAAAGAGAAGAATATGGAACATCTTCGTCTGCATCCAATCATTCATTTGAAGACGTGAATTCTAATGGTGTGCAAGAAAATATGATTGATTTTGAATAATTATCTAAGACATTTTATATAACTGATGTTTGCACCATATCTTGAAATAAAAGTTTTGATTTCCATATGGTGTTAAATCAGAAGTTATGAGTCATTTTTATGTTGTTGGATTATATGTTTTAATTATGATTATTTTTATTGTTTAGAATATCTACAATTCAACAATAAATTAGAGGTATAATGTATGTTTCATTCAATATACAAATAATGACATTTTGATTAATTTAGTCATGTAATTTGTTCATAATGTCATGGTTTTTTAATTTTATGGTTGAAAATTTTCCAAATTTTTTTGTATCTTTAATGTTATGGTTGAAAAAAATTAGAATTTTAGCGATCTTTAGTGTGATGTTATTATATGTTTAACAACATGGATGAAAACTAATAGAATTTTAATGTGTTTCAGATCCCATTATTTTATCTTTATCGTCATTACTAAAACATGTTGAATTTATACTTAGGAAAGAAAATTGTTATTCTTCCAAAAACATTAGTGTGTTTTTTCCTAAAAAACAACTATTTTTTTGCACATAAGAATTTAGTTTTACTGACATTTTTTAAAAATGTTGAAAATTGACCCTAAAAGAAAAAACCATCGTTCCAGTATCCACACTTTTCGCTTTCAGGGTGTTTTTTGCACAATTTTTGCACGAAAATTTCGTTTTCACTACCATTTTTAAAACATGTTCAAAATTGACCCTAAAAATAAAACAATCGTTCCACTGTACCCACTTTTTATTTTTAGCACTATTTTTTATATTTTTTTTTAGGTTTTTTAGGCCAGAGTTCTCATTTTGAGTTTATAGTTCCCGTTTCAAATTTTACATTGTTACATTTTGCAAGAGATTTAAAAAGGCCCAGGTCGCAAATCGAGAAAATGAAAATGAAATTTTAGATCCATAATGGAAAACCTAGAAGAAGGGGGAAAATAGGGGAAATTTGACAACAAATCAAAGTCAACCACCACCGAATAGAAATGCAACCTCTTCATCTAAAAACTCCTTTGAGATTCTTCCAAATCAAGATGAAAATATGCAAGAGGAACCAAAAATCATTGAAGGAGAAGAAGATCGGGGGGAGGACAAGGAAGAAATGGAAGAGGAGGAAGGGGAAATTGTAGAGATAATGAGCACTGAAGAGAATCAATAGGGAGGCATATATAAACTGATTTTGGAGGTTCAAAAAAACCCTCGGGTTATGGAGACAAGGGAAAACCCTCCAAAAGTCCAAAAAACATAAGAACCATAATCAACAAATATACCTAAGGGAGTAGAATCTAGAAAAGTAGTGACAAGAAATGTCAAGGTAGATGAGTTGGGGACATGAACTTAGTAGTCAGGAAAAAGAAAGTAGTAAAAAGGGATAAGGTAGGCCTTCCAAGAAATAAAAACAGGAAGCATAAGTTGAGTAAAATATAAAGCTTGGAAGTAAGCCTCAAATGATTGAAGTGTTAAGACGAGTAATAGTTCCTCATTAGGATAAGGAGAAAATAGGAGTATGTAAAAAATATAACCCTCTCAAAAATAAATAAAAGTGTTATCATGGAATATAAGGGGATTGGGGAACCCCGTAAAATCCATAACAGTAAAAGATATAGTTAAATAGTAGAAGCTACAAATTCATCTTTTGCAAGAAACAAAGTTTGGAGAAAAAGGGACTTTGCATTATGTAAATATATTTTTTAAAGATAATTTTGGGGTTGCTCAAGATTCACAAGGAGCTTTAGTGTCTTGGGAACTGATCTGTTATTGAATGTTAGTTTTTTTGTGCTAATTTCAATTACAGATTTATAAACAAATGCTTGTCCATTACTTCTTGTGCATGGTTCTCTTATGGTGTTTGTGATTGTAAACATGTAAATTTTTATCAAGTTTTAAGTGACATTCATGAGAAAAATAGCATAAAAGACAAGTGTTAAACAAAAACAATGAAAATTACAACAAACCATCAATTTAACACTTAACACAATGTTTTGATGGAGGATTTCACCCCTCTCGGGCTACATCTCCTTGGTCCAGCTTCCATGGCTTGAGCCTTTGTAGTAGAAAAATATAGAAAAACATGTTGTTTATAAAGCTCTACTACTCCTTAAACCTATTCCAATGTGTTCAGAATGTCGAAATTAGCTAGGAAAACATTTTCCTAAGCTCAATTTGCTCGAAATTTGCTCCAGTTATGACCCAAACTGTTTTTCCCTAGAAAACCTCAACTAAAACTGGAGGAACTCCAATTAAGCCCGCTATTTTTGGAGTTAAGGCCGAAATTGGTGATACTACCAAAATTGTCACTGAATTAAACTTGAGTTTAATTAAAGTTAAGCACAATTAACTGGGCATTAATCGGAGTTAATTAGCGTTAATCGTGTGGTTCAAGGGTTAATTGTTTCCATTTGCACTAGTGGTTTAGGCGGCGGTGTGACATGGTGACATTAACTGTCATGTTGACCACCATTTCTCTTGACCGCAACCTTAGCCATCACCACCAGATAAATGATGTCACATGCCATGGTTTCATAACCATTGGATGGTGTGGTCTATCCATCGTTTCGTTAATCGTTTTGTGATACCGCCAAGGTGTTCACATGGGAGGGTTGGCCCATGGGCTGGCACTCCTAACGGCCAACCTTAATTGCATTCAAATTCAAATATGCGTGGAGAACAACATAGGTTAAGAAACATGCGATAACGAAGATGATTAAGTGCTTTGGTCTATGGAGAGGAGGTCGAGGGGTCGAACCCCAATGCCTCCATAAAAATTTTACATTGCCATAACCCGGCCTTTGGGGAGGGACATGTGGTGGCCTTTGGGGTTGCCACTTGTCCCCTCTCCATTGGTCCTATTCTAAACCAATCAGAATATGCCATATCACCACCTCTAACAACCAAACAAAACCTGACACTTGGCAAGCTCCGATTGGATGTTGACCAAAATTTGACCTTACACAATCACCTACCACGTCATTAGTACGAACTGTTGACTGTAGAGTGGCTGTGCATTTTTTTAATTTCTCCTATTTGGCAAAGTGGACGGAACTCAATAAATTCCTCATACAAACTCTGTTTTTAGTGAAATGAGTTGCATTAAGATGGTTTTTCCGAGACAGACACAGTCATTTAGGTTTCGATCCATTTTGAGAACTTGTTTTTTTGAGCTAAATACTACTAATTGTTATCATCATGAGCATCCAAGCTTTCTAAACAACTTATTGATCAATATATTATCACAAAGTTGACTTGAACTACTTAAACCACCCTCATAACCTACTACTTCCCTCTAGAACATGGTGGAGAGCATCCAACAAGTTCTGAAACCATCTTCTTGAGGAAGTTGATCTTTAATACTATCTAGATCCCTAACTTAAGTGTCTTTCCCAAAAAATCCTTTTTCTCATGTCTACTTGTGTAACTCTACCTGGTCTCACCCTTAAGATATTGACCAACCTTTTCCTATTGAAATTAAACTATGCATATTCACTTCAATTCTTCCCATGGATTCACTTTAAGCTGCAACAAGACAGATGTAAACATAAATCCATTGTAACCTATTTCACCCAACAATATCCATATGTCCAACTCCATCCTTAGAACCCCTAAAAATGATTATACTTAGCCCTTATTATAACTTAACCAACACAAAGAAAACAAGGAATGCAACATCCATCCAATAAATAAACCATAATGTGCAAGTTTAGGTGGCACCCAAGGAGAATTCCCTAACTTTATTTATATGAAAAATGTTACGTCGTGCAATAGAGGAGTGTGGCCAACTACCTTTGGCTCATTTAAAAAATAATTACATAAGTCACAAGTGCCTACAATGATTGTAAAGCTAATCCTGAAGCAACTATAAGCCTACCTTTCCTCTTATTATTTTCACTCAACAAGTGCAATTCTCCATATTGTGCCTAAACCTAACCTTGGCACAACAACAAATATATTTAAATTACTTGAATGGATTCTTGCTTATGCCTCAGCACTTTGAGAAATCCACCTTTTATATGAAGCTTCCCATGCACTTGCAAGCCCCTTTGCTCTAAGGTGGACCCAAGTGCCATTCATCATCTCCATTCATTGTAGTGATTGATTTACCAACTATATACCAAATCATTCTAAATCATCTCAAGTTTTCATAGGTCTACCCAGGCCCTCCCAAGTCCACATGATCATCCCAATTTTTCTCGGTCCATCACTTTGACCAATCCATCCACTTGGTTTCACCCAAGTGCACATTAGAGAAATTTTGAGGTTAAAAATGGGTCTCAAAACAAAAATGTACAACATAAATCATATTTATAAGAACCAATAAGATTCAATATGATGATGTCAACCATGGGCGATGATTCACCATTTTTGGAGTAAAAACAAAAAAAACAAAAAAAAAAAAAACACTTCTTTTTCAACGCTTACTTTCAACTTATCTCCCTAATATTTTACTCAAATTTCAAGGTGGAACACTAATTGGATGCGTAATTTAATTTTTCATCCAAGGAGTACCCATGTTGCATACTTTCAATGGACCCTACTACACAAAAAATGTGAAATACATAAAAAAAGCATGATTGTAATCATGTTTTTTCATGTATTTCACATTTTTTGTGTAGAAGGGTGTGTTGAAAGTATGCAACATGGGTACTCCTTGGATGAAAAATTAAATTTCGCATCTAATGAGTGCTCTCGTTCAAAATTTGAGTAAAATTGTAGGGAAATAAGTTGAAAAATATATTTTTTTTCCTCCAAAACTTGATGAGGTAATCTAATCTTATTTTACTATTTCCATTATTATTTTATAATATTCCTTAGGAGGCCCATTTTAGGCTTCAAAATTTCTCTAATTTCTAGTTGCATCTAAATTCATCTAAATAAAACTCCAATGGTTAAGGGATGTTTCACCCCTTAGGTCTAAGCATTCAACTCATATGACCAAGGTATCCCAACTTGTGTAAATACAAATTGCAATTTTTCATCACACCATACATTGATTTGAAAAAGAAAATTTGGTATTGCAACCTTCCATGGTAGCCCTATACCCTCTCCTAAGTAGCATTACTATTGTTATCTATAGGTGGAGACCTTTCACTATCTTTATGCAATTTCTTTTAGCTTTTGATTTGTAATGTTACACTTTTTTTTATTGGGGCATGAGAGTATACTTTCCAAATCAAATAGAAAGTGAGTGTATTAAACCAAAAATTTTATGAGAGAAAATATTTCATTAGATAATGAACATGAGGATTGGGATTAAGCTTCATAATTCCCCCATATGCCCATATTATTTTCTCTTAATCAAGTGTATAAAGATGAAACATGAAAGCAACAACTGAAAATCCTACATGGAGAATAAACTAAAAAACAATATTTGTCTCTATTTATCGGTGGAAAGAGACAAAAAGAGTGTCACATGGCCTAGTCATTTAACATATTTTTTGGTATATGCGAATGAAAAGTGGTTTTATGATGGCGAGAGAAAATATAGTCACATTACCAGATAATGGGTCATATGAGGAACAATGAAATCAAATAGAAAAGCAATATTAAGTGTTAGATTAGATAAGAAGACACTTTGGATGAATGAATGTACATAAAAAAATTATATAGGAAAAAATCTCTTTTTTGAAAAAACAAAGAGGAATAAAATGTCACCTTAATACTTAATCCAAATTTTTCATGAAAAGGATTTATTTTGTAAAAATAATCTCTCTACGGGATAGATGACAAAGAAATGATAACATATGTAAGTGAACTCTATGAGAGAAACATTAGAGAAAAAATTCCAACATATTTGTGAGGAAACTGAATACCTAGAACTTTTTTAATAAGAGTATATATTATAATTTAGGAATTAAATATATTGATAATGGAAAGGCATTTAATCCCTAGTGTTTAATAATTAAAGGGATCAAATGTAGAGGTGCACCTTTGCATGCACTTCTCAAGTATATGTCCAATCCAGTCATATCACATGGATATCCTTCAAATTATCATGTTAACAACGTGTTACCTATGTATTTACAAAGTTGACAATATAAATTTTCAAACTTAACGTTGGTTGTAGTATTTTTTATATCAGTGACCCAACATTTAATATCAATTTTTGGTCCATAGAGTTTTAGTTGCAACACTGGAAATTCCTGAGAAATACCCTGAGAAACTGCAATTCAAATCCCTACTCTAACATGTTCATTTTCACCCTTCTAGGTTCCTACAAATAATAATTAAATCCCTAGTCTAGTTCTTGCAATCAGTCTCACAGTTTATTAGAAACAAACCCTAATTATCAATCAATTGGAAATCTGATTGTTAACCTATTAACTAACTAAGAAAACCAAGCATAAATATTGTCTTGATAAACTAGGAAACACAAGTGTGAAAACTCTAGATAATCCAAGCACTTCTCATGCCAAGCAAAGCACTCAAATGATAAAACCATGTTATAAATCATGCACTTTGTTCTATCTCTACTTACTCTTTATAAAATAAAACAAATGAAAGAATGGACTTAGATCTGCTTAAGGTGATATGAATTCAACCAAATGCATTAACTGTCTAAACAATCACTACATGCATAGATGAAATTATCCTCTCTCCCTGATCTAATATGCACACTCCAAAAAATGTCTTACTTCTTCAACCAATTATCAAGACTGGAAACATTATGCTACCAATACTTATGCAAGAAGGATGCAAAAATAAAAACACTCTATAACCCTCAGAATACATATCAACACCTTGCAAACAAACCTTTAGAGAAGCTACAAGGGAATGGCATCAAATATACAAATCAATAATTTGTAGATTATTATTCAAAGAAGCGGCAAATGTATTATTTACAGATTAAATTTCCTTCATGCAATAGTCAATATTTATCAAAAGTTACAAGTGCATACTTTGTATGAACTAAGATCACTATTTCAAATGATTGAATGTATAGAATTTGTATGTCAAATAACAATAGTGTTTAAATAGGCAAGCATTGTGAATCGGGAAACCACATTGATTAGATATGTAGACTATGTTTCATATCAATACAAAATGAATCGAGTAATAATATCACAAGGTTTGCATTTAAAGTTCAACTCAATTGATGGCTCCATATCACACTTTATCTCATTGCAACCCAGGTTATTGCCCATCAACCAAAGTATTTTTAAGGATTTACTATTTTTCCTATATATAGTATTGAAGGCTACTATTTTGGTTTGAAAAATCATACGTATAGAATGTAGGCGAATATTCAATAAAAAATATGTAATTTACTATTAAAATCTATAATGTTTTGGTAAATATCATCCACTTAATCATTTATATATGTAAAAGGCAAATTTTTAATGAAATTGGCAAATATTTTTCTCAGAAAATGTCAAAAAATTAGCCCATTTATGAAAATTTTCCCCTAAAATTTTCCTTGCCATCAACAAACCTCAGATCCAATAAATATAACTTTAGCCACAATAAATATCAACAAGATTGTTAACTTGTTCATTAATAATTGAGGATCTTGTTATATAATTTCCTACCCAAGTTACAACATAAAAAAGGTTTCAAATATCCAAGGACCTATTATGCCTGTAATGTGACAGAGGTCTATAGGGTTTGATAGACTTCTAGCTCTTGCGTCAATATTGATTCAAGGTATTTATATCTAGATATTTTTTTTATTATACCTTAGAATAAACACTTAACCAAAACATTACAAATTGATAACAACATTGAAACCCTGAATCAAAGCTCGCAAACAGTAGTTGGATAAATGAGTCACCTCAAATCATATAGAAGAATATCGTTATAAATTCATATTAGAGTTCACACAAAAAGTATATAATGCTTTTCCTTAAATATTTATCACACTCATAACCATAGATTTCCATATCTAGGTATAAAAAATATAAGTTGAAGAGTTGTGTAAATCTTAAAGAGATGGAGTGTAAAACTTATGCATGCGAGATCATTGAATCTGAAAACAAACCACAATAGTTAACACACCAAAATATGAAATAGCACACACCCCACTTAGCAGATTACAAAACCACTCAAATAGATAAATGAACAAGAGAGGTGATGAGTTAGATTGGTTGGGCCCTAACTAACTAGCTCGTGACCTCTACAAATAACTTAGATCACAGAGTAAATCTAATCATCAAATACACCATAAATTGAGATAGAACATGGCATCAAAGGCTTTGTATTAAATATTACCCAGTATTTTGTTACATCAAAAGACAATGTATGAGATCTAGTTGACCAATGGAGTGACACCAAACACTAAACCAATAGCATGACAATACTACAGTATCTCTAGTTAGGCACAGGGTCGTAACTTGCTTTATATAATTTTTACAATACATATTAGGTTGTCAACGAGCTAATCGAATACAAAACAAAATAGATGGAGATCACAACAGCTTGGTAACGAATAGAAATTATGATGAAGTCATGGTTTAAATAAAGGGATCAAAGATCTGGAGCATGAGAAACTTAGAAAGTAGTTCCTCCTTCTTTGGCTTAGAACTCACTGTAGTCATGGTAGGTGTGCTTTTACTTCAACCTCACTCCATAAATATCTTTGAGAAATGTACACAAGCTTAATAACCACTGAACCATGTGGCATACTTCATTGACCAAGGCAGTCCACACATCCCTTTCCTCGGTGTGGGATATCTATACATAGTGTAGGAACTATGCAACCCTTTTTAGTGACTTGTAAACCACCATAAACCTTGGAAAATACACATACACAAAGGCATTTGATTAAAAATAAAGATTCACCTTCTCACTTTTAAATAAAATACAAATTGAGCACAAATCTTCATAATTGCATAAAAAAGGATGTGGAAGTGCTTGAGAAAGGTTCAAAATTGGTGGCATAGGAGAACACAATATGGTATCATAGGGGCATAAATGGAACAATTGATGGGCCTAACACTCACATAAATGTAAATACAATTTTGATAAGGTGTGAGATGCATATTATTCACAAAATATACATATAAATACATTTTTTGTGACCCTTGTTTTTCTTCTTCCAAGAGGTCTCTTGGATTTCTCATGATTGTTCATCTTCTTTTAATGTTATTTACGTTCCTCTCAAGTGAATAAGACAAGTTTTCATAACCCAAGAGGATTATGTTTCCAACATTCCCTGCCCCAAATTTGAAGAGGTGTATGTGAGTCTAAGAAGAGAACTAAAATAAAAAGGTGGGTAACAACCATTGGTTGGCTGTGTTATCTAAAATGGTGGTTTAAGGAATACCACAAACCAAATGAAGTAGCAGAAGTCAAAGTCTTATACTAGTGGTGGTTCAAGGTTGTCCACAAACTTTGGAACTAGCTTGAAGTAGTTCTTGGAACAATTATAAATATGGCGAGAATTTGAATACTTCTACGAGGTGACAACGTCTCCCTGATGATGGTTTAAATATGACCATAGACTAGTGAGATGGGTAGCAAAAGTTGGATTCTTCTACCAGTTGTGATTTAAGGTTGGCCACCAACCAAATTTTCCCATGGAAAATGATTCTATCTACGGCTACGTATTTGACTGTAACTCTTATTGAATTTGGGTCTATGTTCTAGTTCAAGTTATGGCTCAAGCTCACTTGATATGACTTTGAAACTAGTAGTTGATTATCGATTGCCCCCTTTTAAATAAAAGGTAATAACATGAATATCTCTCTACTACAAGATCTATTAATACTCGAGAATGAACTCTATGGTATGACCAATCTATCTTCTTGGTCGTTGAGGACCATTTCCAAGAAGCAGTCCATCCAAGATGAATCTTTGCTTTTACAGAAGTCTTATGTTTAGAACATTTGTCTGAATGATGAGTATGTTTTCCACAATGCTCACAAGGTGAAGATCAAAACATTGATCTTTCATGTGGCCAACTTGATCACAATGTTTGCATTTGATAATCTGAAGTGGTTGTTGAAGTGGAGTAGGTGAAGATGAATCGTCGTGAAGAAATCTAGCACTCTAAAACTTGATTGGTTTTTAGTAGTTGGAATGTGAAAGGAAACTTCCTTTTCATATCCAAGACTAGCTCTATGCTTGTCATTGATGACTTATTCCCAAGGTCTAATGATGGGCTTGGGAAGTGCAACTGAAACCCCTACATATTCATGTAAATTTTCTCCTAAACTAACACCATTATTATGATCACGTGTTGACTATTGATAAGAGTCCTTCTCAAACTCAAAAGAGAATTGTTCTGAACAGGAACTAGTTCAAATGTTGACTCTTTTGTTGTAATTCATCTCACTGGAGATGTGATTCAAGCTAAATAAATTCAATCTTCTTTTGTGCATGTTGTAAACAGATTTAAAAATTTGTAAAAATGGATTTTATGATTTTGATTGTATCATGAATAGTAGTGTGTATCAATATATTTAGTAACTTTGATACCTTATTAATTCTTTCCATTTTATCAACAACTCAAGTTGAACAAACAAATGGGTGTAGTCAATGATTTTTGTCCTCTATTACCCAAATGTTGAAGGTACAATATTCAAAATGTTGAAAGTGAAAATACTTATGAAAAAAACTAAAAATAATCCAATATAGTGTTCCAATATGAAATAGAGACACGTCAAATATACATTCCCTTATAATAAAATATATTAGAGTAGTGTCACTTTTCATAAACTTTCAAATCTTAGTGAAGCCCAAACTATTCTTCTCTTTATCATATAATATAATTTATATTTTTGGTAGTTTCCTCAGGTGACAAAATTTTTGCTATTCTTTCCTTGAATGTGCATTACTAAGCAATATATATGACCACTAGATTGCCAAGTATTCTCCAAAGGAAATACCATGTCTGAGCCACCCTTGAAATGGAATGTAAACTCAAGGAACTAAATATTCTTCACACCAGAGACGTTGTAACACAATTCAGAGCCAATATTTATCCTCCTATATCTCATCCAAGAAGTAAAATTACCTACAATCTATCCATAAAATTCATAGGGAAAGTGACTCAAAAAGACACCTAAATCCATTATGGTCCCAACCTTTCATTTGTTGTTGAACATCGATACAATAGAGGGAAGATCCAAATGATTTCGATCAATATTGATCCATGTGAGACAAATGTAATAGTATATGTTGAATCAATATGGTTCTTTGGAGTTATTCAAAAAGGAAGTATAATTCAAATGGATATACTTGAGGACCACGTGCCATATATCCAAACTCCTGAGGGTTTCAAGAGTAAGTTAGCACAAAGTGATAATAGAGAGTACCATTTTTATCATACTCACTTGTTTCATTTTCCAACACCCCAATTCCTTTTCAGAATCCTTACAAGTTTAAGACCTTAAAATTTAAATTGGTCAAATCTAAAAGATTATACCAACATCCAACCCTTCAACTCATGTGAACTTAAGCTCGAAGTCAAATTTCAAGGGATTTTATGATCATAACCTCATGGTAATTTCTTCATGGAATTAATGTCAGCCAACTACTCAATGTTGCCAATGAAAAAGTCTCATTTCCATGATCACAGCACAAATATATGGCGATATCGATATACTTATAGATTTAATAGCAACAATAGAAAAAAATGGTTATGCTTCTCCAACCCATATGTTATTCTTATCCTACCAACTTCCCTTTCACTACAAATGCAAGCAATGACACTACAAAAAAAGTGCATGACAACCCTAACCCTAAATGTGGCACTTCAAATTCCACATGCTACAAACATGATTGGCATTTGGGAGGATTTTGTGGACACCTAATCCTCAACGGATGGGTGAACTGGAACGTGAACAGTCATCAAGAAGATGAACTGTTCCGTCTCCTTTTTGTATATAATCAATAGTTCTCTAATGAAATTATATATCAGTTTTTCTTCTGCTTATTCTGGAGTTACCCTGGCCTGACATGGTATCAGAGCACAGGTCCCAGGTCCCTTTTTTTCTGGCGTGCCTTGTAACTCCTCTGCCTCTGCCAACGCTCTCTCCTCTAGTGTAATTGCATTCATTGTAATGCCTCTGCCTCTGCCAATGCTCTGTCCTCAAACGGCTATGTCAAATCTGCCACACCTGCTCTGTCCAAAATCATTCTCTACACCTCATTGAGTTCCTCGTGAGTTCACCAACATTCTGAGAGCCTTGCATTGAATCCCGCTGCCCCGAAAACGCCATATCACCTTCAGTTGGGGATCACAGTAGACATGGACTAATCTTGGAGAAGCTCTGCATGCAACCCACAAGAGAGGAGTCTCCCCAATTGCCATACCTGTTATCAGAGGTCGCCCCGCTATTCTCAGCCTCGCCCATTCTACGTGTCTGGCCTCTTTCTCCGCCATTTTTTCTGTGTTTATTCAGAAAATGTGAATCAACTGTCGAGAATGCAAAAGGTTTTTCTTCCAACTATGTCTGTGCAGCACCGTATTTTAAGTTTGCATGGTCAAATTATTTGTGTAGCAGTTTGTGTAAAAGGCGCGCTCGATTTTATATGAATCGAATACCATTTTAAACCGGAGGCTCCACATTTTAGAAATTTGTCATGGCTGAAGTTCTCGGCCCCTTGGGAGCTGCTGTCCAAGCGAATATCTCGTCTGTTCAAGAAGCCGAAGAGACGGCCTACTCAGACGTTTTGATGAGGAAACCACGAGATATAAGCCCCGGCTGCGCCACTCTGATTCAAAAGTCCAAGGAGAAACAGACTGCTAGGAGCTAGGGTTAAGATGTTTTCATTTTCCTTATTGTCATTATGGTGATCAAAGGCTTCAAACGAAGGCTTTGTCGTTGAATTAGAAACCAAGTTCAGTGTCAAATGCTACTACTGCTACATGTGGGCAACCTCGTGAGTAGTTCAAAAAAAAAATCTACCATTTTATAACATGGATTTGTCGTGTTTTAGTTGATGCTTCATTCACGGCTTTCATGGTGGGTTGAAGGCTGTAACTGGGGATTTTATTCATTTTTATTAAAAATCCTAAGCTATCTTCTTTTGCTACAAGGTCTGTTCTGCACAGCCACCAGATTTTGAATAAACTTTTCAATCTGTGTTTAATAGAAACGATACTCAATCTGGTTATGGGCTCAGGTCTAGAGAATCAAAGGGATTTATGGTGATTTTTTAGTCTTTTCAGTGAACTTTGAAATTGTAATACCATTGCTGCTCCAACTTTGTAGAGCTCGCGGTGAATGACTGATTATTTTTAAACAACCAAAGTTATTTCCCACTGAAATATTTTGAGTACAATTTCACTGTACATCAGTAAGATTTTTTTATCAGCAAAAATTTCTTATCAGCAGAATTTTTTTTTAGCAGAAGTATTTTTTACATAATGCATTCAATCATTTCTATGGTAGGAATAGTTCTCACTGGCAAGGAGAACTATTCTGAATGGTCTCGGATGGTAAAACACACCCTCATCTACAATGAGTTGTGGAAAGGAGTGTGTGTCGGAGAAGAAGACAAATACCCTGTGCAGCCTACATCAGATAAAGAACTTGTCATTTGGGAAAACAAGAACAACAAAGCCTATGCATTGATCACAACATCTGTAAATGAAGAAGTAAGTCGTCATATTTCATCCTATTCGACTACCTTTGAAGCTTTACAAAAGCTGAAAGAACTCTATGATTCACATTCTGCACTTGAAGTTGTTCAGCTCATGATTAAACTCTTCACTCTTGAACTGAAAAATAATGATCCCCTTGCTCTTGCATCTGAAATAAAGTCTATAATGCATGATATTAAATCCACTAAGGTTGAGCTGGATATCTCTCTTATTGCCTTTCTCAAGGCACTCTATCCTACCTACTCCAATTATCTTGAGTCTTTACAAGCAAATGGAAATCTTAAAGACATAACCTTTGAGTCTCTTGTGAAAAAGTTTGCTGAAAGAGAGAAAGCCTTTGGAAAGAAAACAGTCCCTGAATCTTCTGAAGAGACTGTTTGCCTTGCTCATAAAGAAAATCATCCTGCTCAAGATTCTACAAGAGGAAGAGGTGGACGAAGAGGAAGAGGAAGATACTTCAGAGGCAGGGGGGGTAAACATTCTCAAGCAGAAAAGGCAGATCTGCATTGCATTCGTTGCAAACGAAATGGATCACATGATGCTTCTACATGCAAGCTACCATGGGACAAAATTGAGCAGAGAAGAAATCAGCAGAAAGGTAAAACTGATGACACATACAACGGTAAAGCACCTGAATCTGCTCACTATATTGAGGCACAATGTAACATTGGAGTAAATGAAGATTTGTTTAATGCTTCACTTGCTTCTTCGAAAAATGACTGGTTGCTTGATTCAGGAGCAACCTGTCATATGACTCATAGGAAAGATTTTTTTGACGATTTCACTGACAATGTTGATGGAGCAGTATACTTTGCAGATCAGTCAAAAATCAAGCCATTAGGGCTTGGCACAATCAGGCTTAAACTACCTGGTCTTCCAGACTTTCTTCTGGACCATGTTCTATATCTCCCATAGCTCAAGAGAAACTTGCTGTCCCTGGTCCACATTCGCCAGCAAGGTGACTCCATCCATATTTTTGATGGCAAGCTTGAGGTAAGAAAGGCATCTGACCACTCACTTGTCATGAGGGGTATAGAAGAAGAAAGACTTCTTAAACTGCAAGGAACTTCTGCTCGTGCACAACATTTCTCATATATTTCTCATCATGAAGAAGGTACACTTCCATCAAGTTTATTATGGCATGCTAGATTTGGACATTTAAACTATGACAGTCTCCGCTTATTAAAGAAAAATGTTGTTGCTGGTTTGCCTACAATTCCTAGAAAACATAAACAATGTGATGCTTGCATTCTAGGAAAGCATAGCAAACAGTCTTTTCATGATTCACATTCAAGAGCACATAGGAAGCTTGAACTCATTCATTCAGATTTATGTGGGCCAATTCCTGTTCCTTCTGCAAATGGAAATAAATATATCATGACATTTATTGATGATTACACCAGAATGTGTTGGGTTTATTTATTGAAGAACAAATCTGATGCTTTTCAAACATTCAAGAATTTTCATAAATGGATTGAAAATGATGCACAATCTCATATTGGGTCTATTCGCACTGATAATGGAAAAGAATATACATCAAATGAATTTGAACACTATCTTCGCCAACATGGGATTAAACATCAAACAAATGTGCCTTATAATCCTCAACAGAATGGTGTAGCTGAAAGAATGAACAGAACAATCTTGAATATGGTACGATCCATGCTTTTCTTCAAAAATGTAAAGATAATGTTTTGGGCTGATGCTGTTCTATGTGCTGCATATATAAAGAATAGATGTCCATCTAGTGCTATAAGAAACAAGACTCCTTTTGAATTGTGGTATGGACATGTTCCTTCGGTAAAACATCTCAGGATTTTTGGTTCCACCTGTTATGCTTTAATACCAAAGGTACATAGAAACAAACTTGGTGCTAGAAGTCGTAAGTGTATCTTCCTGGGGTACTCAAACACCTCTAAAGCATACCGTCTCTATGATGAAGTAAATAAAAAGTCTGTTGTATCTAGAGATGTCATTTTTCTTGAATCATCCAAATCTGACAGTGTTGTTGAGCGGCAACTTGATCGCTTGGATAGATTCACAAAAACGAAATCATTTCAAGAGTTTGATAATCAGATTCCACATCTTGAAGGGGGGATTCCTACACTAGATCAACATGTGGAATCTTCTTCTGAAGAACAATCTCCCATGCATGAAACTCCAACATCGGATGATCCTTTAAGTGATGTAATTGATAGAATTGGGAGACTCAATCTTGATTCAGTCCCAACTCAATCAATAGAGCAGCCTGGACCATCTCAGAAAGGTCCCCCAAAGTGGTTGACAAAGACACTTGAAAGTGTTCATCCTGATGAAATTGGAAAAACAGGAACCGGAAATACAAACCGACAAGATGGAGGTGATGTAGATAACTCTAATTCACCTGTTGATATGGATGTTACTTATGATTGTGAATTGAACTTGTCTACAGATTTTGAACCAACTTCCTTCAAAGAAGCTGCTTCTCATGATGAATGGAAAGAAGCGATGCAGAAGGAGTATGATGCCCTCATAAAGAATGGCACTTGGAAGCTGGTTGATCCTCCATTTGGAACCAAACCAATTGGCTGCAAGTGGGTCTACAAGAACAAGTACAAAGCTGATGGCTCACTTGACAAGCACAAAGCTAGGCTTGTGGCAAAAGGTTTTGCACAGAAGGAAGGGGTCAATTATGAGGAAACTTTTGCCCCCATAGCAAAATGGGCCACCATCCGGACACTCTTTGCACTAGCTGCTCAGAACGGTTGGAAAGTCCATCAAATGGATGTAAAAACTGCATTCTTGAATGGAGATCTAAAAGAGAATGTTTTTATGTCCCAGCCTGAAGGATTTTCTGTGAAAGGACATGAACACAAAGTATGCAAACTTGTGAAGTCCTTGTATGGCCTCAAACAAGCACCACGAGCCTGGTATGAAAAACTAACTGAGCATCTTCTGAAACTCAACTTCAAACATTTTGATCTTGCTGATGCAACTTTATTTGTCAAGAAAGTTGGAAAAACAGTTGTATATCTTGTGGTATATGTAGATGATCTTTTAATGACAGGGAACAATGAAAGCTATATTGCATCCATAAAGAAAGAATTAGGAAAAAGTTTTGAAATGACTGATTTGGGCTATGTTCATTACTATCTTGGCATTGAAGTAACCCAACATCCAAAATCCATATTTCTTTCTCAAAAGAAATACATTGGAGATTTGTTAAACAGATTTGGCATGACAGAGTGCAATCCTCTTTCTACTCCAATGGAACAAAACTTGAAGCTTACATCTATTGAAGGAAAGGAATTTGAGGATGCAACAAAGTATAGACAGCTTGTAGGAAGTCTCATCTACCTCACTACTACCAGACCAGACATTTCATTTGTTGTTGGAATCCTCTCCAGGTTTATGCAAAAGCCTTGTGAGGGACATTGGTCTGCTGCGAAAAGAGTTCTAAGGTACTTGAAGGGAACTCAAGACCTTGGAATCAAGTATACACAGGTGGACGACTTCAACTTGATTGGATACTCTGATTCAGACTTCGATGGAGACAAAGAAACTGGGGTATCTACTTCAGGATATGCTATGAGTCTTGGATCAGGAGCTGTCTCCTGGAGATCACGCAAACAATCAGTACCAGCAGATTCCACAACAGAAGTAGAATACGTGGCAGCAGCTGAAGCAACGAAAGAAATTGTGTGGCTCAAGAAAATTCTTGAAGATTTGCAGGTAAAACAAATACAATCAACTCCACTCATGATTGATAACACCTCTGCAATAAAGTTGGCCAAGAACCCAAAGTTCCATGATCGTACTAAGCACATCAATACTAAATATCATCTGATCCGACATCATGTTGAGGCCAAAACAATCCATCTCCGTCATTGTTCCACAAACGAGCAAATTGCAAAAATCTTCACCAAAGCGCTTGGAAGAGAAAATCTTGAAAGATTTAGAATGATGCTTGGACTCACCAAAATCCCTTCAGATTAAGGGGGGGAATGTTGACACCTAATCCTCAACAGATGGGTGAACTGGAACGTGAACAGTCATCAAGAAGATGAACTGTTCCGTCTCCTTTTTGTATATAATCAATAGTTCTCTAATGAAATTATATATCAGTTTTTCTTCTGCTTATTCTGGAGTTACCCTGGCCTGACAGATTTCTGCACCTATGAATTTTTTTATATGTTACATCAACGTTTAACACACCATCAAAATGTAGGAAGACAGTAAGGGAGAGGAGAACTGGTTGCAAAGCTAGTGGTAGGATGAATAGCAATGCTGACAAGTGTAGAGACTACCCAAAATTAGGAATACAAGTCACCAATTAATCATGCACTATCTTCTTCTAAAAATAGGCAAAGGCACATTCTTCAACATAGAAAAGGTCGAGCATTAAGGTTCAAATATGAAATATGCACAACAAAAAATATCATAGTCATTTCTACTTTATAAGGATGGCATAGAGGAAGATTATGCTAGGAAAAAATTATTTGTGTAGGAAGATATACTAGACAGAGATATGATATCCAAAGAAATAACTACAGGCAAGACTAAGGAATACAAAGCTTGAGGAAGATAGGTCTAACGCTCTTGGAAGAGTTAGATTGACCAATTGAGCTCCAATACCATGTTAAACTCACGTAAATGGAAAGAAAAAGTTGACAAGGCATGAGATGCATATTATTCATAAAACATACATATTAATACATTTTTTGTGACCCTTGTTTTCCATCTTCCAAGAGGTCTCTTGGACTTTTCATGATTGTTTGCCTTCACTTGAGGCTATTCGCCTCCCTCTCAAGTGAATAAGACAAGTGTGCATAACCCAAGAGGATTATGTTTCTAACATAAATAATGTGAGAAGTTATCGAGATTTCTTTACGAAGCTATTTGGAATCATTATAGAGGAAAATAAATACATGGGGAGAAGAAAAACAATTCAAGTCTTCTTCTAAAACTTTTGGAAATATTAGAAAAATTAAGAATTTCAATTTAACGGGGAGAAATAACTTTTATATATATAACAGTCAAAATAAAAAATAATATTGAGGTGAAACAAGAATTCCCCCTCTCCCCAACATTATTTGGCTTATATATAAATTAGTTGAAAATTTGATCACAAAAGATGGAGATAAAAAATATGCATAAAATTTATTCTTATTATTATTGATTAATACAAACGATGTTTATGTTATTAATTAAGCATAAACATAGTCTAAACATAGTCTTCAAAGACATTTTATGCATTTTTGTGATCATTTTAAAATAAAAATTAATTAACACAAAACAAAGTTTAATTGGTAATTTTAATAGAGATATAATTATTATATTAAATAATAATAAATTAAGCATAATTTTTTCCTTACATATATTTGTACTAAATTTTATTGGTTCCAATTAAATGGAAACACTTGTGTAGAGAAATGTGTAATACTAAGTATGAAATCCAAATATTTTTATAATTAAAAAAAAACATTGCATTAAAATTCAATAATGAAATTGAAAATTGAGAAAGCTCTTAATATTGCAATTTGTGTGATTGTCCAATTTGAGTCCAAGTCCCTCAAGAAAAAGAATTGGAAGAAAAAATCATATTATTATTAAAAAAAAATTACAGTCAAAGTACAAAACTCTCCCTACTTTATCATATTAATTGAAATATGCATATATTATTAGATAAAAAAATGAAATATGTATATATTATTAGATTAAAAAACATTGTATTATATATAGACATGAATTCATGGAATAAATAGGAAAATTGAAATTAAAAATTAATGTTGTTATATGAAAAAATAATTAAACTAATATATATTCATTATAATTTTATATTTATTAAACACTATTCATTGAATTAAGCAACTATTAATGTAGCATGGATAAGTAGAAGACAACATTTCTCTTTTAATGCCATTGTTATTTTCAGCTAAATTATTAATCACTTTAATTTTGATTTTTTTAAGATAAATTTGAAAATGATATTTTTTATATTGATTGTTATTTTCAGTTAAATTATTAATCACTTTAATTTTGATTTTTTTAAGATAAATTTGAAAATGATATTTTTTATATTGACTTGTAAAATTTATTTTTAAATATGAAAATGAAGTGAAAAGATAAATTTATCTCTTTAATAATTATTTATTAATGTATAATAATTTCATAAAATAAAAAATTAATAAGGATATATATTTTTTTAATTATTGATAATCAATTATATAAAAAGACAATATCGTAAAGGTAAAATTTAAGACTTTTATCCATTCAAATTAAGCTCTAATTACTTGGTATATATATATAATCGAGATGTGTTTCCAATTAAATATTTAAAAGATAGAGAGCAGGCATTGCAGTGTTCATGGAAGTTGATCAACTGGATCATAGTTTGGCGTTGTTTTGAACGAAACATAGGTGAGCCAAATTCAACTTAAATCAACTGATGCTTTTACTGTTGCATTTATTTGTAATGCTTTAACAGTTGCTCCAGCCATTTATTTTGTTAGATTGTGTAGAATCTTGACAGCAGAAATTTATTCATTCCTTTTAAACATTAGAATTTCAGACAGTCCATGCCTGTGAATTATGCGGATGCTGGACGGATGGACAGTCCAGTCTTGTTTCGTTTTGCAGCTTTTGTCATGAACTCTGTAATTTGTGACAAAGCCACTCGAACTTGACTCGTAAGTACAAAGACTTTACTGTCGTATAAGTTTTATCTCGTAGGATTGGTAAGGTTTCAATTGTGTTATCAGAGTTCAGATTTTTATTTCTTAGGGTTAGTAGGGTTTCAACTGTCTCGCTGGAGTCGCTGGAGTTAAGAATTCTTTGTTTGGCAGTGTACATTCATGGAGTCTTCACAAATATTAAATGGACACGTTATTTAGGAATTTAAATTTTGTTGGAATTTTTTGATAAATTCCATAACAGACAGACAAAAATCGCACTCTGTTTTTACACAGAAAAACAGAAAAATTCGCTTGCTGGAAACGGTGTTTCAGCAACACAGTTTTTTTTCAGTTGCTGAAACAGGTGTTTCAGCAACGCTGATCGTCGTGTTTCAGCAACGTAAACTTTTGACGTCAAGTAATTTTTGAGTTACGAGGTGTTTCAGCAACGGTGACGGTGTAACAGCAACAGGAAAAATTTAACTTGTATTTATCAAAATAAACTAACTGTTACAGATTTGTCTTCCTCATACAGAGGGAATTTCAAAACTTCTATCGCTGAACATCTACTTCAGAAATTCACTAAGGAACGATTCTGTTCCACACAGATGAACATAAATTACATTCAAATTTCTGCACTGCTGTGCATTTCACTGTTCTGAAATTATTCTTCTTCCTCTTCACGCTGCTGCGTGCTTTCCTCTGCTCTGTGTGATTCTTCAGCTGCTGCTGCTGCTTCTTCTTCTAACCTTACGCTGCTGTGCCTCTCTCTTACTTTTCAGTCCCTGCACCACTGTGCAAAACGGCTTTATTCATGTGAGCTCGTGCTGCTGCACATTCTTTCTTAAAAACACAGAAATTACATTTGAGCGCTGCTGCACTACATTCGGAGTTAATAACATTGTTGTGGCTCTACACATATATATAGTGCAGGAGGCGGTCATAACTTATCCATCAACCGCCTCAACTTGCTGACAGAGACTCTGCTGCACATAATGAACAAATCTGATCTTTTGCTGTATTTCTTGAGTCGGTTGTGCTGAAACCCAAGACTGATAAATGCTGCGGCTGGCTCGAGGCTGGTACTTTCCTTCTCAGCCATGCTTCCTCTTTAATGCTGTTTGGTGAGCAGTTATGACGCAGAGCCCATATCTGATCTTCCTCCTCCTTTGGGAACACAAACAAGCAAACGGTGAAAAGACACTTATGGCAGTGGCGGGAATAAGCCGACTCCTTTGTAAGTCCTCTATTGCGGCTCGCTGCTGCTGCACGGCAGTTGGAATTAATATTCCAACACACCCCCTTTAATTTCAACTGCTGGGTTATCAGTCATACCCAGACACTTCATCAAAAATTCGAAACTTTTCTGATCCAATGGTTTGGTCAGAATATCAGCAACCTGCTCCTTCTCTGCTCTCATGGGAGATTTAATTTCATATGTCTCCCCTATAAAAAGATTCATATGATAGAGTTCTACCAGGGTCTTCATCAGATCTTCAATCTCTTCCTCTGTCATATTGACAAGGGTTTTTGCAGTGAAGCCCATCTCAACGATCTTGGCAAGAGTTACACATCGAACTGCATATTCTTTAAACAGATCTTCAAGGAACTTCAATTCCTTTCTCCCACTCATGGGTTCTGTCCATTTCCTATCTTGAACTCCATCTTCTAAATAAACAGGGTCATCAACATGACTAGATAAAGCAAACAAAGAATTCATACCTTCATTTGTTGCTTCTTGTGGTGTGCTTGGAGAAGCACATTCATTTTTGCTCAAGGGTGCAACTTGCTGCCCTTGTGTTGGCGCCGCTTTTTGGGGATAAACTTCAGCCATCTCCTCATCACCTTCATCACGAGACAAACAGATTTTATCATTCACTGTTTTCTCTAAGCTTTCATCACAAGCTTTCTCCTCAATGAATTGAGGTTTTGTTGTCTTCACTTTCTGCATGCCTTGATAGGCAGTTTTGAGAATATCCCATGCTTCTTTGGATGTCTTGGCTGCTGCTATCCTCGGAAACACACTCTCATGCACTGCTTGATATAAGAATACAAGGGCTTTTGAGTCCTTCTTCTTATTGCTCTTCAACAGCCCTTTCTCTGCCTGAGTTAATCCAATAAACTCTTCTTCATTCGCTGGTTCTTCAAATCCATATTCAACAAGTTCCCATAAATCATGTGAAACAAACACGGCTTTCATGGTTATTGCCCAGTAGTCATAATTTTTCCCATTGAACTGTGGGAGCTGGGTATTAAACATACCCACGCTGGTACTGGCCATTCTTGCAATACTTGACTGTAAAAAAATCACTTAATTGTCTTCAGCAGCTACACAAAAAAAACTAATCTGAAAAATACCTTGACAGCGTTTTCACTCTGCTGGATAATTTGCTGCAGCAACAAATCTTCTTTCAGCTTCTTTGATGTCTTCAAAGAGCCTGAACAAGCTCTGATACCATGTTGGAATTTTCTGATAAATTTCATAACAGACAGACAAAAATCGCACTCTGTTTTTACACAGAAAAACAGAAAAATTCGCTTGCTGGAAACGGTGTTTCAGCAACACAGTTTTTTTTCAGTTGCTGAAACAGGTGTTTCAGCAACGCTGATCGTCGTGTTTCAGCAACGTAAACTTTTGACGTCAAGTAATTTTTGAGTTACGAGGTGTTTCAGCAACGGTGACGGTGTAACAGCAACAGGAAAAATTTAACTTGTATTTATCAAAATAAACTAACTGTTACAGATTTGTCTTCCTCATACAGAGGGAATTTCAAAACTTCTATTGCTGAACATCTACTTCAGAAATTCACTAAGGAACGATTCTGTTCCACACAGATGAACATAAATTACATTCAAATTTCTGCACTGCTGTGCATTTCACTGTTCTGAAATTATTCTTCTTCCTCTTCACGCTGCTGCGTGCTTTCCTCTGCTCTGTGTGATTCTTCAGCTGCTGCTGCTGCTTCTTCTTCTAACCTTACGCTGCTGTGCCTCTCTCTTACTTTTCAGTCCCTGCACTACTGTGCAAAACGGCTTTATTCATGTGAGGTCGTGCTGCTGCACATTCTTTCTTAAAAACACAGAAATTACATTTGAGCGCTGCTGCACTACATTCGGAGTTAATAACATTGTTGTGGCTCTACACATATATATAGTGCAGGAGGCGGTCATAACTTATCCATCAACCGCCTCAACTTGCTGACAGAGACTCTGCTGCACATAATGAACAAATCTGATCTTTTGCTGTATTTCTTGAGTCGGTTGTGCTGAAACCCAAGACTGATAAATGCTGCGGCTGGCTCGAGGCTGGTACTTTCCTTCTCAGCCATGCTTCCTCTTTAATGCTGTTTGGTGAGCAGTTATGACGCAGAGCCCATATCTGATCTTCCTCCTCCTTTGGGAACACAAACAAGCAAACGGTGAAAAGACACTTATGGCGGTGGCGGGAATAAGCCGACTCCTTTGTAAGTCCTCTATTGCGGCTCGCTGCTGCTGCACGGCAGTTGGAATTAATATTCCAACAAATTTCAGCCTGCAAGACACGCAGTATCTATGACGATCTCATGAAAGAAAATCGTTAATACTTTATAATTAGACTCGTCTAAAATTAGATAATATTTTTTAACCCTAAATGAGATCCAGACAGGCTAGTTTCGTTCTGTTACGAATTTCTTTATTTTGCAAATGGATTTTGTGCAGACTTTATTATAGTGGAAGAGTCTCTTTGACTTTCATGTTCGACAGAAAATTTCTCTTTGGAAACTTACCAGTACAAAGGTTTCAAGATTATAAGCTGCTGAATCTTGAAAGGAAGGCGCACATCCGAAAATTGAACTTCGTCTGGGTCTGCGTCCGGTTCTCACAATAAAACATGGAGTTCCTAAAATTAAGGTCACAAATAAGCATATTCATTCTTGAAAATTCTACTAATTTTGACGCCTAAACGCAGACCGACCTATAAGCAAAAGAAGTGCAGCGTTAGGAAATCATCTTAAGAGAAAGTATTGTTAATTTTGTTGTATAGTTCCCTGCGCATGAAGAGCAAAGGTGGTGCCGTGGTTGGAGACAGTGGCAGTTGAATTTTAAACAAAAGAAGAAAGTACTAACTGTTCTTTCGTTCTTGAAGTGCATCGTTCAGACATTTTTCTGTACTGAATGGCTTTTGCAGGATTCGGACCATGGTTGCATCGTTGTAACAATTGAATCAAACGACAGAAAAACAATATATATTTTCTCTTCTACTTAGAATCTTTCGATTCAAAAACAGCAGCAGGCTCAGCTTTATACATTGCGTGATTTCCTGCGCGATGTCTTGCATCACAATACATAGCTTGCATAGGGATTTTCATTTCTTTTATAAACGTGAAGATCAAAAGCGTAAATACATTTCCAATAATTTATATTAATACATCTTCATGTTAAGAGTTCGATTTATGTACTGTAGAGATTTGGACGCCTGATCGAACCCAGCGCATTACTACTGTTATGAAGGCGCTTAACTATTTTGCCGGTGCAAGAACCGAACTTTCATTTTATTTCTCCAATTTAAATGTTGAAGTTACCAAATCTTATGTGAAAAGAAGAAAGGATAATGTGTTAGACCTATTTATCAATTCTCTTACCTATCTGGATCAAATCACAATGGACAAAATTTTTCCATCTCAGCTTTCACGTCAAATTCACATTCAAATTAATCATACATGTGATATTCCGACTCGAAATGGAAATATAACAGAGAAATGGTAATGGAATGGGAGTACTGGCGAGCTTTGTAACGGTGCGCCGAAAGCTGTGACAGTTATTCAAAATGAAATCGACAGTATCCTGTCTTTCTCTACACTTCACACTCTTGTGCCCTTCAAACCCATGAACTTTTGTCCTGATCGCAATTCATAATCTGTGATCTCCAGTTCGTGCATTTATAATGAGTAATGAGGCCTTTCAAAGATTTGTCCGAAACGAAAAAAAATGGTGAAAAACGTAAGAACAGCTATGCACCACGGTTCCGTTTGCAGTAAACTGCTTTAAATGCAATATCCAAATAAAGGAATTCAAAATTCGCTTATAAATATAGAACTTTGGACAATCGGGCGCTCCTTTTCTCCGCTGCATTACGCCAAAAATGGCACAGCTTGATGCGGGCTACTGCTGCCTGAAATGCATTAATTAACACCAAAATAGACGGAACTTGCAAAGAAATGACGGAAAATTCCCACGTTTGCCGCATATTTATGTCAGTGAACGGTATTGACAGATCTTTGTGTACTCACGAGTCTCGGCCGCTAATACGGTACATCTTTAATGACGTTCATGAAAACTTTGATGCTTTTCGTCTTCGAGTTTTTTTCTTCTTCAATGCGATCGGTGCTGATCGATTTCTGGAATATCTGCAGGGTTTCTGGCAAAAACAGGACAGACGCTGCACGCCTACTGCAGCTGGACGAAGATTTAGATTAAGCGAATTAAGTTTCGGTTAAACAAAAAAAATTGCTTATCTGAATACTACACTGCGTAAATCCGATGATGGTTCGAGGGTTTCTCCCGCCTTTTCTTGAGGAATCTTGATAAGCACAATGATCTGACTTAATCTTAAATATATTTTTTCCAAAAATTTAGCACATAGCCCATAGGACATGGGAATGAATAATGCATGTCGTTTGCTGTAAATGACGCCAAAACAGTCGAAGCTCGTTTTCCAGCTTCCGCCATGATTATTGTTTACATTTTGCCACTAAAGCGAAGTCACTTTGTCTCAGAAACAGTTATCGAATGAGTAGGTTAGCCGTCGCACATTGAGAGAGGCGAGGCTCTCCTTCGCTCAAATTTTGATGACGTAATGGAGAGCTAAGCCCCATTAGTCGCAGATGGAATTTTAACGAGCACCGTGAGACTCTATGAAATTAAATTTGTGATTCGTCAAAATTTTCTTTTATAGTCGCTTTCAATATGGAAACTGGAAAGAATAAAAAACTGATCAAAAATAGGTAAGATATTAGTACACAGTCATCCAAAGTCCAAACGCTTTGCGAAATCGTTGGCTGCATTGAGGTTCTTGAAATCGTTGTAACCTGTCATAAATACATTTGTAATGACTGACTTTTCGACTTTATGTTTTATGATTTAAATTTAATTATATAATAATTTTAATGCATTCGAAAACTGAAAAACTCAAGGAATTTCTTCTTCGTCCAAGGCGGCCGCCGGCCTCTTCAGCGAAGAGACCAAGAGAAGGATTTATGGCAGCAAATAAGTATATTCATATGAAGATGTAATGTTGACATCTAAGCTGCATAGACCAATTATAATCAAGTTTAAAGCGGTCTACAGTCATATTCGACTTCGGTCAATTTAAAGTTTTTTTACGCATGCTTGAGTAGAGGTGGCGTTTGTCTAAGTCGAAGCTTTCAAAGTTTAAATCCGCAGAAAGCAATCAACCGGCATTGGTGCGTGCCCGTACTGTCTGAACTCTCTGATTATGCGAAATCATTCGAATGTCTTTTTCGAGATTCGAACCCTAGTTCAATAACTTTAATTTCCCGGAAGAAAGCCTGAAAATCAAATTATTTGAATGTTCTTTCTCGGGATTCGAACCATGGTTGCGTGGCCTCGACAAAAGCAAAAAACTCAAGAATTGTGGCAGCTTTTTAAAGAGAGATTCAAAAACAGCATAATTCAGTTCTGCATTCATGATTGCGTCGAAAAATCGTCTGTGATTTTCATAATAAATTGCATAATCCTCTCGGTAGGTTGATCATTACAATAGATAGAAACAAAACATTAATTCGAACAAGTTTGATTAAAAAGAAACATAGATCCATTTTAATACATCTTTCTAGTTTGTAAGTGTAAGATCGGGACGCCTGATCGAACCCAGCGCATATGTTCTAGACACCTCTATATTTCGGGTGGAACTGTGAAATCCATGCTGCAACGGTTCGGAAGCAAAATCCTTCTACTATATTAATGGATCAGAATCTTTAATTTCTTTAATCTTTCATTACAATGAGTCTAATATGGCCGCTAACCCCTAGCTCGTTTCAGAAAAGGCTGATCAGAGCGAGCATCGGTCTCCTTCCCATCCCAAAAACGGATCCATGCAGTGTTCCCACGGATGTCCATTCATTTTCGCCGGAGCAAGAATCGACCCCGTGGCCACCAGATCCATGTTAGACAGAGCAGCATTACAAGACTCCAAAGCCTCCAAACAACCGGTATTTGTTTTGGCATAACAGCCCACGAAATCACCCAACTCCCACATTAGGTTATCATCTCCCTGCAATATTGAAGGTACGCCTTCTTGGGGATTGAATAGGGGAGTATTCTCAGCGCCAATTTCAGGTCGCAAATATTCGCTGAACGTCTTTTCTCTGCCGTCGCTAAAAGATCCGGGATTCGAACCCCTGACATCTTCTACAAACATCGAGGCCCCATGGACGCCAAAGCCAGAAAGAATTTGTTGATTAGAGCTGTCAATGATTTTCTCGTCCGGCTCTGCCTGATTCGTCGATGCCAATAACACTTCTTCTTTCGAACATATCTGACCAGGTTCAAAACTCTGTACTGCCTCAGCGACTTGCTCGGGTTCAACAATGCCCTTGCCTTCGCTATTTTCTGCTGGCAGCTTGTTCTGTTGAGCGGATGACGAGCTCTCGGCGATGGGCTGATGGGTCACAGGGTCTATTCCCATGCGCCTCAGCTTCTTCTTGATGTGGGTGTTCCAGTGATTCTTTATCTCGTTATCAGTACGACCCGACAAATACCCTGCGATCTTTGCCCACCTGCAAATGCCACAATATTTCATGTCTGCCAATCTAAACCACCAAAGCTCAAGGGAAAAAGGGGCAATCATAATTTTTTTATACCTGTTACCAAGTTTGCTGTGGAGCTCCATAATAAGCTGCTCCTCCATATCTGATAACTCTCCCCGCTTCAAATCAGGACGGAGATAATTCGTCCATCTGAGCCTGCAGCTCTTACCGCATCTCAACAGACCTGATCTTCAAATCCGTATATGTAAACATCGAAAGCATGCTGTGATATTTCAACTGGATTAATAACAGGGAAATTAAATTAAATTTTTCACATACCAGCAAGCTTTGGAACGGCGCGCCAACAGCAGTGGTCATTGTTGAGAATGAAATCAACGAGCTTCTTGTCTTCATCTGCAGTCCATGGCCCTTTCTTCAATCCAACCTTGTCACAGCAGGGTTTCCTTCCCATGGTTATTATAAAAAGCCTTCGCAGCGTCACGCGGTCGATTCCCGTTAGTTGCCCGGGCAGGTTATTGCATAAATAAATCGGAAATCCAATGGTCGTAATGTCTTGGATGGAGGTATTTAGCGGTCAATGATCTCAAGTCACACGCAGTCACCTCACGCTGGTTTAACATGCCAATTTTCCATGGGGTGGGGCGCAGACATGTTCCGTGTACAACCTTTGCTGGACACGTTACTTTTCCAGGGGAGGGGCATTGAAAAGGAGAAAAAGACTGAACTCCTTCAAATAGACTGCCGGAGATGCCGGCGCGGTGGTTTGTAATATGCAAGCACAGCGGAGATGATTGAGGGGACCGTTCCAGGTCTGAGCTTGACTCTTTGAGCCTTCAGGTTGTCCCTGTACCAACGTGCCCAGCAAAACGAACAAGGAGAGGAGAAGGTAAACAACGCAAATATTGCCCACTGCTGCTATGCTTTCCATAGAATGTGGTCCTTTACCTTTGGATAAATGGGCTGAGTGTATTCTGTACCGTGCAGACATGTCTAACTGATTTCAAATATCTTCTATATTAAAATTAATATAAGTGAGCTAATAATGAGGTAAGAATTGAGATAACTAGGTTCAATGAATTGGATTTTTTTCAATGACGAAAGTTCAAATCGAGTTGGAAGTTGTTGTTTGTGCTTGCGGCTGTATTTCAAGAATCGTGTTTTATCACGGAACTCGAAACCCGAGAGTGTCTGTGCTTTTTTTCTTTAAATAATATTCATTTAAAAAAACATAATAATAATTTTTAAAATTAAAATTATTTTTAGAAACATTATTATTATTATTGATTTAAAATATTTGATTAATAATTATTTTATTTTATTTTATGTTTATTTTTATGTAATTTTGACTAAGACAAAATAAGACTTTACAACATTTTTTTCATACTAGATTGGAGAGTAGCCCAATAAATATTGAGTTTCAATATATTTTTTAATATTCGAGAAGAACCAATAAACCTAACACTAACACGTAATTACTAGTAAATCTAATAAACCTTTAGGAGTCTAGACCCTGTCCTCTCCTTAAATCACAACTAATGGATTTGAACCTTTCAATATTATTATAAATTAAAATGTTAATATTTTTATTGGATTATTATATTGTCAAGATTTTTTTTTAATCATAAAAATCAACTATCTTTTTATTAATTACAAAAAGAATTAATATGTCAAATGAATGAATGAATGAATATATATATATATATATATATATTCTCTATAAAAAAAAATTCTCTATTTACTATGGAGATTTTTAACTTGTAAATAGGTTTTGTTACAATACCATGGACCAATGCTATGGTTTACCAATACTATATCAAAAAAACCATAACCCGAGTAAAATAGTATATGTGAAATATAAAAAATAACTCAATAGTTAGAGATATAAATATCTTAGTCAAATCATTGAATGGAAACAAATTATAAATGATAATCAGATCAATTAATTACCTAATTAAATTGTTATATGAACAATATTCACATATAATCTCTAATTAGTATGCTTACAAATGACCCATACAATAAGAAAAAATGAATTATTAAACAATTCACTTATAAACATGAATAAATTTAAATAAATTTAAATTATTCTGATAAAAAATTAAAGCAAGACAGAACCAATCATAGCACCAATCCTCCCATGTTTCTCTGAGACATGGAATCAAAATTGTTTCAACTTATATTAGAAAAGGAACTCATACAAATGTGTAAATAAGAGAAATTCAAAACGCCAAGATAGGAGAATAGTTATATCTCCAAAATTTTCTCAACTAAAAAAAACAAACTTGAGAAAAATAGAAATTTTGTTACAACTTTTAAAAATGAAATGAAATTTTCAACTCAGAGGAACATCATTGTTAATAGAGTTCTAGAAGATGAGGTTTGGAGATGAGTGAGGTTTAACGCTCACTTGACTGGTATACACCTGAGCTTGTGAAGATGGTAGTAACTAAGTATCATATTCATTAATGATATTAGTTACTTGAAGGTAACTATGAGGTTTGATGAGGAACTCCCATGTCAACTTGAAGTTTACCTATGACAACTGTTGAATCCTATCATGAATTTTTTCCCTATCACTTTGCCATTTTTATTTCAATACTTCTGCTTCTGAGAGAGTTTCATTAGAATCACATGGTAGCATTTTCGACTCCTTAAGTGACTAAATGATATATTGGAAAATAGAATTAGAAATTATCTCAACATATTTTACCAATTCCTTGACCAAGCATATATTGGTATTCCAAACATGAACTTCAGATTTCTTCATTTCATTGATTCTAGAAGGTTTGGAAAGAACATTTTTGTATCCTCTTACCATTTCAATATCTCATTGAGCCCGCACTTGGTTTCATCATATTGATTTTCAATATCAATCAAATCACTAAGAAAATAATTGGCCATTTTTTCCTGAGCCATTATTATGCATAACTTATCACAGAAAAGTTGTTGATCATGTTGAAGATGCTAATTTAAGTCACAAGCTTCATGCTTAAATTTAGCAAGATCTAAAATAGTTGCCTCAGTTTGCTTTATCTTCTCCTATAACGCATTTATCTTGATATCCTTCTATTTAATTTTAGACTCATATTGGCTCCTAACTAGGGAAATGTGAGCTTGTATTTGAGTTTCAACCTACAAAGAATTTTATTTCAATTGACATTCATCCTTTTGCCTGATAAATTCTTTGAATTTTGTTGCTTTGTCCATACTAGCAAAAGCATAATCCCTTGCATATTGATCCAATTCTTCATACTCTTCATTAGGTGCTACTGATGCACCTTTTGAAATTAGCTCCAAGGGAGTTGTTGGCAAGACAACAGTTGTTGTCATGGCCTATATCTTAGCTACCTTTCTCTTCTTTTTTCTCTTTTTGAGAATATCATTTTGCTTTGGGTTATAAAATACCTCTATAGGAGGTATTTATTCTATATCCAACTTAATAACAGGATTAAGAGATGTTAGAATCATCTCTACACTAGGCTGAGTACTAATAGGTGTTTTATGAATAACATTTGGCTATGAAAGAGCAGTTATAGAGGAATTGGAGGAGTGATCAATTGATTTTCATCCAATGGTAGCCTTTGCACTTATTTTAGGCATGCTTGTTTCTTTTATTTTCTTAATAGGCTCTGAGGTAATATTTTCAAACATTTTTTGATCCTTGAAAATATTGCTAACCTCTAGACTTTCTGAAGTTGTTTTTTCTTGGGACATGGTAGAAGAAATATGAACATGTATAGTTGTTGGTGGAGTGACTTTCTATGTTGAAGAGCCTATAATTTTACCAATATACCCTCTTCTAGCAATTGTAGTAAATTTACTGGCAAGGGAGACCTTCTTGTGTCTCTGTAGACTAGAAAATTTTGATAGCTATCTGAAGGTAATTGTTTAGCTTTATGGTAGATGGGTTGATAAGAAGGGGCTCCATAGAACGGTTCATCATAATGATTAGTCTCATGAACATATCTCTTTATATTTGTAGTAGTAGTTATGGCATCAATTAGCTTGGTAGGATCATGTAATTTTATAGGAATGGCAACTAATTTTAAGACATACAAGGGTTTTAACTCTTTTCCAACATGGATATAGTTCTGCAGAGTATAAATACCAATTTGTAAGGGGAACTCAAGACACACTCTTTTATAATATTTTTTAATTCAAGGGATACCCATGTCCTTATCGTTTGGTGAGCAACCTCTCTGCATAGAAGCTTCTCCAGAATAAACATAGGAAAAACATGAGTACCATAACTTCCCAAAATTTTGATATAAGTAAAAAGTTCTTCAAAGAACCCGGATCTCCTATTCTCAACAAACAATCCATGGTGGTTGAAGACATTCTTGGAGGCTTGGAACCAAAAACAGTTTGATAAATAGGAATCATAATAAGATGGAAGATTTGATAAAATGGTCAAGGTAATTATCTTCCCACAATTTACTGTGATAAATGTGGATGGGCATAGGGTCAACAAGTGTCCATTTCCAGCTCATTGCTAGAAAATCCAAAGAGAAATAGATGGCATCCATTACTAAGGTTGACATATAAAAGGGAGGATTATGATTGGAAATCATTTTGGTGGGAAAAGAGAGAATATTATTGGAAACATTGTTAGACAACTTTTCGGTCCAATTGAAAGGAAATAAATGAGTAACCCTATGGATGAGAGGGACCCAGTCTAATGGAAATTGTGACACATTTTGATAGGCAAAGATTCTACACAACATAGAGGCAACATAACATAAAGGAGGATTTAGAGATTGTATATAATGTTTACATGATGTTTCCACTTTATGTTTGTTGGGGTCTCTCCGCCACTCTTTAATTAAATTGGGAAGCTCTTTTTTAGGAGAGTTGAATTCCTCTTGAAAAGAATTGTTAAGAAATTGAGTATTATACACAAGGTGTGGTTTAAACAGTTTATACATACCTTGGAGATGTTTTGCCTTGAAAGAACCAATTAACATGCTATAGGAGGTGACAATTTATCTTTCTGTAATATCTACATTCTCGACACCGAGTTAGTCATATCAGTGTAGGGCAGAAGTCACAGATGAGCATCAATTTTGTGTAGACGTATTTTGCGACATATTGGAATGTTGATTCAGAAGTTTTATTTCCTCCTTGATCAATAATTGTAATGACGGTTGATATTAAGTCCTTTTCTCTAGGTAGTTCCTCTTTAAGTACTTTATACATGGCATTTCAAGACAAAATTCTTGAATCCATCGTGCAAACGGTATCAGAGATAAGGAAAGAATCTAGTAAGTTTTCATCAATATCTTTCGAAATTGGCTCTATTGGTGGTTGAATTGACACCTTTTTCTTTGTTTTTCCCATATCAATAATTCTAGTAGGCGATGCAAAGATATTTCACTATAGCAATGAAAACCATGGTTACAATGTCAATTCACATAACAATAGTAATAAAATTCAATAATTTAATCCAACTACATACAACCATCAAACCACTAACTCACGCATGCAAGAACTAAACACTAGAAAGGAAGTAAGGATAGAAATTAAACTATGGCGATGCTAATCAATTCTCCAAATGGATATGATGACTTTGTGTGACTTACAGGTGACATGATTTAATTAGGATGAGGGGTGACTCGTCACTTGATGTGGCTTTGCATGTCATCCCGAGAATAAGAGCCCAGAAGAAATAATGGGCACACTGTAAGAAATATTCGAGGTGATTGGCTTCGAGGTGATGTGGAAAGGGAGGTGAATGATGGTCCTATGGGAAATACTATGGGTTAATGTAAATTTTAGGTGGAGGGTTGAGTCACCCTAGGAATGGGATCCCAAAGATAATAAAGGTATTTTCATTGAAGGTTCCAAGGGGAAAATGTTTGGGATTATGTGGAAGGCGATGAAGGAAATATATGGGTAAGACCGTTTTAGGATGATGTGTTGAAATAGCGAAAAATGATAATGAATAGGAAAGGAAGAGTATGTCATGTGGAGGAGGGGAACTACATGTTATGTTGACATCTTTGTTTGCATCACCCCAAAGGTAAATCCCTGGAGGAAATGAATGGACTTGCTTGCTAAAGCTCCAAGGAAACACCTCCAGGCTACATGTCAAGTAGAAAGGAAAGCATTCAAGCAACATTATTGAATAGTCTTTGTTTAAAACATAGGCTCTTTTGAATTGTTTCGGTCATGGTGGTTATGGATTTTAGGCATTATTTATTTATATATAGATTCTTGGTTGTGATGATTATTTATCCTTAAAGCCATATGTTAATAAAAAATATAAAAAGTTAAGGTTTTTTAAAGGGTTGAATTTTAAGGAAAGAGAGAGAAATATAAAGTAAAAATTTAAAAGCGTCCCCATTTTTTATTATGATTAAATACAAAAATGGAGGGTTGTTGTTTGCTATAACAATTGGCGACACACTAGGTAAACCAGTTATCTATTTTTATAATAATGAAGAGAAGAAAAAGAATAGATTGCATAAAGGAGAAATTTACAGCTTAATAAAATTTGCGATGAGAATTTTATGACCATATAAATAATAAGAAAGAAGAACTTGTACTCTTACCTTTTTGTATCACCTTTATCCATAAGGGGAGGTGTATATTATTCATTCAAATAAGAAAATAGACTTTTGATTTTATTTTTAAGCATAACTTACTACTAATCTATGCATGTTTTATAACTCAAATTTATGTTACCTGACATCGCTTCATTGCCAGGAGGCCTATTCAGTACCCTAGTGAAGTTTCCTTAGTATCATGCATGCATTTTCCCACTGCCATTGAGCTTTTTTAGTACCCTAATGGGTTTACATGCACTTCCCATGACTTCTTATATTTGATTTGTTAATTGCCTTTCGATCATAATTTTAGAGATTGTCTGTTTTGTAATGATGAATAAGAAGTTGGGTGATAATAAAGCTATTTGGATAAAATGCATATCATGGTATTCGGCTAGCCATTCATTTTATGATCACCCATTCTTATTGTAAATTTAGCATGTGAAGGGAAATTAATACTTCTCGAAAAGGATATACTTCAAGGAATTTTCCAAAGAATGCTTTCTAAAATAAGATAAATCAACCATAAAACTTAGTCATGCTACTAGATGTAATATAAGTTTCTAGCTTATATGTAAACTTTTTATAAATGATATTTATCTATAATAAAAAATGTATAAACAAGATATAAAAAGTAGAACATGTTGTAAATTGTTATCAACAAATATATAGCAAGAAAACTAGATTTACAAGGATTATATACATATTCAAAGAACAACTAGCTTTTCAAGAAAAATAATTTTTCAATATTTGCCCATTCATAGGAAGGTTTTCTTTAACCTCTTCAAGGCTTTGTAAAATAAATGTGGAGGGGACCAAGCCAAAGTTTCTAAAATTTAGAATGTTTACCTTTATCCTCATGTGCCTTATCCCATTTCAAAACTAACTCACCAACATTAAAAAATTTGTCACCAATTGAACTATTGTCAAACCATTGTTTGATGATCTTTTAGTGATTATTATAAGTATGTTTGGCTTTTTCTCTCATTTCCTCTAGCTTAAATATTTATGCTAAGTGTTTTTGTAAGCTAGAGCACAGTTGTTCTTGAATGGAATGGATTAAGGATAACAAAGGAAAAGCAATGTTTGGAGGTAGAATGGATTCCTTTCAATAGACTAGAAAGTAAGGGGAAGTACCTATTGATGCCTTCTAAGTAATCTTTTCATCCCACAAAGCATATATGATAACTTTATGTGAACCTCTTTGATTATCATTAATGGTCCTTTTAATGATCCTTAAAAGGCTTTTATTAGTTGATTCAACTAAGCCATTACCCTAGGTATAATAGTTAGATGGATATTTCAATTTGAAACCTTTCTAAATAACAAAATCAATTAGTGAAATGGTGGAAAAATAAGTTCCGTTATTACAAATCAACGTGCTTGGGAGACCAAACCTAGTGATTATAAATTGATCAATAAAAGATATCACTTGTTCAATAGTAACATTTTTAAGAGGAATGGCCTCCACCCATTTTGTAAAGTAGTCAGTTTTTGTGAGAATAAATCTATGTTGTTTTGAAGAGTTAGGAACAATATCACCAATTACATCAAGACCCCATGTCTTGAAGGGTTAGTTTATGATTACAGGATGCAATGGAAATGTTTCTTTCTTTTCTCTCCCAGCAGAAGTCTAGAAAATTTTGCATCTTCATACATATGCATGTGCTTCCTTGAAAAGTGTAGGCCAGTATTATTCTACATGAAGGATTTTATGAGCAGTAGTGCCACCTCCAAAATGACCACCTGTTGGCTCATCATGTAAATCCTACAACACTTTGTTAGCCTCATGTTTTTCCAAACACCTAAGTAGCATGGAATCACAATTATTTCTAAACAGTATTCCATTGACAAATTGGTACTGGTTCACTTTTACTCTTACAACAAGCTTTTTATTATATTCTAAATGTAAAGGTGTCATGCTGTTATGAAAACAGCTCACAAATAGATTAATCAAGGACATAAAAAGTATCCTCTTTAAGGGGGAAACCTCCTTTACATTACATAAATGAATAATTATTGGATGATTCAAATGACAATACATCCTTCTATACATAGGAGTCTAAGGGGTCACAATATAATCAGAGTCGACATAATAATAATAATGTATGGGCACAACAATAATAATAAGGGGATACATTGATAATAACAATGAGGGAATATACTAGTATTATAGGGACCTAACATGCCCATCTCCTTCAAAAAAGTGTTGTCCTCAACGCTTGAGTAGTTCTGGATGCTTCTCTATAAAATTCTCATCCTCCCATGTGGAATCTTTAGTGGGCAAGTTTTTCCACTTGATGAGATACTCTGAAATTGATCGATTTCATAGAGGTTGAGTTCCTTTTTATGTGACTGCTTCAGGTTCCAATATGATTTTTCCTTCCTCGTCAAGTTCTAGCAATATTGTTTGAACTGGGAGCTTGTCACCTATAACCTTCTTCAAGCATGAAACATGGAAAACTAGGTGCACTCAGGAAGATGCAGGAAGCTACAATTTGCATGCCATAGTACCAATATTTTGCAACAACTTGTACAAACCATAATACTTTGGTGATAATTTATCATCCTTCTTAGCTTGCTTGACAGACATTTGTTTGTATTGTTGTAATCGTAGAAACACCTAGTTGCCTACATCAAAACTTCTTTTGTCTTGATGTTGATCTGCCTGTTGTTTCATTCTATTATGCGTCAAAGTGAGGTTATCCTTTAAGAGTTGGAGAACTTTTTTTTGATGCTCGATGTGATCTTCCATTGCTTGAATGTTGGAATTTTCTCTTAAATATGATGTGATGGATGGTGGATGATATCCATAAAGTGCCATAAATGGGGTCATTCTTGGTGTAGTATGGAAGGAAGTGTTATACCACCATTAGGCAGAGGTAACCTCTTGACCCATTGTGTGTTTTTATCAAATACAAAGAAATGAAGATATCCTTCCAAACATTTGTTCAGTATCTTAGTTTGCCTATTAGATTGAGGATGATAAGATGAACTATGAGCTAACTGAGTACCCAGACAAGAAACATTAGGGGAATTTTGAAGTATAAAATGGGCCTTCTAAGGAAATTACAAAATAATAAAATAAGATTAGATTGCATCATCAAATTTTAGAGGGAAAAAAGAAAAAACTATTTTTTCAACTCATATTGTCACCTTATCTCCCTGTGGGTTTACTCAAATTTCGAGTAGAAACAATCGTTGGATGCATAATTGGATTCCTCATCCAAGGAGTACCCATGTTTCATACTTTTGATGGACCCTACTACACGAAAAATAAGAAATACAGGAAAAATGTGATTACAATCACGTTTTTTCATGTATTTTTCATTTTTCGAGTAGCAGGGTCCATTGAAAGTATGAAGAATGGGTACTCTTTGGATGAGGAATTAAATTTTGCATCCAACGAGTACTCCCGCTCGAAATTTGAGTAAAACCTTAGGGAGATAATTTGAAAATACTAGTTGAAAAAATAGTTTTATTATTTTATTATTTTTTTAATCTTTTTACTTTTTTACTCATAAAATGTTGAATCATCCCCCATGGTTGATGTCATCATCTTGAATCCTATTGGTTCTTATAAAATTTATTTTGGTTGTACATTTTTCTTAGGAGGCACATTTTAGACCTCAAAATTCCCCTAATGATAATTTCGTCCAAAAATTTCTAGTGAAAATGGGATCTGTGTCGCTTACAATAATCTTTGGGTTTCCATGTAGATTTTGAATTATTTCCATAAATGCAGTAGAAAATGTACTAGATTTAAATGGATGAGATAATTCACAAAAGTGTGCATACTTGGTAACTCTATCAACTACCACCATGATGACGCTCTTTCCTTCGGACTTGGGTAAACCTGTGATAAAATCCATAGAAACCTCCTCCCAACATTGACCTAAATCAATCAACACTATTAACTTGTTTTTCTTGATATGTCCTTCTATCTTGAGAGTTTGAGGAGTGGTAGTTCCTACCAATACAATACAATATATGGTCAGATTCATTTCTTCTTTCTCTGGGGTTGGTTCCTGGTGTATATCCTCTTCTTTTGATGCTTCTTGTTCCTTTTCTTCCTCCTCTTCACAATCTATGTAAAATAATTTCTTCTCAGCACACTTATGACTTTTAGTGTATTTTCTATCACAACTGTAACAAAGCCCTTTTTCTTTGTTTTCTTCCAATTGTTGTGGTGTCAACCTTGTCAGTTGTGAAAGGCTAGGTGCAAAAACACGTCCATAATTTTTCTTTCATTTTTTCTTGCCAACCTGAATGCCTTCTCCAATGAATAAGGTTCCCAAAGGCGAACCTCATGTTGGATGTTATCCTTTAAAGTCCCTATGAACACATTAATATTATGCTCCTTTGGAATATCATTTACCCTTATATTCAATTTTTGGAAGTCCTCAATGTGCTCTATCATTGAACCCTTTTGTTTGAGATTTATCAATTGGATAAAATAGTTGTTGATCTTTGTATCCTCATATTGTGCTATCATTTCCTCCATTAAAATTGACCAAGTGACAAGTGGTTTACGAGAACAAAGCCATCGATAACATACAAACTGATTGGGTTCTGAATATAAAGTTGCAATGTGTACCTTTTGTGTGTGTTTCACATTATGAAGATCAAAATATTTCTCTATTCATAGTATCCATGTTACCAGATCCTTTCCATCAAACTTTCTCATATCAATATTTGGAATATGGTGGGCCTTCAATCCAATATTAGATTCTATGAAATCATGATAACATTTCTTTTGTTCTCATCATGAGTTTCATCTAATACCTTTTCGTCATTAGGAAGCATTTCTTGTAGCAACTTTGTCAAAACTTCCTTCAAACCTTCCATGTCTACTTTTAAACCATTCTTTAAAACTTCCATGTTGCCTTTCATTTTTTCTTCTATACAATCCATATTATCTTTCATGCCATTTTTCAAGCCTTCCATGTATTGTTTTAGGCTATTCTTCAAACCATCCATCTTAGATTCCATTTCATTTTGTGTTACTCTTTGTGAGAGAGAAATTTGTTGCACTTGGTCTCAGAGTTTTGGTATATCATGTTGCATTTCTTCTTATTCTTCATTCATCATATTAGAGATTTCTAGTTGCTTACTAAGTGTTTCCATTTTCTTGCTTCAAGTAATTTTGAAATCAACCAATGATATCTATGCTTCACTATGCCATTTGAATCACTTCAAACTGATTTTACAAACAAAAGTTATGCAATTTTTAAAAAAAATACACACATTTTTCTTTCGTTTAGGAGCTCGATATTGAAACGATTATAACTCTCTAATTTCAGATCTCCAAGTTTTGAAATTTTGTCCTGTGGTATACTTCTAGGTCCTCTTTCCAACCCCACAATTATGGTTGAGATTGGATTCTTCAAGAAAGTGCTATGCCCAATCTCCCACAATGGCCTTATTAAAGATTGGTTCAGTAGAGCGAACTTGTATGGAATGCCACGTGTCATTGTTTCAACCTCTGGCCCTAAAAATGATATTCAAGAAACAACAGTCCGTCCTCTTTCTTTCACTTTTTACGAAATTTAAATCAGATTCTTCGATAGAAAGTTATGATGATTTTACCAAGGTCACCTGTTTGAGATGGAATTCTGGAGCCTGCAAAAAACCTAACTTCCTCGGATCATATCTCTAAACATATAGTGAGACAAGGTCTGAAATTCGTACACGAGGTTCACCATGATTTCAGCTGCTCCTGGTTTTAATTTCATCTTCTAAAGCTTCGTATAAAAAACGTTATAGTAAAAGTTCCACGATGACTTGTTTAAAGGAGCGAAACCCTAGCATCCAAAGCTCTGATACCAAATGTTATGCAACCAACTCACAAATAGATAGATCAATGAATTAAAAGTTATCCTCTTCGAGAGGGAAACCTCCTTTACATTACATAAATGAACAATTCTTGGATGATTCAAATGACAAAACCTCCTTTCTATATATAGGAGTATAAGGGGTCGCAATATAATCAGAGCTGACATAGCAATAATAATGTAAGGCCACAACAATAACAATAATGGACTTCTATGGGGCACAATAATAACAATATGGGGACAACATGAGCACAAAAATAACAATAAGGGGCCACATTTACAATAAAAATGACAAAATACACTAGTATTATAGGGACTTAACACATTCCATGAGTCAAAAAATAGATAAGATCATCATATTGTGAATTTGAAGCATCAAGGATACACATATGTGATGAAGATCCTGTGGCTCCTGATTTTCTAAAATATTCCCTAAATCAATAGTTTGTGTGACAAACTTACACAATCCTTAACCTCAAACAATCTTTGCAACCTTAATTCCCAAATAATACTCTTGCAATGTAGTGACCCAATGGGATCTTTTCTCACCAAGGTCTTTCTAAATTAATAGATTCCTTACAACAAGGTAGGGCACAATTACCTTGGTGTGTAATTTAATTAGAAATGGTCTAAAATGTTTGACTGATTTGAACACTACATAAGGTTGCATTTCAACTTCTAAATATTTTATATTGGTTCCCAGTAATCTAGAATTGTTGAATGATATTGTTACTTTGGCACCTTGATCATTCTTCTGAGTTAAAATAACCGCATAAGGGTGATCAAAAGCAAAAATATACAGAATAAATTCTTTATTGTAATCTAGAAAAAATGGGAGGGGGCGTGAATAATGGCTTTCTTAATAGAGTCAAATTCTTGCTTTTCTATTGCATTCCACTTGAAAATTGTATTCTTATTGATCATGTTTTATAAAAGCAACATTATCTAAGAAAATTCAAGAATAAAAGGCCTCACAAAATTGATTTGAACTAAAAATGACTACATTGACTTCTTATTATGCTGAAGTGCAATTTTTGAAATAGATTTAACTCTATCTGGGTCAATGATTATTTAGAAACAATGAATCCAAAAAATTTACATTCTGGAAGAGAAATGAATGAATTTATATGATTCAGAGATATATCATATTTTCTGCATCATTCCAAAATTTATTTCAAGTCATGAATATGATCAATTCATTTTTTGGAAAATATGGTAGTGTCATCAAGATATACAACAACGATTTTATTTATCAATCCTCTAAAAGTAATATCCATTTCCCTTTAGAATGTTTCCCCAACATTGATAGGACCAAATGGCATATTTTGATAAGCATAGGTTCCCCATTTAGTCCTGGAAGTTGCTTTTAGGCTATTGTTGGGATAGACAAGGAATTGGTTGTATTTAGATAACCCATCAAGAAAGGACATTAACTATGATTGAGCAACAGATTGTAGAATATGCTCCATAGTAGGAAACAAAAAATTGTATTTTTTTTAATGCTTTGTTAATATTTCTAAAATCAATATATTTGTTTTGTTTCCAAACTAGAACAAGATTGGATACCCATTTTATTATTTTTTAATCTTTTTACTTTCTTACTCCAAAAATGTTGAATCATCCCCCATGGTTGACATCATCATCTTGAATCCTATTGGTTCTTATAAAATTTATTTTGGTTGTACATTTTTCTTAGGAGGCCCATTTTAGGCCTCAAAATTCCCCTAATGATAATTTCGTCCAAAAATTTCTAGTGAAAATGGGATCTCTGTCGCTTACAATAATCTTTGGGTTTCCATGTAGCTTTTAATTATTTCCATAAATGCAGTAGAAAATGTACTAGATTTAAATGGATGAGATAATGCACAAAAGTGTGCATACTTGGTAACTCTATCAACTACCACCATGATGACACTCTTTCCTTCGGACTTGGGTAAACGTGTGATAAAATCCATTGAAACCTCCTCCCAACGTTGACCTAAATCAATCAACACTATTACCTTTTTCTTCTTGATATATCCTTCTATCTTGAGAGTTTGAGGAGTGGTAATTCCTACCAATGCATTACAATATATGGTCAGATTCATTTCTTCTTTCTTTGGGGTTGGTTCCTGGTGTATATTCTCTTCTTTTGACGTTTCTTATTCCTTTTCTTCCTCCTCTTCACAATCTATGTAAAATAGTTTCTTCTCAGCACACTTATGACCTTTAGTGTATTTTCTATCACAACTGTAAAAAGGCTCTTTTTCTCTTTTTTCTTCCAGTTGTTGTGGTTTCAACCTTGTAGGTTGTGGAAGGCTAGGGGAAAAAACACGTCCATAATTTTTCTTTCATTTTTTCTTGCCAACCTGAATGCTTTCTCCAATGAATCAGGTTCCTAAAGGTGAACCTCATGTTGGATGTTATCCTTTAAAGTCCCTATGAACACATCAATATTATGCTCCTTTGGAATATCGTTTACCCTTATATTCAATTTTTGGAAGTCCTCAATGTGCTCTATCATTGAACCCTTTTGTTTGAGATTTATCAATTGGCTAAAGAAGTTGTTGATCTTTGTATCCTCATAATGTGCTATCATTTCCTCCATTAAAATTGAAGTGACAAGTGGTTTATGAGAACAAAGCCATCGATAACATACAAATCGATTGGGTTCTAAATATAAAGTTGCAATGTGTACCTTTTGTGTGTGTTGCACATTATGAAGATCAAAATATTGCTCCATTTGTAGTATCCATGTTACTAGATCCTTTCCATCAAACTTTCTCATATCGATCTTTGGAATATGGTGGGCCTTCAATCCAATATTAGATTCTATGAAATCATGATTAACATTTATTTTTTTCTCATCATGAGTTTCATCTAATACCTTTTCGTCATTAGGAAGCATTTCTTGTAACAACTTTGTCAAACCTTCCTTCAAACCTTCCATGTCTACTTTTAAACCATTCTTCAAATCTTCCATGTTGCCTTTCATTTTTGCTTCTATACCATCCATATTAGCTTTCATGCCATTTTTCAAGCCTTCCATGTATGATTTTAGGCTATTCTTCAAACCATCCATCTTAGCTTCCATTTCATTTTTTGTTACTCTTTGCGAGAGAGAAATTTGTTGCACTTGGTCTCATAATTTTGATATATCATGTTGCATTTCTTCTTCTTCTTCATTCGTCATATTAGATATTTCTAGTTGCTTACTAGGTGTTTCCATTTTCTTGCTTCGAGTCATTTTGAAATCAACCAATGATATCTATGCTTCACTATGCCATTTGAATCACTTCAAACTGATTTTACAAACAAAAGTTATGCAAATTTTTAAAAAAATACACACATTTTTCTTTCTTTTAGGAGCTCGATATTGAAACGATTGTGACTCTGTAATTTCGGATATCCAAGTTTTGACATTTTTCCTGTGGTAGACCTCTAGGTCCTCTTTCCAACCCCACAATTCTGATTGAGATTGGATTCTTCAAGAAAGCGTTATACCCAATCTCCCACGATGAACTTATTATAGTTGGTTCAGTACAGCGAACTTGTACGAAGTACCACATGTCATTGTTTTAGCCTTCGGCCCTAAAAATGATATCCAAGAAACAACAATCCGTCCTCTTTCTTTCATTTTTTACAAATTTATATCGGATGCTCCAATAGAAAGTTATGATGATTTTACCAAGTTCACCTGTTTGAGATGGAATTTTGGAGCTTGCAAAAAAAAACTAACTTCCTCAGATCATATCTCTGAACATATTGCAGGACAAGGTATGATATTCATACATGAGGTTCACCATGATTTCATCTACTCCTGGTTTTAATTTCATCTTCTTAAGCTTCATATAAAAAACATTATAGCAAAATTTCCACGATGACCTTTTTAAAGGAGCGAAAGCCTAGCATCCAAAGCTCTGATACCAAATGTTATGCAGCCAACTCACAAATAGATAGATCAATGACTTAAAAATTATCCTCTTTGAGAGGGAAACTGCCTTTACATTACATAAATGAACAATTCTTTGATGATTCAAATGACAAAACCTCCTTTCTATACATAGGACTCCAAGGGGTCACAATATAATCAAAGCCAACATAACAATAATAATGTAAGGGCACAACAATAACAATAGTGGACTTATATGGGGCACAATAATAAAAATATGGGGACAACATGAGCACAAAAGTAACAATAAGGGGCCACACTTACAATAAAATGACAAAATACACTAGTATTATTGGGACCTAACACATTCCATGAGTCAAAAAATAGATAAGATCATCATATTGTGAATTTGAAGCATCAAGGATAGCACATATGTGATGAAGATCCTCTGGCTCCTGATTTTCTAAACTATTCCCTAAATCAATAGTTTGTGTGACAAACTTACATAATCCTTAACCTTAAACAATATTTGCAACCTTAATTCCCAAATAATACTCTTGTAGTGTAGTGACCCAACAGGATCTTTTCTCACCAAGGCCTTTCTCAATTAATAGATTCCTTACAACAAGGTAGGGAAAAATTACCTTAGTGTGTGATTTAATTTGAAATGGTCTAAAATGTTTGACTGATTTGAACACTACATAAGGTTGCATTTCAACTTCTAAATATTTTAGACTGGCTCCCTGTAATCCAGAATTGTTGAATGATATAGTTACTTCAACACCTTTATCATTCTTCTGAGTTAAAATAACTGCATAAGGCCGATCAAAAGAAAAAATATACTAAATAAATCCTTTATTGTAATCTAGAAAAAATGGGAGGGGGCGTGAATAATGGCTTTCTTAATAGAGTCAAATTGTTACTTTTCTATTGCATTCCACTTGAGAATTGTATTCTTCTTTATCATGTTTTATAAAAGCAACATTGTCTAAGAAAATTCAAGAATAAAAGGCCTCACAAAATTGATTTGAACTAAAAATGACTACATTGACTTCTTATTATGCTGAAGTGAAATTTTTGAAATAGATTTAACTCTATCTGGGTCGATAATTATTTGGAAACAATGAATCCGAAAAATTTACATTCTGGAAGAGAAATGAATGAATTTATATGATTCAGAGATATACCATATTTTCTGCATCATTCCAAAATTTATTTCAAGTTGTTACAGATCTGTTTAGGCACATCAATCTCATCATCCAGATTAGTGTTTTAGGGCTCATCAAACCCTAATTTTAGTTGCTACATGCCCTAAACAAGGCACCCCTTTGAATGCCTCCTTCCCAAACAGTTTCATGACTTGAAGACATCCAGAAATAGCCCCTAGAGGGACCAACGCAGGTAGGCCCATGTAAGGGTGCATTGTAGAGCAGTTAAATCCATGCCAGGGTGCTCTACATAGCACTTAAGCTTCCTTTCACCTGTGCTAGGCGAGTTTGAGCAAAATTCACATAGGGTTTAGGGAATATTCTTATCTTTTGGAGTCATCTATAAGATTCCCTCACTTATCAACTCCTATGAGCTTGAAAATGGATGAGGAATGAGTTAAGGTGCATCCTATCCTCTCATCCCTTCCTCCATGGAACTAATTCTAAGTATGGAAGGCCATTAAATGCCACCATTTATGACAAAATCTCCTTCATCTTCCTATAAATTGACCACTCATCTAAGTGATCAGGGGCTGGATTATGTTGAATTGTAAGGAGATAATGTTGCTATGAGATTTGGCTTTGAAGCAAGTATTGTAATGCTACAAGTTTGTCATGCTTTTGATGTGATGTGGATGGGATCCAAGCTGGAGGAATTGCTTTGAATCAGACACCAATGGATGTGTTTCCTTCTTCTATTCAATAAAGTGTTTGAACCTTTCTCCCATATGTTTGTATTGTTTTATAATGATTATATGTGTGAACTGTATCTGATTCCTTTCACTTATATTCAATAGATCTTTTGCTTTGATCGATTCTTTGTTTTCTGTTGTGTTTACAGGTACTTCTCAAGAGTATTATGTATGGGAAGGAGTAATAGGATCGATACAAGGGAGACGAGAGGAAAGTGGAACTACAAGTAGGTCTTCTAATCTTCTCATCTTATCTATTGCTTATAGGAAAAGACTAAAACACTTTAAATTGTTGTTCTAGATATGGCTACTTATCTAGGGAATTAGTATTTATCCGTAGATACCAAATTCTCCAAAACAAATTGGCGACTCTGCTGGGGACGATCCTCTTTCCTAGTAGCTTATCCACCTCCTAGGACATCCTTGCAAACCTTATTTGTGTTCATAGATTGTAATTCAACTCTTTGCATTGAAAAATTGGTCAAAACTGTGTCAAATTGCCTCTTGAAATGGCTCACTATCACCAGCGCAAGCTTGTGAGGGACACAGTACACTGCAGAGAACCCCTAGCTTAGGGAAAATGCTCTGAAGCGCACTGTCTCCCATTTAGGGCTACGTTGATCCTCCTAGGGTTAGTTTCCCACCTTTGGAAAGTGTTTTTGCCAACTTTTCATTGTTTGTTCTTTGTTGATTGATCAATGAATGTTATGTCTCAGAGAACAAGTTTCTATCTCCTTGTCTAGCCCTACTTTGAGTTGATTGATTAATGTTTCTTTAATGTTTTCTTTGTCATTATCAATCTATAGTCAAAGTTAGAATATAGTTGATTAATCTTCATTCGAAAGAAAGTGTCGTAAAGTCTTCTTTTCCTTCGAATCAGAATTGTTGTAAAAGTATTCGTTCTTATGAAAGATTGATTGATTGTATGTGCATATTTCCTTTTGTTCATATTCACATTAAGGAAATCGAAAAGAAATACATGCATGTTGCATTGAAAAATTTTGTGTGTGCTCATAGGAATAGTGTAGGGAAATTGCATTAGATTGTGCTCTTTGCTCTTTGATCGAAAGAAATCTGATTGCTATATCACTAAGTAGCTAGGATTTTCATCATTAAATTGGATGGAAAGAATGCTTATCATGATAGTTGCATTCATAGGAATTTCAGAATACATCAGGTGGTGAACTTGAAAGGCAAATTCCTAAGCAAGATCAACTTAAAATTAACATCAATTTACCTAATGGAGCATTGTCATTAACGAGAACATTTAGTGGTTCTAGGGTAGAGACATGTTCTGGCGTCGTAAAACAAAGCAATTATCGCTAACTTGTCTGCAATACATCCCGAGTGTGATAACTCATTCCACGTTCATGAGTATATCGTAGCTCGTCCACGTACCTTCAGGTATATAGGGCAGTGTTACAGTATGTAAAGTATATGGTAATGCTCTCATTGTGTGGTTTTGCATTAGACAGCACTTATACGGATTGGGCCTCCACGTACCTTTGGGTATATATGGGAGGACAACACTAGGTTTCTATCCATCCTTAGGTAACCGAGTTGGCCGCCTTGTACACTATGATACACCGAACACAACATTCAGGGAGATTGCCTGCCTATACTTCTTGGTTTGCCAGGAGGTATTCTGCAGTTCACAGTTGCTTGGTAAACCTTTTGCCTAGCTTACCCATTTTTATTTATTTCATTTTTCATAATAAAATTAATCAACAATCATGGAGGAACATCAACCCTTACCCCATATTTTGGAGAGAACAATGAGTAAACCTCCTTTGCTGCCCATAGCCACACCTATTTGGTCAAACCGGTCTCACTTAATTGAGTCAAGTGCATCAAGAACTCCTAGTTCTTCATCTAAATTACCTGAATAATCTATTCCGGTAAGTGCTGAGACTCTAGTTACTCCAACCATTTTTGGTACATCCATTTTTGAAGAAGAAGTTTCACAATTACGTAAGGACATTAGCACTGATCCTAGTGAAACAGTAACCGAAGTTGTTCAACAACAAGTTGATTCTCAACTTGGAGTTGCTCAACAAGAAATTACTTCTGAACTTGAATCAGTTCAACCAGAAGTTAATCCAGAACGTATCACAGTTCAAATAGAAGTTACATCTGAACTTGAAGTTGTTCAGGAACCTCTTTCTGAAACTGTTGTTCTTTTACCCAAACATCTGGAATTCGAATTTGAACATTTAGAAGTTGTTACTTTATCAAAAGACAATCAACCAGTTACCCCTCAAACATTAGTAACTACTGAAACTTCTACTTTATCAACACCATAAATATTTTATGGACCAGATGGTGAAGTTCTTCCACCTGGTTTAATTGTTGTCGACGAAGAATTCGAAGAAGATTCTACACTTGGAACCCCATTCCACATTGGAACTGGGCTTTATCTTTACCCTCATACTCCTCATTTTACTGCAATGTTTGATCCTGCTTATTTTCAAGTACCCTTCGACTCTTTAGGACAAATTTTGGGTCAGTTAACTATGGTTGAACAACTGTCAACATCCCAGACTGTATCATCTAATGTAGCTGCGACAGAATCTTCTATTGCAACTTCTTCAATGTTTTCTACCACACCTAAGTCTCACTTATATGGTGAATCGTCCGTCCAAGTTGGTTACCAATATTTATCTGGAACACACTCAGGGGTTGCTTCTACACCATGGTCATCACCCATGTCCTCAACAGGAATTCTACGTGTTTTTTCTTTAATGGGAACTCAACAGTTTGATCCTGCATATCAATATCAAGTTGGGCAATCTGGTCAACAAAGACCTATGTATCCAATAAATACTGGATTGCCACCATATGGAGAGCAATATGCTTATTCACCTTATCCTACCTATTCCATATGACCGTCATATGGTAATATACCGCAGTATTTAGTTCAACCTAGAATTTGAGTTCGTCAATGGAAACCAACAATGCTAGTTCAGCCAAGGCTTATGTATCCAACACAACCAATGCAAACTATGTCAGCTATTCCCACTACACCTGTTGTTACTATTGTACCACAGTCACAAGTTCAAACTGTTGTATCTCAACTGGTACAAACTGGTCCTTCTACCTCACAACCACAAGCTTTGGGTCAAGAAGCTCAAGTTTCTCAGGTTGTTGTACAACAACCACTTATGTCTGGGGTTCAACAACAACCTCAGGTTAGTATACCCTTATCTGGACTGACCCAAGCTTACAATGGTTTAGTTTATTCACAACCTGGCCAACCTTTCATTGCTAGGCAAAAACAACCATTAAGTCAACAACAGTTGTACCAACGACAACAACAGTTGATTCAACAATCGTGGTAGTCACAATTTCAACAACCTCAATTCTAGCAATTCCAACCCCAATTTGGACTTTCCCAACAGGCTCAACTTGGGTTTGGATAGTATCAATCTTACCAAGGTCCTAGTCAACAAGGCTTTGCAGGTTATGGACAACCTTAAATTCAACCTGGTTATCAACAACCACCTTATGCCGAATTTGTTCAACAATAACCTTATCAAGGTTACCAAATGCAAATTCCCTATGTTGGTATGCAAAGACCTATTGCTCAGGCAATTCCATCATATCCTAGGTATGCTCAACCTGACTTGAATTGACAGTTGCCATTTGTAGCAACTTTAGAATTACCAGATTTAAATCAGCTCACTAATGATCCAATCTTATATGCACCTTGGTGGCCGGTGATTCTGCATAAGTTACCTTCTGACATTCTGAAATTCAATGGAAATCCCAGAGAAGACCCATCAAATCATGTCATGACCTTTCATTTATGGTGTTCATCAAACTCCTTAAATGATGATTCAGTTAGACTCCATATTTTCCAAAGAACACTTACTAGTTTGACTGCTAAATGGTACATTGAGTTACCAAGAGCTTCTTTCAACAATTTCACAACTTTAGCCACCACATTTTTGACCCACTTCCAGTTACCTATCAGATACGAGACTGGAACAAAACTCCTAATTGACTTTAAACAGACTACTGCTACCCATATACCAGATCATATTCATGAGTGGCGATGTTGTCATCGAATGGTTAAGACATATGTTCTTAATCGACTTTTGGATGAGTGGTTCATAAAATCATTGTTTCCATCAATCATTGAGAATGTGGCAAAAGGTGGAGTTGTCACAGAAGAGCAAGTGATTTCTCGTGCCCAATACTTGGATTTGATTTACACACAATCCGGCACACTCTATGACAAAATTCTCAATGCACCCCGACCAACTTTCACTGTTCCTCCTCCTCCATAATCGATTAAGGACTCTCATGGCGACGATGGTGTGATCGGTTCTTTGAGCACGCAAATGGCAGGAAGACCATTTAGTCAAACTCTTTCCATTACCAATCAAACTACCAATGCATTAGAAAACACTCTTGCTTCCGAAGTTAATGCCGTGTTATCTAACAAAGGCAAAAATCAAAAGCAACTAGGAGGCAAGAAAAAGGGGAAAACAAGAAGAAACAAGATAATTCCCCTTAAGAGAAATAATATGATTCCTCTACTTCAGCAAGGAAACCTCATTATCCATGTCTAGTTTGTAATGACAAACATTTTACAAGAGATTGTCCACACTACTCAACGGCCTCTAAACTTCTAAAGACCTCTAACACATCTTCAGTGTTGACTGATCCGTTTCCAAACCCGGAGACACATTTGGTTGCGACAAACCATGCTTCCACATCCCAAGTCCTCATGTTATCCATCACAAAGCCACAAAACGAAGTTTTGGTGTCAACGAGAAATAAAGATTCTAGAAATCCACCACCATCATCAAATAATTAGGCCAGTGATCAACCTAATCCTTTGACTTCGACTTAATTTGAAAATATTCCACCACCTATTGCACCAGAATTGACAATAAAACCACCAAATGGAGTTGTGCATAAATCGACATTTAACCCTCGAGCTCGAGAAGCTCAAAACTGTAACATAATGGAAGATCTTGCTCAATCACCTTTTGCTATGTCGACACTCGAGGTGTTACAAAACTGTCCCTCCTAGAAAAAGGCTTTATTGTCAACAATTGGCAGAATAGACCCTACGGATTCCAATCTTGTGGTTTTTAACCATGCAGGATATACACCACGGTTACTGGCACAATTAGCTTTCCCAATTCAAGTAAAAGCTCTCAATAATAATGTTCACCGAACTATTATTGATGAGGGGGCATTTACTTGCATTATGTCAACGAGTTGTTGGAAAACACTTGGTTCACCGTCATTGTCATGATTACCAACTACATTAAAAGCTTTCAACGGACGAACATATACTCCTTGTGGGATTTTGAGTAACCTGCAAATTGAGCTAGGGGGAAAAACAGTTACTGTTGAAGTTGAGGTAGTTGACGGACCCCTCGATTACAACATTTTACTGGGAAGGCCATGGGTATATGCTATGGCTGTTGTGGTTTCCACATACTTTCGTACTATTGCATTCCCTCATAAGGGTGGAATCATAGTTATCGATCAACTTGCCTTCTTTTCCAATAGTTCACAGGCTATGGGAAGCATTTCATTGGTACATGGACTCCCGCTGTCACTTCAAAGTGTTGGAGTAGGTCTCTTTAAAGATCCTTCCCTAATGGGTACTTTTACACTACCGTCACCATCTGATTTGGTGGAAGTGGCAAGAGTAGAGACTTGCAACATGATTTCCTCTACCTCATATGATTTAAGGAGGATTACCAACAATTTTGAAGTTGATAGTAATATTGAGGTCATGCCGCTAAGCCCCATTGAACTAGCATAGCAACCAATTTTTTGGGCTTGTGTGGCAAACCCAAATCGCATTCACCAATTGTATGGGTAGACCGTTTGTTAGAATATGGTACTTCTTTAGATCCTTTTTCACGTATACATTCTACGGATGAAGGAATCATCCAATCAATGATGATAGGAGAAGAACCTTGGGAAGATTATCATCATCGTTCTCATCTTCCATATGACATCAAAGATTATTCAAATGAAATAAACCACCCTTCAGTTGTTGATTTCCTTTTGAATTCAGTTTTCATAAACACAGTAGAATCTGAGCGAAACCTGTCAAATATTGAAGAAACGATTTCTATTAATATTTCGACCAAGCCTAATGTTGTAGAGAACATTCATGTCAGCAAATCTTGTTCTCTATCAGAACTCGATAGTTACCATAATCTCTTTTTTGAATTTAGAGATATATTTATGTGGTCTTACGAGGAGATGTCGGGCATTGACTCTAGTATTTTTGAACACGAAATCAAAATGTACCCTGATGTCAAGCCAATATGATAGTGACTTCGACCTGTTCATCCAAAGAAAGCCGCTGCAATTAAAGCAGAAGTTGAAAAAATTTTGCGTGCTAGTTTCATTTACCCTATACCTCTTACTGACTATGTTTCCAACATTGTTCCTGTCATGAAGAAACAAGGAAAAATTCGAGTGTGCGTCGATTATAGGGATGTAAATTAGGCATGTCCAAAGGACAATTATCCTACTCCTTTTATCGACTAGATTATTGACGAATGTGCCGGATGCAAAATATTCTCATTTATGGATGGTTTTTCCGGCTACAATCAAATCAATATCTGCCCACAGGACCAATCTAAAACAGTTTTTATTTGTCCATGGGGCACATTCACATATAGGAAACTCCCATTTGGTTTGAAGAATGTAGGGGCCACATTTTAGAGGGAAATGAACTATGCCTTCCATGACATCAAGCACATTGTTCAACCTTACCTTGATGATTTACCTACTCATTCACGAAAGCGGACTGATCACTCGCAACATTTGAGAGCGATATTTTTATGGTGCCGACACTACAAGATACGACTCAATCCACACAAATGTGTGTTTTGTGTTGGTACTGGTCGATTACTTAGATTTGTAGTGTCTAGAGAGGGGATTCGACTCGATTCATTAAAGGTTTAGGTAATTCTTGATTTTCCTCCACCTTCAAATTTTTTATAGTTACAGAGACTCCAAGGGAAGGCAAACTTTCTGAGGAGGTTCATTCCTAAATATGTTGATATTGCTAAAGTTTTTACGCGTCTTTTAAAAAAGGAGATACCCTTCCATTGGGATCAGGCTGCATAAGATTCCTTTGATGCTCTTAAAGATACCTTGATTAGAGCTTCATTAATGTATGCTCCAAATTATCAAAATGACTATTACCTGTATCTCACCGTTGCAGATACAACCATTGGCATGGTTTTAGTCCAAGAGGAAAATGGGATTGAACATCCAATTTATTATTTGAGCCATAATCTCAATGATACAGAAAGTAAGTACTCTTATGTCGAGAAGTTAGCTTTGGCAGCTGTGCAAGCTGTTCAAATATTTCGCCATTACATCCTGCTACGTAAAACAACTGTCATTTCAGATTGCAACCCTATGACATACATTTTGTCACATCAATTACTGGGGGGAAAATACTCAAAATGGATAGTCATTTTGCAGGAGTTTGATCTGGAATTCATCAAGTCCAAATCAAAGAAATCTCTAGTTTTTACAGAGTTACTTTGCGACCTTCCCTTGACCTCCATTGATTCAACCATTGAACCATCGATTTTGGATGACTGTCTGTTTTCGATATCATCATTTGAAGCGTGGTGTGGATATATACTGATCTATCTCTAGACCCAAACTTTCCAGCCGAATACCTCTCGCTCGCAACAACGATGTATTCGATACCAAGCCAAAGATTATCTGATCATGGGTGACACTCTTTACCACCGTGGTATCAATAGATTTTACAGAGGTGCCTCACACATGAGGAAGCTGACAAATCATTGAATGATTTCCATTCAGGTGCCTATGGTGGACACTTATCTCGATATGAAACCGCATAGAGAATTCTCCATGCCTGTTACTTCTGGCCAGCTATATTCAAATATTGTATTATTGCTATCAGAAGTTGTCACACATGCCAGATATATGACCGAAAAAACAGATTACCACCTGCACCATTGCATCCAGTCATTGTTGTTGGACCATTTTCCAAATGGGGCATTGAATTCATGACATGTAACCCCACCTCGGCCAGGGGGCATGGGTATATTATAGTCATCACTGAATATTTTACCAAATGGGCTGAGGCGATGCCAACATTAAACAACAGTGGTGAAACGACTTCTCTTTTCTTTTCTAGCCATGTGGTTGCCTGGTTTGGTGTACCACAAGCCATAGTTATAGATCATGGGTCACATTTTCGCAATCACATGATGACTGAGTTGACTGCTAAGTTAGGACTGTCACATGATAGTTCTACCCCTTATTATCCGCAAGTGAATGGACAAGTTGAGGCCATCAACAAAGTCCTGAAGTGGATGTTGCAGAGAATGATAGGGTTTCATCAGCAAAACTGGCACTTAATCTTGTACTCTGCCTTGTGGGCATATCGAACCTCGGTGAGAAATGCAACTGGATTCACACCCTTTCAGTTGGTGTATGGTTTGGAAGCAATCTTACCAATACAATGTGAATTTTCATCTCTCAAACTCACGATTGACCTGTTACTCGACACTTCTGATGAAGAAGCGTGTTTTCTAGAATTAATCCATATGGATGAAACCCGTCGTGATGCTGCATTGGCTAACGAAGCGCATAAGAAACAAATCAAGGCGCAATATGATAGAAATGTCAAGCCTCGTATCTTCTCAGAAGGAGACCTGGTCTTGCTTTATGATCAGGAAGCTGATAAAATTGGAGCAAGGAAATTCAAACCAATGTGTATGGGTCCTTATATTGTCAAGTGTGTTCTAGCAAAAGGTGCCTATGAGTTAGTAGATTATGATGGGATTCCATTGTCGTAGCCCTGAAATGGGTTGTACCTCAAATGTTACTATGCTTTATTGAATGTAGTAAAACTCACTGTATATATGCTTTCATTGCATGTGTGTGTGTGTATCTTTTAGAGTTTTTATCTGGTTAGTAATCCACTTTGCATTTGTTGCAGATGTCAGAATCTTTGGAACCTTTTGTTGGTTACGCCGATGGTGCTAGTTGTAGTACATAGAACTCTTCTTCTGCAACATGGGCTATTTTCACTCCAAGTGGTGAGTTAGTGAGTTTTCAAGGGATTTGTATCGGTCGATTGACAAACAACATCGCTGAGTATAGTGCGTTGATTGAACTACTCTCTGATGCCATTTCACTTGGCATTAGCCGAATCATTGTTAGGCTGGACTCGCAACTTGTTGTACTACAACTAACAAACATTTATACTATCCGAAATCCAACAATTTTTCGTATGTTCCTTAGAGTTTGTATTTTGGAAAGGCATTTTGAACACATTCAATATCAACATATTTCCAGAAATCTTAACACATTAATTGATTCTCTAGCGAATTATGTGTTAAATAGACATTTGCAACACATGTAAAAGTAATATTTTCAATTCACATCATCAGTTGAATAGGATTGCATATAACCATAGAAAACTCTGAAAGTAAAATAGATAGGTGTTTTAAAAGTTTTTACAAAATTTGTGTCCAAGACATGTTTGGTCATCTGACCCAAAAAACTCAAAATGTATGCAAAACATCCTAAGTAGATCTAGTGGTGCTCATGATAACAGGTCACATCCTATGCTATCATGCGCAAAAGCCTCACCTAGCAGCTAGGAACACCAATAGTGTGGTGCTGCAGCCTCATAGGTAACCCCTCGATTTGGACATCCAAAATACCAAGGGTTAATCCCTCTATGTTATCCTATAACTCTGCTAAGCTCTCGGCCAAATCTAAGTCCTGGAGAACTGCTCTCCCAATGTTTCTCCGCACTGGCCCACCTGCAACCTATTGGTGCCCCACAGGTTGAACAATACCCACATCTGCATGCATAAGAATGATTTTAGTTTAGTCTTGGAAACATTAAAAACACAAAAAAAAACATGTAGAAACTTGAAAAAGTCAAAAAACACTTTTGGTCAAACATTTTACCCATAGAACCCCATTGTGCTCCAACTGGTAGAATACAATCTAGATCTCCACGGAAATCCATCCCTAAGTATGGATGCTCCTTGATGACAAGGTGTTGTCGCTCGAGCCAACTGAAGAATGTAGTGGAAAAAATAATTGTTGATGAACCCGCTTGTCGAGCCATCAATTTGACCCACCTCTACATATGTGGATCTCTAGGACATGCTACACCTAGTGATACATGTTGTGGTTACATCAATGGGATTCTCTCTAAGGTAAAAGTGATTAAGATCGAACCATAGAAGAAATTCTTCATCTTACCACTTTTTACCTTGGTCAGTTGTTCTTTCAGTGAGGAAAGCACAACCTCGCACCAATTGAAGAATTTTTGCTCTAGACAGTCTAGTGCATACTACATATAAGATCTGTTCGCCAGATGTAGTGTCACACTGCCAGTCAATTTTGTGATTGTGGAAGAGGATCATTCTCAAAGGCAAATAACCTACATCCATGATGTTTGTTTTCCCATCCTTATTAGGCTATGTACTTGGCCGACAAAACTGTTTAATATAATTTCTCACTGACTCACCTCCACAGGAAAATCAAGAAAGTGAGATGGGGGCACTTCGCCTCGACAGTCTGGTAAGAAAGTAAATATCATCAATAGTAATAGGGACCATCTTGTCCCTAATGTGAAAGGTCTGATATGTCAGATCCCATGCATGAACAAGGAACTGCAGTAGTTCTATTTGTTTCCTCATTCTGGACAGCTTGAAGCATTTGAGTAACCCACAGTTTTTGAGGGCCTCAACTGTACCTAGATTGTTTAGGGAAACCATGTCTTATTCTTCATGCTCTCTTTCTCACCATGTAATCGACATTATGATCTGATGAAAGCCTGAAACACAATCATAAGCTTAGTTAGGATCCTTTCCATCCAAAAAGCAAGACAAATTTTGGAGCAAACAACTAAATCAAGCTTGGGAAACTCACCTAGCGCAGCCTAGGCACAAAGACAGTGCACCACAGAGCATGCAGCCTTCTATCTGGGTGCTCTTCAGTGCAGTTTTCGATGTGAAATCCTGTGCTGATCCCAGGGTGAAAAAATAAAACCCCAGGGACCCCAAAAAACCCTAAAACTTGCATGAAATGGAAAAAGAATGACATGAAAAGAAAGAAGAGAGGTTAAGCTCCTACTTGTCTAGACAGCTCAAGAAATGGTCTACAAAATCTCTCGCAATCAGCTGATGAAGTTCGATGTAAAAGACGAGCTCAGAGCACAAAACTGAATGGTATGTTCCAAATGGTAAAAACCTTTTTTTATGTTTATTTCATGTTCATTAATCAAGTAAACATTAGTATTTGCCTATTTTTGCCTATGAAACAGGTATTTTTTAATCCATTTGGTGGTGTTTTGAGCAGGTTTTGCAATTGACTTGCGGAATTTGATGTGCTTAATTGTAAATTGTACCTTTGACCATAGAGCACACTTTTATCTCTTTTTCGAGCTCTGTTAAAAATGAAAAAGGAGCCCCCTTGGAGTCCTCATTAAGCTCTTTTCAGACTCTCTAAACATGAAAAGATTACCAAGCGCTTGTCCTTTCCAGCTCGTTAACGGATTGGAAACGATATCTCTCTTGTATTATTTTACGCTTTTTCGGGTTTGAGAGATTAATTTACGAAAAAGAACTTGTGGAGTTTTCTTTTTGCCCCTTTTCAAACTATCTAAACATGAAAAGGATCGAGTTATCTTTGTCGTTAAACTCGTTAAAACATCAAATAGTGACAAACTTGTCCATCTAGACAAGACCGAGTTTCACCTTCATTAGACTCATTAAAACATCACATAGTGATGGATTCACCCAAAGGGTGGAATTATACAACAAGCATATGTTATCCTCCTCAAGCATGATAAAAATCAAGAGGTACTAGTCAACAATGACAGGGGAAAATGGGAAAAAGGGGAAAACCACTTTATGGTAGTAGGTCACTCTTGAACATGACACTTTAACTCCATCACCATGGCTATTTGGGTTGGGTTATTAGCTTGATGGTTATCACACCATTGGTCTATCATACCATCCATCACTTTGTTTTGGGTCAATGCTACCAATTCATTTCAGTGTTGCCGACATGTCCAAGAGAAGTCATTCAGTCAAAATTCATCCTCTGTAATACCATAAACCTTCATTTTCATGATCACCATTCCTGAACCTTGTGTTGTCAGTCAAATTCCATCTCCAAAATCACTACACTCTTTTCGTGTCATTGATGTGGGATACATCAAGGCCCTCCTACGATGAGTCGCTTCTTGTCGACATTAGGTCATTATCCAAGAAGTTGACTTAGAAACACCCTTCCAGTACCTTGAGGCTTGCATACATCAATGGCAGGTTTCTTACTTCCAGTGATAGGTTGACATCAATGGCCTTTGACCGAAAGACTCTGTATGGTGTTTGACATCAAATCATCCATTCACAACATGAAGAATGTACTACATTACCTTGAGGATGATTATCATTATCTGTGATTTCTCTCACATCTGTTAATAGCTTACATCATTGGTTGGTAATCAGATGGTGTCTTCCCATGTTCGAATTCAAATCACATATTCACATGGTTAGACTCGTACTTTAGCGAATGATTGAACGAGATAGAAGACCCTGGATCTAGTCTCATCCATCCGAGCTGCTATTTCAGGAGTACTAAATCATATGTACAATGGCTTTACATTGATAGTCATTCCAATCATGGGTCTATATCTGTAGACGGCTATTTATGTACATGTAATGAAAGTTTATAAGCTAAGCATGGGTATGCCTTCCCTCAAAAATTCATGTAAAATCAAATATCATGATATATGTATTGTAATTGATGCAGGTCACCTTCCACTTCGATACCTCCTCATCACATCGTAAAGCATTTCATTCGACATTGGCATTTTTCTGACTTCATGCTTTAGGGGGCAGCTGTTACAGATCCATTTGGGCACATCAATCCCATCATCTAGATCAGTGTTTTAGGGCTCATCAAACCCTAATTTTAGTTGCTACATGCCCTAAAAAAGTCACCTCTTTGAATGCCTCCTTCCCAGACAGTTTCGTGACTTGAAAACATCCAGAAATAACCTCTAGAGGAACCAACACAGGTAGGCCCATGTAAGGGTGCGTTGTAGAGTAGTTAAGTCCATGCCAGGGTGCTCTGTAGAGCACTTAGGCTTCCTTTCACCTGTGCGGGGCGAGATTGAGCGAAATTCACATAGGGTTTTGGGAATATTCTTATCTTTTGGAGACATCTAGAAGGCTCCCTCACTTATCAACTCCTATGAACTCGAAAATGGATGAGGAATGAGTTAAGGTGCATCCTATACTCTCATCCCTTCCTCCATGGAAAAAATTCTAAGTATGGAAGGCCATTTAATGCCACCATTTATGAAAAAACCTCCTTCTTCTTCCTATACATTGACCGCTCATATAAATGATCAGGGGCTAGATTATGTTGAATCGTAAGGAGATAATGTTGCTATGAGATTTGGCTTTGAAGCAAGTATTGTAATACTACAAGTTTGTCATGATTTTGATGTGATGTGGATGGGATCCAAGCTGGAGGAATGGATTTGAATCAGACACCAATGGTCGTAATTCCTTCTTCTATTCAATAAAGTGTTTGAACCTTTCTCCCATATGTTTGTATTGTTTTATAATGCTTATATGTGTGAATTGTATCTAATTCCTTTCACTTATATTCAATAGATCTTTTTCTTTGATTGATTCTTTGTTTTTTGTTGTGTTTACAAGTACTTCTCAAGCATATTAAGTATGGGAAGGAGCGACATGATTGATACAAGGGAGATGAGAGGAAAGCGGAACTACAAGTACGTCTTCTCATCTTCTCATCTTATATATTGCTTATAGGAAAAGACTAAAACACATTAAACTGTTGTTCTAGATATGGCTACTTATCTAGGGAATTAGTATTTATTCGTAGATACTGAATTCAACAAAACACAAGGCATGAATATGATCAATTCATTTTTTGGAAAATATGGTAGTGTCATCAATATATACAACAACGATTTTATTTATCATTCCTCTAAAAGTATCTCCATTTCCCTTTAGAATGTTGCCCCAACATTGATAGGACCAAATGGCATATTTTGATAAGCATAGGTTCCCTATTTAGTCTTGAAAGTTGCCTTTAGACTATTGTTGGGATAGACAAGGATTTGATTGTATTTAGAGAACCCATCAAGAAAGGACATTAACTATGATCTAGCAATAGATTGTAGAATATGCTCCATAGGAGGAAACACAAAATTGTATTTTTTTTTATGCTTTGTTAATATTTCTAAAATCAATATATTTGTTTTGTTCCCAAACTAGAACAAGATTGGATACCCATTTTATTATTTCTTAATATTTTTACTTTTTGACTCCAAAATTGGTGAATCATCACCCATGGTTGACATCATCATCTTGAATCCTATTGGTCCTTATAAAATTTATTTTGGTTGTACATTTTTCTTAGGAGGCCCATTTTAGACCTCAAAATTCCCCTAATGATAATTTCGTCCAAACATTTCTAGTGAAAATGGGATCTCTGTCGCTTACAATAATATTTGGGTTTCCATGTAGCTTTTGAATTATTTCCATAAATGCAGTAGCAAATGTACTGGATTTAAATGGATGAGATAATGCACAAAAGTGTGCATACTTGGTAACTCTATCAACTACCACCATGATGACACTCTTTCCTTCGGACTTGGGTAAACCTGTGATAAAATCCATTGAAACCTCCTCCCAACGTTGACCTAAATCAATCAACACTATTACCTTTTTCTTCTTGATATGTTCTTCTATCTTGAGAGTTTGAGGAGTGGTAATTCCTACCAATGCATTACAATATATGGTTGGATTCATTTCTTCTTTCTCCAGGGTAGGTTGCTAGTGTATATCCTCTTCTTTTGATGTTTCTTGTTCCTTTTCTTCCTCCTCTTCATAATCTATGTAAAATAATTTCTTCTCAGCACACTTATGACCTTTAGTGTATTTTCCATCACAACTGTAACAAAGCCCTTTTGCTCTTTTTTCTTCCAATTGTTGTGGTGTCAACCTTGTAGGTTGTGGAAGGCTAGGGGCAAAAACACATCCATAATTTTTCTTTCATTTTTTCTTGCCAACCTGAATGCCTTCTCTAATGAATCAGGTTCCCAAAGGCAAAACTCATGTTGGATGTTATCCTTTAAAGTCCCTATGAGCACGTCAATATTATGCTGCTTTGGAATATCATTTACCCTTATATTTAATTTTTGGAAGTCTCCAATGTGCTCTATCATTGAACCCTTTTGTTTGAGATTTATAAATTGGATTAGGAAGTTGTTGATATTTGTATCCTCATAATGTGCTATCATTTCCTCCATTAAAATTGACCAAGTGACAAGTGATTTACGAGAACAAAGCCATAGATACCATACAAACTGATTGGGTTCTAAATTTAAAGTTACAATGTGTACATTTTGTGTGTGTTGCACATTATGAAGATCAAAATATTGCTCCATTCATAGTATCCATGTTACCAAATCCTTTCCATCAAACTTTCTCATATCGATCTTTGGAATATGGTGGGCCTTCAATCCAATATTAGATTCTATGAAATCATGATTAACATTTCTTTTGTTCTCATCATGAGTTTCATCTAATACCATTTCATCATTAGGAAGCATTTCTTGTAGCAACTTTGTCAAACCTTCCTTCAAGCCTTCCATGTCTACTTTTAAACCATTCTTCAAAGCTTCCATGTTTCCTTTTATTTTTGCTTATATACCATCCATATTAGCTTTCATGCCATTTTTCAAGCCTTCCATGTATGATTTTATACTATTCTTCAAACCATCCATCTTAGCTTCCATTTCATTTTTTGTTACTCTTTGTGAGAGAGAAATTTGTTGCACTTGGTCTCAGAATTTTGATATATCATGTTGCATTTCTTCTTCTTCTTCTTCATTCATCATATTAGAGATTTCTAGTTGCTTACTAGGTGTTTCCATTTTCTTGCTTCGAATCATTTTTAAATCAACCAATGATATCTATGCTTCACTATGCCATTTGAATCACTTCAAATTGATTTTACAAACAAAATTTATGCAATTAAAAAAAAAAAATACACACATTTTTCTTTCTTTTAGGAGCTTCATATTGAAACGATTGTAACTCTGTAATTTTGGATCTCCAAGTTTTGAAATTTTGTCCTGTGGTAGACCTCTAGGTCCTCTCTCCAACCCCACAATTCTGATCGAGATTGGATTCTTCAAGAAAGCGTTATGCCCAATCTCCCACGATGGCCTTATTATAGATCGGTTCAGTAGAGCAAACTTGTACAGAGTGCCATGTATCATTGTTTCAACCCTTGGCCTTAAAATGATATCCAAGAAACAATAGTTCGTCCTCTTTCTTTTTTTTTACGAAATTTAAATCAAATGCTTAGATAGAAAGTTATGATGATTTTACCAAGGTCACCTATTTGAGATAGAATTCTGGTGCCTGCAAAAAACCTAACTTCCTTGGATCATATCTCTAAACATATAGCGAGAAAAGGTTTGAAATTCCTACATGAGGTTCACCATGATTTCAGCTACTCTTGGTTTTAATTTCATCTTCTTAAGCTTCATATAAAAAACATTATAGGAAAAGTTCCACGATGACTTTTTTAAAGGAGTGAAACCCTAGCATCCAAAGCTCTGATACCAAATATTATGCAACCAACTCACAAATAGATAGATCAATGAATTAAATATTATCCTTTTCGAGAGGGAAACCTCCTTTACATTACATAAATGAACAATTCTTGGATGATTCAAATGACAAAACCTCCTTTCTATACATAGGAGTATAAGGGGTCATAATATAATCAGAGCCGACATAGCAATAATAATGTTAGGCCACAACAATAATAATAGTGGACTTCTATGGGGCACAATAATAACAATATGGGGACAACATGAGCATAAAAATAACAATAAGGGGCCACACTTACAATAAAAATGACAAATTACACTAGTATTATAGGGACCTAACACATTCCATGAGTCAAAAAATAGATAAGATCATCATATTGTGAATTTGAAGCATCAAGGATAGCACATATGTGATGAATATCCTTTGGCTCCTGATTTTCTAAACTATTCCCTAAATCAATAGTTTGTGTGGCAAACTTACATAATCCTTAATCTCAAACAATCTTTGCAACCTTAATTCCCAAATAATACTCTTGCCATGCAGTGACCCAATGGGATCTTTTCTCACCAAGGTCTTTATAAATTAATAGATTCCTTACAACAAGGTAGGGCACAAGTACCTTGGTGTGTGATTTAATTAGAAATGGTCTAAAATGTTTGACTGATTTGAACACTACATAAGGTTGTATTTCAACTTCTAAATATTTTAGATTGGCTCCCAGTAATCCAGAATTGTTGTATGATATAGTTACTTCGACACCTTGATCATTCTTCTCAGTTAAAATAATTGCATAAGGATGATCAAATGCAAAAATATACAAAACAAATTCTTTATTGTAATCCAGAAAAAATGGGAGGGGGCGTGAATAATGGCTTTCTTAATTGAGTCAAATTCTTGCTTTTCTATTGCATTCCACTTGAAAATTTTATTCTTCTTGATCATGTTTTATAAAAGCAACATTATCTAAGAAAATTCAAGAATAAAATACCTCACAAAATTGATTTGAACTAAAAATGACTACATTGAATTCTTATTATGTTGAAGTGCAATTTTTGAAATAGATTTAACTCTATCTGGGTCAATAATGATTTAGAAACAATGAATTCGAAAAATTTACATTCTAGAAGAGAAACGAATGAATTTATATGATTCAGAGATATACCATATTTTCTACATCATTCCAAAATTTATTTCAAGTCATGAATATGATCAATTCATTTTTTGGAAAATATGGTATTGTCATCAAGATATACAACAATGATTTTATTTATCAATCCTCTAAAATTAATATCCATTTCCCTTTAGAATGTTGCCCCAACATTGATAGGACCAAATGACATATTTTGATAAGCATAGCTTCCCCATTTAGTCATCAAGGTTGCCTTTAGACTATTGTTGGGATAGACAAGGATTTGATTGTATTTAGAGAACCCATCAAGAAAGGACATTAACTATGATCTAGCAATAGATTGTAGAATATGCTCCATCGGAGGAAACAAAAAATTGTATTTTTTTAATGCTTTGTTAATATTTCTAAAATCAATATATTCATTTTGTTTCCAAACTAGAACAAGATTGGATACCCATTTATAATGCATAACTAGAAATATAATCTTAGCTTTCAAGGATTTTTTTAGTTCAGCTTTAATTTGAGGTTCAAGATTCGAATTAATCTTAATTTTTGTTGGATATACTTTTCCTTAAAATTAATTGGGATAGTACGTTGAATGATTGAAGTATCATAGGTCTTAATATCATCATAATTCTAGTAAAAAACATCCTTATATCTTAGAAGTAGATGAATAAATGCAATTCTTTTGACTGGTGACAATCTAGGCCCTCGGTTTACATTTTGAGGATTTTGATCCGAGCCAAGATTGATGACCTCAAATATCAAGGTAGAGCTTGAAGTTTTACAATTTTTTAGGATTTTTAAATCTATCCTTAAGAGCATAAAAGTCTTCTAACTTGAATACATATTTGGGAATGGAGTTCTTGGATTTTCTTTCATTTGATGATTTGTTCAATTCTTTATCATGAAATTCTTCATCGATGATCTGGTCATGATACGTTCCCTCTAAAGTGAGGAAATATATGATGACTTCATCATCATTGAAAACTCTCTAGTTGGAGATAGTATTAGGTATGGAGGGTCTAAATATCAATTCAATTGAAAGACAGTCTAGGCTGAAATCTTCGGGTGGGATAAGTCTAAGGCAACGTTTGCTAAAATATTTGTACCTGAATTTTGCAATTTTGGAATAGGACTAATATTGAATGTGATAAAATGATAAGTCAATTCTTGAATAAGCAATTGATAATGTTTTAGGTGACTAGAAACGCAATGGATAGTATTTCTTACCTGTTTGATTGAAATTTCTACATCACCAAAAATGTTTAGATATTTGACATCCAAGTTTATTGCTTTTCTTAATCCTTACATTTTTAGGAAAAATAATGAGAGGGAGGGGCGGGGTGAATTAGTAATTTTAATTCACTTTAACTTTTAATTTCACATTCAAAAATTTGTACGCTATTATTATTCATGCGACCTACATGTATACGCGACTTCAATGGAATAAAACTATGTAATCCAATTTTCTTAATTTTCATATTTTCCATCAAATGACTAACTTTACCATTGCATTATTAATTCATTAGTCATTCAGTATGAAGTAAAGAGTAGTAGAAAATAGATGAACCACAACATATGAGAACATCGAGATTTCAGGTGGAAACTGAAAGTGGGAGAAAACCATTGTTGATATCGTCTTTGTCTTTTCTTTTGTTATATAAAAAAGATTCATTACATATTCTACTGGTGTTGACTCTTTATACCAACATGCAGGCACCCACCTGTAGGAGGCTACGACCTCCATTCATTCTCCATCATCCACTGGAAGAGAGCTACAACCCACTGATCTTGTTTATTGGCTCCTACCCCCTTAGTAAAGGTGACAACCCTCAACACCTCATGGACCACGTTTCATAATATTTTACACTAGACCCACACCAAAAATAAGCCCAAACCAATATACGAAACTGAATATTGAATCATAAAATATGAATCATTGAAGCACTATAAACTAACTGAATTACTGGAACATCAAGCTACTGAATATTGAACCAACCACTAAAACTATATCAAATCAACTCCCAACCTAACCACAACATATACAAACCATCATGATAAAGACATCATTGAAAAATAACAGCAAATACAACAAAACTCATCAATTATCATCATCAAGCAACTATTCAAACCCTGATTAGATATAACTAAGAATACATACACAACTGTTCTTAAGAATACATGTGTATATACGCTCTTATCATGTGTTAAACTCGAGTATATATTTCAACATATTGAATATATTATCACAGAATTTATACGTGAAAATACTGAACTAGATTCACATATGTACGCAACCATACTAAATAAAACCTGCATACAAATCTTAAATTACTAAATCAGATCTTTGCTGGAAATCACAACATGTTTCAAACCTAGATCTCATCACACATATTGTTACAGTTGTTGGGATAGGGTCCCTAGGGTCAATTTTTGACAATTTAAGCAATTTTTGGTTATAATTTTGTAAAGAATGTAAAGTCTTCGCAAAATGTGGAAGCAGAGCGCGCAGTTAAGTAAAATTCAAAGGGGCTTTAGCCCCTTGTATGGATAAGTGATAGGATGGTTTTGAGACTCACCCATAGGCCGTGGGCCATGGTATTGTAATAGAAAGGCTATAAATATTTGAGTCATAGCAAGTCTAGGATAACATAACTTTGGATGAAGATTTATTGAAAGGGAAAGGTGCTAAGACAAGAAAGGTTTGTTTCCTGTACTTAGGTGAAAGGGGAAGGCTCTTGCAGTTGAGTGCGCGGAGACCTTAGCAAGTCTGTAGCTGAGTGTGTGGCCCCCTGCAGCTGAGTTCACGGGGTAGAAGATTATGTAATTTGACATCGAATCTAATAAAGACAGTTTTGGGTTGAATTGAATGCATTTGTGCCTTGTTCTTTAATTATTCTTAAGTTAATGTATCTTCTCTTTGTAAGTTGTTTTCTATAAATTAATGTGTTCTATTGCATGAATCTATTGAATCTTTAATTCTTATGCATGAAAAGTGTAATGAACTATTTTTGTGAAGATATTAGATAGATTTGTTATTATAACTGTTCAAAATGGGTAGATCTGCGTGAAGGTAGGTCTAGGGTTGCTATTTACTGAGCAAAATTTGGGAATCTTCCTCTTTTGTGTTTGATAAGCATGATCGTATACCTTCGCGATGACCTGGAGGTCAATTGGATAGAGTTGCAGTAATGGACAGTAGAAAGGCATAGATCTGCGCAAAAGAAGATTTGAGCTACAAGGGCTTCGTAATACACATCACACAATCTTTGGATGTAGAAACCTGGTTCTAGCATACCCTAATACTACTTTGGGTGAGACTGCAGCCTGCACTATGCAGGTTGTTGCCGAAAGGGCCAACAATTAAGGTTTTGCTGGTTGGTATGAATAAATCTAAACCTGGGTCAAGCCCCCTTAAACCAAAAACAATCACACATCCCTACATCCAAATCATACCATCATCATAGCTACAAATATAACATTGTTGGCTACAAACATAAACAGATCAAGCAAGTATATTCATTAGTATTCACTACGCTTTCATATCTATCAGATCTTAGCCATCTCCTTTCTCATTGGTGTACACCTATTCCAAATCAAATCACACATGAATAAACCATTACTTTCACATGACCATCACATGATTACATCAATCACCCAATAATGGGGTTATACATTTGATCCAAATTTTACATCAATCACCCAAAATAATAGGATTACACACATGACATGACTAAGCCCCAATAGCCATTAGATGACTTAATTTTGGAACAATTACAACATGGGTTTGTTCATGACCTTTACATCAAGAGACATACATGACATTTATAACCATAAATAGGATTCTCATCAATGAAGTATCCTTTGTAGCAAAACCATGATATTCATCAGCAACTACCATGCACCATATAGGCATCTTTAATCAGCAACATAAATGTCATAATGACAGTAGCGTGAACATCCTCATCATCAATAAGCAATGTAATATAAGAAAGTGTAGCATCAATCTCCCCAAGATCATCAACGCATGACCAAATATGCAAAGCTTCCAAGCATCACTAAGCAATTGTAGCAAAAGCATCAGATTATGCAATAGAGCTCTATTAGAAATTCCTCCCCTTGACCTCATGTCATGAAGGTTAGCACACTCTATCCATATATGGGAAGATCCACAATCTTGAAGCAACAATATCAATCTCGTGAACCACAACACAATAGGTAGCATATACAACATATGTGCAAACAAAGTGTACCTCCAGCATCACAAGCCATTTAAGTAGAATAGAATTGATCAGTGGCATAATCAACCAAAATAGCATACATATCTTCCTCATCAAGTGCATTAATATTTATCATAAATAATAACACACCATCCATAACTTCATTGTAGGCAACCCAAGCATCATTGATAACTCATGACATAGTGACAACAACACATATATTTTCAGTAGTGAATAAGGCTGATGACATTAGCAATAACCATGAAGTGATCATTGACAACATCATGTAATAAGGAGTGCTCAAGAGACCATAATGCCAACAATGAACCATTAAAAGCATAAAAGATTCTCCCCATGAACCTATGTGAACTCTTCATTACCAATTCTAATCACATTATATCCTTTATCAACAACAAAGAGACAGGTCAATTGTAGTAATAAAACTTTGCAACAATTCATCACTCATCACGAACCAATAATATTTCACACATTTCTAAAGAGAATTAAGGCATGATCAACAGATTATCCGTAAACTGTCATGGATATTCCATTAGACAGTTCATCACTGTAGATCTAATAATATTATAAATAAATTTGAAAATTCTACACTATTACAATTTATTAAACTTCAAGATTTGTAGAGTTAATTATAATTAGTGCATGCATGCGAATGGAAATTATGTAGAAAAGTAGAGAACGAAAAAATAATCACACACACACACACAAGACACAAGATATTTCCTCTGGGAAACCCTTTCGGGAGAAAACCTAATTGGAAGGTGAGGTCAGTTTGCTCTCTTTCTCTGTCTGGAAATATGGTTGCAGGTACAAAGAAGTAATGTATGTGGACCATGGGCTGCTACAGTGCATAGATCCTCTCTATGTGTTGTACCTCCTATCTCTCCTGGCTATCTTTATTCATCTATGGAACAAAATTCTCTCAAAAGAATGGAATGCATCTTCCTCCTGGTGGCCTGGTTATAACACAGCCCAATAGCCTACTAGTGGTTAAGTTTGACTATATAAAATCTGAACTAGAGTTACCAAATAGCCTCTTCTAGAGTAAATTACATCACAAACATATGGCTAGCCCATTTTCCATAAATAATTGGGGTCGATGCGGCATCCTCCTAAACTATAGGTGTGAAAAGAGGAAGGTCAACTTTTGAGTGGCATAGCTTTTTCATACAGACTCTGATTGACATGATTCTTGCACTGTTGGAAAGGTCTCTATGTGTAGAAAAGCATGAAAAGGTGATGCACTAAATAAAAAATTTGACCCCCAAAAAATGTCATTTAATTCCTCAAAACGCTCCCGAAAGGTTTTAGACCCTGTTTCACCAAACTAGGTCCCATCGGTAAAAACAGTCTTGTGAGTTTATTCCTCCAATTTTTCCACTCCAAATGCATCGAGATGGATGAAAAAAATATAATGATGCAATTCAGATGACATCTCCCCATTTTTGGAGGATTTTGGTCGCGAAAATATTTTACTGAATGAGGTGAGGAAAGTTTTCCTCCACCTTCTCTCTAGTGTACCATTTAGCTTTGCCTACAAGTTATCCCTTCAACCCAATCTTCCAAAGGTCGTGTTGCCCCTGTCTTGTAATTATGGACCTCTTCGAAAAAATTTATCTTCGGTAAACTCTGCCTAAGCCTCTGGTGTCAAATCCTCCACAGAAGGTAGGACCTGTTCATCATCTTGATCTAGAATGGAAGGCTCATATAGTTTCAAATTCTCTACATTCACAACTGAGTAAATGCACATATATGGTGGTAAATTGAGTTGATAGTTATTATCACCCACCTTTTCCAGTATCTCAAAGGGACCATATCTTAGAGCCTTGATTTTCTTGCCAGGCTCCTGTAGCCTCTCCTTGTTCAATTGTAGCCATACTCTGTCTCCCACCTTGAATGATTTCTTTGTTCTATGTTGATCATGCCTGGCCTTATACTTCTCCTATGACTTCTGCAGTGTTTCTTGTACCTATATATGGATCTACCTGATCTTCTCTATAAATTTTTCAACCCTCAAAGCATCTCCTGTAAGATCTTCCCTCACTCCTCCTTGCTTCCCATATGCAATATCCAAAGGTGAAGGTGGAAAATATCCAAAACAAGTCTCAAATGGGGACTTTCTTGTAGAAGTGTGGACTACTTTGTTATAAGAATTTTGTATATATACCATATTTTCATCCCAGGTCTTTGGATGCTTTTGGTTGTATCCCCTCAGAAGTTGCACCAAAGTCTTGTTCACTACTTATGTCTTCCCATCTATCTATGGATGGAATGTTGTAGATCTCTTCAATTTTTGTCCATCTTCTCCCATAATGTAGTACAGAATGCACTGAGAAATATTGTTTCCCTATCTGAAATGATGCTCCTTGGTATCCCAAAGAGCATCCAGATCTGTCTGAAGAATAATTTTGATGCTTCTTGTTTGTTGATGGTCTTTTCATAGGGAATCAGAACACATGTCTTGTGTAATCTGTTAACTACCATGAACAGGTAGTTATGTCCCTTCCTGGTTGTTGTTAACCCTCCCACAAAGTCCATGGAAATGATTTCCCAAGGATGAGTAGGTACAGGTAAGGGATGATATAGACCTTTCTTCCTATTGTTAGGCATGTTGGTACAACAAAGCATTCATCTCTTATGAACCTAGCTATCTTCTCTTGCTTCTTGGGCCAATACACATACCTTTTCAAGTTAACCATGGTTTTCCCTACACCAAAGTACCCTGCAACCTTGGAGGTGTGAGCCTCTCTAATCAGCTGCAAACGCTCACCTCTAGGAACACATAGCTTATCCAACCTATAGAGTAGCCCATCCTAGAGATGGTAGTAAATGGTGTTATCACCATCATGTGCATGACTCTAACTCTGTAACTGTTGATACACCTCCTTGAAGTCCTCATCTTTTGAATATGCCTCTTTGTATGAATCATGGGTAAATGGCTCGATGTGCATAAGAGTCCCCAAAGTTGTAATCTTTGATGTTTGTGGCCTTGAAAGAATATAAACCAAATTGTTTGGGTTTCCATTCTTATACTTGATCACCAAATGAAACTATTGTAAAACCCCATCCACTTGTAATGCCTAGTCTTCTGTAGCTTACTATGGGCCTACAAGTATTGCAACGGTTGGTGATCTGTGTGGATTATTGTCTCCTTTCCCATTAGATAGTGCTTCCACTTCTTCACAGCTTGCATCATGGCATAGAGCTCCTTATCAAAGTAGGGTCGTTAATAACTACCCCATGAAATACTTAAGAATGGTAGCAAACGGGCCTTCCACCTTGCATCAAGAGAGCTCCCATAACATACCCACTCGCATCTATCTCCACTTCAAAGGGTTGATGAAATTTTGGTAATTCCAGAACTGGTGCTTGATTGATCTTCTTATTTAGCTCCTTGAAAGCCTTTTGCTGACCTTTTCCCCATTGGAAACTTTTCCACTTACTATTATGGTATGGTGTAGTGTTGCTACAGCTGAAAATGGGGCTATGAATTTCCTCACGTACTATGTTTCCCTAATGAAACTCCTAACCTCAGAAACATTAGTAGGCACCGACCATTTCATGATGGCTTCCATCTTGGAAGTATCTATCTTCAGCTCTCCTCCACCGATCGCATACCCCAAATACACCAAATACTATTGTGAAAAATCACACTTATTTAGATTTGCTAGCAAGTAGTGCTTCTTTAGTGTTTCCAACACCTGCGTCAAATGTGAAATATGGTCCTCCCATATAGCACTATATACTAGTATATCATTCAGATAGACAATAACAAATGAATCTAGAAAAGGGCATTGTGCATCATTCATTAATCTCATAAATGTAGTTGGTGCATTACATTGACCAAATGGCATAAATAACCACTCATACAAACCTTTCCTAGTTTTGAAGGCGGTCTTCCATGTATCTTCTTCTTTGACTCGAACCTGGTGATATCCAAAATTCAAGTCTAGCTTGGTGAAATATTTTTCTCTCTGAAAATGATCTAGCAAATCGTCTATCCTAGGCAGGGGGTATACATTCTTGAGCATGATTTTATTCAATGCCCTATAATATATACACATCTTCCAAATCCCATCATTCTTTGGCACAATGATGATGGGTGACCCACATGGTGATGTACTCGATCGAATGACACCCTATTCTAGTAGTTCTTGCAATTGTTTCTTCACCTCATTTTCTTCTATAACATATTGCCTATATAGCCCAATATTTGGCAATGGGGAGTTTGGAAATAATTGGATCTTGTGCTCTACTTCTCTCTTAGGTGGTAACCGTTTAGGCTCTCGGAACACATCCTTGTATGCCTGTAACAACTAGTCCAATTGTTGTTTACGTTTCTTAGTACACCCCTCCAGGGATGCCTTACCTCTTATTGACTCCTCTTCATACTGACTTTCTCCTAAAAACAATAAAACATACTTCTTATTAGAATTGGTCAATTTCTTGACTTATTTGGCACTTACCAATGAAATTTTTGACTTGCCTTTGTGCGCATTGATGATGAACGATATTCCATCCTTGATGAGCTGGTACGGGTTATCTCTCCTCATGAATATTTCATCATGCATGTACATGTATAGACTCCAAAATACACCTCCACATACATCAATGGGAACCACATCCATATCTACTTCATCAATAAAATCAACACTGATATCAAATCTAATTTTTCACTATTTTGTTACCTTCACCTCTGCATCCTTATTTGCCCATCCTAGTGGATATAGGTTTGGATGATCACGAATTTTCAATCCCAACTTCTTGACCATCTATACTGCAATGAGATTCACCTATGATCCTAAGCCAAATAGACCATCAGTCTTTATCTTCTTGATCTGTATCTTTATATGGAATAATTTGGTCATTTCTTTCTCTTCTTGTTGCTGAAGGCTATTCATATTCACCTCCTTTTGCACCCATATCCATGTTGGAGTTTCTTTTAGCTTAGTTGATCGAATCGGTGGCCATGATATTCTTCTTCTTATTGTCTTTCTTGTTCTTCGAGTTTAGCTCTAGATGCAACTTCCAGCACTTCTCCTATGTATGGCCATCAATGTTGTAGTGGTTGCTAGGATATCTGAACTGGTGTGTTGTGGTTTTTGTATTTTAATCATTTCCCCCTTTTGGCTTCTTCTTCCCCTCCTTAGAAGCTTCATGTTTCTCCTTTTGCTTTGATCCACTTGATTGTGCTCTTTTCAGGACTATTGTCTCCAAGTATTATGCCTGTACACAAGCCTCGTCCACCGATTTGGGCTTCAACAACATCACTTTCTCACACAGATGGTAGTGCATACCCCCCAAATACTTGAGGAGTACATCTGGGTTATTTGGAGAGATACCCAGTATTATAGCCATCTTTCTGAATTATGTGGTGTACTCCTGCATGATTTGGCCCAACTTTTTCCTAATGTAATGCCACCGGATCGGCTGGTCCTCGACGTACCTAATGGGATAAAACTATGACTTAATGAGAGTTCTAAAATCCTACCACTTAGTCACTGGAGGCTCTCCCTCCAACCTCAGGTTTCCCATGTGGCTCTCCCACCAATTTAGTGCATGGCCCTCTAATTTCAACCATGCGAATGAGATATTTTTCCTTTGTCAATATGATGGACGTTGAAATCAAATTCTAGTTGTTGCAACCAGTGTTTCATCTTTAGAGTGTTGATATCACCATGGTATATCTTGATATCTACTTTTGCTTCCATTTTGAATGGGGATTGATTCACGACACTTGAACTGGATTGATCTTTTTTGGGTTCTTTCTTCGACTAGTTCTTTGTATCTTCGCATTCTCCCAATCCCCCTTATGATTTTTTCTCTACATTCGAACCATTATCTTATCTAAATATCCCTAGCTTATTTCTTAGGGCTACCATAAGGAGGTTTACATTGCAGCTTATATTCGCAAATTTTTATTCAAGCCACGAAAACCTCACCTCTGTAGGATCACAAGGTTCGTTTATAGATTTGTTGGCCATGATTAGGGTTTTACGATTTTCGACCCCACTGACCTAGATCCCCTGCAGATATCCACAAATTAATAAAGGAACCTACTTTGATACCAAATGATCTGTAAATTGTTGTGGATATTCCACTGGACAATTCATCACAATAGATCTAATAATATTATATTAAAACTCTGAAAATTCTACAATATTATAGTTTATTAAACTTCAAGACATGTAGAGTTAATTGTAATTAGTGCATGCATGTAAATGTAAATTATGAAAAAAAGTAGAGAATGAAAAAATAAGAACACACACACACACAAGATATCCTCTCTAGGAAACCATTTCAGGAGAAAACCCAGCTGGAAGGTGAGGTCACTTCACTCTCTTTCTCTGTTTGGAAATATGGCTGCAGGTAAAAAGAATTAAAGTCTGTGGCCTGTGGGATGCTACAGTGCACATATCCTCTCTTTGTTCTCTACCTTCTATCTATCCTAGCTATATTTTCTCAGTTATGGAACAAAATTCTCTCGAAAGAATGGAATGTCTCTTCCTCTTGGTGGTATGGTTATAACACAACCCGATAGCCTACTAGTGGTTAAGTTTGACTACATCAACTCTTAACTAGAGTTATAAAATAGGCTATTCTAGAGTATTTTACATCAAAAAAATGTGGCTAGCCCCTTTTCCATAAATAATGGGCATTGACGCAGCATCCTCACGAACTATAGGTGTGAAAATAGGAAGGTCAACTTTTTAGTGGCATAACTTTTTCATATAGACTCTGATTGATGCACTTCTTGCACCATTGGAAAGGTCTCTATGTGTAGAATATCTTGAAAAGGTGATGTGCCAAAGAGGAAATTTTGTACCCCAAAAAATTTCATGTAATGCCTCAAAATGCTCATGGAAGGTTTCAGACCCTATTTTGCCAAACTGGGTCCTGTCGGTAAAAATGGTTTCGTGAATTGATTCCTCCACTTTTTCCACTCCAAATGCATCAAGATGGATGAAAAAAAATATAATGATCCAATTCGGATCAACAAATTGCAAAAAATAAGTGTTAAACCAAAAATTCCAATAATGCACTAATGGAAGCATATGATAAGTTCCCCTAAATTTGTGCCACTTATTTATCACCACAAATAACCATACACAATTGTATAAGTCATGAACCAAATACATGACTTTCCTTCATGAGAAACATGTACAAAATGTAAAATATTGATTTTTCATAGCCAAATCCCCTTGAACATGTCATGTTTGTTCCTGATCACAGTCACTTCATCATATACAATATTAGTGGTATAATAAATCATCATCAAGATACACATGCATAGCTCCCCCTTGAGATCATACACCACTGATCATGTGGACCTTATAATCATTACCTGTTTTCCATGAGGCTATATACGTTACATTTAAGTTTGTAGTGTCTACTAGAAGGATGCATTAAGAACAAGGGACTGTAGTAGGGGTTATCTTCCCTTACTCTGAATCTGAAGAAGAAGAGTTAGACCTCTTCTTTCTGCCTAGATTCTTCTTTAGTACATATAAACTGTCTGAATTTATGAATTCGTTTGCTATAGTTTTTCCAGTATCTTCTTCTATCATTTTACATCTAGTTGACGTAAATATAATTACATGCCATTTATCATCTATTTTTCTTACACTTATAATGTTATCCTTTAGCCCATCAACCAGTAGTACATTAGCTACTTTTTTATTTTTAATATCAACATCAACATTACCCTTACCTAAAACCTTTGTATATGTACCATTTCCAAGAATAATCTTACCACTCTTGTCTTTAAGAGGGATGAATTTTTCCTTATTTCTAGACATGTGATGAGATCATCCTCCTATGAAAATTTCAACTATTGCAGCATCTGAAAATTATTCTTCTAACTATAAATTAATTAATAGTTTATTTTCCCACACAAACAATGAATAATTCACAACTACACTTTTCACCAAATTAAATTTATCAGAAGATAAACTAGAAACTAAGAAAATACCAGCACACACACATACAAATTCGACACAGTTATTTTTGGAGAAAAGTCCCCAAAAAAGTCCAACTTGGGAAAATTGGTGTAGCAGCTAAGGGTTTTAATTATTGAGCAGTAGTGAGAAATTATGAGTACAACTCGATGTTGAAATATGGAAATCCTACAGAGAAAAATAATGGAAAAAGTATAGTGAGGAAGTTTCCTCACCCCACAAGCAATTCAGGATCTAACTGCCAGCTCCAAGTGATCTATTCAAACAACTTCCGTGCAACCCCTGTGTTAGCCTCTTTATGGCTATTTTTTCCTCTCTGCAAGCTACTCTCCCGAACTGGAATATCTTCCTCCGCACTCATTGTCCATGCCCCTCTCTACCTCTGCTTCCTAACTTTGGCTCGAGCTCTTCCAACAACTATTGCTACTCTCTGGAAAATCGAACTGCTTAAGGAAATCAATCTCTAGTATGTGTTCTCCATCTACCCATCGACCTCCTTTTATAATCTCCAGTTAGGACTCCAATGGACAAGATTAAACTTTAATCGATGGTGAGATCATATTTGGATCGATCTGTGTGATTTTCTAGATTCACACCTTTCTCAATTAATATTGATTAATTAACCCCTTTTCCTAAGTTTAGACTTAAGAAATATTTAAAAATAGGCTAATAATCTAATTAGGACAGATCTAGGTGGAATTTCCAAAAACGATTTATGGGTTATGGATAACTCCTATGTTTTATCCCTTTCAGAATGTTTCAAGATTAGAGCACCTATGATGCTACAAAAATTAACACTCCCTCTCAGCGAGGAAGGTGTTCTAGTGTTGCACCATTGCTACAACACCGTGTCTTTGTATCACCCTTTGTATGTTGTTGATGTTTGGTCACTGACTAAGTAAATTCCATTACCCACTAACTAATGCACAACTCTGATGTCACATCTATGTTGTTGCTGACATTTTTGTAATGCTACCAACTCTTCATCTGCACTGTAACTCCCTCTCATATGTTGTTGCTACAACTGCAACTACTACAACTGAGAAGCATCCTAAATATTGAACCAATTGTGTCTTTGTGTTGCATATGTCTCCTCATCATCTGACTATTATTAGCCTCTACATTTTCCACTAAGGAATCTACATTGCTGCTGACTCTACTACAAAGCCTCCTTCTCTATTTTCAACACTACTATGCGCTCCTCAACACCTAAGTGCAACTAGTCTGTAATTGTCACTCTAAAGTATGATTATATCAGATGAAGTTGATCCATCTTGCTACTGAATACTATGGGCCCCTACAGGAAGGTAATTATCCATGAGGAGGAAACCTTAATGGATCCTTCCCAAACTTTGTGTTTCTCTAGTACTATAGCTCCATATCACCTCACCTCACTCCTAGAGGTATAACTGCAAACATAGTGAAATATTCCTCTAGCATGGAGGAAAATTTTCTATCTCTGCGGATGTTGTCACCTGGTCTTGCTTCTCCTACTTTTCCTTCTTCCTGAGAGGATCTTGGGTAATGTAGTGTCCAAACTTTCCATACCAAGCACTTGACCTTGGATAGGTCCTTCTTCCTCTTCATCTCCCCCTGTCCCTGATTTGGATCCTTTGATGATAGGACCACATTCTCCTCGTCTTTTTAACCCTTCACACCCTTGTTATTTCTTCCGATAATGGTGCTTTTTAACAAATCTCACCTCCAATCCTCTTGTTGTAGGTCGGACCACATCCTGTCCCATATAGGTAACGTGTCTTGACCCAAGATACTTTGGACAAAGACTTTCCACTCCTCTGAGACATTGTTTAATGCCAATCATACAAGCTTTGTCGATTGAGGTGCCTCCTTAATGGTTGGAAGTTGATCATGGACCTCCTAAATCCTGGTGAAGAAAGAGCATATGCCTTCACCCTTCTGCATCCTAATTCTCCTTAGCTTATCCCACAGGAAAATATTTCATTTCTCGGAAGTGTTATGATATAGTTGGATGAGAGCATCCCACATCTCCTTGGAAGTACCTTTGCCAGATATATGTGAAACTACATGGTCTCAGACTCCATCTAGGATCAACCGCTTCACCTTTTCCATCTCCTTCTTATATTGCTTTAGCTGATTTACATCATGAGGAACTACTACCACATTATCTACATAGGCTTTCAGGCCATGTTGATCCAGTAGGAAGGACATCCTAGCCTTCTAGATGACAAATTTGGAGGCTCCCTCCAATCTATCCTAATCTCTAATCCCAATTTTTGGCTTGTGGGGGCCTGACCTAGATTCAATGTTAATTAGCCAAACAAATCCCTACACTACTGGCCCTTTCAGCATCAGCCCACAAAGCGCAGACTGAAGTCTCACCCGAAGCAATATGGGGGGATGTTGTAACCAAGTTTCCACACCCTAAGATGGTTGTGATGTCATTTGATTCCCTCTATTCCTACCTTCGCGCAAGTCACTTCGCTCTAGGGCTTGCAAGACGAGCCCTTTATTCTGTCCTTTAATACTTTTGCGAAAGGGTATGATTGAACTTCATGCGCAGCCCTAGCCTACTGCTCAGGTAATTTCACGCTGCCATACTGTGTAGATTACCAAATTACTCTAAGTGACTTGCTTATCTTATCTAATAATTATAGTTATCACCGTAAACAGATAATCGTAATTGTGTTCAATTATTCAATGTAATTGCATTCATTCGTGCATCACATAAGCATAATAAAGGAAATTCATAAATACCATATCAAGATGCAATAACAGAACAAAGACACAGGAATTTCAGAATATCTTTCTTTATTAATATCTTCCAAGTGTTTACAACTCTGTCCACCCTGCGCACACAGCTAAAGGGGTCCGCGCACTCAGCTACGTACTTCTACCCTAGGCCTCTGTGCACTCAGCTATGGAGCCTCTACCTATGCTACAACCCAAGACTTGTACTTCTTACTTCAGAGCTATGACTCTCTTACCCTGGTATCTCCTTAAAACTACTTAGAGCTTAGCTCTTTTTATACAATCCAATGGTCCGCGGACCATGGGTAGATCTCTTATAGCCAACTTTAGTTTACAAAACTAAGGGCGGAATACCCTTTATGACACATAATACCTTCACACTCTGTGATCACAAAATGTGGAGTATTTACATTTTTATTACAAAATTTGACTCAAACATGGGCTTTTAGCCCCAGAAATTCCCTTGGGGGATCCCGCTCCCAACACCAGTTGTGGCCATCTCTAAATCTAGTCGAAAAATATCTCTCTTTACCGCTGCTTAATTATTGAGTCTATAACACGCACTCCTTTCTAGAGTGAGAAACTTTTCTCACAACTTCTTTCAATCTACAATTGGAAAATCAAAATTCTAGAAATTGAAACCCCTTAGAGAAATTATCTCTTTGTGTGCCTTTCTCTTCCACTCATCACTGGTTCCGCTACTAAAATCTATTGCAAAACCCTTTTGCACCCAAACAAGGAATATGCCCAACGAAAGTACTAGATTGTTGCTCCCTCTTCCTACTCGAATCACTCAAACTAGAAATCTTAATTTTTATGCCCACCTGCACTGAAAAATAAAACTTGCTCAAGAAACTCGCAATGCCTAGATTAGGCTCTACGCAACCACCATAAATTCATCATGTTGCTCCCTCTAAACAACGAATTTCTGCTTCCACTTCTGAGATTCCCCATCTGATCAAAATCGCTATGATACCATTTGAAAATTTCAACTATTGTAGTAACTGGAATTATTCTTCTAACTATAAATTAATTAACATTTTATTTTCCCACACAAACAACAAATAATTCACAGCTGCAATTTTCACAAAATTAAATTCTCTGGAAGATAAACTAGAAATTAAGAAAATATCAGCGCGCACACACACAAATTTTACATGGTTATTTTTGGACAAAAGTCCCTGGAAAAACCTGACTTTGGAAAATCAATGTAACAGCTAAGGGTTTTAATTATTAAGAAGTAGTGAGAAATTCTAAGTACAAATGGATGCTGAAATCTGGCAATCCTACGATGAAAAATACTAGGAAAAATCTAGTGAGGAATTTTCCTCACCCCACAAGAAATTTGGGCTCTAACTGCCAGCTCCAAGTGAGCCGTCCAAATAGCTTTTGTGTAGGCCCGTGTCACCCTAGTGCAATCCCTTGTACAATCTACATGAACTAACTGCTCCTCAAGCCATCCTATCTGCCACTAACTGAGAAATTGTTTCTCCAACCCTCTAGAACACTTTCCCAACCTCTGGAATTGAAACCTAGCTTCTCTCCAGTAAAATCAAATTGCCTCTAAAGGCTTATATGTAGCCTCTATGTCAGCCTCTCTGTGGCTATTTTTGCCTCTCTGCAAGCTACTTCCCAAAAATAGAATCTCTTCCTCTCGACTCATTATCCCTTCACCTCTTTGTTTTTTCTTCCCTTCTTTGGCCTGAACTCTTTTGGCAACTGTTATTGCTCTCTGTAAAATCGAACTACCCAAGGAAATCGAGCATGTGTTCTCCATCTACCCGTCAACCTCCATTTATAATCTCCAGTTGGGACTCCAACAACCAATTTTAAACCTTAATCGATGCCTGACACCATATCTGGATCGGTCCATGTAAGTTTCTAGATGATTTGCACCTTTCTTAATTAATATTGATTACTTAGCCCCTTTTCCTAAGTTTAAACTTAGGAAATATTTAAAAATAGGCTAATAATATAGTTGAGGCACTTCTAGGTGTAATTTCCATAAATTACTTCTAGGTTGAACACCTTTGATGCTACAAAAACTAACACCATTATCTATGTACCATTGATATTCTTCTTCAAATGTGCATAGATCAAGGCCACGCCTTACTTTTTCTTCTTCTTTCTGCTTTGTATAATGAGTGTTGGTAGATCCAACAAATTTCTTGTATTTCTATTTATTTTTTTGTCTAAATTAATTCATGTACTTGTTCCTGCATTATTTTTCTACATGCCCAAAATTGTTACAATTATAACATCTTACATTACTAGAGAAGGGAGCAAAAGAATATTTATGTTTCGCATTCCCCCTATTGCAATCAATATATTTGTGACCAAACATGTTGCAAGTAAAACAATATCCCTTAAAGAAGCCTAAGTAATTAGATGTCGATGATCTTCCTGTGAATATGCTTCTACAATTGGCTATAAAGTGTCCAAAGTTATGAAAAATAAAACATTCAATGTCATTGTTCAAAGGAAAGAATCAGTTATTGTTTCTATTATATTTCCTTTGAAATTTTTATTTCTCTGGTTGTCGGTTCGGCTGACTTCTTAATTCCTTACTATGTTTTTTCAAAGTTTTCTTTGTTAACCTCATGATTTCTTGCACAATCTTATGAGCTAGACTCTCCTTTCTCAGAATCATGAAAACTAAGACCAGATTTAATAGAGGGAGACATTTTACTATTAAGAAGGTTATCTAATATCTTTGAGCTATCTTAAAACCTCAATTGCTTATCCTTTTTTGCTAGCTTTCCTTCTAGAATAATTACCTCAACCTATTTTTCTCCTTTTGTCTTTTCCATTTGATTTCTCAACTTGATGATCTCTCCCTTAATCACATTTTCTTGTTCTTCAAATACTTGAAGTATCTCCTCATATCGCTTGTTTGATTTTTCAAGATCATATTTGAGAGAGATAATCTTTGCTTCTAGTCCTTCGCAATAATTAGTTATTTCTCTAAGCTCTTTGATTGTTGCATCTTCTTCATTTCTTGTTGCCTCCTGCAAATTTTGAGTTTATTTCTTAATGAAGCTACTTCATCCTCCAAACTTTGACATTGATCTTCCCTTTCCTTATACTTCTTTCTCATTCCTTCTTCAATTTTCTTTCCTTCTTTCAACTGGGTTTTTAATGTGACAATATCTTCTTTGTAGCACACTCCTTTACATAAAATTGTTGCAATAACTTTTATTGATCTCTATTTTCATTTTTGATCCTTTTAATCTCTACTTCTAGGGCCATTATTGTTTAATCTACTTTTTCTTTAGAATGATTAGTTTCACTTTCACCCATGAGCACAATTTTTGTAGAATCATTATCATCATCACTACATGAGCAAGGGAATGGAATATCACTTATACAATGGTCATCATGTCTACAATTAAAACAAAACCTAGTACCTAATAATTCCTCTTCATTATCTTCACAATCTTTTCCTTCCTTGATCAATGAGAGAGGTCCTTGATTTATGATTGCAAATTCATCCCTATAACTGCTACAGTTTTCTTGACTTTGCCTCTTCCTTTCTGTGTCCTTCTTCTTTTTCTTCTTTCCCATTGTCCCTGATCCACTCTCAAGCATGTTAATCAAGGTTTTCATTGATGTCAATATGGCATTGGCCGAGATGGAAAATATTCTTGAGATGCCTGGTTCCATATGATGATGTCATGACACTTGTTTAACAAGGATGCCATTAATTAATATGTCAAGCCACTAATGAAGAAGTCTTAAAGAAGTTCCAAGTGCCAAATTCCAATCATGTTCCTTATTTGATGATCTATACCTTAACCCTCGATGACATATGGAAGACTACACTTGATAAATGACCACACTTGACGATGGCACTTGATGTGGTCTTGATAACATGGTTGGAAGAATAGATGATGACATGGAAGATCTCATTTGATGGTTGGAATACTCCCTTTGAACTTTCCTAATGATGCTACACTATAACATATCGCTGCACCATTATGTGATGACATGTATGATACACTCATTGTTCAACAATATCATGAGGACATGGATGTCCTACATGATCCTATGATGATAAAGAAGCTAAACAATGGAGAAGCCAAACAAAGAGAAGTCATATTGTCCTAGTTAGCTTCTACACTAAACAATTTGAGGATAGTTTTAAAGAAAAATAAAATTGAAGATCTTGGAGGCAACCTTTCAACATGGTACCTAGACCATCTGAAATAGTACTTTTTCCTCTTTCCAATGAGCCCTTATTTGACCTAAAACTCCTATTAGTTTGTGAGATATCGATTTTTCAAGTTTAAAATATATATTTCTGATATTGAGGTAACTTACACTTAGATATTCATGTCGGCCTACCTCTAGAAAGACATGTCCATTCAATTAAACGTCAAACTCATATAAAAATAAGATTTGAAACATTCATTTGAGCAAGAATTTTTGGTGAAGGTATCTCAGAAGAGAAGGAAAATGTGCAAGAGGTCGAGGAAATGAAGAATACATGACTAAGGAAGAGCTTAAGGTTGAAAATAATGTCTAGAATATATTTGGGATAATGGACCTCTACAACTCTATAATTTCAGGCCCCTGCAACTCTGTAATTTCAAACCCCTGTGACCTTGATTGCAGACCTCAGTTTTTGCAAACCAAAGTGAATACTAAGAAAAGATTGATAGGTCTCATTGAAGAATACATTGGGATCTGTGAAGTATAACCAAATACATCTTGACGAAGCGAAGTTGAGGGTTGGAGGCCAAGAGGTTGGAGCCTCAAAAGTACAAGGTTGGTGCCTTGGAATATAGGTTTGGAGCCTTAGAGGATCGGAGTCCTCATGAAACTAGGTCGGAGCCTGAACCAAATATAGAGTTGGATCCCTTGAGGTTGGTGCCTCTAAGTTGACAAGGTTGGAGCCTTGGAAGTCCGAGGCGGTGCTTGGAAAAATACATGTTGGAGCCTGGGAGATTGAAGATTAGTGTCTTCATCTAGGATTGGTGCCCTATATATATTGTACTTGATTTATTGTAAAGAAGTAATTAATAAAATATTGTATTCTTATTTTTCATTTTGTGTTCTAAATATAAGTAATCTAACTGGTAAAAATAACAATTGAAAAGAAATAATTATTCACGCCCCCTCTCAGTATTTCTAACAATTGGTATCAGATCCAGTACCTTCACTCAAAGCCTAGCATCTTGAAGGATGATCCTTTGAACACAAATGGAAAATCCAAGGAAGAAAGCCTCTAATCCTCCTAAAGATGTCTCTTCCTCAACCATGAAAACTGAAGACAATCAAATTGAGAAAGTTCCAGTATTCAATGGAAACTTTGATGTATGGAAGGTAATAATGGGAAATTTATGAATGGATCAAGGCATTAGAGTATGGGAATCAGTTATTATTGATAGCACAATAGATGATGAATCCAAGGAGTACAATACAAGAGAAATGAAGACAATTTTGAATGGGCTACCAAATTCTACAAAGGAAAATTTGGAAAAAAGTCAGCAAAAGATATATGGGACAAACTTCATGACCTTCACTCAAAAGGAGCATTGACCATGACCTCTAGTCAAGAAGATGATGGAAAGCAAGAAGGAAAACCATAACCCATCAAGGAATTTGAAAGTAAGAATGATGATATTAAGGCAAAAGAAGACCTGGAAGAAGAAGAAAGAAAATAAGGCTTTGAAGAAGATCTCCTGACTAAACTTATAACTGCCATGGAAGAGATTAAGAGTCTGAAAAAGGAAAATGAGGAACTTAAGAAGAAAGCGCAAGATGGTGACCAGGATAAGACAAGGAAGGAAGTTGACCTTTTCAAGCTTCAAGTACAAGAAAGAGATGAGGAGCTCACCAAGATTAAGGAGGAATTTCATCAAAACAAAAGAAAGCATCATGAAGAATTAATATCCATGAAAAATCAATTGGATAGGGAAAATAAAATGGAAGAAACTTTGTCAAGCCACCTTGAAAAAAGACTCAAGAGTTTAAACAAACTTGAAACAGAGATTGGTCAATATAAGGAAGAGGTCTCCTCCCTTAGATTTCAACTAGAAAAAGCAAGGAAACAAGCACAAGGAGCTAAGAAGGTAATTCCAAAGCTTTGGCATGCATAGAAAGACAAGTTGATGAAGCAGAAAATGAGAGAAACACCATGACATGCCAACTAGAAGAAAAGGATGATGACATCACCAAGTTAAGATCAGAAATCACTTCTCTTAAGGCCCAATCATGTGAAGCAACCAAGATGAATGAAGAAATGGAGATCATACTATCAAAGAAGGATGAAGAATTTAAGAAAATGAAGGAGGAAATTGTCTTTCTGAAAAAGGAAGTTGACTTGTTGAATAAGAACTTGAAAATTTCTCGAACCTTATATGGAATCCTAAATCATCAAAGGTCTCCCCTTGATAAATCAGGTCTTGGATATGCAGGTGAATCCTCAAGCAATAATGATGCAAACCCTAATGCTTCAAACAACAAGGATGTGAAGAAGCCTATAAGAAATAATGATCTTCCAAATTCCAACAAAGGCAAGGAGAAGAGTCAAGACAACTATGGAAGAAATCCTACTCCAAGGAGACTTGAAGATGGTGTCAAGAATACAAGAGGCAATGGATATCATCAAAGAATCCCAAGGCAAAAAGACTTCAGAAGTACATCAAGGAAATTTTCATCTCCTAGGTGCCAAATTATATTTCTTGGTTATTTCTATTCTTGTACAAACTTTGGGCACATGGAAAAAGATTGTAGTGCATATCACAAAGACAAATATAATGGTCCCCGTAAATCTCCTAGAAGCAAGTTTGCAAGAAGAAGTCATGATTACTCATTCATAAACAAGATGGAGTGCTTCAATTGCCATAACATTGGACATTTGGCATGTGATTGTACCTTGACTTGGGTCCCTACACAAGCTAGAACCATGACAACCAAGCCAAAGAAGAAAGTTAGAAGTATGAAGAAAGAAGAAAATTGGATCTAAAAGTCTCTTGGACACTCTGGCCAACAAAACATGTTGTTTATTTGATGAAGACATCCTTGATATTCCAAGTATTTGATGGTGAGACTCTACCAAAAAGAGATCATGCTTACAGTTAGGGGGAGCTTATGATTCTTAAACATTCTTGCAGAAGTTATCCGTGAATGGACCCTATGAAATCCTTGATGAGTCACAAATGGAAAATCATCTTGTGATAGATCATCTCTCAGTAGAAACTCCATTGAAGAACATGACCCCTTACTCATTCAATGGACTATCATTGAGGATCTCTTCCATTTGATCACTAAGCAAGTAGTCTTTCTTGAGGTAGAGAAGTTCATGCAGATAGGGGGAGTTGGTCCATCACATGAAGAAATGTAGACACATCTTTCATGGACCACATTGCTAGAATGAAGAGCATCATGATAGGGGGAGTGACATACCAATAAAGAACTACTATTCATGAAGAAAAGAAGTAACTTGACAGGGGGAGTACTTGGGCACCCCGTTTTCCGTTGATGTCGAAGGGGGAGATAATGTTGGAAGGGAAAGAATATTTCCATCAATGAAAAAGGGGGAGATTGTTAATCAAGGTTTTCATTGAAGTCAATATGGCATTGGGCGAGATGGAAAATATTCTTGAGATGTCCAGTTCTAGATGATGATGTCATGACCCTTGTTTGACAAGGATGTCATCAATTAATATGTCAAGCCACTAATGAAGAAGTCTTAAAGAAGTTCCAAATGCCAAATTCCAATCATGTGCCTTATTTGATGACCTAGATCTTAATCCTTGATGACATATGGAGGACTACACTTGATGAATGAACACACTTGATGATGGAACTTGATGAGGTCTTGATGACATGGTTGGAAGACTAGATGATGATGTGGAAGATATCATTTGATGGTTGGAAGACTACCTTGGAACTTTCCTAATGATGCTACACTATAACATATCACTGCACCATTATGTGATGACATGGATGATACACTCATTGCTGGAAACTATCATGATGACGTGGATGTCCTACATGATCCTATGATGATAAAGAAGTTAAATAATGGAGAAGACAAACTATCGAGAAGCCAAGAAAAGAGAATTCATATTGTCCTAGTTAACTTTTGTACTAAACAATATGAGGAAATTTTCAAAGAAAAATAAAATTGAAGATATTTGAGGTAACCTTTCAACATGGGACCTAGACCATCTGAAAGAGGAATTTTTCCTCTTTCCAATGAGCCCTTATTTGTCCTAAAATTCCTAGTAGTTTGTGAGATATTGAATTTTCAAGTTAAAAATTATATTTATGATATTGAGCCAACTAACACTTAGACATTCATGTCATCCTACCTCCAAAAAGACATGTCTATTCATTTCAACTTTAAACTCATATAAAAAGAATATTTGAAACATTCCTTTAACCAAGAATTTTTGGTGAAGGTATCTTAGAAGAGAAGGAAGAGGTACAAGAGGCTGAGGAAAAGAAGAATAAAGGACTAAGGAAGAGCTTAAGGTCAAAAAGCATTTATGGAATATCTTTGGGATAATTGACCTCTGCAACTCCATAATTTCGGGCCCCTACAACTCTGTAATTTTAGACCTCTGTCACCTTGATTGCAGACCTCAATTTTTGCTTAAATAAATCTTGAATTTATTCTATTGGAATAGACTTAATCTTGGCAAACAAACCACAGTCTCCTGCACTAAATTTCAGCCTCATATACAGTGACCTAAAGCAGCATTTTTGTATCATTTTGGGAAGATTTTTTGGGATTTGGATCAGTCTTTTAAAGTAGATTTTGAAAAATCTTGGAACAAACCTATGGTAGATTTTTGAGGGCATCCTTGAGAAGTCCTATACAAGAAATTAAAGATTTTTTCAAAGTAGTCCTGAAGATACACTTTTGTAGTAGTATTTGTAAAGTGGATTTGGAATTGTGAAGAGATCATCTTGGACCACTAAAGAGAAACCTTGGTGTAGAATTTAGATCAGACTTGAGACATCTACTAAAGCCGTCTTTGGAGGTCACCTATTTGAGATCTTGAAGGATTTTGGAAAGTGCTTTTGAAGTTGTTTTAAAACCATTTTGAAGGCATCTTTGGGAAAAATCATTGGAGAATTCCTTGGAAGACTTGCTACAAATTCCAGACCTTGAAGACCTATTGCATACCTTGAAGAATCTTTGAAAAAGACCTAAAAGTGATTTTGTGGAGATTTTGGAGCACTCTTAAAGATAATACTAAAACCCTTGTTGAAGCATCATTTGGAGCCAATTTTTTAAGCAACCTGAAGAGAAGTCTTGTGGGCCCTGTGTAAAAGCCTTTTTGAACAGTTTGAAGAACACATGTAGAAGAAGATGGTGAAGACATTCTTGAAGACATTGTTGAAGACTCCCTTGAAAAGATTTTGAAGAAGCCCTTGAAAATATTTTGAAGAGGCTTAGAGCAAGTACAGAACTAGGGTTGCTCATTGAAGACACATTGAATATTTTTGGAGATCATTGGAGACTATGATATCATCATGAGGTAACCTTGGAGATATTTGTTTGGGTGACATGAAGAGCAGTAGCGATACCTTCTAAGAAAACAAGGTTGTCATTGATGATGTAACATAGAGACCAAAGTGAATACTAAGTAAAGATTGATAGGGCTCGTTGAAGAAGACATTGGGATCCATGAAGTATAACCAAATAAATCTTGACGAAGTGAAGATGAGGGTTGGAGCCCAAGAGGTTGGAGCCTCGAAAAGACAATGTTGGTGCCTTGGAAGATAGGGTTGGAGCCCTAGAGGATCAGAGTCCTCAAGAAACCAGGTCGGAGCCTAAACTAGATAGAGGGTTGGAGCCTTGAGGTTTGTGCCTCTAAAATGACAAAGTTGGAGCCTTGGAAGTCCAAGTCGGTGCTTGGAAAAACACAGATTGGAGCCTGGGAGACTGAAGATCAGTGTCTTCATCTAGGATTGGAGCCCTATATATATTGTACTTGATTTATTGTAAAGAAGTAATTGATAAAATATTTTATTCTTATTTTTCATTTTTTGTTCTATATATAAGTGATCTAACTAGTAAAAATAACAATTGAAAAGAAATATTGATTCACACCCCCCCCCCCGCCCCCTTAGTATTTCCAACAAAGAAATTAAGCTTATACTAGAGCAACCTGCTCGAATACCAATTGTTAGGAAAAATACTAGGGGGTGGGGGGTGGGGTGAACCAATATTTTTAATTCACTCTAACTTTTAATTTCACATTCAGAAATATGTATGCTAATATTATTCATGTAACCCACATGTGTACGCAACTTCAGTGAAATAAAACCATATATATAAAGTTTGCTTAATTTTCATACTTTCCATCAGATTATTAACTTTACCATTGAATTATTAATTCATTAGTCATTCAGTATGTAGTAAAGAGAAATAGAAAATAGATGAACCACAACACATGATAAACACATCAACACATGAGAACACTGGGATTTTAGGTGGAAACCCAATGTGGGAGAAAAACTTTGTTGATGTCGTCTTTGTCTTTTTCTTTTATTATAAAGAAAATATTCATTACATCTTCTACTAGCACAGACTCTTACCAGTATGCAAGCACCCACTTGTAGGAGGCTACAACCTACACTTGTTTTCCAACACCCACTGGAAGGGAGCTACAACCTCCTGATCTCGTTTACTAGCTCCTACCAAAAGGGAGCTCCTACCCCCTCACTAAAGGCTACAACCCTCAGCACCTCATGGACCAAATTTCATAATATTTCACAGTGGAACCACACCAATACTAAACCCAAAAGAATATACCAAACTGAATATTGAATCACAAAATCTAAATCACTGAAGCACTGTAAACCAATTGAATCACTGAAACATCAAGCTAATAAATACTAAACCAACCACTACAACGAGATCAAAACAATGCAAAACCAAACCATAATAGACACAAACCATCATGATCAATACATCACTAAAAGATAGAATCAAATACAACATAACTCATAAACTATAAAGCAGTAATTCAAACCCTGACCAGATTTAACTCAAAATATATATATATATGTGTATGTTATTACAAAGACATACGTACATACACACTTATCATGTGTTAAACCTACATATATATTTCAATATACTGAACATATTATAACAAAATTTATGTGTGACAATATTGAACCAAATCCACATATGTACGCAACCATACTAAAGAAAACATGTGTACAAATCTTTTCTACAAACCACAACATTTGTCAATCCCAGATCTCATCACACATGTTGTTACAGTCACACATCCCTGAATTCATATCATACAATTATCATAGCTATAGATCTGATATTGTTTGTTAGAAACATAAACATATCAGGAAAGTATATTCATTAGTCTTCACTACATTTCCAGATCTATGAGATCTGGGCCATCTCCTTGCTCACTTGTGTACAATTGTTCCCAATCAAATCACACATGAATAAACCATTATTTGCACACTTATCTCCTTGATTTCCATCTCCTTATATAGCTTTTATCCTTGCCAATATTTTTAGGACCCCATATTGTCTATTTTTGACCTTCTATTTTGCCATAATATTACCCTCTTCAACCCATAGTTGAAAGCCTTTGCTAGTGTTTTGACTTAATCATTCCAAAGGTATATAGTAACTCTCCTCATTGCTATATGTTTAATTATTCAAAACATAATCATGCTATCTTTATAATTGATCCTTGAAGTTGACTAAGTTGCTGAACAATTGTTGAAACTACCTAAAGCTGGCAGGACCATATTTTGCAGTTACTGAAACAGTGGAAACAGAACGAACCTCGAAGCTGAAACAGCAAGGACAGCATGCGAACCTCGAGGAGACAGTTGAGATTTGCGTATCAGATCTGCAATAACAAAGGAATCCGATTGATTATTGAATAAATGGTTACATTGGTCATAACGTTCATGATCCACATTACTGTAACAACATTCTGTTAACGGGAACTGATTTCCCTATTTTTGTACAAAGGGTTGAACTAGAATGTATAATGAAAATCTTTTGTAATAGATGTCTCCTCTATAAAGAGGAGACATCTACATTAGAGGGGGGATAGAGAGGATGAACAAGCTGTAACACAGGAATTGTAGTGGAAGGACGAGATTGAATCTTTCTTGTAATATGGTATATTGACAGATGAATAAAGTTCTGTTCTGAGTATTTCATCTTAGTTTCTGTGTCCTGGGGAATCTTGTGAGAAGGACAGGGCCCACCTTCATCACAAGATTCACCCATCTTCTTTCTGTTGTGTGTTGTGTGTGATTTCTGTTCATACCTTATTCACGAGTATTGCTTCTGATGATATTTTACTTTTGCTAAGACTCTGTTTTTCTTTTAATCGATTGATGCTGTATATGAGTGCCTCACCAGTGACTAGGATTTACAGATTGTATTGGCAAACTGGATAACAGAGGCAGGTGTTGAATGTTCCTACTCTGGGGATAGGGTCTTGATCCTTTGTTGCAGGACAACCATCACTTCCTTTTGCAGATTTATTCTCTTTAATTAATTATTTGTTCTTATTCCATTCCTGCAATAGACTATAACTACTGTAACACAGAGTAAGGGTTTAACAGAGAATGAATTGTTTATACTACAACTTTTAATGCTATTAAAATCGAGTACATACAGTACGTAGTCACCTTTGAAATAATCAGACTTTCCTGGGTTGACAATTTATGTGGCACTCGACTGTTTAATTAATAAACAATTAAAGTGACCAACATTTTGGCACCGTTGCCGGGGAAGGCGACCGAAGATTTTAAAAGTATTAACGATTTTCTTTTAGAGATGTAGGATGCATGAGAGGACGCAGGAAGGCTAACCTTACAGGCAGCAAGGGCAAAGGAGGAGGAAGAAAAACTTTCATTGACGATATTATTTCAAAAGCTGAGACATCCCAGAGGTTAAGCTCTCGAAGGCCATAGACCCAACACTCTTTCCAAACAGACTATCAGACGGAGGAAGTAGTGGGACCGGAGAGGGTTATAGAACCATCAGAATATACTGAGGAATTGGTGGAAGAAGTCGAAGGACCAGTAGAAAATATTGAGGAGCCAATAGAGGAGACTAAAGTGGAGGAACCAGTGCAGGACATTGAAAGTCCAACAGAAAACACCGAAGACAGGGCAAGCGCATCAGGAAAATAACTAATGGGGGATAACAATGAAGGACTTTCCGGTGGAGGTCAAAGAGGAGAAGGAAGGGGAGAGAATTCTCTCTCCACCCTAGTGTTAACACCCAGGTTGTTCCCTATGACTCCCAAGGGAATACGACCGGGGTAACCACTAACAAATCTTTGGATCACAGTTTCTAGCCAAACTGTAATCAGAGAGGGCTCTCTCTTTATGATTTGTCTTTGTTATGATGGTGTTTTAGGCTAGGTATTATGTTCAGGTTTTGGTTTATGTTTTGGTTGAAGGATTTCTTTCAGGGCTTAAGATGTAGCGTTTAGAGAGTAATATATCATTGGGCAATGGAGTCTGGAGTTGTGAAATGCTTTGAAATGCAGGCTTGGTGGTGTTCAAACTGGAGGGCCGATTGTGTATCTCAGACAAACAAATTTAACTTGAATGGTGAGGTATGTCAGCCAACAGAAAGCAATTAAGAATTTTCTATTAAGCTGGTGAGGTGAAAGTGAAATACGTTACACAGGAGCAAACTTGAATTCCTGTGACGAAGGTCACTGTGAAAGATGTATTCTGAAAGTGCAGCAATTAAGAATTACACTTATCAAGAGTACAGCTGAAGAAAACATTCATTAACAACACAGATTGAACTCAGGGTATTCATTGAATAAATCCTGAAAGTTATTCTTTTTCCCTGTTGCTAAATATTCGAAATTAGAAACATATATGGATCAAAAATACATAACAGAGAGAGTTACGGAGACTTATTGTATTATGTGATACACAGGAATCCAGCAGTTTCAACAAACACCAGAAGGCATTCAACACCTCAGAAATCCGAGAAATTCCATCACTTTCTTTATTAAACTTCTGAAAGGATTACAGCATAAGAACTTCTTCAGGAGAAATCAACAACAACCCTTGCAAACTCATGCGAAGGGGACTTTATAGGAAAGCTTACACAAAATATCTCAGGCATTGAGTCATCTGAGGGAGAAATATCTTCATTACTTTGTTCAGAAAGTAGAAAAGAAGTTATTACAGCTTTGAATGCAACATAAATGCTCTTTAAGTCTGTCAAAGGATATTTTGACCTTTGGAGGTCACTGAGTCGGTTGAAACACTTTGCTTTAATGCTGATAAATGCGCTTTTGGAGCTGCGCTGCTGTAGCTTCTCGGCCTGGACACCTGTAGCTTTATACTTTGCTTTTTTGGCCGAAATTTCTGCTGAGTTGGCTCAGCTTTAATCTTGAATGTATGCTGATCTTTTTAAGCTGTCCTTTGCTCAACAATTTATATTTTCAAAAACAAAATTTGGTGAACTGCTCACTGTCTATAAAATTCTCTGTATTGCATCTGTCCACCAGTCTTGCGTAGGGAGTTGATGCCAGAGAATTGCATCCATAGTCTCCTCTGCCTTTGTATATTTGAAAAAATTGGGAGCCACCTCAAACAAGTGATTGATCTCATGCATTATAAAAAATAGATGTTCTACCTTGTTGTAGATAGTCTGTCCTGTAGCTGGCCCTGTTTCTTCTGAGTTGCTGGGCTTCTCATTGATTTCGTTTGTGGCAAATGCATTCACTCTTTTGGCATACTGCTCATGAATGAGCAGTCTCCCTGCGCTGTTCAGTAAGCTAGGGAGTCCTCTGTTTTGCAGCACCAGGAATTTATCCATGAACCTCTTCACCTCTTTCTGCATGTCTTGGGTTCTTCTATCTAATGTCTGCACCAAATTTCTCAATGTGAGAACCCTTTTGATCGACTGAATGGTCTCAGTTCTGTTGGGAATTCTCATTTTTGCCAACTGAGTACTTGTTTTATAATTCAGCACATTGATCATCCTGGTGGCAACTTCAGGCATGTTGCCTAGAGCAGCCCTTGACTTGTGAATTTCAGCTTGTGCTCTTGGGATGAGTTCTAGCTGCTCATGGATTGTCTCTATATACTGCCATTGGTCAGTAATAGACTGGCCAATGTTGGCCCATAGCATTGCCTTAAGCCCAGCTATAACTTTATCTAATTTGAGCTCATTTTCCAGCTCTTTGATCTTGTCTTTAAGGGCTTTGATTTCCCTGCCCTTTTCTGCCACTTCTCTCTTTGATTTATCATGCCTGTCATTTACCTTGGCTAACTTTTCCCTGGTCTCATTTAACTCTGTCATTTGAGCTTCCAGGATTTGGATTTCATTCTTCAGCTTTTGCATATCCAGGCTTTGGGCCTGCTCTGTAGTTGTTGGCGCTGCTGAAGTAGATGTTGCTGTCTGTTCAGTCTGTTGAGGAGGAGGAGCAGTGATAGGAGAAGTTTCCTCAAGATTGATGATCTAAGGAGGAGGCTGAGAGGTCTGACCCTCTTCTCTTTGTTTCAGTGCTATCTGCAATGCTGCTTGTGCGGCCTCTGATTCTCCCAGCTTTTCTTGTGTTTGGAGGAGCTGCTTGTAGAGAGATATGAGCAGATCTGTGGCATCCTGCTCATGTCTCTGCTGAGCCACTTCATCTGTTTGAGGGTGAATTGTGGCTGGAAGTTTAATCTTTCTCCTCAAAGCTGCCATGTCTGCATCCCTCAGCTTTAGTATCTCTTGTATGCCCTTGATATCTTTGGGATCATGCCCAATCTCTATGATGATATCCTCTAAGGACCTTATTCTGTTGTCCTTTGCCTGAGATGATGCTCTCTCCAATTCTAGTTGAGAGGCTGTATTATTAAGGCTATTCTGTAGCCTGTAGTTATCCAATGTTTGGTCTGCTAAGGAAGCATAGACCATTTCACCTGTTTGCTTGTGCAGTTCTATCTTATCCATTGGGTGGATATCTTTGGCAAGGACTTCCAGGTTAGTCCTTAAGTAGTCAGAGGCAGATTGGGGCTGCACTGCTGTTGGCTTAAAATGACTCATGATCATTTTGCCTTCCTGCACATCAAAGGCAGACATGAGTCTTTGTTGATTGGTGGGAGCCATGTTTAACAGATGGTTATACAACTGTATCCTGATGGGCTCATTTCTCCTCTTAATGTCTATAAATTGCTGCTTGATGCTCTTTTCTCCTTCCCTTTGCTGGCTGGAGGAGCTGACCTCTCCTCCCATAGTTCTGTCCTGTTCCTGCTGGCAGGAACTGGCTGAAGCTTCTCTGCTGGGTGGGCCCATACCAAAAGATTTCCCCATTGGCATCTCTTCTTCTGAGAAGGGATTGACTCTCTGTCTTTTCTCCCCATGAGTTGCTGATGTTGTAAGGGGAGTCTCTCTGTCCCTTTTTCTAAAAATAAATGTATCCTCCTTTTGAGGAGTTTGGAGGATTGATGCATCAGGTGAAACTTCTTGCCTTGGAGGCATATTTTGTTCAGTGGTCTTGGGGTTTTCCACTGTTTCTTCTTGCTGGGCAGGCTGTTCCTGCCTTTGTTCTTTCTGTTGTTGCTGTTCTTCTTGCTGCTGCCCTTCTTGCTGCTGTTCCATCTCTTCTTGTTGCTGCAGCAATGTTTCCACTTGCTCTTCTGTCAAAGGAGGTGGCTGTTCCACCTGCTTTTCTTTGCCTTTGCTGGATGTCTGTGCAGTATTCACGGCAGCTTGCTGATGTGTTGTTGACGATGAGGTGGCTGCTCCGAGTTGCCTTCTATATGAGAGGGGAACCTGTGCACAAGTTTCCAAGTCAGCTTGTTTTTGAATATTTCTAGCCTCTCTTTCTAGCAGCTCTTCATCAGTAAATTCCTCTTCTAGGGTGCCCTCTGTCCATCTCAATGTATTGGCATACTGCTCAATCTCTGGCAGTCTCATATGTGCATAGGTACCCAATTTGTATTTTACTCTTCTGAGGGAAACAAAATGATTGGGGTCATAGGGTTTCCACTCAAAGCTAGTTTGCAATTTGAGAGCCTCTAGGATATCATTTGCCTCTTTCCATCCCTCTTCTCTTTTATTATATAGGAAAGGGCCCATCTGTCTCCTTACCTTCAGCTGCACTTTCTTGTTCTTGCTTTGGAAGTGGTGGCAGTCAGCGTTTCGAAATTGCCTAAAGTATTCTAAGGCAAAAAGTCTCATAGGGACATACCTGGGCAACCTATAAGGCTTCAACTCACAACCATATATTCTGATTACTGTGTGGTGTTGGTAGAAGTACCAATCACCAATGCTGTATTTTTTAGAGAGATGGAGAATTCTCCTCATGTCATCAGTTAACCTTGGAGGAGGAACACCATACAATAATGTCATAGCTGGATGAATGAACAAGTCTACGAACTCACAGTATGTGTATGGTGACACAGGGCTGCTGTGAAAAACTGAGGTCCAAAACACAACTGACCTTGGATTCCCCTGGGCATTAACTTTCTTCAAGGGAATTGGGAAGCTGTCTGGTTGATAAAACAAGAGTAGATGGTAGATGTATGAAGAGTATCTAAACAATCTCTCCCTTTGCAGATTCATTAGCTGCTCATGGATCTTGTCTGCAATGTATGTGGCATAGTCATAATGTACAACTGGAGGCTTTCCGGGAGAGAATATAGACAGCATTGCCATTATACTATCATCCACATCCTCAATTCCCCTGAACCCTAGGACATAGTTGATCAAGTCCACCAGCATTCTGCCCAAGTCATTCAAGTATGGATATCCAATAGGAGGAGTTCTGATGGCTTCAGAGCCTGGTTGTATAAACAGCTGATTAATTTTGATGATTTGATCATTTGACAACTTGGTCCCCTTCTTTATCAAATTCTGCATGTAGAGGGGGGTCAATGATTTAGCAGTGTGGAAATGCAGCATCTCATTTATGCTCTCTGGGGTGATATGGAATAGAATTGAGCCTGTGGGGCTGAGAACAGCTCTTTGGCATGGATCATAGCACTCCTGGCATCTGTGGATCAATTCTGGCATAGGATTGACCTGAGGGAGGTTGTAGATGGGCAAATTTGAGTCCCAAATCCCTAGGATATCAGCTCCACTAAGGTGTTGGGCTTTCAACTCATTTAGCATCTGAATATTATATTTAGAGCGCATTGGGAAAATGTCTAACATTTGATAATCCATATCTCCCAGAGCTTTCCATTCCAACTCCCTTTGAGGGGCATTGAGAGGCTTGATGTTCAGTGCAATTGGAGTTTCCATGGTCTACTAAGCTTCTGTCTTGCAGGTGAACTGTTTGAAGTGAGCAGCACAGCACAGAAGTGATTTCTTACAATGAAAGTTTGAATTTCAGGTACCAGAGGGAGAATTGATCCAACAGCAATTGAAATACTGTTTGAATTAGGAATAGGACCACTGTCAGGTCTCACTCTGTCTCTTGTGGCAGGTTTTTTAATGGAGTAACCCACTGTCTCACGATTGCGCGAGCAGTTTACAGTTTTTGATAGAAACTCGGGAATTAAGGCTCAGCTAGTGTTTTTCAAGGCTGCAGTTGTAAATAGAGGTGTTGCAGAGGGAAATTGCCGGTGAAATTGTGAGTTTCAGTGTTCCTTAAGCCTTCTGAGTAATTTACAGTCAATTTAGGCATATGGAGGATGAACGGCGAGAAATACCTGGCAAACAGCGAGCAGTGGTCGTAAATGTGGGTGGAATTGGTGCTCTGGAGGTCTTCAGGTCGATTCCAGCGGGGTGGCGCAGTCTTGAACGTAAAACACCATGCAGAAGAAACAATAGCAAATAAGCAGAAAGTATGAAAAAACGCGATTTTTGGCCATAATATGGATTTTTTGCAATTTGGCGCCTTTTCTGTGATGACGTCAGCATGACGTCATAGGGTGGGGTCAAGCTCGGATGACGTCAGCATGACGTCATCAGGTGAGGTGGCGGGCTACTGTTGGTCCATGTGGATGATGCTGTGGCAGGTGAGTTGGCCCAGAAGCGGATAAAAGTGCTGATGCGATGGCAGGACAGAGATGTCGTGGGCATGACATGGCACTGGCAAACCAGGCGGTAATGCTCTGACGGTTACGGTTAAGCGCTAGCTGTTACAGTTTCTCGGGGCGGTTATGATACGGCCTGACTTGTGTCAGAGTCTAACCCGAGAAAACGAGAAGGGGACGCATGGCAGAGGCCTGACGTACCCCTTCGTCACCTTCTCGGGTACTAAAGGGTGGACGCCGGGCCCAATCCGATATCAATGAGGGCCGTCGGATCCCGTGGGTCCGATCCGACGGTAGTCGGGATGATGACATGATAGGTGGATACGGACGCGGGCGGAGGAATAAACAAGTATTTCTTTTGGGATACATGCTTAGCGGGGAAGGTTTAGATATAGTGTTCTTCAATGTTTTTTTCAATATATTCCGAAAAATCAAATATATGCGCCAACTTTGGTTAAGCGGTGGAAAGTGGGTTTTTTGGGTTTTTTGGTAGTTTCAAAGGGGTTTCATGGGTAAAGGGGATTTGTAAGGTTTTTCCAATGCGCAATAATACAGCCCCAATACTTTAGATAAAAGAACCAAGTGGGTATTTAGGGGTTATTTTTGCAAATGAAGTGGGTATAGGTAAAACAAGGTTATTTATGAGACTTCTTTTAGCAAATGAAGCTTTCTAAGGGGCCAAGTGAATTCAGAGGAGGGGAGGGGGTTAGGGTTAGGTTCATCAACATGACCAAATGCCATTCGATCCCTGACACAAAACTTATTGGCTATAATACCAGGGGAGGGATATTTATACGAAATTTGGGGTTTATACACCATGGTGTTAATACTAGTAGGGGAAAGGTAATATAGGGGATTTACATAGTAAAGTTAGAGTTAATATGGGGGAAATGAGTGAAGGGAGAAAACACTAAGTTTGTTTGAGACTAACTTAGTTTAGGGAGTAGATCAAAATGAAAAGAATTTTTAGACAAGAAATGTGGCTTCTAAAAGATTAAGAACCACCATGAAACCATAATCTTCTTCCATGAATCTCAGCTGATGAGGGAGTGTTAGCAATGAAGTGGAAAGGGGAAGAAGGGAGGTTAGACATGCTTCCTGCTTGCTGCAACTTGATGAAGAAGAACACCTTCTCAATTGTTTTGACTTTGCTTTAGTAAACAAAGTTAACATACCTGCAATGGTAAGGATAACCTTTCTGCAACCCCAACTACTTACCCAGCTACTTTGCCTAGCATTTTTTGTTTCTTCTTGGAGGGTGCACTTGGACTTGCAGACCCTTACTTGCCTTTTCTTTTCTCTGGCTTTTTTCTCTTGTTTTTTCTATCTACTTCTGCCCTTATTTCTTCCAAGGTCCCAGATTAAGCTGTTGGAACCTTTTCTTCTCTACCTGAACTACTTGTCTGCCAAGATTAAACAGTTTGGACAGACTTCTTTCTCTATTCTACAACTGGAAATTTAAACCATGGAATGATCCAGATTAGACTTTTGGACCATCCATCAAAATTGGGACACATTAAGCTATTTATACACCTTGTACTCCTTTGGAAATATGGGTTCTTTGCATAATCAAAGCAGAGCATATTTGGAACTTCTATAGCCATCATGAAATATGAAACCTATTGGTATAGGTAGCTAACAGTGGCTCCACATGGGGATGGTTTTTCATTTGAAAGACCAAGAACAGCAGGTCAGATTGCCTTGGCCCTTGACATGTTTTATCCAAAACTTGCCGTATGCTGCTTTGAAATGCCAAAATTGTGCTTTTCCTTCTTGGTTTATCTCTGATTCTATGTGCCTTCTGCTGATAGTCAATAATCTTCAAACACTGCATTTTTACAATCTAAACAGAAAATAATATATACATCTGCATATATACAAGGGAACCTCAGGCTGTACTCATGGGTAATAGTCAAAATAATGCTTTAGCATCCTGCCATTCACAGGACCTTCATCCAAGTCAGTTTCACTAAGACTTTTTAGGAAGTAAGTGTTGTTACCTTGCACTGCTTGGACAGCAAATGGTCCTCTCCATAAGGAATCAAATTTTCCATGTTTTCCTTTGTCTTCTCTCCTTGCATCCCACTTGAGGACTTTATCACCAACATTAAAATCTTCTGCTTTGGTTCTTCTGTCAAAGGCCTTCTTTAGTTTTTCTTGTAATACTTGAACTCTGCTGAAAACTTGATCTCTGGTTTGCTGCAGACATATGATCTGATTAATCCTTCTTTGCATATCATTTGGTTCAGCTTGGCTTTCTTGGAGAAGTTTCATAACAGGCACTCCTAGTGATGAGGGAAATTTGGCTTCTAGTCCATAAACCAACTCATAAGGGCTGGTCCCAATTGATCTTTTGGTTGTTAGTCTATCTGCCCATAAGGCATTGACTAGTTTCTTATGCCAATTCTTTTTATTTTCTTCCAACACCTTCTTTATGATGTTCATCAGGCTTTTGTTTGATGATTCAGCAAGGCCATTTCCTTCGGGATAGTATGCAGTAGAATGGCCCAAAGTGATGTGAAATTTGTGGCAGAAATTTACCATTTTCTTGGATTTGAAAGCAGCAGCATTGTCTGTTATTATCTTATCAGGACAGCCAAATCTAGCCAGTATATTGTTCTCCAAAAACTGAATGATTATTGAATCATTTGCTTGTCTACATGGGGCAGCTTCAATCCACTTGGTGAAATAGTCTGTTGCTGTTAAAATCCATCTGTGCTGTCCTGAAGATGAGGGATGAATTTCCCCAATGAAATCCAAGCCCCATTGCTGAAAAGGTCTCTCTGTTGCAATGGGTCTTAAGGGAAGAGGCAATAACTTTCTTTTCCCCTCAAACACTTGGCATTTATGACACGAGGTTGTGAATTTCTTGACATCAGAGAACATGGTGGGCCAGTAATAACCGGCCCTTAGTATCTTATCCACAGTGGACTTCCAGTACAAATGTCCACCACAGTCACCTGCATGAAATTCTTCCATGATTTTGTTAGTTTCATTTTCAATTAAACAGTGCAGCAATATACCTTCATGGTTTTTCCAAAACAAATTGCCATCCATTACACAAAATCTCGATGTTTTCATTTTTAAGAACCTACACTTAGTTCTGGACAGTCCTGGGGGAGCACACAGGTTTTGTAAGACATAACAGATATCAGAGTACCAAGGAGATTGTTCAAAGGCTACATTGATCTTTGGAGTCGCCAGCTCTGTTTCACTGTCCAGCTGATTGATATCTAGGGCTTGGAAATTTGCTTCTGTCATTAACTTGGCCAGACCTTGCCCTTTTATTAGTTTAGTTGGTTTTATCTCAATATCAAATTCCAATATGTTGGCAATCCACTTTCCTCTTCTGCCCTCTAAGTTTTCTTGGGTGAGAATGTCTTTGACAATAGGACTTGGTACATAAGCTATAACATGTGAATAAAGGATGTAAATCCTAAAGTCCTTAATGGCCTTGACTAAAGCATAAGCCTGCTTTTCCATGATCTGATATTTTAGAGGTGCATCTCTAAGAGCTCTGCTAAAGAAAGCAATAGGCTTCTCATTTCCTTGGTCATCTTTCTGTAATAAAACAGCAGCAATAGTATGCTGGGAGGCAAAAGAGAAGATAATGAATTCCCTGTCAAATTGAGGATTGGTCAGGATTGGGGTCTGGGTAAGGGCCAGCTTTATACTTTCAAAGGCTTGATTTGCTTCAACTGTCCATTTCACCTTTGAATCTTTCTTTAGCATATTATTAAGCAATCTGATCAACTCGGCCAGATTTGGGATAAATCTCCTTAAGAAGTTGATTTTTCCCAAGAATCCTTGCAATTCTTTTATATTTCTTGGGTGGGGCATTTGTAGGATAGCTTGTATCCTATCTGGATCAATTCTTATGCCATCTTTAGAGATGATGTGGCCCAATAGTTTACCTTCCTCTAAACCAAATAGGGATTTTTTGGGATTCAACGAAATTCCATATTTCCTACATGTTAGGAAGATCTGTCTCAAATGTTTCAAATGTTCTTGGTCAGATTTGGAAAAAGGTGTGAGGTCATCTAAATAAATGACAAGGAAATCATGAATCTCCTTCGCAAAAGCAATATCCATTGCTCTTTGAAATGTTGCCCCGGCATTCTTCAACCCAAAAGGCATTTTAACATACTTGAAAGCTCCCCATGGGGTTGTAAATGCAGTTTTGTCTTGATCATCAGGGTGTACTAGGATTTGGTTGAAACCCGAGAATCCATCAAGTAATGAGATCCTTGAGGCCCCTACCACTCTTTGGAGAATATGATCCATCTTAGGTAAGGGATAGTTGTCTTTGAGGGATACTTGGTTCAGATTCCTTAAGTCCACACACAGCCTAATTTCACCGGTCTTCTTTCTTGTAGGGACTAAGTTGGAGATCCATTCAGAGAATCTGATTGGTGCTATGATGCCTGCCTTAAACATTTTCTGTACTTCTTGTTCCATCGATGGGAGAAGCATAGGATTGATTCTCCTCAATTTTTGTTTAAAGGGCTTTTGATCAGGCTTGAGAGGGATAGTATGCTGGATGACAGAGGTGTCATAGGACTTTAGGTCCTCATAACTCCATGCAAAGACATCCTGGAACTCTTTAAAGAGGTCAATGTATTTGGGCTTTTGATCAGGCGGCAAAGATGCAGACAATTTAATTATTTTGGGTTTGTCAATTGTACCTATGTTGCATTCTTCAATGGCTGCATTCAAGGGCTGCATTTTTGGTTTTCTGGGAATATCATTCGAGTCAAAGATGTCTTCTAGGGGAGTTAGGCCTGTTGGTAGGAAATTGTCTTTCAACTCTATGATTTCAGTTTCAGCATTGGCTACTTGCTCACAATTGTTTGATTGAATTTGCTGAATGTTGTCTATGTTGAAAATAGTTGGATTTAGTATTTGCTTTGCTGTTCTGGGTGATATTGGGTGAGTAATCTTCTGAAACTGTATTTGTGATTGACTTGCTTTGTCAAGTATTTGTGATTGACTTGCTTTGTCAAGTATTTGTGATTGACTTGCTCTATCATTGTCAATATTTAGTCCTGAAAATTCCTGCTGCAAAGTCAAGAAATTGTTTATTTGCTTGTCATCATCAAACACTTGCCAATCATTGACATTGTTTGGAATGGAGGGTCTGTGTTTTATCTCAGCTGTAAAACAATGATGGGGCTCAAAAGGCAGCTTGCAGGTACTTGCAAAGGTGGCTAAACTATGAGCATGTAGATTGTGGGTCCTAGAAATCTTGGTGATTTGGAATTCAAAGAAGGAGTTTAGTACATCAGCAACAGCAGACCTATAAGACCTCAATCTTTTATCATTGGTGACAAAATTTCCCTTTACTTGTTGGATAACTAGGTCTGAATCTCCTAGGATTGACACTTTTATCGCTTGTAGGGACTTTACTAACTTGAGACCTAGTAAGAGAGCCTCATATTCAGCCATGTTGTTAGTGCATCTGAAGTTTAATCTATAGGCTCTGCCTTCTGCATGACTGTTTTCCTTATTGTGTACCCAAACTCCAACTCCCGCCCCTAATTTGTTGACTGAGCCATCAAATTCAAGGAACCATAGAATGTCCTGTTGGGAAGGAGTTTTAATGATCTTTTCATGGGCTGGCAATGTGAGTAGAAGTTGTGGTTTTTCCTTTAGCTCGTCTTCTAGGACAGTTTCATCATTTGATTGGGTATGCTTGAGATTTAGAACAGCAGCAATATCTAGTGTTTGATTGACTGCTGTTTCATGGGTGGTGATACTTTCATTTGAGTCTTTCTCTTGTATGAATATCTTGGTTTCAACCTCACCTTTTGAGGGAGTTGTGGTGTCATTGAAGAGAATGTATGAGTCTATGTCTGAATGGATAGCATATATGGGAAAGTTTTGAGGCTTTTCCTCACTGCTGACCATGTATTTCATTAGTGTTTCTCTGTACAGTCTTTTTGGTTGCCCAAAAACAGAGATGGTGGCATATGACATGTCTAATTGCAGGGAACCTTGGAGTTTAGCTCCCCATGATCTTGATAACAGCATCCCATACTTAGGTGGGATATCAGCAACTACCACATCCATTAGGATTGTCTTGTTTGGGTATTGAACCAAAGACACACATAAATCTTTTATGAGACCTAGGCACTTGACTTGGCTGGAGTCAAAGGAAAACAGGTCCTTGTATGGTCTTGTTATGTCCAAATTCAGTCTTTCCATGACTGCTTTTGGCATGAGGTTGTGAGAAGCACCTGAATCAAACATTGAATTGTGTAGTATTTTGTCATGAATATGTAGGCTGACATAAAAAGGTAGTACCCCTGTAACTATTGTTTTTCCATCCACTTCTGGGCCAAATAACAATTCTGGAGTGTCATCCAGCACATTGACATCATCTTTGTTGCTAGTGAGTTGAAGGGACTTTTTGATCTGTAGCTTATAGATGTCATGCTTGGCTAGTTCCAAGAGAGGAATAGCTATCTTTATTTTGCCAATTTCAGTTTCTAGATCAAAGGATTTTTCAGATTGGGTCCTGGGGTTATAGGTGACAGTCCTCTCCTTATTCATTAAATCTTCTTCTTGATTTTTATCTTGATTTTGGGACTTATCCTTTTTACTCATCTCTTGAGGAGAAATAGTTGAATAAGGATGAGAAGGGGGAGTGACCATAGGCTGCTGTTTTATGGACAGTGGTTCGGTGATCTCCTCAACAATCACTTCTTGTGTATGTGAATTTATTTTGTCATTAGGTTCTGTGCCTGTGACTCCTTCAGGCTGCCGATTATCCTTTTTCTTTTCAGGCTGGTTAACATTCACAGTTCTGCTCCTCAACTTGTATTGTTTATGGACTTCATAAACAGCAGTGTCATAGCCTTGTTTAAAGTCAAAGGATTCACCTGATTTAGTTTGGAACAGTTTGATTTCATCATCCTCATGATCTTCTTGTGTTAAGAAAACTTGACTTTCACCGTCTAGACCCATTAAATTAATCTCAGGATCTTCATTGGGCTCTGTTGATGTGGAAGTTTCTGCATAATTTTCTTCGAAAGGGGGTCTTATGTCTTGGTCAGCACTGGCCTTGCCAATGTTTGGGTTTGGATTTCTCCTAAAATTTGGATTCCTAGGAGGATTGTTTTGTGGTGCTTCCCATGATGCTTTTCTCTCCACTGACTCTACCCTATCACCCAATCTCTTCATACCATTAAGTATTGCATCAAGTTTTTGATCAAGGGCTGTAGGTTCTTCTTTGTATATGCTTCTCTTTTCTAACCTTGCCCTGTTTCTTTTGGCAATCAGGTTTTCCTCCACTGTGACAGCAGCCTTTTGAGCGTCTTCAAGGGTTTCAGGTTCTCTTTCCTTCAACTGATATGCCATGTCAGGATCAAATCCATCAAGGAATTTGTATAAGGCCAAATCAGGAGGAGGTCTTAGGTTTTGTGGTATTGCATTGTACACATTGTTGAATCTAGCACAATACTCCAGAACGGTCTCTTGAGGACCTCTCTTGATTGTTTCATATTCACCAAGTATGTGCAGAGGATCTTTCTTCTTTTCCCATCTAGTAGTAAAGGCTTGATACAGTTCATCAGGAGTTGTAATGGAGTTTGCATTCAGGGATCTAAACCAAGTTCTTACATCCCCGGTTAGGCTTTGAACAAACATCCTCATTCTGACACTGTCATCATCTATTTCATAGGTCTCAAAATGGTCTTGCATCTTCTTCGCATGCTGGACAGCTGTCAGAGGGCCATTGGAGTCAAAATATGAGATTTTGCTTTGGTAGTCTTGAGGTAAAGCTGCAGCATTAGCTGGTATCTGCAAGGGTGCATATCTGTTAGCCATATTTACAGGATTTAGAGGATTAACAGGGGCAGCTGGGATAATAGGAACAGCGGGTACGACAGGGGTGACAAGTGAGGGTGAACCTAGAGTGTTGGTCAAGGGGATATGAGCAGTGGATGAGGATGTGAGAGGAGGAGTTTGAGATGTGGACGGTGAGCTAGGGGAACTAGGGGTAGACTGGAAAAGGACCTTGCATGGAGTAGGGATGAGGCCGGGATGATCTGACTCTGAAGTCAAATCAGCAGGTTGCTCCTGCCTTTGCTGCCTACTAATGTTTCTAGGGATGGTATTTGGATTATCAACAATGATGGGTGGATTAGGGTCAGGATTTGCCCTAGTGTGCCATGGATTTTTCTTAGGAGCCAGCTTCTAACTGTTTTTTGGAATTTTGCAGGAAATTTTTATCTCTGAAAGGACTGGATGAAGATTTTAGAATGGCTATATATTCTCAGAGCTAAGATGAAGATTCCCTAAACAAGCTCCTCCCTAAAGCTGTTAATGTGATACAGAAACAGATTAAAGGCCTCTTGGCTGATTTCAGGCTTGATAGTAGCTATGAAAATATATGGTAATTGAAAAAAACTCAAGCGATCCCCAGTGGAGTCGCCAATTATGTTAACACCCAGGTTGTTCCCTATGACTCCCAAGGGAATACGGCCGGGGTAACCACTAACCAATCTTTGGATCACAGTTTCTAGCCAAACTGTAATCAGAGAGGGCTCTCTCTTTATGATTTGTCTCTGTTATGATGGTGTTTTAGGCTAGGTATTATGTTCAGGTTTTGGTTTATGTTTTGGTTGAAGGATTTCTTTCAGGGCTTAAGATGTAGCGTTTAGAGAGTAATATATCATTGGGCAATGGAGTCTGGAGTTGTGAAATGCTTTGAAATGCAGGCTTGGTGGTGTTCAAACTGGAGGGCCGATTGTGTATCTCAGACAAACAAATTTAACTTGAATGGTGAGGTATGTCAGCCAACAGAAAGCAATTAAGAATTTTCTATTAAGCTGGTGAGGTGAAAGTGAAATACCTTACACAGGAGCAAACTTGAATTCCTGTGACGAAGGTCACTGTGAAAGATGTATTCTGAAAGTGCAACAATTAAGAATTACACTTATCAAGAGTACAGCTGAAGAAAACATTCATTAACAACACAGATTGAACTCAGGGTATTCATTGAATAAATCCTGAAAGTTATTCTTTTTCCCTGTTGCTAAATATTCGAAATTAGAAACATATATGGATCAAAAATACATAACAGAGAGAGTTACGGAGACTTATTGTATTGTGTGATACACAGGAATCCAGCAGTTTCAACAAACACCAGAAGGCATTCAACACCTCAGAAATCCAAGAAATTCCATCACTTTCTTTATTAAACTTCTGAAAGGATTACAGCATAAGAACTTCTTCAGGAGAAATCAACAACAACCCTTGCAAACTCATGCGAAGGGGACTTTATAGGGAAGCTTACACAAAATATCTCAGGCATTGAGTCATCTGAGGGAGAAATATCTTCATTACTTTGTTCAGAAAGTAGAAAAGAAGTTATTACAGCTTTGAATGCAACATAAATGCTCTTTAAGTCTGTCAGAGGATATTTTGACCTTTGGAGGTCACTGAGTCGGTTGAAACGCTTTGCTTTAATGCTGATAAATGCGCTTTTGGAGCTGCGCTACTGTAGCTTCTCGGCCTGGACACCTGTAGCTTTATACTTTGCTTTTTTGGCTGAAATTTCTGCTGAGTTGGCTCAGCTTTAATCTTGAATGTATGCTGATCTTTTTAAGCTGTCCTTTGCTCAACAATTTATATTTTCAAAAACAAAATTTGGTGAACTGCTCATTGTCTATAAAATTCTCTGTATTGCATCTGTCCACCAGTCTTGCGTAGGGATTTGATGCCTGAGAATTGCATCCATAGTCTCCTCTGCCTCTGTATATTTGAAAAAATTGGGAGCCACCACAAACAAGTGATTGATCTCATGCATTATAAAAAATAGATGTTCTACCTTGTTGTAGATAGTCTGTCCTGTAGCTGGCCCTGTTTCTTCTGAGTTGCTGGGCTTCTCATTGATTTCGTTTGTGGCAAATGCATTCACTCTTTTGGCATACTACTCATGAATGAGTAGTCTCCCTGCGCTGTTCAGTAAGCTAGGGAGTCCTCTGTTTTGCAGCACCAGGAATTTATCCATGAACCTCTTCTCCTTTGTCTGCATGTCCTGGGTTCTTCTATCTAATGTCTGCACCAAATTTCTCAATGTGAGAACCCTTTTGATCGACTGAATGGTCTCAGTTCTGTTGGGAATTCTCATTTTTTCCAACTGAGTACTTGTTTTATAATTCAGCACATTGATCATCCTGGTGGCAACTTCAGGCATGTTGCCTAGAGCAGCCCTTGACTTGTGAATTTCAGCTTGTGCTCTTGGGATGAGTTCTAGTTGCTCATGGATTGTCTCTATATACTGCCATTGGTCAGTAATAGACTGGCCAATGTTGGCCCATAGCATTGCCTTAAGCCCAGATATAACTTTATCTAATTTGAGCTCATTTTCCAGCTCTTTGATCTTGTCTTTAAGGGCTTTGATTTCCCTGCCCTTTTCTGCCACTTCTCTCTTTGATTTATCATGCCTGTCATTTACCTTGGCTAACTTCTCCCTGGTCTCATTTAACTCTGTCATTTGAGCTTCCAGGATTTGGATTTCATTCTTCAGCTTTTGCATATCCAGGCTTTGGGCCTGCTCTGTAGTTGTTGGCGCTGTTGAAGTAGATGTTGCTGTCTGTTCAGTCTGTTGAGGAGGAGGAGCAGTGATAGGAGTAGTTTCCTCAAGATTGATGATCTGAGGAGGAGGCTGAGAGGTCTGACCCTCTTCTCTTTGTTTCAGTGCTGTCTGCAATGCTGCTTGTGCGGCCTCTGATTCTCCCAGCTTTTCTTGTGTTTGGAGGAGCTGCTTGTAGAGAGATATGAGCAGATCTGTGGCATCCTGCTCATGTCTCTACTGAGCCACTTCATCTGTTTGAGGGTGAATTGTGGCTGGAAGTTTAATCTTTCTCCTCAAAGCTGCCATGTCTGCATCCCTCAGCTTTAGTATCTCTTGTATGCCCTTGATATCTTTGGGATCATGCCCAATCTCTATGATGATATCCTCTAAGGACCTTATTCTGTTGTCCTTTGCCTGAGATGATGCTCTCTCCAATTCTAGTTGAGAGGCTGTATTATTAAGGCTATTCTGTAGCCTGTAGTTATCCAATGTTTGGTCTGCTAAGGAAGCATAGACCATTTCACCTGTTTGCTTGTGCAGTTCTATCTTATCCATTGGGTGGATATCTTTGGCAAGGACTTCCAGGTTAGTCCTTAAGTAGTCAGAGGCAGATTGGGGCTGCACTGCTGTTGGCTTAAAATGACTCATGATCATTTTGCCTTCCTGCACATCAAAGGCAGACATGAGTCTTTTTTGATTGGTGGGAGCCATGTTTAACAGATGGTTATACAACTGTATCCTGATGGGCTCATTTCTCCTCTTAATGTCTATAAATTGCTGCTTGATGCTCTTTTCTCCTTCCCTTTGCTGGCTGGAGGAGCTGACCTCTCCTCCCATAGTTCTGTCCTGTTCCTGCTGGCAGGAACTGGCTGAAGCTTCTCTGCTGGGTGGGCCCATACCAAAAGATTTCCCCATTGGCATCTCTTCTTCTGAGAAGGGATTGACTCTCTGTCTTTTCTCCCCATGAGTTGCTGATGTTGTAAGGGGAGTCTCTCTGTCCCTTTTTCTAAAAATAAATGTATCTTCCTTTTGAGGAGTTTGGAGGATTGATGCATCAGGTGAAACTTCTTGCCTTGGAGGCATATTTTGTTCAGTGGTCTTGGGGTTTTCCACTGTTTCTTCTTGCTGGGCAGGCTGTTCCTGCCTTTGTTCTTTCTGTTGTTGCTGTTCTTCTTGCTGCTGCCCTTCTTGCTGCTGTTCCATCTCTTCTTGTTGCTGCAGCAATGTTTCCACTTGCTCTTCTGTCAAAGGAGGTGGCTGTTCCACCTGCTTTTCTTTGCCTTTGCTGGATGTCTGTGCTGTATTCACGGCAACTTGCTGATGTGTTGTTGACGATGAGGTGGCTGCTCTGAGTTGCCTTCTATATGAGAGGGGAACCTGTGCACAAGTTTCCAAGTCAGCTTGTTTTTGAATATTTCTAGCCTCTCTTCTAGCAGCTCTTCATCAGTAAATTCCTCTTCTAGGGTGCCCTCTGTCCATCTCAATGTATTGGCATACTGCTCAATCTCTGGCAGTCTCATATGTGCATAGGTACCCAATTTGTATTTTACTCTTCTGAGGGAAACAAAATGATTGGGGTCATAGGGTTTCCACTCAAAGCTAGTTTGCAATTTGAGAGCCTCTAGGATATCATTTGCCTCTTTCCATCCCTCTTCTCTTTTATTATATAGGAAAGGGCCCATCTGGCTCCTTACCTTCAGCTGCACTTTCTTGTTCTTGCTTTGGAAGTGGTGGCAGTCAGCGTTTCCAAATTGCCTGAAGTATTCTAAGGCAAAAAGTCTCATAGGGACATACCTGGGCAACCTATAAGGCTTCAACTCACAGCCATATATTCTGATTACTGTGTGGTGTTGGTAGAATTACCAATCACCAATGCTGTATTTTTTAGAGAGATGGAGAATTCTCCTCATGTCATCAGTTAACCTTGGAGGAGGAACATCATACAATAATGTCATAGCTGGATGAATGAACAAGTCTACGAACTCACAGTATGTGTATGGTGACACAGGGCTGCTGTGAAAAACTGAGGTCCAAAACACAACTAACCTTGGATTCCCGTGGGCATTAACTTTCTTCAAGGGAATTGGGAAGCTGTCTGGTTGATAAAACAAGAGTAGACGGTAGATGTATGAAGAGTATCTAAACAATCTCTCCCTTTGCAGATTCATTAGCTGCTCATGGATCTTGTCTGCAATGTATGTGGCATAGTCATAATGTACAGCTGGAGGCTTTCCGGGAGAGAATATAGACAGCATTGCCATTATACTATCATCCACATCCTCAATTCCCCTGAACCCTAGGACATAGCTGATCAAGTCCACCAGCATTCTGCCCAAGTCATTCAAGTATGGATATCCAATAGGAGGAGTTCTGATGGCTTCAGAGCCTGGTTGTATAAACAGCTGATTAATTTTGATGATTTGATCATTTGACAACTTGGTCCCCTTCTTTATAAAATTCTGCATGTAGAGGGGGGTCAATGATTTAGCAGTGTGGAAATGCAGCATCTCATTTATGCTCTCTGGGGTGATATGGAATAGAATTGAGCCTGTGGGGCTGAGAACAGCTCTTTGGCATGGATCATAGCACTCCTGGCATCTGTGGATCAATTCTGGCATAGGATTGACCTGAGGGAGGTTGTAGATGGGCAAATTTGAGTCCCAAATCCCTAGGATATCAGCTCCACTAAGGTGTTAGGGTTTCAACTCATTTAGCATCTGAATATTATATTTAGAGCGCATTGGGAAAATGTCTAACATTTGATAATCCATATCTCCCAGAGCTTTCCATTCCAACTCCCTTTGAGGGGCATTGAGAGGCTTGATGTTCAGTGCAATTGGAGTTTCCATGGTCTACTAAGCTTCTGTCTTGCAGGTGAACTGTTTGAAGTGAGCAGCACAGCACAGAAGTGATTTCTTACAATGAAAGTTTGAGTTTCAGGTACCAGAGGAAGAATTGATCCAACAGCAATTGAAATACATTTTGAATTAGGAATAGGACCACTGTCAGGTCTCACTCTGTCTCTTGTGGCAGGTTTTTTAATGGAGCAGTTTACAGTTTTTGATAGAAACTCGGGAATTAAGGCTCAGCTAGTGTTTTTCAAGGCTGCAGTTGTAAATAGAGGTGTTGCAGAGGGAAATTGCCGGTGAAATTGTGAGTTTCAGTGTTCCTTAAGCCTTCTGAGTAATTTACAGTCAATTTAGGCATATGGAGGATGAACGGCGAGAAATACCTGGCAAACAGCGAGCAGTGGTCGTAAATGTGGGTGGAATTGGTGCTCTGGAGGTCTTCAGGTCGATTCCAGCGGGGTGGCGCAGTCTTGAACGTAAAACACCATGCAGAAGAAACAATAGCAAATAAGCAGAAAGTATGAAAAAACGCGATTTTTGGCCATAATATGGATTTTTTGCAATTTGGCGCCTTTTCTGTGATGACGTCATAGGGTGGGGTCAAGCTCTGCTAACGTCAGCATGACGTCATCAAGTGAGGTGGCGGGCTACTGTTGGTCCATGTGGATGATGCTGTGGCAGGTGAGTTGGCCCAGAAGCGGACAAAAGTGCTGATGCGATGGCAGGACGGAGATGTCGTGGGCATGACGTGGCACTGGCAAACCGGGCGGTAATGCTCTGACGGTTACGGTTAAGCGCTAGCTGTTACAGTTTCTCGGGGCGGTTATGATACGGCCTGGCTTGTGTCAGAGTCTGACCCGAGAAAACGAGAAGGGGACGCGTGGCAGAGGCCTGACGTACCCCTTCGTCACCTTCTCGGGTACTAAAGGGTGGACGCCGGGCCCAATCCGATATCAATGAGGGCCGTCGGATCCCGTGGGTCCGATCCGACGGTAGTCGGGATGATGACATGATAGGTGGATACGGACGCGGGCGGAGGAATAAACAAGTATTTCTTTTGGGATACGTGCTTAGCAGGGAAGGTTTAGATATAGTGTTCTTCAATGTTTTTTTCAATATATTCCGAAAAATCAAATATATGCGCCAACTTTAGTTAAGCGGCGGAAAGTGGGTTTTTTGGGTTTTTTGGTAGTTTCAAAGGGGTTTCATGGGTAAAGGGGATTTGTAAGGTTTTTCCAATGCGCAATAATACAGCCCCAATACTTTAGATAAAAGAACCAAGTGGGTATTTAGGGGTTATTTTTGCAAATGAAGTGGGTATAGGTAAAACAAGGTTATTTATGAGACTTCTTTTAGCAAATGAAGCTTTCTAAGGGGCCAAGTGAATTCAGAGGAGGGGAGGGGGTTAGGGTTAGGTTCATCAACATGACCAGATGCCATTCGATCCCTGACACAGAACTTATTGGCTATAATACCAAGGGAGGGATATGTATACGAAATTTGGGGTTTATACACCATGGTGTTAATACTAGTAGGGGAAAGGTAATATAGGGGATTTACATAGTAAAGTTAGAGTTAATATGGGGGAAATGAGTGAAGGGAGAAAACACTAAGTTTGTTTGAGACTAACTTAGTTTAGGGAGTAGATCAAAATGAAAAGAATTTTTAGACAAGAAATGTGGCTTCTAAAAGATTAAGAACCACCATGAAACCATAATCTTCTTCCATGAATCTCAGCTGATGAGGGAGTGTTAGCAATGAAGTGGAAAGGGGAAGAAGGGAGGTTAGACATGCTTCCTACTTGCTGCAACTTGATGAAGAAGAACACCTTCTCAATTGTTTTGACTTTGCTTTAGTAAACAAAGTTAACATACCTGCAATGGTAAGGATAACCTTTCTGCAACCCCAACTACTTACCCAGCTACTTTGCCTAGCATTTTTTGTTTCTTCTTGGAAGGTGCACTTGGACTTGCAGACCCTTACTTGCCTTTTCTTTTCTCTGGCTTTTTTCTCTTGTTTTTTCTATCTACTTCTGCCCTTATTTCTTCCAAGGTCCCAGATTAAGCTGTTGGAACCTTTTCTTCTCTACCTGAACTACTTGTCTGCCAAGATTAAACAGTTTGGACAGACTTCTTTCTCTATTCTACAACTGGAAATTTAAACCATGGAATGATCCAGATTAGACTGTTGGACCATCCATCAAAATTGGGACACATTATGCTATTTATACACCTTGTACTCCTTTGGAAATATGGGATCTTTGCATAATCAAAGCAGAGCATATTTGGAACTTCTATAGCCATCATGAAATATGAAACCTATTGGTATAGGTAGCTAACACCTGGAATTCCCTATTGGGGAACTCCCCAGAGGAGCAACTCCTATGATGAATATCCCACTTTCAGCATTTCCCAATTTCCATGGTTTATCCTCAGAAGATCCTGATGAGTTTCTTTTTGAATTTGATATATTGTGTAGAAGCTATGACTATGTTAATGCTGCCCAGAAATTGAAGTTGTTTCCAGCTACATTAAAAGGGAATGCACTAAGATGGTTTATGAGCTTGGGAGCTCATGTGATTACGACATGGGACCAGATGAAGGAGAAATTTCTGGCCAAATACCAAGATTATTGCCAAACAAGAGAAAGGAAGGAGGAATTATTTAAGATGGTTCAGAAGGAGGACGAAAGTCTGGAGGACTTCGTGGAAAGACTACAGTATAATTTGCAGCGATCTGATCATCTGGATATGAGTAAGGATATTCTTAAGTCAATACTACTAAAAGGGTTATGAGATGATTGTTTAAATATGTTGAATATGCTTGGAAAAGGGGATATATCTAAGGAATCATATGATGAGATTGTCAACCTCTGTAAGAGATGTTCAAGAGGAGCAGCAAGCAGACCAAAAAGCAAGGATAGTACATACTCAAGAGTACAAAAATCAGCAAGTGGAGGAGCAACACAGGTCGAAATAGGTAACTTACTTGAAGAATTTAAAATTGAAATGTTAAGCTCTTCTGCTTCACAAATTGATACCTTGCAGGTTAAAAAGAAGAAGGCAGAAGCAGAAGTTGCTCTGGCTATTTTCTGCTCTAAATGCAGAGAAAAACACCCACTAAGGGAATGCCCACTGGACAAGGTACCAATTTGCACTATTTATGAAAAGGACCATGAGACTCAACAATGCCATTCTTTGCCAGGAATAAAAGCAGCGCTGCAGCCAACTAAAGAAGAAGTTGAAGCAGTGTACCTGCTGACATAGAGGAGGCAATGGCAACCACGAGGACAAGGTACGAATTCTAACATGCCATTTAATCGTTGGAATAATCATCCTCCTTTTCAAGCAAATTACCCTCCCTTGAATCAAATGCAATACCCACCCTTTAATCAAATAAATTTCCCACCCATGCAGCAACCAAATCCTCCTTTTGTTGATCCTACGATATGGAATCCCTGGGCTCTACAGCAATCCTATTTTAATCAATGGAACCCAAATTGGACAGCTCAACAGATCCCATTTCCAAACCAATTTCCTCAGTATCAGCAATCTCTCTCCTTACCATCAAATGCTCCACCGAATAATCAGGAAATGAGACCCCAGCTGCCTGTACAACCTAACCCCAACCCAAATAACAATAAAGCTCTGCAGGTAATTGATATTCAAAACCAACCTGTTTCCCCTATGCAATGTAATGATATTCATTTACGCTCTGGGAGAATAGTTGAACCCATTATTGATGACATTACTTCTTCTGACTCTGATAAAGAAGAAACTGGAAAAGAAAAGTCATCTAATAACAATGCTGAAACAGTTGAATCATCCTCTAATAAGACTACTGAAGCAGTAGAGCCACCATTCCCTGAACATCTGGCTCTTACCAAAACACTTGAGCCACCTGCTTTTAATCTTTTAGGAGAACTGCAGAATTTATATGTTAAAATTCCACTCTTACAAGTACTGAGAGATGTACCAATTTATGCTAGAACTGTTAGAGATATTTGTATTAAGAAACCTGGAAGAAAAGCTAAAGATCCCCTCACAGTTCATGTGATGGGTGATCTAGTTGCTCCAATGTCAGAAAAAAAACCCCCTGTGAAATATGGTGACCCTGGTCATCCTATGGTCACAGTGTAGGTTGGAAAAACTTTTGTTCTAGAGTTCTAGTAGATCTGGGTGTCGCAATAAACATCATGACACTTGAAACCACACAGTTACTATAGTTAAAGAATGTAATTAGGGAAACCCAAACCATTCTAGAGCTAGCTAACCGCTCCACAATCAAACCTGAAGGAGTCATTGAAGACCTGATAATTTCAGTCGAATCTTGGAACTACCCAGCTGATTTTGTTGTATTACAGACTAAAACAAAGTTGGGGGGTCATCCATTGATTTTAGGGAGACCTTGGCTGGCTACAGCAGATGCCTTCATCAGCTATAGATCAGGTTCAATGACAATTTCTAATGGATGTGAAACCAAGCAGCTTACTCTTTACCCTCATGCTACACCTATGATTAATAATAACTCTGTATGGTTAGATTATGAGGATGATGAGACCCAACCCATCTTGACTGTCGGACAAGCTTTAACTTTTAAAGATTCAACCGAAGATGAATTAATTAGCAACTTTATTTCTGAACCTTCTTCGGTTAACTCTGAAATACATGATCACTTGACTACAATCTTGGAATCTGAATCTCAGCAAAACCTTAGAACTGAAAATTTATCTCAGACATCAGCTGGTATCTCCTCCAAAGGTATAACAATAGAAATCGAGCCTGGCAAAACATTAAATATAAACCCTAACCTAACAGATGCTGAAACACAACAGTTAATGAAGCTACTCCGTGAGAATAAAAAGGCATTCGCATGGGATTACACAGATATGAAGTGGATCTCTCCTAAATTATGTACTCATCGTATTTATATTAAAGAAGGATCTCGCCCAGTCTGTCAACCCCAACGACGAATGAATCCCAATTTAAGGGAAACTGTGAAGGAAGAACTTCAAAAATTGTTGAATGCAGGATTTATATATCCTATATCTGATAGTGAATGGGTTTCTCCATTAGTAATTGTACCCAAGAAAAATGGGAAATGGAGAGTGTGTGTAGATTATAGAGCTCTAAATAAGGCCACTCAGAAAGACCATTTCCCCTTACCATTTATTGATCAGTACTAGACAATTTGGTAGGTAAGAGATTCTTTTCCTTTTTGGATGGATTTAGTGGATATAATCAGATCAAGATTGCACCCCAAGATCAGGACAAGACCACTTTTACCAGTCCATGGAGGACTTTTGCCTATAGAGTTCTTCCATTTGGACTATGTAATGCCCCAGCAACATTTCAAAGAGCAGTGATAGGGATTTTTTCTGATATTCTTAATGATTCCTTAGAGATATTTATGGATGACTTTACTCCTTATGGTGTGACTTTTGAAGATGAATTACAAAACCTTGAAAAAGTACTTAAACGATGTATAGAAGCACATCTTGCCTTAAGTACTGAAAAATGCCATATGATGATGAATCAAGGTATTGTATTAGGACACTTCATCTCATTCCTAGGAATTCAAGTTGATCCGGCTAAAGTACAAGTAATTCAGACTCTTCCTATCCCTAAAACACAAACTGATGTAAGAAGTTTTTTAGGACATGCTGGATATTATAGAAGATATATCAAGGATTTTTCTAAAATAGCTTCTTCTTTGTTTATGTTACTTATAAAAAATGCTGAATTTAAGTGGACTGATGGTTGTCAAAAAGCATTTAATGAACTTAAACATCAATTGTTTACAGCTCCCATTTTAAGAGGACCTGACTGGGCACTCCCCTTTCATATATCCTCTGATGCTTCAAATACTGCAATTTGAGCTGTCTTGGGTCAAGAAGAAAACAATCTTCCCTATGCTATCTATTTTATTAGTAAAAATATGACCCCTACTGAACTTAATTATACAGTTACCGAGAAGGAATTCTTAGCAGTCATTTATGCTATTAATAAGTTTCGACATTATATTACTGGTTACACTACTTGTGTTCATACTGATCACTCAGACATTAAATATTTAATGAACAAATCAGTTACAAATGCTCGAGTTACCAGATGGTTATTATTATTACAAGAATTTGATATCACAATTGTAGATCGACCAGGTAAAGAAAATGTAGTTGCTGATTTCCTTTCTCGGTTAAAAACTGATGAAAATATTCCAGTAGATGATTCTTTTCCTGACGAATATTTATTTGCAGTATCTGCTCACTCACCTTGGTATGCAGACATTTCCAATTACTTAGTTGCAGGGAAACTACCATCACACCTATCGCACAGAGAGAAAAGAAAGATTGTTCAACAAAGTGCTAGGTACAGCTTGATAAGCGGGTGTCTTTTTCACATAGGACTCCATCAGGAAATTCGGAGATGCATCGGAGAAGATGAAGTTTATGATATATTGAAGGCTTGTCACGATGGCCCTTGTGGAGGGCATTTTGCGGATAAAAGAACAGCACACAAAGTTCTTAGAATGGGTTATTATTGGCCCTCACTTTTCAAGGACACAAAGAAATATGTTAGGTCCTATGATAGCTATCAGAGAATGGGCCAGCCTAATCACAGGGATGAAATGCCACTCAACCCCCAGATAATACTTGAACCTTTTGAAAGATGGGCACTAGATTTTATAGGTCCCATCAATCCTCCATCTAATCAAAGAGTTTATATACTGGTTTGCACAGATTATATGACTAAATGGGTAGAAGCTAAGGCACTCCTCAGAGCTAATGAAGAATCAATGTTAACCTATTTATTTGAAGAAATCTTTGTTAGGTTTGGTTTGCCTAGAGAGATAGTCACAAATGGAGGACCTCCTTTTAACTCTCATGGCTTCAAAGATGCACTCCAGAAATATCACATTAAGCATAAAATGACTACACCTTATCACCCCCAGGCAAATGGGCAGGTGGAAAGTACGAATAAAGTCATAGAAGCCATTTTAACAAAAACAGTAAAGGAAAATAGAAGGGACTGGTTTCAAAGGTTGCTTGAAGCATTATGGGCTTACAGAACTACTTGGAGGAACACTACGGGTTTTTCACCTTATGAATTAGTTTATGGTAAAAATGTTGTTTTTCCTGTGGAATTTGAAATCAAAACCTTAAGGACTGCTTTAGCTATTAAACTTTACTTGACTGATGCACAGACAGCTAGGTTGCAGCAGCTTCAGGAATTAGATGAAAAGAGGTTGGATGCCATCCATCAAACAACCATGATACAACAACAAAGAACCAGGTGGCATGACAAAACTATTAAGCATAAGCAGTTCCAAAAAGGTAATTAGGCCCTACTGTATGACTCCCGTTTTGAAAATTTTCAAGGTAAATTAAGAACAAGGTAGCTAGGACCTTATGAAGTAGATACTATTTTTCCAAATGGAACAGTTAGACTCCTAACGATTGATGATTCTAGAACACCATTATTAGTGAATGGGTATCGACTCCGTTTGTATCAACAGCCTATTTCTAAAGAAGATTTCAAAGCTACTTGCATGACAGACATACACTATGCCTTTTTGGGGGGACCTGCTATCCCTCAATGCACTTAATTTTCTATTTATATATTTATTTTTAGATTGTATTTCTTAACTAATAATCCCTATCAAGGGTTGCCATGTTACAATTAATTATTTTGCAGATCTTAGCTTCGGAGGGTGGCTGAGAAGAAAAATTCCAATATAGGAAGAACTAATTTGTGGCTTGGGAAGCATTGCCATGTCACTTCAGATCATAATTCATTCCCTCTTACATTTTTCTCCACCATTTCCCGTTGCTGAAACACCAAATCCCAGTGCTTAAACACCAATCTTTTCCATTTTTCCTAAAAAGCACCAATTTCCCCATTTTTGTTCCCGAGAATGAACTATTACTCCGATAGAAACATATCATTCTTCATTAAAGGAATCAGCCATTCATCCTGATAATTATGTTCCTTCACTACTACTTCCTGTGAATAATGAAAACCTTGTGTATAAAAACCCTCATACTTTACAGACCCTTTTTATAATTATCATCAATCTATTAAGGATGAAATAATACTTTTTGGCACAACAACCAAAGGTAAATATAAAGGTATGCGTGTTTAAGTGTGAATATTAAATTGTAGTTAATGAGGAGATAATTGATACGACTGCCGAAAGCGTCGTACCACCAACCATATCATTCAGCCGCAGTTGGGGGGGATTACCGAAATATTGTAATCATTACATGACACGCCAATCACCGCCATCTCTATTTCTCGCGGTAGTATCTAAGTCACCTCGTTTATACCTTATCATGTCATAACTTCATTTGTAATGTTCTGCTCTGTTTCGACCTCGACAACTCGGCTCTGCACTTTGTATTTTGTCTGAACCAGTAACTATGGGAGGAAATGCTGTTAGACATGAACCTGGCTCGACGGCATTACTGGAACTCTACCAGGAGGCATACCAAATCTTTCTACAAGCAGGATGGGTGGATTACTTCAGAAGACTTCCGGATTTTGATTCACAGCAGGTTCTGGAATTTGCATGCAATTTGAGGGAAGGATACTCCACTGTTCAAGGGGTGCGAATTCCAGCAACAGAGGAGGACATAGCGCAAGTTTCGGGACTACCAACCAATGGTACTCGCTGGTTCAGTAGGAAACACCTCATTCTCAATGCACAGCAAGATTTTCTGTTATGAGGGGAGCACGTTGAAACCAAAGGTAGGGGTGTTGCACTTCGATCACTATCACCACCATGGCCAAAGGTTGCAGAATTTGTTAAGCATTATTTCATCTACGAGGGTCGTTATCAGGTAGTCTACCAACATGACTTTGTTTTATTAAATCATTTGAGGCATGGTGGTTTAATAAATATGCCCTATTATCTGCTTGGCTGTCAAAAAAATATGGCACACTATACCGTGAACGCAAGGCACCAACTCCTCTACCTCACGCACCATTGTTTGGTCCAGCTCTAAAAAATAGAGGCTTTGCCCTGCACAATCCACCTCCCCTCAATAACCCTCCTCAGCAAGCTGAGTAAAATCCTCGGCAAGACGAAGAAAATTTCCAACAATCCGAGGAAAACTCCCAGCAAACTGCCGAAAATCAACAATCAGCAGTAGAAACACCCCAATTGAGCACTAAAAATCTACAACAGACCCCACCCCTTAATAAAGATGGACCATCCACTCCCATAGTCCATATCCCCACCGATGATTTGGATGACAATACCCCCATCATTTTCCTTAAGAGGAAAAAGCAACAGAAAGTTGCAACCCCACTAAAAAGAAGAACGAGGGCCTCAGTTAAGGAAGCCACCATTTCTGATAATTCCCCTACCCTGAGGAAAAGTGCTCGTAAGAGAAAAACTATTATTTTTCCTGATTCCCCACCACGGCAACGAACAAGGTTGTCTGCAGCAACTGAGGCCATTATCCCAAATTCCCCACCTATCATTCTAAATTCTCGTATTCTACCTAGCCCTGAACCTTCACCTTCCTCACCCTCGGGTGCCGAAATGCAGAGCATTCACGATTTTGTGACATCATTTTTTCAAAAGAGGCAGCTGCTCCACAAGAACCAGCTGCCGATACATCTAAAGTAGACACCCAAGACGATATAGGGTATGTGGCTGTTACACAAGAACTAGCCACTGACCCAACAGGTGCCACACAAGAACCACCTGTTGGAGAACAAAAAGAAGATGACCTAGATGTGGCTGATACACAAGAACCAGCCACTGACCCAACAGGTGCCACACAAGAACCACCTGTTGGAGAACAAAAAGAAGATGACCTAGATGTGGTTGATACACAAGAACCAGCCACTGACCCAATAGGTGATACATAAGAACCACCTGTTGTGGATGCAAATGATGAAGTTAATGCCAAATAACAATTCTCTCCTCCATTGGAACCTGCAACTACAGAAGCCCCGGTTACTTTAGCCCCCCTGCAGGAAGAAAATGAGTTTTTGAAATCGGAAATTAAGGCTTATCAGCAAGAGTTAACAATGGCTAGGGAAACCTATAAAAAGGAACTCAATCTGTACATGTTAGCTAGGGGTGATTTTAGGGGCGAATGTTCGCCCTTTGGCGAAATTAAGGGGTTTTAAATTTTTAGTGGGCGAATATTTTGTATCATAGTACATTTTTACAAATCAACTCAAATAGCCCACCTTATTTTAAGGGAGAGGGTAAAAAAGGTAAATTTAGCCCTTGAAATTAGGAGTTACAACCTTCCATTCCCCCATTTTCGAGAATAGGTTTTATTTAAGTGAATCCATTCGCCCATTTTCAAGAATAGGTTTTATTTAAGTGAATCCTATGGGCCAAAGGCCCAAATACCATATTTATAAAAGAGGTATGGTAAATTAATAAAAATATAAATAAATGAGAGGTATGGTAAATAAATAAAGAATTTTTTATATTTACTCCATAAGTCACCTTATATACATGCAAGGGTGTAAACAAATAAAAATAAAGTGGAGGTATGGTAAATAAATAAAACGTCTTTTTATACTTATTCAAAAGGTATGGTAAATAAATAAAAAATATAAATAAACTAGACGCATGGTAAATAAATAAAACCTCTTTTTATATTTAGTCCATAACTCTCATTCTATTTATGACGGCTCAAGAAAGAGGTTTTATTTAAGTGAATCCTATGGGCCAAATACCATATTTGTAAAAGAGGTATGGTAAATTAATAAAAATATAAATAAGTGAGAGGTATGGTAAACAAATAAAACATTTTTTTATATTTACTCCATAAGTCACCTTGTATTTATGAATGGTATGGTAAATTAATAAAAATATAAATAAACGAGAGGTATGGTAAACAAATAAAACATTTTTTTATATTTACTCCATAAGTCACCTTATGGGACAAATACCATGGACTAGATTGTTATTAATACCATGCAAAAAAACATTATTAACCCTAATATTAGTATTAATAAAAATAAAAATGGCACATGGTATTGACCCATGGTATTCACCAAAATGGCACATGGTATTGACCCATGGTATTCACTTGGAATGTAGCCTATTTAAATGGGGGAATTAAACTAGCATAGATCCATCTTTACTCTGGATCTACTAACCCCCGAGAGGTATCAAATATCGTGATATGAAAACTAGCATAGAGTGAAAAAATAGTTTATCCGATCAAGAGTAAAAATGGATGTTGTAATTTAATGTATGTTAAACATTTTAGCTTGGTTAAAATAAAAAATAAAATAAAATAAACTATTAATTTTATTAATTTTTATAAATTACTAATAGTAATTTTTAAGCTCCAGGTTTATGATAACCCATGGTATTGACCCATGGTATTCATGTCAGCATAGACTATTTAAAGGGAAAATTCTATCTTAGATCCATCTTAATTCTGGGTCTACCAAGTGCTGAGAGGGATAAATAGATTTCACCCCCTTAAGAGTGGTAGATGTGGAGTTAAGATGGATATAGGTTGGTTTTTATGATAATGAAGATATTAAATAGACTTAGGAAATTATATTGTAAAAACATCTTAAGGTGAATGGTTAAAGCATAGACATTGGACAAGTATATTTGTATACTTCTGTTTTAAAACCAAAACAAATCCAGGGCTAAAAGGAATGGATTGATTGCACTAGTCATCCTTCTATAACTTTCCAACATATGCTGGAGTAAACAGATTGTAATTTGGGTAATTTTTCTAATTGCAAATGGGAACATACTTGTGTATTGGTAGGGTGGTTACGAGGTCCCTATAAGTGGAGTAAACAGATTGCAATTTGGGTAATTTTTCTAATTGCAAATAAGAAACAGATTACAATTTGGGTAATTTTTCTAATTGCAAACAGGAACATACTTGTGTTTTAGCAGGGTGGTTACGAGGTCACTAGAAGTGATGAATTTGAATTTTTCTTGGTTTTATATATAGTATTAGGTTTTTTCTCATGCTTTTTGTGAATGGCACGGGTGAATTTTATCCTACACCCACTAGGTTATCGATATGTAATTTTGGTAATTTTGATTTCAAAAGATATTTTAAAGAAATACAATGATTTCATTTGTGTATTCAATAAACACAAGATTTTATAATTGAGTAAAATATTCACCATGGCTGGTGAGAGATTCGCCAAAAAATTATATATACATATCATATTATTGATAAAATCGCCTTCCATTTTTCCTATATACCATGCAGATTCGCCCATTTATTATACATGTAAATTTAGGGGGGGTTCTTAAAATTTTCCCTGATGTTAGCTCAAGTAGCATCTGCAGCAGAAAAGAGTGTAGAAAAGGATCAATACAGTGAATACATGTGCAGTGAATGTGGTGATCTCTATACTCGAGCAGGTTATAAGATAGTTGAAGTTCCGTTGTCTGGAGCCAGTCCAGTACCTTCTCCTGTTATAGTAAAAAAGGAACACCCTGCTGTTACACAAGAACCAGCAGGGTCTTCAAGAATTTTAGAGAAAGAAACAAAACCACCCCGGCCTACCCAAGTTGTTACAGAACAGAAACCAGTACCAAAGTCTTTTACAACTATGTATACACAGACTGAACCTTCCCGTGTCAGCAATGCTTACACACAGACTTCCAGTCTTCAAAAACTAAGTGACACATGGAAGACAGAGTATGAGCTCTCACAAGGAAAGGCATTTCAGCAACAGAAGTCATTATGGCTCAACTATGCATACAGAAATTGGGAAGTGCTTGAACAGTCTCGTGCACAACATAAGGAGAATAAGAAATTAAAAACTAGACTGTCCCTCATCTTTGACTTGGTCTAGCAGTTATTTGCTACAAGGAAACCCACTTTTAACTATTCTGTATTTTTGAGAGAACGCTTAGCATTCCTCCAAATAAAAGCAATCAAGGATGGAAGACCCCACCAGGTCTCTACACCATAGCAATTTATTGAGACTTTCGCAGAAGCACCAAATAGTGACCAGAACTTGTTGTGTGAACTCTATCTTCAAAGCGAGGCTATGCCTGAAGATAGAAAGATTAGTTTACTTCCTCTTGTTGGCGATATCCAAATAAGAGCTTTTATTTCCTTCTTGGCCAATCAGCTTACTTGGCAGAATGCTTTTATGTCGGCAGCACACAATGAAGAGAATTGTCTTCTCTGGATTCGTGTTGAACCACAGAATGCAGCTATCTTCATTGCAAAACATCAATGAATTCTACGAGAACCAGGGATGACTGATCATATCAGGAAACTACAAGCAGCAATCTTGGAAGACTGCCAATATTATGTGAAAACTAAAGGAGCTCTGGCTATAAAATAAAATAATCTATTCTGGGAACACTGTCCTAAAGAAAGACGGGAATATCATCCATATAATCCTCTCAATCTTCAGGCGGAAATCTCACGCATACCTGATTATGTTAAATGCATTAGACAGTGTGCTAAACGATGGATTGGTTACCACTTTCATTTCCCTCTCCTATGGCTACCTAGACAGCAATATAAGGCTCAATTTAAATTGACCAAACAGGAGGAATTGGCAGCATGGCAGAAACTTCAGAGTGTCCATGGGTTTAGAGACATGGTTGACAACACCTTCTACAGTTACTGCATAAGCAATTTGCACTGTTCATCCCAGTATTCCGACTCAGATTCAGAGTAGACGTTGCATGCAGACATGCAACCTTTTCAGTTGGGGGGGATGTTAGGACCCCATATTATCTATTTTTGACCTTCTATTTTGTCATAATATTACCCTCTTCAACACATAGTTGAAAGCCTTTGCTAGTGTTTTGACTTAATCATTCCAAAGGTATACAGTAACTCTCCTCATTTCTATATGTTTAATTATTCAACACATAATCATGCTATCTTTATAATTGATCCTTGAAGTTGACTAAGTTGCTGAACAATTGTTGAAACTGCCTAAAGCTGGCAGGACCATATTTTGCAGTTGCTGAAACAGCGGAAACAGCACGAACCTCGAAGCTGAAACAGCAAGGATAGCATGTGAACCTCGAGGAGACAGTTGAGATTTGCGTATCAGATCTGCAACAACAAAGGAATCTAATTGATTATTGAATAAATGGTTACATTGGTTGTAACATTCATGATCCACATTACTGTAACAACATTCTGTTAAGGGGAACTGATTTCCCTATTTTTGTACAAAGGGTCGAACTAGAATGTAAAATAAAAATCTTTTGTAATAGATGTCTCCTCTATAAAGAGGAGACATATACATTAGAGGGGGGATAGAGAGGATGAACAAGCTGTAACACAGGAATTGTAGTGGAAGGACGAGATTGAATCTTTCTTGTAATATGGTATATTGATAGATGAATAAAGTTATGTTCTGAGTATTTCATCTTAGTTTCCGTGTCCTGGGGAATCTTGTGAGAAGGACGAGGCCCACCTTCATCACAAGATTCACCCATCTTCTTTCTGTTGTGTGTGATTTCTGTTCATACCTTATTCACGAGTATTGCTTCTGATGATATTTTACTTTTGCTAAGACTCTATTTTTCTTTTAATCGATTGATGCTGTATATGAGTGCCTCACCGGTGACTAGTATTTACAGAGTGTATTGGCAAACTGGATAACAGAGGCAGGTGTTGAATGTTCCTACTCTGGGGATAGGGTCCTGATCTTTTGTTACAGGACAACCATCACTTCCTTTTGCAGATTTATTCTCTTTAATTAATTATCTGTTCTTATTCCATTCCTGCAATAGACTATAACTGCTGTAACACAGAGTAAGGGTTTAACAGAGAATGAATTGTTTATACTACAGCTTTTAATGCTATTAAAATCGAGTACATACAGTACGTAGTCACCTTTGAAATAATCGGACTTTCCCGGGTTGACAATTTATGTGGCACTCGACTGTTTAATTAATAAACAATGAAAGTGACCAACAAATACCACAAGAAAAGATTTAGGTAATGTTGATGGTATTTTCTCATTGGATCAAATAGAGATTGTTGCCACAAATACTATGGGCAATTACCATGGTAATGGCCCCTGATATCTAGTTTTCCATGCTTTGGATTATGTACGCAATTTTTTCTCACTAGAATTACATATGTATGTGACTCTCCTTCACAAGGGTCATGTATGTTTTTAAAACTTCAAAATTCCCATCTTTCCTCTAGTGAAACATGTACCAAGACTGCCAACATACATCCTCATTTTTGAAATAGTTTTTCCAACATTCCCGTCATCTACATTAGTTCCATGACCATCATATTATAGTCAAGTTGACATCAACATATTCATCAAGTATATTTCCATCAAGGACAACACATTATCCATAATTCCAACATATACAAGTGCTTCACATTCAATAACATTATTTGTTCATTTGAACACAATTCTACAGGTAAGCATGGTTTTCTCCACATTGGGATTGATCAGATTGCATCATGCAGTAGCACCATCATTAGATTTTGACCCATTAATATACGTAGTCCAAAATTGATTATTTACAAGTTTTTCTATGGGGGAATCTACAATATTTATGTAATGAGATGTATCATTCTACAAAAAAATATCAATTTCTGAGCATATAGTAGGAGATGGAAAAGTGTTGAAATATGGCAACAAGAATATTCCAATTTAATTTGTCCTTGAATTAAATTGTGAATTAAAATTGAATTTAGTCTTAACAACTACTTGGAAATAATTGATTAATATAATCTGAATTAATTAGTTGGAGAAATTCAAGTTAGAAGTCTTTCTGAAGTCATGCAAGAGTTATCCCTTAAATCAAGGAGATAAGATTGAGTTATATTTGAGTTGTAATTAGTTAACTCAGTTTACTGAGTTAAGTTCAGTTGAATTAGTTCCAAACTATTTGAGGAACTAATAGAGAGTTAACAGTTAGTTGATGAATGCATGCACTCAACTAGTGCTACTCTAGTTAACTGAAGATTCCCTCATGAGAAACTCATGCATGTCTATTATGAGAAAGACCCAGTTGAGATTAAAGTCAAGGACAATGTACTATCAGTTGCATGTGTTTTCTTATAAAGAAAACTCATGCATGCAGTCAAGGAATCATTCCTTGAGGATTGCGTAGTTCTGATAGTGTGTGAGAGAGGTTTTTCACTTGGTTGAAGGTGAATCATCCACAAGGAACAATGCAAGGAAATAGGAGCTTGGAGGTCTAAGAGGAAGGCTGGAGAGAAGCCAAGATTGCCTGTGAGCATCTGTAAGAATTGTAATGAGAGCTGGCTAGCTGTGAGAGCTAAGGCTTTGTATAATTCCAATGTATTTCCACCTTGTATGATAATACAGATAGTGGGGTTTTTAGCTGAAGCTTTCCCCGAAGTATTTTCATGTGTATTGTGCATTGATTCTTCTTCTTTTGGTTATATTGTTTAGTTCGATCTTTAAGCTTCCGCAAATTGATAGTAGAAGTAGGTTATAGTATTCTGCTTTGATTTATATTGCATTATCGGGTTAACCTACATTAAAAATTTCTACATGGTATCAGAGCTACGTTTGTAGAAATTTCTACATGGTATCAGAGCTGTGAACAGTATACTGAGAAGGGAATTCAAAGTTTGAAGTTCGGGGTTGTAGGTGCAAATCGAATTCATGTCATACTTCAAGGTTGGCCAATGGCATTCTATGGATTGAGACTCGAGTATGCCTTGGAAGGTAGCTCTAATTACATAGCATGGAAAGATAGAATGGAGGTTGTATTAGAAGACAATGGTTTGAAGGAATTCATTAATCAAGAAATCCCAAATCCAGCTTCAACTAATGCACAAGAGTTGGCTGAGTGGAAGAAGTGTGTGGAAAAGGTGAGACAAATCATACTTGAGGGAGTTCGAGACCATATTCTCTCGAGTATCCATGATAAGGATACTCCATTTTAAATGTGGAAAACATTGAAGGACCTCTACCAGAACAGTAGCGACCAGAGGAAATTAGCACTCAAGGATAAGCTTCGAAGAATCAAGATGGAGAAGGGCGATACTATTTTCACATATCTGAACATGCTCACCACCTATAGAGATGAGTTTGGCAGTGTGGGAATAACTACTGTCGATGATGATATGGTGAGCCTTGCTCTCCTTGGCCTTCCAAAGAGTTGGAATAGCTACCAAGACTCTGTGAATGGAAGGGAGAAACTGCCGGATTGGGAACGACTGTGGTTGGATCTGATGCAGGAGGAGATCAAGAGGAGCACACGAGATGGTTCTTCATCCAAGAATGATGATGAAGAAAATCTGGCCTTAACAAGTAAGGCAAGGAAAGGGAAGGGGAAGGCTTCCCATTTCAAATCGAATTCTTCTCATGGAGGGAAAAAGGGTGACATGTCTAAAGTGAGATGCTTTAATTGTCACGAGATGGGACATTATTTGACTAAGTGCCCATTGAAGAAATCCAAGAAGGTATCCTCAGAAGGATTGGAAGGTGAGGCATTAGCCTCTCAGTTCGAAATGGACTTTACCCTCATCACATGCATGGTGTCATCGATGATGGGTTGTGTCTGGTATCTTGATAGTGGAGCCTCATTCCACATGACTAGTGATAAAAAATTATTCAGTGCCTTGGAGGAGAAAGACCTCAAGATGAGCATAGATATGGGTGACAATGGAAGGTATAGTGTTTCAAGGGTGGGCACAATTTCTTTTCAGAGGGAGCATGGAGCTCCTATCACCTTTACAGATGTGAAGTATGTGCCTAGACTAAAGAAGAACTTGGTATCAATCGCGATGTTGGAAGACAAAGGTTATGATGTTGTCTTCAGTAAAGGAAAGGCATTCCTAAGACACATAGCCACGGGTCAGACAGAGAGGATAGGGATTCAGGTGAAGAATCTCTATAAACTAGAGGTAGATTATTGTGCAACAATGAGTACGAAAGCAGATTGGTGCAAAGCCAAGACATTGGCGAGTTGTGGCACAGGTGGTTGGGCCATTTTCATAATGGGGCTTTGAAGATAATGCAACAAATATCTACAAGACTTCCCAAAGGTAATCTTCAGCAATTTTACACATGCAAAGGTTGTACCTTGGGAAAGTACACCAAGTCTTCCTTTCATGATAGAGACAGTCGAGCAGAGGCTATCTTAGAGCAAGTTCATACTCATTTGTGTGGACCATTCTCGATGTCATCCATAGCAAAGTAAAGGTATTGTGTGATTTTCATTGATGGCTATTCTCGTAAATGTTGTATTTATTTCATGCAAAAGAAGGACCAAACCTTCACAAAGTTTTGTGAGTTCAAAGCTTTTATCGAGAAAGAGTCAGGGAAGAAAATCAAGGCCTTGAGAAGCAATAATGGTGGAGAATATGTCTCTCAAGAGTTTAAGGACTTCTGTGCAGTGGAAGGAATTAAACCGAGTTGACGGCACATCATAACCCATAGCAAAATGGGGTGGCCGAGAGGAAGAACAAAACTATTGTAGGGGCAGCACGGGCAATGCTGCATGACCAAGGCCTACCACTTGTGGGCTGAGGCATGCAACACAACGGTCTATTTGCAGAATATAAGCCCACACCGCATACTTGGGATGAAGACACTAGAGGAAGCTTTCTCCGGTAAGAGACCAGATGTGGGTCACTTCAGGATCTTTGGCTCATCGGTATATTACCATGTGACAAAGGATGCACGGAAGAAGCTTGAGATGACAGTAGAGTTGGGGATATTTGTGGGGTACACTGATACACCTCACAACTATCGAGTGTACTTACCTACCAGTCGGAGGACAGTGGTTCACAGAGATCTCAAGTTTGATGAGCAGAAGGCCATGCGAGTTTCCCTTGAGAGGGAACTCCAACTACAGTCTATGGAGGAATTGTTGGTTCCTAAGGAGGAGGAGCCTCAGACTGATGCGAAGCAGGCACATGTAGAGGTTCCAGGAGTGGAGACATCCACTCAAGCATAATCTTCCAGAGATGGACAGAAGCACACAAGAGAAGCTGACAGATTGTTGGAGGATGCAAGAGAGAATGTGGGAGCACCATCTTCTCAGCGCAGACAAAGGAGGTCACCTGAGAGGTACACTGGATACATGGCCCTTGCCGGGGAATGTGTTGAGACCGAGCCATCTTCCTTTGAGTAAGTAGTGCAGCAGCCAATTTGGGTTGATGCTATGGTGGAGGATTATGACTCCATAGTTCGTAACAATGTTTGGGACATGATTCTGAGACCAGATAACAAGTTAGTTGTGAGTTCCCATTAGCTTTACAAGGTAAAGCAAGCTACTGATGGTAGTGTGGAGGAGCATAAGGCAAGATTTGTTGCCTGTGGCTTTTCACAGGTCGAGAGGATCATGTTGTTGCAAAGCTCTGCCACAATATCCTCGATTATCGCGTGTCCACCCGCAATGAATTGACTTAATCGATCGCTGCCTCTTCCTTTCCTTAACGCGGAGCGGAAATAGTAAATAGAGGATAGAGCCGGGAAATCGATTGACTTGGAATAGGCCGCAATAGATAGTTAGAAGGGTGACGACAAGTGGTACAGAGAAGCAAGATGTTGACATTTTGATAAAGGAATTGTCAAAGTGTAAATTCAAGTTCCATAGAGACAGGACCAGGGTGGCAGATAATTCCTTTCTTGTTGAGAGGGAGTGTTGAAATATGGCAATAAGAATGTTCCAATTTAATGTCCTTGAATTAAATTGTGAATTAAAATCGAATTTAGTCTTAACAACTACTTGGAAATAATTAATTAATTTATTCTGAATTAATTAGTTGGAGAAATTCAAGTTAGAATTCTTTCTAAAGTCATGTAAGATTTATCCCTTAAATTAAGGAGATAAGATTGAGTTATATTTGAGTTGTAATTAGCTAACTCAGTTTACCAAGTTAAGTCCAGTTAAATTAGTTCCAAACTATTTGAGGAACTAATAGAGAGTTAATAGTCAGTTGATGCATGCATGCACTCAACTAGTGCTACTCCAGTTAATTGAAGATTCCATCATCAGAAACTCATGCATGTCTATTCTGAGAAAGACCCAGTTGAGATTAAAATCAAGGACAATGTACTATCAATTGCATGTGTTTTCTTATAAATAAAACTCATGCATGCAGTCAAGGAATCATTCCTTGAGGATTGCGCAGTTCTGATAGTGTGTGAGAGAGGTTTTCCACTTGGTTGAAGGTGAATCATCCATAAAGAACAACGCAAGGAAATAAGAGCTTGGAGGGCAGAAAGGAAGGATGAAGAGAAGCCAAGATTGCCTGTGAGCATCTGTGAGGATTGTAATGAGAGCTGGCTAGCTATGAGAGCTAAGGCTTTGTATAATTCCTATTTATTTCCACCTTGTATGATAATACAGATAGTGGGGTTTTTAGCTGAGGCTTCCCCCAAAGTATTTTCTTGTGTATTGTGCATTTATTCTTCTTCTTCTGGTTATATTGTTTAGCTCGATCTTTAAGCTTCCACAAATTGATAGTAGAAGTAGGTTATAGTATTCTTCTTTGATTTATATTGCATTATTAGGTTAACCTACATTAGAAATTTCTACATGGTATCAGAGCTAGATTTGTAGAAATTTTTCTACATGGTATCGGAGCTAGATTTGTAGAAATTTCCTAACAAAAAGGAGATAATTGTGTAATAAAATTTCCAAAATATGATTATGCACAACAATTTCCTAAGATATAAGGTGATTGGCTCGTTTTCTTCTTCCAGTTCAATAATAGTGTGCTTCATATGTTTTTCTTAATCAACTCTTATCTGATTAGGTTTACCATTATATGGAAACTAGAGGTGTGAATAGTTAGTTTCAGAGTAACCATTTAATTTTTCTGACCAGTCTCTACGCAAGAGAAGACCATAGGGCTCGAGGATATGAACTATCACAATATCAATGATCTAAAATATTTTAGGCTCGGAAGCTAATCTAATTAAGACATCCTTCAATTCACCTAAAACTTTGACCTTAGTTCTATCAAGTTGTACAATTTGAGTGGACGATTAATTATTGGGGCCTAGCATTTATTTTTAAGCAAACAAAATATTGCATAATGTTAGAAGAGGCGTCAAAATTGACCAAGCAACTATGTACATTTAAACTTTATTTATTTTTATTTATTCAATTTAATATATTTTTATACCTAAGTAATATTAATTTTATTCTAATAACTATTTCTTAACAGCTAATTTCCAACAGCTAACTCTTGACCCAGATGCATCTCTACTACAAAAGTTTAAGATCTAACTATGTAAATTCTTACTAAAGATCGCAAAGGTCAACAGAAAAGGAGAGGTATGTGAATTAGACCTATCTCCTATTACAATTGCATCTACTTGTTTCATTCTATCCGAAGAAGAGGGGGGCTTCGACTTAGTTTTTCTTTTAGTAGTCACATCAGTTTTTGGTAGGGGATATTTTGGAGTAGCATTCAAAGCATTTAATAAAATATTTTGTTGTTGGTTTAGCATACTAATTTCATATAATAAATTTTAGCTTTGGTCTTCTTCATGTCCTCTATAATATTATATTTTAAATTATCAGAAATCACAATAGTTTTAGAAGCAAAATTATTTGGAGTATAACCTTTATTTACAATGGCAGGAGGTAGAGTGTTAGGAGTTGGAGTGGGATTTGTATTCATTAGAGCTGAAGTGGTACTTGCAAGAGAGAATTTATTGGATGGACAAGAATTTCCAGTAGGTCATCTATTAGCAATAAAATTACCTATAGAGATTTTTCTTCTTTTTGTTGCAGGGAGAGCTTCTTCCTCCTCATTTGATACGGTGACAATGAAATCCTAGGTCACATTAGTATCAATTATTTATTCTTCTTCACCATCATCTTGAATTTGTTGTGGATCCTCTTCCTTATCTTCCTCTTCATCAATTGCTAAAATATATATAGAGGGAGGAGTTTGTTTAGACCTTTTGAATGGTGTGAAAGGTCTTCTTGAATATGATTCTTTTGAAAATTGCTTTTTGAGGTCAAAAACATTTTTTAATATAGTTTTGATAACATTTTGAAGGCCTTCCATATCAAATTCATCTTTAGTGCTCTTTTTCTTATTCTCATCCTTAAATTTCACTTTCTTAGATGGTTGAGAGGAAATCTTCTTATCTTACATGGGAGCTTTCTTAACCAAGGCTAGAATTTGTTTCTCAACATCTATTACTTTTTTCTTGTTATCAGCAAGGGTAGTCTTTCCATATTTGTCTACAGAAATAACCATTGAAGAGGGAAGAGGTCCAATATACAAATCAACTTGAACATCCTAACCTAGCTTGGACGTACCTTGTATCTTATTCAAAAATTTATTAAATCATAAATTGAAATCTTTGACTTGTTCATCTAGAGTATTTTTTAAGGATTTAAATATTTTCCTATATATAGTATTGTAGGCGAGTCTTCTTGTTTGAAAATTCATATGTATAGAATGTTCGTGAATATTCAATAAAAAAACATGTAATTTAGTATTAAAATTGGTAAATTTTTGGCGAATATCATCCATTTAATCATATATATGTAAACAGAAGGCTAATTTTTAACCAAATTGGAGAATATTTTTTTAGAAAATGTCCAAAAAATAGCCTAGTTACAAAATATCGCCCCTAAATTTTTTGTTATGTTCATCAATACCCATCTTTATATTGGAAAATTAAGTTATTAATGAAGTTGGTGACATTTCATTACCAAATTTCTTTAAAAATACATCCTCAAAAGTATCCCAATTGGTTATAGAGTTAGTAAGTAGAGTAAAGTACTAGGAAGTAGGTTTTCCTTCAAAATTATAAGGAAAATGTATACAAATTACATCTTCTTCCAAAACATATTTTAAATTGATAACCAACCTGAAACTATTGAAATTCTCTTTAGGAGGTACACCGTTATCAAGATTAAATTTTTTCAACCATTATTTAGGATATTTAGGGAGAGGATGTTGTTAACCCGAAACATTGACAACTCCAAGGGTTTCCCAAGGTCTTTATGCCATTTTAGTAATAAAATGGAATGTACAAGTTATAGTAGCAAAAGTCGGTGTGTTAGATGATGATGGATTTTGGATTATGAGGGAACACTTGTATCTGTAACAATAGAAGATGTTATAGGTTGAGCTAAAGAAGTATATGTAGATGAGTTTGAGAGAGAAAGAGTTTGAGATGATTGTGCAGTCGTTGGAGTGATGGTAGGTGTAGGAGGAGGGGAAATAGGGGTAATAGTTTCACTAGTTTATCAATCAAAACTTGAGAAAAGATTATTCTAATGGTGTGTGTCTAGTGGAAACTCAAAGGGTTTTACTCCTAATTTCTCACTTTGAGCCTAAGTCAAGATGGAAAAACTCTTCAGTGATGATGTAACACTTCCTTTTGAAGCTTCAAATACTTGGGGTTGATCTTTTGATAATGAGAGTCCTTCAATCTTCTAGATATTGATATCAATTTCAGGTGATACAGGTGGATCTTGTGTCAAATGTGTATTAATTGAAGGTTCATTGGAAGATCTACGAACTATACTAGGAAGTGTGTGAGAAGGTTCTACAACTTCATATCATGGGGGAGGAGATTGTGAAGGATATCTAGAAGTTGTAGAAAAGGTCAAGGGAAGAGATTAACTCTTTGAATGGTTGGTAGTTTTCTGATGTGATGTTCTTTCCATTCACAGTGAGATTTTCCTCCTTCTAGTGTCAAAAATATTGATGCCCAAAATTGACCTCATCAACATTTGGGAAACCACTCGATCATAGCCCCAAATTAGACTCTTTTGTATTTGGGATGGTGGTTTCGATTGGTTTTGAATGGGTGCAATTACCCCTATGAAATATGCTCTAACGAATGGAGACATAGAAATATAAAAACTACAAGTGAAACAATCAAAGGGAGATCATGATTCTAAATATAAGTAGTAAAGAAAAATAAATAAACTCTAATTAAGATATATTGTTTAATATATAACCCGGGTAAAATTTTATATGTGAAATCAAAAGATAACTCAATATATATATATATATATATATATATATATATATATATATATATATATATATATATATCTTTGTCAAATCATTTAATTAAAACAAATTGTAAATGATAATCAATTTAATTAAATAGTTATTTGAATTTTTATATGAACAATATTCACATATGGCCTTGAATTTTATGCTTACAAATGCAGATACAATAAGACAAAAATGAATTATTAAATCCTTCACTTACAAACAAGAATATATTTAAATGGATCCAATTATAAATTCAAGCAAGAAAAAATCAATATTAATAGCAATTATGCTCTAATTCTCTGAGACATGGTATCAAAAGTGGTGAAACTTATATTAGAAAACAAAAGAAATACAAATGGAAGTAGAAAAGAAAAGAAGTACATATTTGAAATTTTCTCAACTAAAAAATAAAAAATAAATAAATAAACATAAATAAATAAATAAATAAAAACTTGAGAAAAATAGAAATTTTGTCACAACTTTTAAAACTAAAATGAAATTTTCAATTCGAAGGAATATTTGATGGTGAAGAACGAGTGGGGTGCAACTAGCTCGGGAGGTGATTGAAGTTTAATGCTCACTTGAAAGTTGTACACTTGAGCTTGTAAGGTTGGTAGTGACTGAGTAGGTTGTTCATTAATAGCTTAGTTACTTGAAGGTAACCATGAGGTTTGGTGAGTAACTCCCAGGTCAACTTGAAGTTTACCTTTGACAACTTTTCAATCCTATCATGAAATTGTTCTCTATCACTTTTCATTTTTGATTTCAATACTTCTGTTTCTATGTGAGTTTTCTCAAAATCGCCTATTAGCATTGTGGCCTCCTTAAGTAATTAAATTATAGATTGGGAAAAAGAATTAGGAATTCTCTTAGCATCTTTTATAATTTCATTTACTAAGCGTATATTGGTCTTCCAAACATGAAAAACTTTAGACTTATGCATTTCATTGATTCTAACTATGATCCGAATGGAAAATGGCATCAAGCCATGGTACTCATCCACCCATATTATTCATTGACCCATGGAATTTACCCATGGTATTGGCATCTGACCATGGTATTGTAAAATCCACCCATGGTATTCATTCACCCATGGAATTGACCCGTGGTATTGTAACTGAAAAATACTATAAGTAACAAGTCACATTTTGTAAAAGGACAGGTTGTCCGCCAGAATGTAGCCTTTACAGTTCAGAGGCATGTAGCTACCACATCTCTTCTCAGAGATACACTACCATCGCCCTAGCTGGTTTATTTCCATCACTGTTTGTAAGCATATTTCAGTATTTTACATTAATGAAATGAAGTATTATTTCCACTGCATATCTGTGTTTATGGTTATCTTTGTAATTGGTTGCGTTCCTGTTTAAATCCAGATCAGTGGTATCAGAGCAGGTTATGATTCCATGGGACTGAGGGTTGATGCATATTTTAGTTTCAAATTTTGTAGAAATATTCAACAAACTTCAGGCATGTGCTACGTCCTCCATAGAGCATTTTCTTGGGCCAAGCGGGAAGAATTTTTCTTTTTTCATTTTTTTGCAGGAATGTTCTTGGGCGGCGACTTTGCAGATCAAATATGAAACATTTGGTACAAAATTAAAAAAAATACCAGATCTGGATTCCATGCGAAAAATCACCCAATTTCAAAAAACAAATGGGTCGAATCAGAGTCCGGATGAGGGAGATATCACTGATTTAAAATCAGCTATTTTTTCAGAACTTTTGTGACGGCGGAATTGTTGCAACGCGAATCTGAGATTTTAGAGTGTCTAGATAAGGATTTCCAACACATGGGAAGATGCAAAATGATCCTTCTGCTTCCAAAAACAGGTTATAATAAATATTCTAAGTTATATTGGCCAAGTTGTTTCCATTTTAATTCTGGAGCAGCATTCGGAGTGGGTTCCCATTGGAGACGTGCCCTCCCACCCCACTCTAGTAGGCACCTACTTCACATTCATCAGTTTCAACATAGCAACATTTGGCTTGGGTTATTTGGAGATGTGCCCTCCCACCCTAGGCTATGTAGGCACCTGCTACTTCATCAGTAACCAACATCACGGTTATGGGTCAACCACACAAAATACTTGCCATCGAAGTCCATTTGCTAGGCCGCACACTGTTAGCATCATAGTTGGTCACAAGCATTACAGGGTATCTCTATCCTTGGATCTTCGTTTGTCATGGTTATGTGTCATCTACAAACCCACACTTCATCGAAGTCCATTTTCTAGGCCGCACATTGTCAGCATCACAGTTGGTCACAAGCATTACAGAGTATCTCTATCCTCAGATCTTCGTTTATCATGGTTATGGGTTAACCACATAAAACCCTTATCTTCAGTGGCTCTTCATATTCAACAAAGGCTTCACAGGAGGGAACTTTACGCAATGGGGACCATTGCTTCTTAAGGAGGGAGGAATGATCCGAATGGAAAATGGCATCAACCCATGGTACTTATCCACCCATATTATTCATTGACCCATGGAATTTACCCATGGTATTGTAAATGGCATCCGCCCGTGGTACTGTAAAATCCACCCATGGTATTCATTCACCCATGGAATTGACCCGTGGTATTGTAACTGAAAAATACTATAAGTAACAAATCACATTTTGTAAAAGGACAGATTGTTCGCCACAATGTAGACTTTACAATTATTATCGGTTTTAATAAAAAGTTTCTTTGTGGTTTTTGTTTATTGGGCATTCTCCTCTCTTTTTTTTCTTCTGGCATTTCAATTTTTTTCAGATCTTCGGGTCTTTCCCCCAAGGTCCATTTCAATCTTTTAGATCTTGGGGGCCTCCCCTCAAGATCCAGATCAAACTAGGATTGGAAATAACCTTTTCAGATCATGTTTCCATTTCAAAGGATTATTGATGTTGTGCTTAGTTTCATCATATTGATTTTCAATATCAATCAAATCATCAAGAAAAGAGTTGACCAATTTTTCCTGAGCTAGTGTTATGCCTAATTTGTCACAGAAAAGTTGTTGATCATGTTGAAGTTGTTGATTTAATTCATGCGCTTCATGCTTAAATTTAGCAAGATATAAAATATTTGCCTCAGCTTGCTTTATCTTCTCATGTAACTCATTTATCTTGATATTATTTAGTTTAATTTCAAACTCGTATTGGCTCCTGACTAGGGAAACTTGAGCTTGCATTTGAACTTCAACATGTGAATAATTTTGTTCTAGTTGATGTATTCTTTCGTCCTTGTGTCTAATAAATTCCCTAAATTTTGTTGCTTTTCCATACTAGAAATATCATAATCCCTGGCATATTGGGCCAATTATTCATACTCTTTATCAAGTTATGTCAACATACCTTCCAAAATTAACTCCAAGGGAGTTACTGGCAAGATAGTGATTATTGTCAAGAATTGTGTCTCGGCTACCTTTCTCTCCTTTTTTCTCTTTTTGAGAATGGGCATGTGATTTGTGCTATAAAATACCTCTATAGGTGGTATTTCTTCTATATCCAACTTAATAATAGGATTATCAGATGTTGGAATCATCTCTACACTAAGTCGAGTACTAATAGGTGTTTTAGCAATAACATTCGGTTCTACAAGAGTATTCTTAGAGGAATTAGGGGAGGAAGCAACATATTTTTGTCCAATGGTAGTCTTTGCACTTGTTTCAAGCATGGTTGTTTTTTTTACTTTCTTAATAGGATTTGAGGTAATTTTTTCAAACATTTTTCAATCCTTGAAAATATTGCTAACCTCTACACTTTTTTAAGGTGTTTGATCTTGGGACTCAGTGGAATAAATTTGAACATGTATAGTTGTTGGTGGAGTGAATTTCTATGTTGAAGAACCTGCAACCTTTACTGATATTTCCTCTTCTGAAAATTGTAGCATATTTAGTGGCAAGGGAGACCTTCTTCTGTCTTTGTAGACTAGAAAATGTTGATAGTTATATGTAGGTAATTTTTTAGCATTATTGCAGACATACTGATAAGAAGAGACTCCAGAGAACATTTCATCGTAATGATTAGTCATGAACATATATCTTAATGTTTGCAGTAGTAGTTATGTCCTCAATTATATTGTTAGGATCATGTATTTTACAAGAATGGTAGCTAATTTTAAAGCATACAAGGGTTTTAACTCTTTTTTAGGATGGACATAGTTTTGCAAAGTATAAATAAAAATTTGTAAGGGGAACTCAAGCCACACTCTTAATCCAGAGTTATGTCGAAACGCAACAAGATACATATACACACATAAACATAGAGATGAAACAGAAATAAAACTTCATTTCATTAATATCAAAGAACTGAAATATGCTTACATACAGAAATGGAAATAAACTAGCTCGGGTGATGGTAAATTATCTCTGAGAAGAGATGTGGCAGCTACATGCCTCTGAACTATGTTACAATGAAGCTCAAAGACCTATTTATTATTGAGAAATAATGGAAAACCCTAAACATCCAGAAACCTAACCCTAGGAGATGAAGCACCAAAAATGTGGGCCTTGTTTGGGTAAATTGGTACATCAACTTCCTGGGGTTGTAACTTTTCCATATGATCTCCACTTGGCTATCATAATACCTTGTTTCGAAGAACTCAAAGAGAAGGCTGAAAATAAATATAGAAACTAGTTTGGGACTTTTCTAGTCTCTCCATTTTCCCTAAAAAATATTTTAGTCCCTCAAAACGGCTCCAGATGTTTAGGACCTAAAAGATTGCCCAAAATAGCAAGTTGTGATACAATTAAGGAAACTGAAAAGAAAAAGTAGTGGGGGTCCAAGTGGAATAGGTGGGTGGACACCAATATCCACCTGGTTTAGTCCTCCCCCCTTAAGAAGCAGTGGTCCCCATTGCATTGACTGCCTCCATGAGATGGGGAAAATTCAACTGAACTTGGTCCCTAGTGAGCCACTTGCCTTGGTGTAGGAGTTGGCCAGCTTTAACAACCTGATGCAATTGTATATTCTGCCGGTGAGTGTTCTTGATCTACATTTCCATGATGTAATCAGTTTTTTTCATGTTCCATGCAGTCTGGTTTAACTCTGTTGGTGTGATTTGTTTTGTAATGTCTTATGTGTCGAGTAATTATGGAAAGTATGGTCGAAGGCGGTCCACATTAAACACTGGGTGCAAGCCAAGGAATGGTGGAATGTTGAGTTCAAAAGAATTGTCCCCTACAACATTAATAATGGTGTAAGGCCCATATTGGAGTGGGAAAAGCTTAAGGTGGGGCCCAACGAGGCGGGAGTTCTACAAATGTAACCAAACTTTGTTGCCCACCTGGAACTTGTGTGGCACCCAATGTTGATCATGGTGTTGCTTGTACTTAGCATTGGCTTTGTCCAATATGTCATGGACCTGTTGGAGAATGTGCTGAATGCACTCAATGAATTTGTTAGCCATGTCAGCTTCGAACTGGACATGCACCAACTCTGCATGAGTAGCTACAAATGGTATGGCCACATCAACTAGACATAGTGGTTGGAATCCCAACCCCACCTGAAAGGGGTTGTGGCTAACTGAGCTATGCAGAGCTATATTGTAGTTGTGCTAGAGATAGGGGAGGTTATCACCCCATGTGTGTGGATGCTTCGAGTTTTACATACGCAGAGTGTGTACGATCATCCTATTGACGACCTTTTTTTGGCCATCAGTTGGGGTGAAAGGTTGTTGACTTAGTGAGCTTGGTATCCAGCATCGACCAAAGACTTGACCAAAAAGTACTTAGGAACTTGTTTTCCTGATCTGAGATAATGGAATGTAGGATCTCAAAGTGTACACATAGATCTTAATAGTGGCTTATGTTTTGATACTCTTCTTGCAGGATGCCAGAATGGCCGTCTTAGAGAATCTGACAATGACCACGAAAGTTCAATCATTTCCATGCTTAGTAGAAGGAAGGCCCAACATGTAATCCATGGAGATGGATTCCCAAGGTCGACTAGGAGTAGGCAGAGGAGTGTATAGGCCTTGTTTCTTGATGGTTGGTTTGGAAATGGTGCAGGTATTGTAGGATCTGATGTACTTCCCAACATCTTGTCAGAGGTTCAGCTAATAAAAATACTTCTGCAACATTGCCACTATTTTCTATACCTCGAAATGTCTAGCAACTTGACTGTAGTGTGCCTCCCAAATAATCTTTTCATGCTTGCTTGAAGGAACACATAGGTGTCCCAGGTGTCATAACAGTGCATCCTAGAGGTGAAAAATTGGAACTTGCTTTCCTTATAAGAGTGTTTTTTATGTGTTGTCGAATCTTGGATCACTCTTGTAAATATGTGGCCACCCCGAAGTTTTGTGCCCACAAGAGTTGAGCATAGTGGTCAGCGGCATGACCGGTGGTTGGATGAGGCAGTTTACAACATTGTTGGTGCTTCCCTTCTTGTACTTAATGTTCAAATGGAACTATTGCAGGTATGTGGACCATTTTTGATGGGGATCATTTTGCAACTTCCCCTACGTACGTATGAACTGCAATGGTCGGTGGTCTGTGTGGATGATCGTTTCCTTTCCCATAATTTAATGCTTCCATTTTCGGTAGGCCTGCACAATTGAATACATATCTTTTTCATAGGTGGGATAATTTCAAACTATGTCTAAAAATGTATCATTGTGATATGCCATGGGATGCCCCTATTGAGTCAGAATTGTACCAATAGCATAGTCAGAGGCATTTGTCCCGATCTCAAATGGTTGTTGTAGGTCTGGTAATATGAGCATTAGTGCATAGAATAGGTGATGCTTCAACTCAAAAAATTCCTTTTGTTGGGATTCATACCAAAATAATTTTTCTTTCACTCCTCCCTTGGTGACTTGAATCAAAGGCCAATTGATATGAGAGAACCCCAACACAAACCTACAATAGAAGTTGGCCAGACCCAAAAAGGTGCGGAGATCTGTTAGAGTGGTTGGGGCTGGCCAATCTTGAATGACTTGTATCTTAGTTGGCTCCACATGCACACCCTACTCATCAATGATGTACCCTAGATATTGAACCTAGGTCATAACAAAAGTGCATTTCTCAAAATTGGCACACAGCTTGTGTTTCTGCAGGGTTTGGAGGACATATCAAATATGGTGGAGGTGCTCTTCCCAAATTTGGTTGAACATTAGAATATCATCCAGATACACCACCATGAATGATTTAGTGAAGTGTTGCAAGATTTCGTCCATCAGCCTCATGAAGGTCGCAGGGGAATTCGTCAACTCGAAAGGCATGACCATCCATTCGAAAAGGCCCTTCTTAGATTTGAAGGAAGTCTTCCACACATTTAAAGGTTTGAGCAGTACCTAGTGATAATTGGACTTCAAGTCAATCTTGCTTAAATATTTGACCCCCTTAAGCTGATCCAGAAGGTCATCAATCTATGGGATTAGATACCTATTCTGGACAGTGATCTTATTTAGCGCCCAATAGTCAATACAGAGTCTCTAGGTCCCATCATTCTTCTATACCAACATGATTGGGCTCCCACAAGGTGATGGACTTGGCCCGATGTTCCCTTTCTGAAATAGCTCTTGAATTTGTCTCCTGATTTCATCGTTCTCCAAAACTTAGCATTGATAGATCGGTCCATTAGGTTGCAATGGGCCCGATCGATGGATTGTTTGACCTAATAGTGTAGAGGTACCCCTGTGAGTGAGGTGAAGACGTCCCTGTATTCCTCCACAACCTTGTCCATTCAATGTTGTTGTGCGAAGGAGCCCTGTCTAGAGGTTGTGGCCACAATCTTCTTCTTTCCCTAAGGGTGAATCATAAGGAAAACAAATTTCCTAGTATGGGAAATGATCTTACTACATTTCTTCACAGTGATCAAATAAATGGTAGTAGGTGGTGCTACCTTCGGTATCCTGTAAAACTTATTTCCAAAAGTAATAATAACAGTGTGAGGCCTAGACTCATACATAGCATGCCACTTCCATGTGTATGGTTTGCCTAATAATACATAAAAAACTTCAAGAGGAGAAACATCACACAGTACCTCATCTGTGAAGGGCTTTATGACCTCTGTTGAAATGAGGTTCTTTTGGCTCCCATTGTCAATAATGAACTACAGTGGAGAACCCTTCACCCATATCTATGAGTGCAAGAGTCACTCCCCCTCCTCTAGATATTCAAGCTCATCCTTCTAGATCTTAGTGGTGGCAACAGTGGAAGTAGGCTCTACATCGATAATCTTCTTCCCTTCATTATTACCCTTGTCGATTTCTGAATCAAAGTTGAAACATGCCTTTGATTCAGAAGCCTTTTGCCCGTCCACTAGTGATTCACTGGCTCAAAACTCACTTGTATTGTGAGTTGGGTTCTTATGGAACTCACACCATTTCCCTATGTCCTTCTTTTTCTTTGTGGTGTTGTTCTTTTCTTACGACTTCGGCAGGTTGTCCTTGGTTGGCCCACCTTGGCTTTATCCTTTGTTATGTGGTTTGGGGGTGCCTTTCCCTTCGGATTCACGGATCCAAAGTCTTTCCTCTTCTATTTAAATTTATGCTCAATCTTGGCAGTGTATCGATAAGCAACACCATGCAAGGATATTTCCAGGAACTCCATCTCATCCTAGATGTAATTGATTAGGTAGCCAAGGTACTTGAGTACCAAATTTCACTCAGAATCTTTGATACCCAGCTTTGTGCGAAGGGTATGGAAATAATTTGTGAACTTCGGCACAACTTGGTACCTTCCTGGACATAACATGGTCCACTTTATGTAGTTATCTTCATAGCTCCCAACAAGGTAATATTGTTCCTTGATGGTGTCTTGAAAAGAATTCCAAGTGGGTGTAGCTGAAAATAGTGATGATTCCCTCTCGTCCTTTTGTTCACATTAGGTTTCCCACCAGTCCTTGATATGTGGGGTGGATTTGAGGAGTCCAAAAGTAATCTTTTCCCGATTGGAAAAGTCATGGACTGAAAAATATTCTTCCAATATATTTAAGAATGTATGTACAGAATTTGCATCTATCTAACCTTCAAATATGGGAATGTCAAATTTAACTTGCACCTTAAAAGGAGTGGCGCCTCCAATTCTCAGTAAAAATTTATTCAAAGAACCAATCTCCAATTCTCAATAAACAATCCATGGTGGCTAAAAAAATTCTAGGAGGCTTGGAACCAAAAATGTCTTGGTAAATAGTAATCACAACAAGATGGTAGATTTGGTAAAAATGGTCAAAGTAATTCTCTTGCCACAATTTATTGTGATAAATGTAAATGGGAAGAGGGTCAATAAGTGTCCATTTCAATCCCATTTCTAGATAATATAAAGAGAAACATATGGCATCCATTAGGAAGGCTAACATATAAATGAGATGATCATGGGTGGATGTCTTTTTTGTGCGAAAAGAGAGAATATGCTTGGTGTTGGCTTAATGGGGCCTAACCCAAGTTTGGAGTTATTTAGCCAAATAAATCCTTGTACTACTGGCCATTTCAAAAATAGCTTGTGGAGCGCAGACTGAGGTCTCACCCAAAGCAGTCTGGGGGGATGCTGAAACCAAGTTTCCGCACCCTTGAGATGTCTGGGGGGTCAATTTATTCTGACTGTGAATATCTTCATGCAGGTCACTTCGCGCCTTGTTATACTTGACTTCATGCAGCCCTAACTAGGGGTTGAGCAGCTTTCACGCTGCTAAAGCAGCGATCTGTGCTATTTCCCCAAGTCACACCACAGATCTTACTTATCCCCTTATAACAACTATTTATCTTTACTTAAACAGATAATTTATATTATATTCACTTATTCAACACATTCATATAAGTTCGTGCATTAAATAAACAATAAACTTGCAGTTCATACCCAATATACTTCAATGCATAAACAGGAAAAGATACACAGAATTATTGTAAAACTTTTGTTTATTAATGCTTCAATCACTTATAGACTCAACCTAACCTACGCATTCAATTGCAGGGGTCGGTGCACTTAGCTGCAGACCGCTAGGCCTCTATGCACTCATCTGCAGAGCCTTTTCCTACTCTACGACCCAAAGACTCGAATTTACACTTAGACTCAATTCTTCATCATTAGATCTTCTATTGATTATTGATTCTTATTTTACACTTAGATCCTTGCTGTATTTATACAATCCCATGGGGTAAAACTTCTCAAGCCGACACTACATTACAAAAGTAAGGGCAGACAACCCTATGACTCAATTACGACTTCGTGCTCTGCATCCACAAATCACGAAGTCTTTACATCGGATTAGTCAAAACTTGGGCTTTAAGCCCCAAAACTTGCCTTGGGGGGGATCCCGCACCCAACAGGCCCCCAACACAAACATCGTGACTTGCCCTCAAGTCACTCTGTCGGTGCGGAGATCTTCGCACAGATACCCTCCAACTTTGCTCGGACTGTTGCAAGGTCAACAGTGCACTGAGCGACTGCCTACTGTATCTCTTGGACGCACTATTCAGAGACCGTGGTGTCTGAACTGCTTCCCTATACCTGCTCCTATGTCCCTTGCATCTGCACGAGCTTGCCTTCAATTGTTGTTATGATTATGAAGGCCTCGTCGATCTAAGGCTGGACACATGCCTTCAAAACCACTTCTCTATATCACACTGCATCTACATTCTCCTTAAGCGCTTTGGCCTGTTGCATCCATGCGAGCCTATATTTAAGGGCCACCATCTGTGTGGTCCCTTTGACATTTTCATACTGTTGTTTTAGCTCACGCGCCTCTGTTTCTAAGCATTGTACGTTCGAGTCCTCCTACAAAGTGGTGAGGACCTTGAACGATTCTTCCAACATTTTGGTGCAGTCCTTCACTGCACTGCTGATCTCCTCCATCCCCGATGTAATGGCGTTGGCACAATGTTCCCTTACCTCTAGAGGAGTTGGAGGTTGTGCCTTCAACCGTAGCTCTGTGATCTAGAGGTTTGGCTCTAGCTAGACCTTGGCCATCTCTTCTCGTGCCTCGTACACTCCTGCTACTAACCTTTGGATGTGGGCCTTTACTGGTGCCTCTGCTGGGATGGCCAACTTAGGGACCATCTAGCAGGCTTCCTCAACCACCTGCACCATATGTCAGTTTTTCGCCACAACCTCGTCACACTACAGGCTCATTTGCTCCATGTTGATTCTTCATTCACTTAACACCTATAGCACGTGGCCCCCCCTAGCCCGTAGTTCTGCAATTGCTCCGTCCTGTAGGACATAGAGTGTCTCCCAAGGGAGTGCAATGATGTTGATTCCTACCCCTTTCAATGCACTGACCATAGGCCTGTCGGCCTCATTTGCTATAACCAATGCCCCTTTTGGCAACACTATTGTGTTGGTCATGTGGGCACGCAACATTTCCTCATCCATGACCATTCCTACTGCGAGACTGGTCGAGAGAGTACCAACCTAGGGAGTGCGCACCTACAACTCCTAAATCTGTGCCTGCAGGGCCTCAATGCAATCTGATTCTCCTCCACCAACTGCTGGAGGGCCTCCATGGCGACCTCGCACACCGTCTCCCCTATACTGTGTAGATCTCCCTCAATGAGGGTGATCGGTTCGAAAGAAATCTTAGACGCTTTCAACTTCTTTCACGGCCCCACCTCCTCTCTTGGGAGCTGGAGCTTTAACTGTGTAGATGTTGTTTCTAAGTCCGCGCCACCCTCCTATGTCTCTGTCTCCATTTCTTGTTCCTACTCAAGTGAAGGTGACTTCTAACCCTCGCGCTCCTTCTCTACTTCCTTCTATACTTCTGATGCAGCCTTCACAGTGTCCCGTGCCTCTTGCACCTATGTCGTTGCTGCCTCTTTTCTTCTTTTCTCTGCCAACTACACCATCCATAGTTTTGTCTCCTCCTACTCCTGTTGTGCAGCAGACTTTTCCATTTCCATCATGGAGAGGGCTGGAGCACGCCACACCGGCGACTATGCCTCAATTATGTCGAAGATAACATCATCCGTGGCGCGATATGGTAGTTCATTCGACTTCTTCACGGGGTCTTTATGTGCCTTGATGTAGACGTGATGGAAGTTTACCTTGAACTCCACGAATATTTGTAGGCTATTGTAGACAGTGGGCAATAATAGTGACTTTCTGTTAATCCCCATTCTCATGTTCATCTCCATGAACACTCAGAATATTTTACTATCTCAGATTCGGTGTGCGTATTTAGTGGCCCACAGCGAAGCGTACTTCGCGGCCTCTGGGAAATCCCTCGCAATTGTGGGGAATTGGCTATCCTTAGGCAATTCCCCAGCCACCAGCACTATGAATAGAAAAAGCCATGCATAGTGGAAGGTCTTGCCCTGTTCCTATGCCTCGCGGAAATTCTCCAGGAACTCCTTGCACAAGAATTTAGACCAGTTAAACTGGACCCCCTCTACGCACTGCTTGGCAAGTACAACCACTAGCGTGAGCACCTCATCCGCGCGGCACTTCCACATGACCTTACCCGCCAGTATCTGAGTCAAAACTCTGACTACCTTGTTTTTGATGCTGGAGATCATGTAGCCTGTATTTTTCTTCTCCGACTTATATTTCTTTTTCATGGCCTCCTCGATAGCCAAATCACTACTTTTACCCTCCGAAATGTCTGCTATGTCTTCCCCTTTACAAGGGAGTCAAGTAATTCTATGGATTAGGTGGTTCGTGATGGGGATGGGCTCCTCCAGTGACAAACACCTATCATGCACTAGGAAAAGCAGTTGCATGATGACAAAGATAGTTATTCGGGTGCGATGGTAATGTGGCACCTAGAGCAGGTTCAACAACCCCGCCTTTTTGACTCCGCATAACCACTTGCATGGCTCCAACTCTATGACTCCCACCGCGATGTTTTGCTTTGGCTTCATGAGCTGTGTGTTTTCCAAGTGTGGGAACTTTCAATAGTCTGCGAGGTCCTAATCTTCAAACTTCAGACTTGGAACCTATCCTAAGTGCACTCCTTCAAAAATGATATCGTCAGGTAGTAGCGGAGTCTGTAGAGAGCTCTTGCTCTCATCTAGGTCCTTGGGCACCTTTGCCTTCCCCTTCCGTGGAGGAACATACATGGACAACTTGGTTGGAGGGTCCACACCCTCAGTTTCTTCCTCCATGTCTTCGTTCTCATCCTCTTCTATCAGGATGTCTTCAAGGTCGTCCTCCTCCTCATCAGTTTCCAAATTAACCGCCTTCCCTTTTTCTTCCATGGTCAATTTAGTTCTCAGTGAGTTTTGAGGGGACATGGGCATCGAAATCATGGGCTACTTATCTTTCTTGGGTCTTGGCGTGTGCGGTGATTTAGGGATTTCCGCAACTATCCTGGTGCTCTCAGGGGCATCCTCTACTATTATGGCCTATGCGGCCTCTTTGGCGGTCATTTCTCCAATTTCCCTGGCTTCTTCAGACGCTACCATTTTTTTTTTCCAGAAATCTCTCAACTGCTTAATCGGGTGCTCAAACAATTCTCTCAATAAGTTGAATAGGTCTCGATTTAGACTACTCTAGGTGCACGATAGTTCAATTCTCAAATGACCAAGTGTTGTTTGTTGGGCAGCCCTTTGCAATTTATAGTGCCTTTTGAATTCAAATTCGACCATTCACCCCAAATCTAGTCCATTAATGCTCCCTTGGCGATAGATTTTCCCAAAATCTCTCTTTAAATTCCTATCGCCCGCTCCATTTGGTCTCAAACCAAGCACCACATCGTGAATAGTGACTACAACAGTCACTTTCCAGCCAACCCGCATGGCAGTGTAGCCACCCTTGCGTTGTCGTGGACCCCATGAAACTTCACTCCTATGCGCAGCCCTAACATCGAACAGCTCTCGGGTAGAGTAGTTTATAGTCCCGCGCCTCCTTTCAACTACGTGGAGTGCTAATACTGTGCTTCCCACGGCTAGTTAGGTGGTCGGGCCACCTGTATATGGCTTCAATCGACCATCAATCACTTTTCCTGGAAAAAATTCGCCTTTTATCTTTAATGTCTGCATCATGCACTTCACCATTTGCATCGCGCCACCGTTGGTGATCCCTCTAGTAATATATGGTCCAATCCAAGGCATCAAGTTGATCAACTCTTGGCGGTAGTCTCCAAATTTGTCAACATAATCGTGCGCATCTCGTTTTATTACCACATTTTTTTCTCTCGAGAAAATCCTTCTTTATTCCTTCCTCAAGCTTCTTAATTTCTGATTCAATTAGAGCACTTTTCTCCCTTAACCAAGGTCTTTCATTCATTAGTTCTTGGAGACTGAGATTACTCTGTTGGATCTCTTCATCAGGTCCCAAGTGTTCTTCTCTATTCAACTGCGCAATCCCTTCTTCTAAGGCTCCACGAACCATCATATCCATGGGCGTTGCTATGCGCGGACTAGGCATAATATACTCCATTGGAATTACAGTGTTTGCTCCATAGGCCAGCCTAAAAGGTGTCTATCCTGTCAGTTTCTTGCACGTTGTTTCACTGCACATTGTATACCATGTTCAGTGCTTCACACTTCATTAAATGCTTCAGCGTGGGCAACCTTCTGCATACTCGTTCTTTCCACACTTTTTCATTCCAAATGGAGGGACTGTTCACGTAATTTCCTCCCCAACACATGCTTATTGATCGTGCTCCCCAATGTGAAGTCCATGTGCATCCACGCAGGTTGTTTACCATATGCCTATACCCATTTGGACAGATGCGCGTGTGAACCATCCTATACATTGTATTTATCTGTTAGTTGCATCTTAGTCTTCCCAAAATGCATGTGCATCATTCTCCTACATTCGCGCCAGTCCTCAAAGCTTCCTTGGCGTGTACCCCACCACCTCGCGGGCGTAGTGGGCAGTACCCACTTCAAAGCCTAGAAACGTTACTTTTTCGACACCTCTCTTTCAAATCTATCCAAGAAAGAATCTACCTCACCTAATCCATCATAAGTAGGCAAATCTCTCATTTTTGTCAATACACAGCACAGTGACCATGTCATCATGTTACAGTTCAACATCGTTACCTCATGTAACCGGTTCTGCCATCTCTTTATCTCTTCATCCGAATCTGACGTACAGGAGCTTTCATGCTCCCATGAGATTCGCCCATCTGCAGTGGGATTTACCGAGTCTTGCTCTTGCGTGGCTATCTTGTAGATGTAGTCCAAATCGTCGTCACTTTCATAGTCGTGTACTGGCTCTATGTAGCACGATTCTTCTACAAGGTCCAAAGGTATGACTACGCACAGAGACTTTTTCTCAAAAATCATCTTGCGCTTCTTCAAATTAATCACCCCATTCATGTCAGTGGCCCAATCGATTCCTAAGAGCGCGAGGTAGGGATTGCTGTCATCAATAATCTCTATCACTTCAAAGTCTGCTAGTGCGCTTTCCCCTTCAATATCCACAATGATTCCCTGCAATATCCCCATAGGTATTATCTTTTGCTGGTTCACCATTCACAGTTGGATAGGAGACCATTGCAGTGTAGGCCTTCCCATGTGCTCCCATGTCTACTTCGGCAGAACATTCATGTCCAATCCTAGGTCTAGAATTACTTGGTCCATCTCATATTCTCCAATCTACGTGGTCAACCTCATTTCTCTTCCCGTCCTCATCGCATTCTTTCCAATCTTCTCGACTGTGCATGGCTCTCCTGGTGCGGTCCCAACGCATCTGTTAATGAGTTCCTGCAATCCATTTATAGCCTTACTGTCACGCAGTAGCTTCATGCATGTTTCTAGAAATGTTGTAAGCATAGATGGGTCCATTTCTGACTCCGATCTATCTTTTCTTCCTGAAGTGAAGGCATCAGTGAAGCTCTCCTTAGCTTGCATGAAGGTTTCCCTTGCGTGCTCCAAATCAAACTCTGGTTCTTTCATCGGAGCCTTTCGAACCCAAGTACTATCTTCGGGTTGTTTTCCTTTATCATCTCCCATCGTAATTCCACTTTGGAGCACAATGTTCACATTTGGATCTTCCTCGCACGACTCAGACCTCATCATCTGCAGGTTCTGACTCGGGGGAGGTTGGAGCGCTCCCTTGTCACGTAGCCTAGCTATTAGTGTAGGACAATCCTCCATCTCGTGATCAAACAAGGTACAATACAGACATGATGGATGCATTGGATTTGTACAATCATGGGCATAATGTCCTGGCCCTCTGAAATTGTAGCATATCAGCTGTCCGCAACCTCTTCCAGGTCCTCCTCCACCTCGGCCTCATTCGTGCCCCTGAAATCCGGTTCGTGCCACTCCTGCATTCTGGTCTAGGGGTCGTGTTTCGGCCTGAACTCTATAGGTGGGAGTTCTATCCATCATCAACTCATAGCTTCTACAAGTGCACTTATCATGTCCAACTGATCTACAAAATAACAAAACAACTGTTGCAAATTCTGCGTGTACTTCTGTAATAAATGGAAATTGTCTGTAGCATGCTTTCCTCCTATTTGACAAATCGCGCACCACAAAGCAGGCGCAGCACTAGATATTGCTTGTACCTTCGATCTTAACAGCATCGGTCCTCCTCCCGCGAGGTAATTCACAAACACTGGGCAGTGGTCCTTGTCATGACCCTGACCCTTGCATTTTACGAACCATACTTCTTCGCACACTTCTGGGTAAGCTGTCTTGTCTTGTTTCAGACTTTGCATCTCAAGGTATAATTTTTTCAACTGTGCGTGGATCTGCTCAACTCCCAAGTTAGGATCCTGTATCGGGGTCTCATGTAGCCTCATCGCGATCTCCAAGGCTTCTACCTGAGTCGTTAACCTTTGTTGCGATAATGAATTCCTCAAATGTGGCATTAGTGAGGCGACAAACCATTCGCGATGCTATCCATCTGTCAAAGTCATGTTAGCCTCGTGAATTGTGCACTTCAGTCTCTGATCCAACTCCCAAGAAGTCTCGCCTGGTAGCATTGTGATCTCTTTGAACCCAATGATCGACTGCACCTATAACTTCGGCCTGCTAAATTCTTTGTTTAGCCTAATTTGGATATCCGTGATCCCCGCATTCGGATTGTCATTAGAATGCTTAATATACCAGGTCAACGCGTGATCCTGCAGAGTGCTAACTAGTGTCTCTTTCTTTATATTATCATCTATAACCCCCTGCGCTTCCCATATGGCTCTTATCACAAAGAAAAACTGGTATGGATCTTCATTTCCTAATCACTTGAACACATGAAACTTTATCGCACTTGCCATATTGACTCGAGGTGGTGGCAGAGGTGGTACGGGTGAAGATGGAGGTGAAGGCAGTGAAGCAGGTGGTGGTGTGGGTGGAGGTGGTATGCGTGGAATCCTCTACCTTATCAAATTGATCGAACTTCGTGGCGAGACCTTCGCGAGCTCTTCCTCGTCCCCTCACAGAGGTGAAATTAAAGGGCTATTCTCTGGTCCCTTACTTCCTTCCTTTCTGTAGGATTTTCCACTTCGCGTGGCTCCAAACATCAAGGTAATTGAATAACCCTCTTTTCACACAATAAAATTTTAATCCAAGTATTCAGAGACTTTACGTACTTACCTCATGGTCCTTTGAGAAAGTGTCGCTCAACCTCACTATAGCTAACTGAAGTATCTACCGCGAACTTAGTAATGAATCCTCCTATAATTCGATCGAGCCAGTGATCAACAACACGCACGATTTTATCCTCTGATGCTTCCAATCTATGCACCAACTCTGGGGTCCACACAATAGGATTGTCAAGCTTCCACCTTCCTTGGATATATTCTAACTTAGCGATCCACTCATATAGCTAAGTAGGGAAAGATGCGAAGAAAATTTCATGGATCTTTTTGTACATGTAGCAGTCTAACCACTCTTCCTTTGATAGTCATGGATTTTTGTTCTCCTATGCCTCGAACTCGTGAATCCTCCTGTCCAACCAACCTTCAATTTCCTTCTTAGTTGGATTCCAATGATATGACATTAGACATATCTATGCAGATTCCGGTCCCGACAAGGAAACCATTTGTTGGCTTGATGGGGCCTGACCTAGGTTTTGAGTTATTTAGCCAAACAAATCCCTGTACTGCTGGCCCTTTCGGCAACAGCTCGTGGAGCACAGACTGAGGTCTCACCCGAAGTAGTATGGGTGGATGCTGGAACCAAGTTTCTGCACCCTTGAGATGTCTAAAGGGTCAATTTAGTTCGATTGTGAATACCTTTGTGGAGGTCACTTCGTGCACTTTCCTGACCTGCAAGGCCTTCGTGCCTTGTTATACTTGACTTCGTGCATCCCTAACCAGGGGCTGAGGAGCTTTCACACTGCTAAAGCAACGATCTATGCTATTTTCCCAAGTCACACTGCGGATCTTACTTATCCCCTTATAACAGTTAGTTATCTTCGCGTAAACAGATACTTTATAGTATATTCACTTATTTAGCACATTCATATAAGTTTGCGCAGCAAATAAACAGTAAACTTGCAATTCATACCCAATATACTTCAATGCATAAATAGGAAAAGATACATAGAATTATTGTAAAACTTCTCTTTATTAATGCTTCAATTGCTTACGGACTCAACCTGCCCTACGCACTTAGTTGCAGGGGTCCGTGCACTCAGCTGCAGACTACTAGACCTCTGCGCACTCAGCTGCAGAGCCTTCTCCTACTCTACGACCCAAAGACTCAACTTTACACTTAGACTCAATGCTTCATCAATAGATCTCCTATTGATTATTGATTCTTCTTTTACACTTAGATCCTTGCTCTATTTATACAATCCCATGGTCCGTGAACCATGGGTAGAACTTCTCAAGCCGACACTACATTACGAAAGTAAGGGTGGACAACCCTATGACTCACTTACAACTTCGTGCTCTGCGCCCACAAATCGCGGAGTCTATACATTGGATTAGTCAAAACTTGGGATTCAAGCCCCAAAACTTGCCTTGGGGAGGATAGCGCACCCAACAAATGGGAACATTATCAGACAACATTTTGGTCCAATTTAAAGGAAACCCATCAACAACCCTATGGATTAGAGGGATCTAGTCTAATTGAAATTGTGACACATTTTAATAGGAAAATAGTTTACATAGCATAAAGGAAACATGGTAGAAAGGAGGATTTATGGATTGTATGGAATATGTATGTGATTTTTCTTCTCTATGTTTTTTGGGGTCTCTCCTCCACTCATTAATTAATCAGAAAGATCTTTTTGAGAGTTGTTTCATTCCTCTTGAAAAAAATTGTTAAAAAACTAATTATTATACCCAAGTTTTAGTTTAGATAGTTTATACATACCCTGGAGGTATTTTTCCTTACAAGAACTAGTTAACATTCCACAGGAGGTGAAAATTTGTCTTTCTGTAATATCTACATTCTTGACTAGCTAGTTGTTGTTGCTACTACAACACCCTCCAAATTTTGACTAAATAGAAAATTTGGAGACTTCTTACAGTCATTCCATCTTTCATTTCAATCCATTAAAGTTGTTCTCGATCAAGTTGTTTAAATGTTCAAATATTCCTTTAATAATTCTAAGTATCGAAGTGACCTTCTTTTACATGTTTATCTTGTGATACCTACATAGAGAACTTCTTCTAAGCAAGCCTAGCAGTCAATGTGTATCCTTGTAAGTAAAGCATTGAACAGTCATTGATAACAGTGACTACGCAATGCCTAATAACAGTGATTTTGCAGTGCCTAATAACAATGACTGCATAGTGCCTAACGATAGTGATTGTGCAGTGCCTAATGAGAGTGACTTTGCAATCTCTAGAGAGGGTGATTGTGCAATCCTTGATGACAGTGCTTCGCCCTTGATGATAATGCTTGTGTAGTTCATAGAGATATAGATCATCAAGTCACAATTGTCATGATTCCCTTATCCTATTCCTTACTTTTAATGTTTTTTTCTCGTCGTTTTCTTATATTTATGATATATTAACTCATATAACATAATACTTAAAAGAAATTATTTGCTTTTACCATTTTTCCTTTTAGATGTACTATTTTGATTACAAAAGCGTTATTTATTCATGGTTGAATCTTTTCGATGAACGGGGGTTTTGTGATATAACAAGGACAGATGACACTTGATTTTGTTTCTAGAGTTGTTCATGGTAAAATCGGGATAGCATGATGATCTATCAACCAACCATGGCAGATCAATTGAGCCTGATTCTTATTTAAGTAAATTTGTTAGGCATAAAGCCCTTAATTTTCTTATCAGGACAATATGAAGACTCTTTGTAACTAAAAACAAGAATCCTGAGAATATTTAGATTCTTCTGATTTCTCTTGGTTAAAATATATATTGTTTTTATCTCCCTCGACTGTGACATAAAGATGGGGAATTATATCCCGAAAGGGATCTTTTTGATAATTTTTCATCCATCTGATAAACACATTGAAAGCGTTGATTGCAATTTTTTTATAATACAATGCAAGTTTTTAGTGTTGAGAATTAATCCACCATTCCAATATTTTCTACAAGACAGTCTGACTCTAGTAGTTTGGGCCCAATCTTAGATGAGGCGTTGTCTTCATTTTCATTATTAAATTTGCATTTTATCTCTTTCCATTGATCATTCATCTGCTAGATTAATTGCAAATCATGTGCTTTCTTTTGAGTAGAGATAATATTAATGGTCGTGATATTCATTTGCAGATATTGTTCTTTAATAGTTGATTTGTAATTGTTTTTGTTTTGTTTTCATTTCCTAAATGTTATCTCTTAATTATTGGTGCTTTTATACTAGTTTTACTTCTCTCCTTGATATTCCTTCTTTTTTGTTTCATGAGTATGGTTTCGTAGCATTGTTCCCTTGATTTTGCAATTGTTGTTTTGTAAGTAGTATCTTAGCATTTGATAGATTTCCTTCTTGTTTCCTATGAAGAGTGATCAAAATTCGATACTTTTGAATGATTTATAGATAATACATTCTACTTGAAAGCTACATCTTTTGAATGTATGCCTCAAGCTAGGAATTGATTCTTTCGTTCTAATTAATCTGCTTATTGTTAGAAAATTAGTTAGTATTAGTTCCCAAACCATATATTGCATATACTTTGCTGACAACCTTGAAATAGCCAGACGAATCCTTAGGTTGCTAATTGAAGGTCTAGTAGTTAGTTGATTCTTTAGTAATAATCAATTGTCCTAGCATTTTGGCATCATTGTCGAGGAGGTTCTCAAAAGACAGTGCTACTATCTTTAGTTGCATACCTGATTGCTTGAGGGTTGGATATTGAAGATAAAAGGTAAGAAACTATGCATGTACCCTGGTAAAAAGAAACTTGTGTTGGTGCCTACCCTTGGTTAATAGATTCAGGTTAGGAAGAAAATTAGAGGTAGGAACCAAGTAGAAATAAATCAAAACATTGTTTCTAAAAGTACTAAAATACAGGGTCAAATTGGCCTTGAACGATCGACCTTTATAGACAAAATCATTTGAAGGGAATAATAACAAGCCTTAGTAGGCCCACGAATGGTGTAACACCTTCCAGGGTTATTGGCTTGATGGGCCCTGACCCAGGTTCAGCGTTAAGTAGCCAAGAAAATCCCTACATTACTGGCCCTTTCGGCATCAATCCGCGGAGTGTGGACTGAAGTCTCACCCAAAGCAGTATGGGGGGATGCAGGAACCAAATTTTTGCACCTTGAGATGGTTGTGATGTCATTTTTATAAACTAAACCTTCCTTCACACATACCTATAAGCCCTTTAGGGATTATCAATGTACTTCTCTTATTCATCCTTGAAGCCTCCGCGAAAGTCTTCGATCGTCCTTCGCGGACCATAAATAGCCAATTCAGATGCTTACATCCCTCTATAATTATCCTTAATTCTATGACTACCCTGATTAGCTTAAGTATTAGTTAAATTCAACATTCATTATGATTATCTTCACCTAAACAGATATTCTTACTTGCGTTCATATGACAAAGTAAAATACATAGATTTGCGCATCAATATAGCATTAAATCATAAACCCAGTATTCAACATAACATAATCACAACATTCATAACAAAAGTAAAATAAATCATACACAGATGTCCCCAGAATAATTCTCTTTATTGATGGTTCAGATTTCTAGTACAAACTCTAACTTCCCTACGCACACAGCTGCAAGGGTCTGCGCACTCAGCTGTGGACTTCTACCCTAGGCCTCTGTGCACTCAATTGCAGAGCCTCTTCCTATGCTAAGACTCTTCACTCTTAGCTCTCACATACCCAAAAAATTACTTAGAACTCTACCAAAAACTGCTTTAGACTCTTTTAAGACTCTCTTTTTATACATTCCCATGGCCCGTGGACCAAGGGTAGATCTCATCCAGCCGACACAAACTATCTAAACTAAGGGAGAAAACCCTTTTTGACCATTTACATCTTCACGCTCCATGACCACAAAATGCGGAGACTTTATATTTTTATACAAAACTTGGGCCTTTAGCCCCAAAACTTGGGCTTTTAACCCCAAAATTGACCCAAGGAACCCATTCGCACCAAGCCCCCAACACAAATCTAGTGACTCACCCTCAATTCACTTTGTTAACATGGATATCTTGTCACAAAGACCTCCCAGCTCCACCTGTATGACTGCAACATCGGTGGTACACTGTGTCACTACCTAGTTAACCTACTCAACCAGCTACTTCGTCATTGGTTCTGCGCTGTCTGCCTGTATTTTTTGCTGTGTTGCTTGCATACTGGCCAATTTCCCTTCAATGGAGGTAGTGAGTACATAGGATTCCTCTAGCTAGGGCCCTAATATGGCCTTTAGTACTACCTCCTTGCACTGTGCTACATCCACCTATTCTTTAAGTGCCTTTTCTTCCTGCAGCTTCGCTAACCTTTGTATAATGGTGACAATGTGCATCATCGCTTTAACCTCATCATATCTCTGTTGCAGCTCCCACGCCTCTGTTTCCAGCCTCTGCACATATGGATCCTCCTATAGGCTGGTGACTACTTCAAGCAACTGGTCGAAGAGCGCAGTGCAATCCTTCACTGTGACATCTACAACTGCTATTGCGTCTTTGACAGCGTTCACGCACTGCTCTTTAACCTCTGGTTGAGTCGAAGGCTGGTCCCTCAACTCGAGCTCTGTAATTTTAAGGTTCAGTTCAAACTGAATCTTAGCCAACTCTATCCTCGCTTTGCGCACTCCGCCAGTGAGCTTCTGAATTCTCACATCCATTGGCACATATTCAAGAATATTCAGCTCTGGAACAGTCCTACATGCCTCAAACACCACCTTGATTATGTGCTCATTATTTTCTATGATGGCCTTAAGAAGATCAATGTCAAAATTCTTCTTTACAACCATCTGAGCATTGCTCACCTTCTACTCATTGATAACGTTCAGGGTGTACTGTTCCTGAGCCAGAAGTTCAATGATCACACCATCTTGTAAGGTGTGAAGGGCTTCACTTGGAAGTGTGGCCAAATTTAGCCCAACCCTCTTGAGGGTGATAACAGTGGCCCTATCAGCTTCTACTTCTGTAGTCAGCGCTCCATCCGGTAGTGTTATGGCTCGAGGATCCAATGTTTGCACCATTTATGCTGCCTCTGAAGTTCCAGGCGCCAAACAAGTTGACGTTGCATTGCTTTGCCCCACACTGGTCTTTACTTGTGACTCCTGGATCTACAGCTCGCTTAGACCTGTTTGAATGGCACCCAAGGCCTATTTCTGCTACTGCTTGAATTGCTACAGAAGTTCCACAGTCGCATCCCTCACCATATCGCCAATGTCATTCTAATCACTTTCTATCAAGATTATTGGTTTGAGGGACGTTTTGTTGGCCTTGGACTTCTTTCGTGGACCTACTTTCTCCTACTCCCTGTTGTGTTTAACCTAGAATGAAGTAGTCTCCAGGTCTGCTCCTCCTTGTTCGGATCACTTCTCTTCCTCTTCTGTTTTTGGGGAAGGATATTTCTGAGTCCTGTCGAAGTCGCATAACTCCTCTTCTTCTTGCCCTTCTGTTTTCTTTTTGGCAATGTTCTCCGCTTTGGATTTTTCCTAAGCCTCTTTCTTCCTCTTTTCAACCAACTTTTCCATATTTAGTCTAGCCTCTTTCTTCTTATGCTTTGTTGTAGACATTCTAGACCCAGATGTCAAGTTTGAGGCCGTGCACCACTCTGCTGGCCAACGGTCGAGGACCGCCATGATTGCATCATCTGTGGTCGGGCATGGAAGGTCATACCACTTTTGATTAGGGTCCTTCCACACTCGCATGGAGACACAGTGGAAGTCCACCTTGAACTCCACATACCCTGCCAACTATTTGAAGACAGTCGGTGATAACCGTGGTTTGTGGTTGATGGCCATGTTGATACTCATCTCCATCAAGATCCAAAATATCTTGCTATCCTTGACCCTTTGGGGGTCCTTGGTGGCCTAGAGCGAAGCGAACTTTGCTACTTCCAGTAAATCCTGCGTGACCAGAGGAAACTGACTATCCTCAGGTAACTCCCATGCAACCAGTATTATGGATAGCAGCAGCCATGCATAGTGAACAATTTTACTCTAATCTTGCACCTCTCTCCAGTTCGCGAGGAACTCGTTGCAGAGGTAGCATGCCTAGTTGAATCGTATGCCCTTTGCACACTGGGCCGCTAATGATACGACTGGTGTCGACACTTCATCTGCGCAACACTTCCTCATAATTTTCCTAGCTAGGATCTGGGTGGATACTTTGACCGCGGGGTCAGTTATACTGGAAATGGAGTAACCACACGGCTTCTTGACGAGCTTAAATTTGTCCTTCATTTTCTCGGTGACATCATGCTCACCTGTCTTTTTGCCAAATTCCATGGCCAGATTTAATCCTAAATGCGACAGCCAAGTGATCCTATGGATCAGCATGTTAGTGATCAGTATTGGTTATTCTAACCATAGGCACCCATCGTGCACCAAGCATAGTAGCTATTTTATCATTATCATGGTTATGGGTGTGCAGTTATAATGCTGGAACCATAGCATGTTTAGCACTCCTACCTTGTCCACCCCTTTTATCCACTTCCTTGGCTCCAGCGTGGTCACACGATAGTCCTTATAGAAGACATAGTGCATGAATTGATCGGTCGCTAAGTGGGAAAAATGCTCCGTATCGGCCAAATAAATGGGGGATGTGTGCCAAGCACGGTCCTTCAAATGCGATCTTGTCCGAAAGCAACGGTGTTTGCAATGTGACTTTGCTCTCATTAATGTCCTTTGGGACCTTTGCCTTACCTCGGCGTGGAGGAATGTATTCGGGTAGTTTAGAGATAGGGTCGAACCCCTCAAAATCAACGTCCTCTGCCCCCATGTTAATGTCTTCCCCATGCATATTGATTTCTTCACTGTCTTCTTTAGGTACCAGGTCAACTACCTTTCCCTTCTCCTATGCAGTGGGATTTTCCTTCTGTGGGTATTTTCTGGGTGACATGCGCACCGGTGGTGTCGCTTTCTACTCATCTTTCTTCATTTTCGAACCTTCTTTGATTAGCATAGGCCTTGGATTCGGTGACCTCAGCGATTTGGGTACCTCTGTAGGTACTTCGACACTTGTTATCTTCAGGGCAGCTTCCTCAGCTATCATTTCTACCTCTGGGGCAGCTCCCTCAGCTACCATTGCTTCTCCAGCACTCACGGTTTCTGCGGGTGCCGACATGATGCTAGTCAAAAGCTCCTATGTTTCCTTCAGCAACCTCTCAAATGCTGAACTCACTATCAAAGCTTCAAAGTTCTCATGGTTCATACACACCTGAGATCTTTACACCTCAATTCTCAAAATGCCAAGTGTTTTTCGTTGGGCAGCCATCTGTAATTTATAGTAATTTTCAAATTCAAATCCGACCGTTCTCCCCAAAATTTGTTGATAAATGTTAGGTTGGCAGCAGATTTTTAAAGATCTTACCCTTAAATTCTGAATTAAATGCTCCCCCCCCCCCGCTCCATTTAGCCTTTTTTTTATCGTCAAATCATGAACAGTGACCATAATGGTCACTTTCCGGTTGCCCTGCGTGGTCCCTTATTTGATAGCGCAGCTCCTCGCGCATTTCTGCTAACACTGTGACATTCCTTCATTCCACGCAGTTGCCCAATCGCGTAGCTCCTCAACCTGGGTAGTGTAGTTTATACTCTCGCGCCTCCTTTCAGCTGCCTGGAGCACTAATACTTTGCTTCCATCATGTAGTCATCTAGCCAGATCGCCGATGTATGGCTTCAATCAACTGCCATTCATCATTCCTGGGAAGGGTTCTCCATTTAATTTTACCAATTGAACTGTTCTACCATCGATAATCTCCTTGATGACATATGGCCCAGCCAATGCATCCTAAATTTTCCTAGAAATTTATCAAACTTGCTATCATATAATAAAACTAAATCATTTAACTTGAAGGTGCACAGTTTGATGTGCCAATTGTGCCATGCCTTTTCATGATCCTTTTGAACTTGATGATGGAATCCAGCTAGAAATCTATCCTCTTCAAGCTCTGTTAGCTGCGTGAGCCTCTCCTCTAGGGCTCCACAATCCACCATTCTTGTGAATTCCGCTATGCGCAAACTAGATACACTGTATTCCATTGGAATCACAGCTTCTACGCCATAAACTAGCCTGAACAATGTTTGTCCAGTCAGCTTCTTGCAAGTCATTCTACAAGCCCATAGCACTGTGGGTATGCACACATCCCAGTCATTTCTTTGAGCACTGTAAGCCTTTGTTATCACACTCTCCAATATTTTATTAAATGCTTCCATTGTCCCATTATCGTGTGGATGATAAGGCGTACTTTTTTTATGGTAAACCTAAAATTCCTTTGTCAATGCGCTAATCATTTCATTAATAAAAAGCGTACGGCGATCGCTCATCAAAAATTTGGACACCTAAACCTTGTCAGTACATACTCAAAAATGAACTTTTTTGTTGTTGCACCTGGACATTCCTTCACAGGTTGTGCCTCTACCCATCGGGTTAAATACTCAGTCGTCGTGATGATGTACCACGCGCCCATCTTTTTTCCTGGAGGCTGAATCAGTTCCACAAAGTCAATCGCCCACTTCTCGAAGGGTTTTAATGATATCTTCGGATTCAGTGGTAGCTCATCCCTCCACGAGGGTCTGCCAATCCTTTGGCATGCATCACATGCCCTACAATATGCCTTTGAATCCTTATGCAGTGTCGGCCACCACAACCCAACGCGTAGAATATTCTATGTTATTGCCTTGTCCACAAAATGTCCTACCACAGCTCCTCCATGAGCCTCAGTAAGGATGCTATTGCATTCAAATTCTGGCACATAACATCGCAGTATTTCATCTAACCCCATTTTATACAAGTGTCTAGAAATGACAAAAAAGTTTGCCATGCACAACACCAATTCCTTCTTTTGTTGGCTATTATATCCTTCTAGAGTCATTCCCATCATTAGGAAGTGTATAATATCTTCAAAGTGACTATCCACGATGCGCACTGCAAAGAGCTATGCATCAGGCAGTCCTTCCTCCAAATTAGTAGGCTCTTCTCCAGTTTCAATGTGTGAAAGATGATCTGGTCTTGCATTCAATTATCCTAGTTTCACAATGGCTTAAAAATCATATTCTTGGAACAACAACAACCACTTGCATATATTCCCCCCCCAACACAAGCTTGTTGACTAGGTATTTCAATGCAGAATGGTCAGTATAAATCTTAAAATTTCTGCCCAAAAGATAATGCCTAAACTTCTGGAGTGTGTACACCATAGCTAATCATTTGTGCTCTGTTGTGGAATAGTTTTTCTCATCTTTAGACAGCTTCCTACTTGCGAATGCTATAGGATGATCCAAGTCCCCTTCACCGGCCTGTGTCAGTACTGCTCTCAGCGCAATACATGACACATCCACATGCACATGAAATTCCTTCTTCCAATTCGGGAAGAAAAGGATCGACGCGGTGACCATTTTCTCCTTTAGCATATCCAAGCTCTTTTGAAATTCTTCATTCCAACAGAACGTAACATCCTTCTTTAATAGTTTTTCCATTAGTGCAGTGATCTAGGCATAGCTCTTGATGAACTTTCTATAGAACCCTGTATGCCCCAACGTTGCGCGCAGCTGTTTCACACTTCTTGGTGCCTCTAGATTGATTATAACTGCGATCTTCGTAGGGTCTACCATCAAGCCTTCTCTGCATACCACGTGACCCAGCAAGATCCCAAAAGGGATGCAGAACAAACATTTCTTTAGATTGAGCACAATCTGGTACCTTTGACATGTATCTAGCATCAAGCACAAACTTTCTACGTGGTGCTTTACCATTCTAAACATTGTCCATTCGTCAAAGTATACCTCCAAAAATTTGTGGATGAAATCTTTGAATGTCGCAATGACTATGCATGAAAAGATCGCCAACGCATTCTTCATCCCAAAAGGCATTACCGTGTATTGGAAGCATCCCCATTCAATCATGAAGGTCATCTTACTTCTATCCTATGGCGCGATCTTGATCTGATGGTACCCTGAGAACCCATCAGTAAACGAATATGATTCTTAGCCTCCAACATTATCCAGCACCTCATCTGTGAACGAAGTTAGGAAGGGATCATGCACGTAGGTGTCCTTCAACTTCCTTAGATCTATGCATATCCTTATTTCATCCTTCTACTTATTTTCCTGAACTACTATTGGCCTCACCCAATCATATTCTTCCACTGTTTCAATAATACCTTTTACAAGCATTTTATCCAACTCTAAGCGGACCTTTTCTTTATCCTTTAGATTGAGGTGGTAAGGTCTTTTCTTCATAGGCTTCACATCCGGTTTTAGGGTGATCTTCATGAATTCCAATTCCCCTATTATCCCTTTCAGATCTAAAAACTTCGTGGGGGACAGATCTTGATATCCACGGAGTAGTTCTGTGACCTTATCTACTGGTGCGTCATCCCAATAGTCCTCAATCTTTGCAAACTTCATCTCTGCCTCTGTGCCAATGTTCACCTATCTAGTTTTGAGCAGCTCGGTTATCTCTAGGTTCTCTAGTTACAGTCCTTCAACTTCGCGGTGACCTTCAGTCTTTGGGATATTAATCTTCCTCGGGTCTTTGTCTTCTTCTTCCGCTATTATTATAGCACTCCAGCGCATGGCTCATTTGGGTAGTCCAATCAGGGTGAATCAAATCTAGAGGATCCTACAGTATCCTGAAGATTGTTGCCTTAACCTCCTGCAACGCTTCATTAATACATTCAAACCCATCCTCAAAGTTGAATGTCATAAAAAATCCTTGGTGCAAAACATCCCATTCTTCAATGCCATGGCGAAGCACTGTCTCCAAGTACCAATTCATCAGTATAACATCCAAGGTATGACAAAAGAAATGTACCCACTCCGGCTAAGGCTTCTCTCCATATGCTTTAGTCCATTTGGCCTAGTGATCGTGCAGATTGTTCCTCCCATCATATTTTTCCAATAGCCGCACTTGTGGGTGACCAAACCACATTCTCATCACTTTTATGTATGCGCGCCAATCATCAAAATTGTCCTTGTGTGTGCCCCACCATATCGTAGGCATAGCACACAGTACCTAGTCCAAGGCCTAGAAGCGATGCTTCTATGGCACTTCTCTCTCAAGTGCTTCCAAAAATGGATCAACATCAGTTAAAACATCATAGTAAGGCATATTTATTACCTCTGATGATACACAGTGAAACGACTTGGTCATCATATTACAGCGCAACGTAGATACTTCATGCAGTCGATTCTGCCAGTGCTCCAGTTCTTCGTCTGAATCTGATGTGCAGGAACTCTCACGGTCCCATGCAATACATCTGTCTACTGTCGGATTCACCCAATCCTGATCTCACATCATTATCTTGTAAATTTGGTCCAAATCGTCCTCACTTTCATAATCGCGGACTGGTTCAGTATAGCACAGTCCTTCTACAGGGTCCAGTGGCACCACTACACAAAGTGATTTCTTCTCAAATATCATCTTCCACTTCTTCATATCGATTACCCCATTTATATCAGTGGCCCAATCGATCCCAAGGAGCACGGGGTAGGGATTGTTGTCATCCACAATTTCTATCACTTCAAAATCAACTAGTGCGCTCACACCTTCACTATCAACTGTTATCCTGCAACCTCCCCATTGGGATGATTTTCTGTTGATTCACCATCCTTAACTGAATCAGAGACCAATGTAGCGCAGGTCTCCCCATTTTCTCCTATGTCTGTTTCGACAAAACGTTCACGTCTGACCCCAAATCTAAAATAACTTGATCCATCTCATATTCGCCTATTTGCATCGTAAGCCTCATCTCACACCCCATTTTGTCTTATTCCTACCAATATCTTTGACTACACGTGGTCCATCAGTAGCATTTTCCTTCAAAATGCACCGATTGATCAACTCCTGCAATCCCTTCACAGCATTGCTATCACGTAGCAGTTTCATGCAGTTCTCCAAGAATGTGTTAATCATGGATGGGTCCATTTGTTCAGCCAGCTTCTCTTGATTCCATGAGGTAGAGGCATCGACAAAGACTTTCTTTTCCTTCATAAATGTTTCTTTTGCGTGTTCTAGATCAAACCCAATCTCCTTCTCTGGTGCTTTGTAGACCCACTCACCTTCTTCAGGCTGTTTCCGATTTTCTTCACCAGTCGTCGCTCCACTCCGCGGCACAATATTTACCTTAGGATCTTCCTCGTGAGGCTCAACCCTCATCATCTGTAGGTTTTGTGTCGGTTGTTGAGGCTGTGCCCCCTTCTCACATATATTAGCTAACAATATAGCACAATCCTTCGTGGCATGGTCAAACTGAGTACAATATCGGCATGACAGTTGTGTCAGATTTGGGCAGTCTCATGTGTAGTCTCCTGGTGCTCGACAATTGTAGCAAATAACTTGCCCTCAAACTCTACCAGGTCCTCCTCAACCTCACCCTCGCCTGCACCCCTGATACTCACCTCGTGCTCCTCCATTTCCTTGGTCCAGAGGTCAGGTTTCTTCCTGAACCCTGTATGCAGGTGTTCTATCCATCATTAATTCGTAACTACGGCAGTTGCACTCATCATGACCCACTGATTAACTGAAGTTGCCGAAGAGTTGTTGCGGTGTCTGTATGAATTTCTGCAACAAATGGCAATTCTCTGTCACATGTTTTCCAGCTACCTGACAGATAGCACACCATAGCACGGGCCCTGTACTTGGCCTTGATGTAGCTTCCTGCCTCAGAGGTATTGCTCCCCCTGCTGCAACATAATTTGCAAAAACTGGATAGTGATCTTTGTCATGCCCTTGACTTTTTCACTTTAGGCACCAAACTTCTTCATACTCCTTGAGCCGAGCTGTTCTATATTTCTTTAGACTCTGCATTTTGAGGAAAAGGTTCTGCAACTACCCATGAATCTGTTGAACCCCCATATTATCATCTTGCATTGGCGTCTCGTGGAATCTCATTGTGATTTCCAAAGCTTCTGCCTAGGTCCCAATCTTTTGTTATGATAGCGCAACCCTTAGGTGAGGTAGGAGCGAAGCCACAAACCATTCATGGTGTTGCCCATCAATCAGATTCATGTTAGCATCATGGATCGTACACTTCAATCTCTAATCCAAATCCCTGTGTGTCTCACGAGGCTTCATCATGATCTCTTTGAATCCCACAATTGATTGTGCCTTAGACTTAGGCCTACTAAATTCCTTATTCAGTGTAGTTTGAATATCTACCAACACAGACATCAAATTATCAGTGCAGTACTTAATGTACCACGTTAGTGCACGGTCATGCCAAGCACTAACCAACGTTGCTTTTTTCATGTGATCATCCATGATACCTTGAGCTTACCATACAGCTTTCGTGATGAACCAAAACTAGTCCGGATCTTTATTTCCCACACCCTTGAAGACAAGTAGCTTTACAGAGTTCACCATATTGAACAATGGTGGAGGTGGCGGTGGTGTAGGCAAAGCCGTATGCGGCGGAGGTGAAGATGGAGGCGGTGTGGGTGGACGAGGTATTCGCGAGAACCCTTTCTTTATCAACTGAAAAATGCTCTGCGGAGATGCTTGTGATGCTTCCTCGTTGTCACTCAGAGGGGGTTCAATTAGTGGGCTATATTCAGGGCTTGTTCTTCCTTTGTTCCTAAATTTCCTTCCACTTTGCATAGCCCCAAACATCAAGGTAGCTGCATAACCAAATTTTCATACAAGAGCATCTTAATCCAAGTATTTAACAATTTCAAATACTTACCTCGTTGTCGCTTGAAGAAGTGATGCTCTGCTTCGTTGTAACCGACCGAGGTGTTGACCATGAACTCTGTCATGAACCCTCCTATGATACGATCAAGCCAATGGTCGAAAGCACGCGTGGTCTTATCTTCAAAGGCTTCTAATCTCCACATTAACTCCAGGGTCCAAATAATCAGACCGTCAAGCCTCCACCTCCCTTAGCCATCTGCCAGCTTCGCGATCCACTCATATAATTCAACCAGGAAGGAACAGAAGAAGATTTCATGTATCTCTGTGTATAGATATCTATCCAGCCACTATTCTTTCATCAATCGCGATGCTTGTTTTCCTGTGCCACGAATTTGTGGATCTTTCTATGCAACTAGTCTTCAATCTCTTTCTTAGTTGGATTCCAATGATGTGACATCACACATCTCTCATGTAGATCTCGGTCTCGACAACAAAACCATTTGTTGTTTTGATGGGCCCTAACCCAGGTTCAGCATTAAGTAGCCAAGAAAATCCCTACACTACTGGCCCTTTCGGCATCAATCCATGGAGCACGGACTGAAGTCTCACCCAAAGCAGTATGGGGGGATGTAGGAACCAAGTTTCCACACCCTGAGATGGTTTTGATGTCATTTTTATACCCTAACCCTTCCTTCACACAGACCTATAAGCCCTTTAGGTCTTATCAATGTACTTCTCTTATTCGTCCTTGAAGCTTCCACGAAAGTCTTTGATTGTCCTTCACAGACCCTAAATAGCCAATTCAGATGCTTACGTGCATCTGTAATTATCCTTACTTTTATTTCTACCCTGATTAGCTTAAGTATTGGTTAGCTTCAACATGCAATATGATTATCTTTGTGTAAACAAATATTCTTACTTGCGTTCATATGACAAAGTAAAATACATAGATTCACATATCAATATAGCACTAAATCATAAACCCAGTATTCAACATAACATAATCGCAACATTCATAACATAAGTAAAATAACTCATACATAGATATATCCAGAATAATTTTCTTTATTGATGGTTTAGATTTCCAATACAGACTCTAACTTCCCTACACACACAGCTACAAGGGTCTGCACACTCAGCTGCAGACTTCTACCCTAGGCCTCTCTAGACTCAGTTGTAGAGCCTCTTCCTACACTAAGACTCTTCACTTTTAGCTCTCACAGACCCAAAAACTTACTTAGAAATATACCAAAAACTGCCTTAGACTCTTCTAAGACTCCCTTTTTATACATTCCCATGGCCCACAAGCCAAGGGCGGATCTCATCCAGCCAACACAAACTAGCTAAACTAAGGGAGGAAACCCTTTTTTACTATTTACATCTTCGCACTCCATGACCACAAAATGCAGAGGCTTTACATTCTTTATACAAAACTTGGGCATTTAGCCCCAAAACTTGGGCTTTTAACGCGAAAATTGATCCTAGGGGACCCGTTCCCAATAGGCCCCCAACACAAATCTACTGACTCGCCCTCGAGTCACTCTGCTGGCATGGAGATCTTGTCGCGAAGAACTCCTAGTTCCACCTATATGACTACAACCTTGGCAATACACTGTGTCACCGCCTACTTAACCTACTCGACCAGCTACTCCATCACTGGTTCTATGGTGTTTGCCTGTATTTTTTGTTGTGTCCCTTGTAGACTAGCCAATTTCCCTTCGATGAAGGCAGTGAGTAGGTAGGATTCCTCTAGCTAGGGCCCCAATATGGCCTTCAGTACTACCTCTTTGTGTTGTGCTACATCCACCTATTCTTTAAGCACCTTTGCTTCCTGCAGCTTCACTAACCTTTGTGTAATGGCAACGTTGTGCGTCGTCACTTTAACCTCATCATATCTTTGCTGCAGCTCCCATGCCTCTATTTCCATCCTCTCCACATTGGGATCCTCCTGTAGGCTGGTGACTACTTTGAGCCACTGCTTGAAGAGCACAGGGCAATCCTTCACTGTGGTATCTACAACTCCTACTGCATCTTTGATAGCGGCCACGTGATACTCTTTAACCTCTGGTGGAGTCAAAGGCTGGGCCCTCAACTCGAGCTCTGTAATTTTAAGGTTCAGTTCAAACTGAACCTTAGCTAGCTTTATTCTCGCTTCACACACTCCAGCAACAAGCTTCTGAATTCTCACATCCACTGGCGCATCCTCAGGAATATATAACTCTATAACAGTGCTGCATGCCTTAGCCGCCACTTTGGTCATGTGCTCATTCTTTTCCGTGATGGCCTTAATAAGATCAATGGAAGAATTCTTTTGTACATCTATCTGAGTTTTGCTCACCTTCTGCTCACTGATAACGTTCAGGGCACGTTGTTCCTCAACCCCAAGTTCCATGATCACACCATCTTGCAAGGTGTGAAGGGCTTCACTTAGAAGTGTAGCCAAATTTAGACCAACCCTCTTAAGGGCACTGACAGTGACCCTATCAACTTCTACTTCTATATTCAGCACTCCATACGGTAGCACTATGGCCCAAGGATCCAACGTGCACACCATTTCTACTGACTCTAAAGTTCCAGGTGCCAAACTAGTTGACGCCATGCTGCTTTGCCCCACACTGGTGTGTACCTGTGACGCCTGGATCTGCAGCTCACGTAGACCCATTTGAATGGCACCCAAGGCCTATTTCTACCACTACTCAAATCGTTGCAGCAATTTCGTGGTCGCATCCCTCATCATATCGCCAATGTCATTCAAATCACCTTCTATCAAGGTGATTGGGTCGAGAGACATTTTACTGGCCTTGGACTTCGTTTGTGGCCCTACTTTCTCCTGCTCCCTATTGCACTTAACCTAGAACAGAGTAGTCTCCAGTCTGATCCTCCCTGTTCGGATCGCTTCTCTTCATCTTCTGTCTCTGGGGAAGGAGATTTCTAACTCCTGTCAGAGTCACGCTCCTCCTATTCTTCGTACCCTTATGTCTGCTTTTTGGTAGTGCACTCCACTTTGGCTTTGTCCTCAGCCTCTTTCTTCCTCTTTTCAGCCAATTGTTCCATCTTTAGTCTAGCCTCTTCCTTCTTACACTTCACTACAGACTTGCTAGACCCAGTTGTCAAGTCTGACGCCGTGTGCCACTCTACTGGCTAATGGTCGAGGGCCGTCGCGATTGTTTCATCTATGGCTAGGTATGGAAGGTCCTTCCATGCTCGCATGGTGACACAGTGGAAGTCCACCGTGAACTCCACATACCCTGCCAACTTTTCGAAGACAGTTAGTGATAACTGTGATTTGTGGTTGATGGCGATGTTGATACTCATCTCCATCAAGATCAAAAATATCTTGCTATCCTTGACCCTTTGGGGGTCCTTGGTGGCCCAGAGCGAAGCGAAATTTGCTACTTCCAGTGAATCCTGTGTGACCAGAGGAAACTGAATATCTTCTAGTAACTCCCATGTGACTACTACTATGGATAGCAGCATCCATGCATAGTGAAAAATTTTGCTATGATCCTACGCCTCTCTGCAATTCATGAGGAACTTGCTGCAAAGGTAGCATGCCTAGTTGAATTGTACACCCTCCACATAATAGGCCACTAATGATACGACTGGTGATGGCACTTGATCTGCACGACACTTCCTCATAATTTTCCCAGCCAAGATCTAGGTGGCTCGGGGTTAGTTATATTGGAAATGGAGTAGCCACACGGCTTCTTGACGAGCTTAAATTTTTCCTTCATTTGCTCGGCAAGGTCGCGCTCACCTATCTTTTCACCAAATTCCATGGTCGGATTTAATCCTGAATGTGGCAGCCGAGTGATCCTATGGATTAGCATGTCAATGATCAGTATTGGTTCTTTTAACCACAAGAACCCATCGTGCACCAAGAATAGCAGTTGTTTGATCACTATCATGGTTATGGGCACACGGTTGTAATGTGGCACCCATAGCATGTTTAGCAGTCTTGCCTTGTCCACCCCTTTTATCCACTTCCTTGGCTCCAATGTGATCACACTAGAGTCCTTATAGAAGACACAATGCATGAATTGATCGATTGCTAAGTGGGGAAAGCACTCCATATCAGCCAAATCCCAACCTCCAGCTTTAAATAGGGAATGCATGCTAGGCATAGTCCTTCAAATGTGACCTTGTCCGGTAGCAATGGTGTATGCAGTGTTACTTTGCTCTCATCAATGTCCTTTGGGACCTTTGCCTTGCCTCGGTGTGGAGGAATGTATTTAGGTAGTTTAGGGATAGGGTCAGACCCTTCAACATCAACGTCCTTTGCCCCCATGTCAATGTCTTCCCCACCCATATTGATTTCTTCACTATCTTCTTCAAGTTCCAGGTCAACTACCTTGCCCTTGTCCTACGCAGTGGGCTTTTCCTTCTGCGGGTGTTTTCTGGGTGATGCACACACTGACGGTGTCACTTTTTTTTTTATCTTTCTTCATTTTCTGACCTTCTTCAGTTGTCATAAGCCTTGGCCTGGTTGACCTCGGTGATTTGGGTACCTCTGCAAATACTTCGACACTTGTTATCTCTGGGGCAGCTACCTCAACTGCCAATGCTTCTCCGGCACTCAGTTTTTGCGGGCGTCGACATGATGCTAGTAAAAAGCTCTTGCGTTTCCTTTGGAAACCTATCAAACACTAAACTCACTATCAAAGCTTCAAAGTTCTCATAGTTCATACACACCTGAGAGCTCAACACCTCAATTCTCAAAATTCCAAGTATTTTTCACTAGGCAGCCATCTGTAATTTATAGGCATTTTCGAATTCAAATCCAACCACTCCCCCCAAAATTCATTCATAAATACTAGATTGGTGGCATATTTTCAAAGATCTTGCCCTTAAATTCTGAGTTAAAGGCCTCCCCCCACTCCATTTAGCCGTTTTCTCATCGTCAAATCATGAACAGTGACCAAAACAGTCACTTTCCGACTGCCCTGCATGGTCCCTTCTTTGATAGCCCAACTCCCCGCGCATTTCTGGTGACACTGTGACATTCCTTTATTCTGTGCAATTTCCCAATTGCACAACTCCACAACCTGGGCAGTGTAGTTTGTAGTCCCGCACCTCTTTTCAGCTACCTGGAGTGCTAAGACTGTGCTTCCATCATGTAGTCATCTAGCTGGATCGTCGGTGTATGGCTTCAATTGGCTACCACTCACCTTTCCTGGGAAGGGTTCTCCATTTAATTTTACCAACTAAACTTCTCCACCATTGGTAATCTCCTTCATGACATATGGCCCCTGCCAATGCATCCTAAATTTTCTTGGAAATTCATCAAACTTGGTGTCATATAGTAAAACTTAATCATTTACCTTGAAGGTGCGTAGTTTGATGTGATCCTTTTGAACTTGTTGATGGAATTCAAGTAGAAACCTATCCTCTTCAAGCTCTTTTAGTTGCGCGAGCCTCTCCTCCAAGGCTCCTCGATCCGCCATTCCTGTGAATGATGCTATGCGCAGACTAGGTACAATGTACTCTATCAGCATCACAGCTTCTACACCATAAACCAACCTGAATGACGTTTGTCCAGTCAACTTCTTGCAAGTCATTCTATAAGCCCATAGCACCGCAAGTATGTGCACATCCCAGTCATTTATTTGAGCATTGTAAACCTTTGTTAGCATGCTCTACAATATTTTATTAAATTCTTCCACCATCCCGTTAGCCTATGAATGATAAGGTGTACTTTTTTGATGGTAAACCTGAAATTCCTCCATCAATGCACTGATCGTTTCATTAAGAAAATGTGTACCACGATCACTCATCAAAATCTTTAGACACCCAAACCTTGTCAGTACATACTCAAAAATAAACTTTGCTACTATTGTTCCTGTACAGTCCTTCACAGGTTGTGCCTCTGGCCATCTGGTTAAATACTCAGTCACGGTGATGATGCACTGTGCAACCGTCTTCTTTCTTGGAGGTTGAATTGGTACCACAAATTCAATCACCCACTTCTCGAAGGTTTGTAACTATCTATGGATTCAGCAGAAGCTCATTCCTCTGCGATGGTCTACTAGCCCTTTTCCATGCATCCCATTCCCTACAATATGCCTTTAAATGCTTAGGCAATGTCGGCCACCACAAGCCAGTGCATAGAATCTTCTTCGTTGTTTCTTTGCCCGCATAATTTCCTCCCACGGCTCCTCCATGAGCCTCAATGAGGATGTTTCTTTGTTCAAATTCTGGCACATAACGTCGTAGTATTTCATTTGTTGCCATTTTATACAACTTTCCTACAATGACAAAAAATTCTATCACGTGCACCACCAATTGCTTCTTTTTTTGGTTAGTATATCCTTCTGGAGTTGTTCCCATTGTCAGGAAGTGTATAATATCTTCAAAGTGATTTTTTGTGACACGCACCTTAAAAATATGCACGTCAGGTAGTCCTTGTTACGGGAATAAGTACCCTAGGGCTTTGTGTTGGAACCCCAAGAGATCAAGAGCAAAATACAGTAAGAAACACTCACACAATTCAGGAAAATGCTTAAATAAATAAACTATGTGAGATCGACCATACCCGGATGTCCTTCGTTTGGGTAGATCCCACCGGGTTCAAACCCTCTGCAACTCCTAATGTTCCCCAAACCTAAAAAATATTCAATTCGAACATACAAAGTAGTATATAGATAAAGCATTTTAATGAAACAAAATTTATATCATATAAGCAAATGATTAGTTATACATCAAAATAACATTCATATATGAATTACAACACTATCTGATGCATAAACACAGTTAATATCGGAAACAAGACAATGCTTATTTTTATTGTAGAAAGCTATAACTAACACGGAGAGAATTCACCTAAGTCTTCTTTTTCCGACTCCAAGTTTAACCATCCTTTAGATATGTCTAGTCCTAGTCTTCAACAACCTCCTTCCATAACCAATACAATGATATCTCAAGCAAGAGGGAGAATATCAATAATCAAGGAAACAAGGGTTTCCTTAAACTTGGGGAAGTGCTTGAAGCACAGGGATACTTTAGACTCGGTCAGGGATAATCTCAGTGTAATAACTCTATCTCTTCTCCTCCTTAAGGCCTTCCCATAGAAGTCTATTTATACTCCCAATTAGTTTTTTAGTTGGGAAACAGTTGGGCTACAGGCAATAAGAGGTAATCAACATGTAAAAACCGTGAACTCTGCCCATAATTAAGGAAATTTAATCTTTTTAAGTGTTTTAACCCATATACGCGGGTTGGGTCTTGACTAACCCACGTGTACATTCTTTTATCTCAGGGAAAAGTAGCGTATAGGGAATAAAACATTATTTTAAAAATATTTGGACCAAGTCTGGAAGGAGGGGTTGCCCTAGGCCATAAAACAAGCATCAAAAATACCAAGGGTGGTAAATGGTGCTATAACAGCCCTTCCTCCAAATTAGTAGGCTCCTCTCCTATTTCAATGTGCGACAGATGATCTGGTCTAGCATTCAAGCGTCCTAGTTTCACAATAACTTCAAAATTGTATTCTTGAAACAACAGTAACCATTTGCATATTCCGCCCCCAACATAGGCTTGTTCACCAAGTATTTCAATGCAGAATGGTCTGTATACATCTTAAAGTTTCTTCCTAGCAAGTAATGACTAAACTTCTGGAGCGCGTACACCATAGCTAATCCTTCGCGCTCTGTTGTTGAATAATTCTTCTCATCCTCAGATAGCTTCCTACTTGTGAACACTATGGGGTGATCCAAGTCCCCTTCACCAGCCTATGTCAGTACTACTCCCAGTGCAATACATGGCACTTCCACATGCACGTGAAATTCCTTCTTCCAATCCAGGAAGACTAAGATCAATGTGGTGACCATTTTCTCCTTTAGCACATCCAAGCTCTTCTAACTTTCTTCATTCCAACAGAATGTAACATCCTTATTTAATAGTTTTTCCATCGGCACGGTGATCTGGGCATAGCTCTTAATGAATTTCCTATAGTATCTCATATGCCCCACCATTGCGCATAGTTGTTTCACACTTCTTGGTGCCTCCAAATTGATTATAACCACGATATTCGTGGGGTCTACCATCAAGCCTTGTTTGCATACCACGTGACCCAGCAAGATCCCAAAAGGGACACAGAACAAACATTTCTTCAAATTGAGTGCGATCTGGTACCTCCGGCATGTATCTAACATCAAGGACAGACTTACTACGTGGTGCTTTACCAGTCCAAACACTGTCCAATCATTAAAGTATACCTCCAAAAATTTTGTGGATGAAATCTTTGAACATTGCGATGACTACGTGCAAAAAAATCATCGATGCATTTTTAAGCCCAAAAGGCATCATCGTATACTAGAAGCATCCCCATTCAGTTACGAATGTCATCTTACTTCTATCCTCCTGTGCGATCTTGATCTGATGGTACCCTGAGAACCCATCAGTAAACGAATATGCTTCTTGGCCACCAACATTATCTAGCACCTCATCAGTGAACAAAGTTAGGAAGGGATCATGCACGCATCTGTCATTCAACTTCCTTAGATCTATGCATATCCTTATTTCATCCTTCTACTTCTTTTCCTGAACTACTATTGGGTTCACCCAATTATATTATTCCACCAGTTCAATAATTCTTGCTGTAAGCATTTTATCCAACTCTAAGTGGACCTTTTCTTTATACTTCGGACTGAGGCGGTAAGGTCTTTGCTTCACATGCTTCGCATATGGTTTTAGGGTGATCTTCATGACAGCCAAGTCCCCTATTATACCTTTTAGATCTAAAAACTTCATGGGGAACAGATCCTGATATTCGCGGAGTAGTTCGGTGACCTTATCTACTGTCGCATCGTCCCAGTAGTCCCCAATATTTGCAAACTTCAACTCTGCCTCCATGCCAATGTTCACATGTCTAGTTTTGAGTGGCTCGATTATGTCTGGGTTCTCTAGTTACAGTCCTTCAACTTTGCAGTGACCTTCAGTCTCTGGGATATTAATCTTCCTCGGGTCTTCATCTTCTTCTTCCATTGTTACATTGTAGCACTCCAACGCATGGCTCAGTTAGGTAGTCCAATCAGGTTGAATCAAATCTAGAGGATCCTGTGGTATCCTGAATATTGTTCCTTAACCTCATGCAACACTTCGTTGATACATTCAAACCCATCCTCAACGCTGAACATCATCAAAAATCCTTGGCGCAAAACACCCCATTCTTCAGTGCCATGGCGGAGCTTTGTATCCAAGTACCAATTCATCAGTATAACATCCAATGTATGACAAAATAGATGTACCCACTCCAGCTGAGGCTTCACTCCATACGCTTCAGTCCATTTGGCCAAGTGATCACGCGGATCATTCCTCCCATCATTTTTTTCCATTAGCCACACTTGTGGGTGACCAAACCGCATTCTCATCATTTTTCTATATACGCGCAAATCATCAAAACTATCCTTGTGTGTGCCCCACCATATCGCAGGTGTAGCACGTAGCTTCTAGTTAAAGGCTTGGAAGCGATGCTTCTTTGGCACTTCTCTCTCAAATGCATCCAAAAAGCGATCAACATTAGTTAAACCAACATAGTAAGGCAAATTTCTTACCTCTGATGATACACAACACAATGACTTGGTCATCATATTATAACGCAGCATAGATACTTCATGCAGTCGATTCTACCAGTGCTCTAGTTCTTCGTCTGAGTCTAATGTGTAGGAACTCTCACGGTCCCATGCAATGCATCCATCTGTTATTGGATTCACCCAATCTTGATCTTGTGCTATTATCTTGTAAATCTGGTCCAAACTGTCCTCACTTTCATAATCGCGGACCAGTTCAGTATAGCACGGTCCTTCTATAGGGTCTAGTGGTACCACTATGCAAAGCGATTTCTTCTCAAATATCATCTTCTACTTCTTCAGATTGATTACCTCATTCATGTAAGTGTCCCAATCAAACCCAAGGAACGCGGGGTAGGGATTGCTATCATCCACAACTTCTATCACTTCAAAATCAGCTAGTGTGCTCGCGCCTTCAATATCAACTATTACCCCCTGTAACCTCCCCATTGGGATGATTTTTTGCTGATTCGCCATCCTTAACTGAACCGAAGACCACTGTAGTGTAGGTCTCCCCATTCTCTCCCATGTTTGTTTCAGCAAAACGTTCACATCCGACCCCAAATCTAAAATAACTTGATCCATCTTATATTCGTCTATCTGCACTGTAAGCCTCATCTCATGCCTTATTCTTGTCTTATGCCTACTAATATTTCTGATAACACGCAGTCTATTAGTAGTGTTTTCCTTCCCAGTGTACCTATTGCTCAACTTCAGCAGTCCCTTCACAGCCTTGTTATCGCACAGCAGTTTCATGCAGCTCTCCAAGAACGTGGTAATCATGGATGGGTCCATTTCTTCAGCCAACTTCTCCTAACTCCTTGAGGTAGAGGCCTCGGCGAAGCTTTTCTTCGCTTCCATAAATGTTTCTTTCATGCATTCTAGATCAAACCTAGTTTCCTTTTCTGGTGCTTTTCAGACCCACTCACCTTCTTCGGGCTTCTTCCCCTTATCTTCACCATTCGACACTCCACTCCACAACACAATATTTACCTTAGGATCTTCCTTGTGAGGCTCAGCCCTCATCATCTACAGGTTCTGCATCAATTACTGAGGTTGCTCCCCCTTCTCACATATATTACCTAAACATATAGGGCAATCCTTCGTCGCATGTTCAAACTGAGTACAATAGCGGCATGACAACCGCGTCAGATTTGGGAAGTCTTGCACGTAGTGTCCTGGTCCTCCACAATTGTAACAAATAACCTGCCCTCGACCTCTACCAAGTCCTCCTCCACCTCGGCCTCATCCGTGCCCGTGATACTTGCCTCGCGCTCCTCTAGAACCTTGGTCCGGAGGCTAGGTTTCTTCCTGCACCCTATATGCAGGTGTTCTATCCATCATTAGTTCATAACTACAAAAGTTGCACTCATCATGACCCACTAATTGACAGAAGTTACACAAGAGCTGTTGCAGTGTTTGTATGAATTTCTTCAGCAAATGGAAACTATCTGTCGCATGTTTTCTAGCTACCTGACAGATAGCACACCATGGCGTGGGCCCTGTACTTGGCCCTATTGTAGCTTCCGGCCTTAGAAGCATTGGTCCCCCTGTTGCAAGATATTATGCAAAAACTGGACACTGATCTTTGTCATGCCCTTGGTTTTTGTACTTTAGGCATCAAACTTCTTCGTGCACGTCGAGCTGAGCTATTCTATCTTTCTTCAAACTTTACACTTCAAGGCAAAGGTTTTGCAACTGTGCTTGAATCTACTGAACCCCAAAATTAACATCTTGCATTGGCATCTCGTGAAATCTCATCAAGATTTCCAGAGCTTCTTCCTGGGTCCCAATCTTCTGTTGTGATAGCACAACCCTTAGATGAGGCAAGAGCAAAGCCACAAACCATTCGTTGTGCTGCCCATCATTCAGATTCATGTTAGCCTCACAGATTGTACACTTCAATCTCTAATCCAAATCCCAGGGTGTCTCACTAGGCTTCATCATGATCTCTTTGAATCCCACAATTGATTGCGCCTCAAACTTAGGTCTACTGAATTCCTTATTCAGTGCAATCTGGATATATGCCAACGTGCACATCGAATTATTAGTTCAGTACTTAATGTACCACGTTAGTGTGCGGTCCTGCAAAGCACTAACCAATGTTTCTTTCATCATTCGGTCATTCGCGATACCCTGAGCTTCCCATACAGTGTTCGCGACGAACCAAAACTAGTCCGGATCTTCATTTCCCATGCCCTTAAACACAGGTAGATTTATAGATTTTGCCATATTGAATGGTAGCGGAGGTGGTGGTGGCGTAGGCAAAGGCGTATGCAGAGGAAGTGAAGCTAGAGGCGGTGTGGGTGGATGAGGTATTCGCGGGAACCCTTGCTTTATCAATTGAACAACGCTCTACAAAGATGCCTGTGCTGCTTCCTCATCATCACTCAGAGGGGGTTCAATTAGCGGGCTATATTCAGGGCCTGTTCTTCCCTTGTTCTTGAATGTCCTTCCACTTCGCATAGCCCCAAACATCAAGGTAACTACATAACCCTCTTTTCACACAAGAGAATCTTAATTCAAGTATTTAATGATTTCAAATGCTTACCTCGCGACCCCTTGAAGAAGAGGCACTTTTCTTTGTTGTAACTAACTGAGGTATCAATTGCAAACTCTGTCATGAACCCTCCATTGATATGATTGAGCCAATGGTCAACAGTGCACGCAATCTTATCCTTAGAGGCTTCTAATCTCCGCACTAACTTCGGGGTCTAGATAATCCGACCGTCAAGACTCCACCTCCCTTGGCTGTTTGCCAACTTCACGATCCACTTGTATAATTCAACCAGGAAGGAATAGAAAAATATTTCATGTATCTTTGTGTACAGACATCTGTCCAACCACTATTCTTTCGTTAATCGCGGATTCTTGTTTTCCTACGCCGCGAATTCATGGATCTTTCTATCCAACCAGTCTTCAATCTCTTTCTTAGTTGGATTCCAATGATGCGAAATCACACATCTCTCATGTAGATACCAGTCCTAGCAATGGAACCATTTGTTGGCTTGATAGTCCCTGACCCAGGTTTAGCGTTAAGTAGCCAAGCAAATCCCTACACTACTGTCCTTTTCGGCATCAACCCGCAGAGCATGGACTGAAGTCTCACCCGATGTAGTATGGGGGGATGTAGGAACCAGGTTTTTTCACCCTGAGATGGTTGTGATGTCGTTTTTATACCCTAACCCTTCCTTCGAGTAAACCTATAAGCCCTTTAGGGCTTATCAATTTACTTCTCTTATTCGTCCTTGAAACCTCCGTGAAAGTCTCTGATTGTCCTTCACAGACCCTAAATAGCCAATTCAAATGCTTACGCACCTCTGTAATTATCCTTACTTCTGTGTCTACCCCGATTAGCTTAAGTATTGGTTAACTTCAACATGCATTATGATTATCTTTGCATAAATAGATATTCTTACTTGTGTTCATATGACAAAGTAAAATGCATAGATTCGCGCATCATTATAGCATTAAATCATAAACCTAGTATTCAACATAACATAATCGCAACATTCATAACAGAAATAAAATAACTCATACATAGATATCTCCAGAATAATTCTCTTTATTAATGGTTCAGATTTCCAGTACAAACTTTAACTCCCCTATACACACGGCTGTAGGGGTCCGCGCACTCACCTGTGGACTTCTACCCTAGGCATCTGTACACTCAGTTGTAGATCCTCTTCCTACACTAATACTCTTCGCTCTTTACTATCACAAACCCAAAAACTTACTTAGAACTCTACCAAAAACTACCTTAGACTCTTCTAAGACTCCATTTTTATACATTCCCATGGTCCATGGACCAAGGGCAGATCTCGTCCAACTGACACGAACTATCTAAACTAAGGGTGGAAACCCTTTTTGAATGTTTACATCTTCACGCTCCATGACCAAAAAATGTGGAGACTTTACATTCTCTATACAAAACTTGGGCCTTTAGCCTCAAAACTTAGGCTTTTAACCCCAAAATTGACCACAGGGGACCCATTCCCAACATATCAGCCATCAAAATCCATATATACATTAGTACATTCGCACATGAAAATAAAGGGAATGAATTTTTTTCATTAATAAATGCAATGAAACAACCAGTGATGGGACTACCACATTCCACCCGACCATAGATTGGCTGAGCCAAGTCTCTCTTCAGCCAATCACCCCCTACCATATTCCAAGCATGAATGTGGTATCTTAGAGAACATGCCAATCAAAACTCATCCAGGGCTTCCAAAGGCTACCCACCTCAACACATCAAACAACGATTCCACCTCATGGTTAAACATCACCAAAAACCATCATCAGATTGGTCTCCATCCAAACCTTCCAGGGCTTCCAAAGCGTTTTTCCAACCAAGGCTTCCAGAACTAGTAACTCAATCCACAGCTTACACAAGGCTTCCAGAGCATTTTTCCAACCAAAGCTTCTAGGGCTAGTAACTAAACCCACCAAGGGATTCCAGAGAATTTTTCCAATAAGGACTTCCAGGACTAGTAACTCAACCCAAGTTGTCACAAGGCTTCTAGAGCTTTTGTCTAACTAGGGCTTCTAGGACTAATAACTCAACCCAAGCTAAGGAAACATGAGAACCAACCAAAACAAAGCAATGAAAGTAAACCCACAATCACCATGGCTATCCAAGAAATGGCAAGGCTAGGAAATCCACTGTCAATCCCAGCCATCCTCCATGCCAATGAAAGATAATAACCAAGAAACCACATGCATGTGCCATGCATGCCAAAACTAGTGAAGAAATCATACATGAAACTTGGTACCTGCAAGAAATTTGATTTATTTGTTGATGTTGACGTGCTCTTGTGCTTCCTTTATCTTCCTTTGCTTTCTTGCTCCAAGAATCCAAGTATGCCACACCCTCCAAGAGTGATCCAGGAAAACTCTAAGTATCCAAGTGTATGAGAGAGAGAGAGAATAATGAGAGAGCTCTAAAACTGAACTAGCAAAAGGTTCACACTGAAAGGAAGAAGATTTCCAACTGATCCTTAGAATCCTTTCTATTAATGAGGCCTCTATTTTCTCCTAATTTCCATTATTTTCCTTCATTTTCCTCCTCACATGCAACCTGTGACCTTTCACCTCCTTTTTATCCTATTTTCCATTTTTTCCTTCATTTTCCTCCTCACATGCAAATTATGACCTTTCACCTCCTTTTTCTCCTATTTTCCATTATTTTCATAAATAAATGTGCCAAAACAACTTTTTGCCTCTTTAATGCCTTAGCCATTGCCTTTGCCAATTTCCTTAACCATAAACAACCAAATGAACACCCACTAGGATGTCTTGCCCACCATTCATCTTGGAATATATGTCCCATCATCCATGGTATTTATATATTTTTACATGGAATTTTCACAAGGGTTATTACAGAACCCTCCCCCTTGGGGGAACACTATCCTGGGTGTTCAATGACACCTATAACCAACAAGATTGCTGAAAAAAAAACATATTTCCCATGGTGCTTTATAACACATCTCATTGCAGTATTTACAATGAAAGACTTGCTCAAAATTAAAACCTCGGAACTACATGATAACATACTACATATTGGAGCTTTATAACATATCTCATTACAGTATTTCCAATAACCACATATACACATATGCGCATTTTCTCAACCAGAAAATAAAAGAATACAATGCATGTATCCGTAACAAGGAAATCTAGAGGTTCACACCTCCATCCTCAAAGTAATACCAAGATTCACCTCCTTCCTAGGAAGTTTAGAATCCATTGTAAATTCAAATCTGCATCCAATGTCTAGCGTTATAATCCCATGCCACTTGTCCTCTTAATGAAAATTTACTTGCTCATTGTTCCAGGGAACACTCCCAATGTGCATCTAATTCCATTTGGAAATACTAAAGACCAAAACAAATCCATATATGACCTTCCGCTCTTTGCTACATAGTCCCTCAGTAATCCGAGACCCCTTCCGTGCAATCACTCACCTTCCAAGTTTTGTTGGCACCCCTATCCTGGGTAGTCCATCCCTTGGAAAGGTTTCCTTGCATAAGAATATAAAAACCAAGGCATATCATTGCCATAAACCATCATACTGGTCATAGCATGCTCATGGAAATCAATGGACACAATTGGGTACCAGCATCCCACAATGGCCCTACTTCTGAAGTGCTCTAACAGCATACTACTGCATTTATAATTTCTTTCATTGTTGCTACTAATTCTTATAGTTGATTTAAACCACCAAATTGCGCATGTTCATGCTTCCTATACCAAGAACATAAATTCCCTTAGATTCAAAATAAATTGAAATAACTTCAAATCGTACCTCATTGGTAGTTCGTCAATAAGTTACACTTGGAATCTTGTTCACTTCCTGTCACAAGTAGTCAAACTAGCATCTTTGATCAAATCAACATGTATGAAAATATCATATTAGGTTAGCTCAAAACACAACCATCATAGATCAAAATCATAAACCATATGTAACCATCATAAACCAGAATCATAGATCATAACCAAAATCATAATTCACATGTAATCATCATATACAAGAATCATAAGTTACATGCATAATAAAACTAAAATACAATATTGATACATATCCTTCATCAATCCTTACTTCTGCCTTTGTTCTTTTGTATAGACATCGGATCAGTTGCCACACGCAGCAAACACATAGTGCCTTCTCCTCTACCAAGTGCACATACACATAGTGTGCATCACACATATACAACCACACCTAACACACAACACCATGCAATACATGCACCTACACCTGACGTACAATGCATACACCTATGGCCAGTGTGCAACACAGTGCATCCATCTATATCGATGTGAAATACTACCCAATATATGTACCTACACTGAGTACAGCACAACGAGTACACACGCCGCAATACCACGACTACATGATGCACATACATAATAACACATGCCCTCAACACAGCATGTATGACATGCACATAATACCACATGTGCACCAGTATCATATGTATAGCATGTACATAGTACCACCGGTACACTGCACCACCTGCACAACATGTGCATAGCATCACATGTACACGGCACCACCTGCACAACATGTAGACAACACCACATGTACACCACACAAATTGTACAACATGTACACAATACCACATGTACGTAGTACCACATGTACGACATGTATGCAACACCACATGTACATAGCACCACATGCAAGACATGTACACAGCACCACCTGCATACAACGCCACTTGTACAACATGTACACAGCAACACATGCACACAACACCACTTGTACAATCATGCACACCACACCATATGTACATAGCACCACATGTACAGCATGCACGCAACACCACTTGTACATAGCATTGCTTTCCCAACATGTACATAGCATTATCTATACACAACATTGCATATCCAACATGCACAAAGCACCATATGCACACACATTGCATATACCTCATGAAGACAATACAATATGTATACAACACCCCACATTAAATATTCAAACAACCCTATTTGTACCATCATGTACATGACATTACATAAATAGCATGTACACATGTTATACACAACACCACAAGTGCACACATCATAGATGCAACATGCACAAGATATACAACATATGCATAACAGTAGTACCACACATCTAGAACCACACTGGCTCTACCAAGAAAACCTACTTTCGGTGTCTTATTCATGCTTGTATTAGCATGTCACAGACCAAGTTGCTTTCATTCTGTTGGTGTATCATTTGGTATAACACATCCACAACATAGTCATAATATAATCAAATAATATCAACTCATAACCACATGATACTGACCTCGTATATTTTTCATGAATACTCTTCCCACTTGATTCCTCATGAACCAGGAACCTCTTCATGTGATTCAATTGCGTAAGCAATTATTCCTTCACAAGAATGATCCCTGACAATCCCTATCAGACAGTGACATGGATATATACACAATCATCACCTTGTTAGAAAACAACATACATGCATTCATGTATACATATATAAACATCAACATAATCATGATCATAACATAATTACTAGATAATATAAGGTCTAGATTAAGAGAAATTCCTTTATTCATGCAACACATGCACAACATTGAGAACAATAGTTCCCAACATAGCCAAGGAATATGATGCCTCAAATCCATTTACTTTACCTTTACCTGTTACCTTTCTCATGACAATATTGCTACTGTTCATTTACCACAATGGACCCATCCAGTCTAACTAACTGTCATAGCCTTACCTTCCATTGTTCTTACTCATGCACCAAGATTTATCTGAATCTTACATTAGCTTTTAGGTACCACACAGCTCTCCCCAAGCTCCATCAACTTTCCTCTTTCCCAACCAATTCCCAAGACTCAAAACAATAAAAGAGAAGACAAGAAAAAACCAAGAAGAAGACCACAAAATCCCATAATGATATGACACTACACAAAGTGGTAAGGCCTTGCACCAGACATAAACAAAACTACAAATAAAGCTCAAAAGACCAAAAGCACAAGACTGACACCATGAATCAGTCCCCATGGTTCCCAAGGAAAGCTCAACCTGAGCCATCTTCAAGATTTCATGGCAACCTGTCTCTCCATGCAACTCTCTGCATCATGCTGCCATAAACACATAACTGTCAATGTATAAATAAGCATAATAATACACTAGTTACCTCATCTAATTGTGCCAAGCACGATGCTTGAAACTAAACACGTCCACGCCATCTCTCAAGAGAATCTAATCCTTTAACAGATCCACCTATAGCTAAAGACTAGCTAATATACATATCAAGTGCATGTTTATGAATATATTACATATCCACATAATGTCAGACAAAATCAAGGTTAAGAAGACTTCATGTATGCAAAGCACTCATTCATTCGAAATTAGGGTCTCCAAACATATTCAAAGGAATTCTTTCCCAATTCCTTTCTTTTACCTTTTTACCTTCTTGGAATCGAGGCTTACTATATGCTGTCACACCACCCAGCTATTAGTTATATAGACACATCAACTATTACCTTGTCTTGCTAATACCAAGCATGTTACCCTGCAACTGCTCACACATGTCAACCACATGTTCCAAATATAAAGAGAATCATATCTATTAATTTGAAATCAACTGTTACCAGGACTAATAATCATGTCAGAATCCATAGTTAACTCATAGTCATCAGTCATAATACTACAACTCTCACCTATTATACTCAAGTACATATCAACTGTCTCAACACATATATTTTAGTACAATCATCTTAAAACAAGATCATTTGAACACATACTCATATTATGAAATTCATCAAACATTCATATCATGTTAAATAAATCAACTAGATGACATAATCAACAGTCAAGCATGAAATATATGGCATAAGCAACTAATACTTTAATGTATCTCATGGGAGGTGATTTTGTCTACATAATCAATCTAGTTAGCACTATATAACTTTACAACACATCAGCTCAAGCACTCATAAGATCATGATATCCATAACAATATCTAACTAACATGTTCACATCGTAAACTCATAAACATATGCAAAGTCAATCTAGATTAGTATGACACCATCTCACAAATATGTCGGTTCATATTTGAATATCGCAACCATAACCATTTGCATAGGTCAAACCAGGTTAACACAATACATATAACATCAAGATCTTCAAGGAAATGAACATAACCATCACGCATATGACCAATCCAAAGTATAACATCAATATCTTAATGAAATGACCCTAATCATCAAGTTAATAGAATATAACAACAATAAGCTATATATCATACTCATCAACAACATACAACATAATCATCAGGTTATCTAATATAAAACAACAATAGCAATGCATAAAACTACAGGTTACTATCATTCTTAACTATCTGACACATGTGCATACAACCACACTAATCATCTAACATCTATCATGAATGTAACCATAACATCAAATACATGTTCATAAACCTAATGAATATAACCCTAATTCATATAATAATCCTTAACTTACATACCTGCATGCCAAACATACACTACCTGTATGACGATCTGCACTTATCCCAAATTCTAATGTTGTAACCTCATTATCATGATTTGCATCCCTTGCTCTATCACAACTAGCTCATTAGTATCATAACAACCAATAACATCATGATGACCTAAATTGCATACAATGACTTCACAAGGCATGTTTAACCTACATACATGCATAACAACTGCATATACACACATAACAAATGAGTACAAAACCATATACACATCATTCTAGCTAGAGTCCAGTCATCAATGCATGACCATATCAAGTACACAAACCATGACCTCATGCATGACAACAACCATTACTCCATTGTACACATTGCCACATGCAACCAACAATATGCATAAGCAATTCCAAATCAACTACACCTATGCATAAATGCATGTAGTCGAGCATAAGTGATCAATTCTTGTAATCAACCTACAAGAATGACACATGTAATCAAAATATTCAAAAATGTAACCTAACATACAAGGATGTAAGTAGGTATCATGAAATCAACATGTAAGTGACATATAATTCATACACAGTCAATCACATGTTCCAAAAATCAAGACATTGTGTCTATTAATTTGAAATCAGCATTCACTGATACTAACAACCTATAAGCATACCCCCTTACTATCCATGGCCCACACTAAGGTAGAAGGAGGAATCTACTGTAATGGCCTGATCTTCAATGTCCAATTATGGAAATATGATCTCCAAATCTCTACTAAATTTAACCACACTTGAAAAGAAATTGATTTTATATTTCTCATACATTTGTATGATACTAAGTAGAAAAATTGCACTTATTCCACTTGTAACATAATAACTAAAAACATGTCACTTTTCCATTTCCTTACATGCAACTTTTCAAATTCCTTGCATGCAACCTTTTAAATTCCCTACATGCAACTTTTCAAATTGTGTTCATGCAAATAGGCATATATCAGCTACAACCATATTATCATATTAAAATACTATCCCATCCAAAAAAATAACATTTTATTCAAACAATTACCATACTTTTACATTTTTATTCAAACAACTACTATACTATTACATTTGCATGTAAGCATTTCTTCAAACACTTTACATGCAAACTAATATAGCAAACTATTTGCATATAAGTAAGCATATATCAACTACAAAAATAATATTACACATCGATACTATCCCCAACCACAAACAACATACTCATTGGGGCATTTTATCAAACAATTTGTATGCAATTAATCATTGAACCATTTAAGCATTTCATAAAACACTTTGCATGCAAACTAATATAGTGAATGATTCAATGCATATATCCTATATTGTAGTAGTAAAAGTTATGGAACTGAACCATATTATCAGTGGTATTTTTCCTCACTATGGTTCAATTTTCAACTTCTGAGATTTCATAGATGAAAAGTTATAACAAAAATACCAACACAATCATATTTGGTGCACAATTCTAGGAGTATCTATAAATCCCTACTTCCACTGGTCATATCTCCTAAAATATAGCGAATAAATGTTTGAAATTTTTATCACAATATCAGTGAAATTTCCCCTAATTTTCAAAAAAAATTGAGCTCCTAAGAGTTCCAAAAAGAAATGTTATAACAAAAATGTTAGTGTGACCTATTTGAGGCCTGATTTTAGGAGCATTCAAAAGGCTCGATTCCCTTTACTCATATATCCTACAATATTGCGACCCAATATATAAAATTTCTACCACATAATTAGTGGTATGTCCCCTTAATGTGGACAAATGTTTAGCTTTTGAAAGCCTACAAAAGATGAGTTATTGCATAAATTCCAACATGACCTGTTTAAAGGTGCATTCAGGAAGGTCATCTTCCTTAAATCATAAGTCCTAAAGTATTGTGAACCAATATCTGAAATTTTTACCACATTATCAGTGGGATTTACCTTCAATATGGAAAAAAATTCAATTTCTAATATGCCATAGAAGAAAATTTATAACAGATAGGAAAGAAAGGTCTAAAATTTAACCTTTGTTCTTAATTTCACCTATGATAGAGCCCATCCAGTCCAAGTGTTTTAACCATGCTCTGATACCACTCTGTAACTCCTTCAAGGGTAAATGTGCATATAAACCAACATAATAGGAACAAAAATACAATAAACATAATAGCCATCAAAATCCATATATACATCAGTACATTTTCACATGAAAATCAAGGGAATGAATTGTTTTCATTAATAAATGCAATGAACCAACTGATGATGGGACTACCACGTTCCACCTGACCATAGATTGGTTGAGCCAAGTCTCTCTTTAGACAATCAACCCCTGCCATATTCCAAGCATGAATGTGGGATCTCAGAGAACACATTAATCAAAACTCATCGAGGGCTTCCAGAGGCCACCCACCTCAACCCATTAAACAATGATTCCACCTCACGGTCGGTGTTATGAAACCAGCTCAAGAAAAGATAGAAAAGATAGATCAACGCCTTAGAATTCAGCTTCTTCGAGGGGGCAACCTCCTTTACATTACATAAATTAACAATTCTTGGATGATACAAATGACAAAACCTCCTTTCTATATATAGGATTCTAAGGAGTCACAATATAATCCAGCCGACCTAACAATAATAATATAAAGCCACAAAAATAACAATAGAGGGATTCTATGGGGCACAGAAATAACAACATGGGGGTAATAGGGGCACAACAATATAAATAAGGGGTATAACTACAATAGTAATGGGGTAATCACTAGTATTATAGGGACCCAACATGCCCCTCTCCTTCAAAAAAGTGTTGTCCTCAACGCTTGAGTAGTTCTGGATACTTCTGCATAAAATTCTCATCCTCCCATGTGGAATCTTCAGCGGATAAGTTCTTCCACTTGATAAGATACTCTGAAATTGATCGATTTCGTAGCTGTCGAGTTCTTGTTTCTGTGACTGCTTCCGGTTCCAATATAATTTTTCCTTCCTCGTCAAGTTCTGGCAATATTGTTTGAACTGGGAGCTTGTCGCCTATAACCTTCTTTAAACATGAAACATGGAAAACTGGGTGCAATCGAGAAGCTGCAGGAAGCTCCAATTTGTATGCCATAGTACCAATCTTTTGCAACACCTTGTACGACCATAATACTTTGGTGATAATTTATTATCCTTCTTAGCTTGCTTTAGGGACATTTTCTTATATGGTTGTAGCCATAGGAATACCCAATCACCTACATCAAAACTTCTTTCACTGCGATGTTGATCTGCCTGTTGTTTCATTCTATTTTGTGCCAACACGAGGTTATCCTTTAAGAGTTGGAGGACTTGTTGTTGATGTTCGATGTGATGTTCCACTGCCTGAACCTTAGAATTTTCTCTTAAATATGATGTGATGGATGGTGGTTGATACCCATAAAGTGCCATAAATGGGGTCATTTTTGTTGCTGTATGGAAGGAAGTGTTATACCACCATTCAGCCAGAGGCAACCATTTGACCCATTGTGTCTGTTTATCAGATACAAAGCAACGAAGATATCCTTCCAAACATTTGTTTACTATCTCAGTTTCCCATCAGATTGAGGATGATAAGATGAGCTATGAGCTAACTGAGTACCAAGACAAGAAAATAATACTGTCCAAAAATTTCCAGTGAAAATGGGATCTCTGTCACTTACAATAATCTTTGGGTTTCCATGTAGCTTTTGAATTGTTTCCATAAATGCAGTAGAAACTGTACTGGCTTTAAATGGATGTGATAATGCACAAAAGTGTGCATACTTGGTAAGTCTGTCAACTACCACCATGATGACACTCTTTCCCTCAGACTTGGGTAAACCTGTGATAAAATCCATTGAAACCTCCTCCCAACGTTGGCTTGGAATGGATAAAGGTTGTAATAGACCCGGTGTCTTAATTGTTTCAACTTTATTTTGTTGGCAAACCAAACATTCTGCCACAAACTTTTGAATATCTGATTTAAGGCCATCCCAAAAAAATTCCTTCTTAACCCTGTGGTAAGTTTTTAAAAATCCTGAGTGCCCTCCTAAGGGAGAAGTGTGCAATTCCATAAGAATCTTTTGTTTTAGCTGGGAATTCTTACAGAGGTATAAGCGATCTTTGTACCATAACGAATCATTTTGCCAGCTAAATGTATCAGACGTACTGGAATCTTGTTGTAGCTTTCGAATAAGTGCCCACACTTCTTCATCATTCTTCCATTCCTCCCTTGCTTCGTTTATCCAATCTGGTTGGATAATAGAAATGGTGCACAACAATGCTTCCACATCCTCATCCTTTCTTGAGAGTGCATCTGCCACCACATTTTGCTTCCCTTTTTTGTAGATGATTTCAAAGTCATAACCCAACATCTTTGTGACCCACTTTTGTTGCTCTTCAGAGGATAATCTTTGTTCTAAAAAGTATTTAAGGCTATCATGATCCGTTTTTACCTTGAAGTGTCTTCCCATTAGGTAGGGTCGCCATTTCTTAAGTGCATGGAGTATTGCCAACATTTCCTTCTCATAAATAGCTTTGCTTAAAAACTTTCCCTTGATTGGACGACTTTCAAAAGCAATGGGTCTTTCATCTTGCATTAGAACAGCACCAATTCCATTTCCTGAAGCATCACATTCCACAATAAAGGTTTTTGTGAAGTCTGGTGTAGCTAAGACCGGTGCTTGGCACATTGCCTCTTTAAGATGTTCAAAGGCCTTTGTTGCTTCCGGAGTCCATGAAAATGCATCTTTCTTCAATAATGTTGTTAGAGGTGCTGCTATTCTCCCATAATTCTTAACAAACTTGCGATAATACCCTGTCAACCCAAGAAATCCTCGCAGATGCTTTATGGATGTGGGGATTTTCCATTCCTTAATGGCTTTAATTTTGCTAGGGTCTACCTTAACTCCTTCATGAGATACAATATGACCCAAATATTCCACCTCCTGGACTCCAAAGAAACATTTGGATCTTTTTGCATATAATTGTTTCTCCTCCAATAGTTGTAGCACCCTGTCAACATGTTCAACATGATCCTTCCAAGACTTGCTGTAGATTAGTATATCATCAAAAAATACTAACACAAATTTTCTAAGGAATGGTTTGAAAATTGAATTCATCAAACCTTGAAATGTTGAAGGTGCATTGGTAAGGCCAAAAGGCATGACCAAAAATTCATAATGACCCTCATGAGTTCTAAATGCCGTTTTCGGAATGTCTTCAATCTTCATTCTGATTTGATGATATCCCGAACGAAGATCCAACTTGGTGAAGTAAATTGATCCATGCAATTCATCCAGTAATTCATCAATGACAGGAATGGGGAACTTATCTTTAATAGTGAGCTTGTTGAGCTCCCTATAATCTTGACACATGCGCCATGATCCATCCTTCTTGTGCACCAATACTACTGGAGCAGAGAAAGAACTTTGACTTGGTTGAATTATACCAGCCTCTAGCATTTCTGCAACCATACGTTCAATTTCACTTTTTTGGACATAGGGATATCTGTACGGCCTGATGTTTGGAGGAACACTTCCTGGAATCAGATGAATAGCATGATCATGATCACGCATAGGTGGGAGACCTTTGGGAGTCTCAAATACCTTGGAATGATTGTCCAAGACTTTTTGGAGATCTGGAGAAATAGATGATTCCGATGTGGAAACATCTAGCGAACATAATTGTGCAATTACACCTCTTTGCTCCTTTTTTAGAAGCTTTGTCATACCATTAGAGCTGATTATCTTTCCTGGTTTCCCTGCAATACCCCTTAATTCAACTTCCTTTCCTTCCGTAGAAAATTTGATGAAAAGTTCTTGAAAATTAAAAGCTATTGTACCCAAGGATTGTAGCCATTGGACTCCTAGTACAACATCAGCACCTCCCATTGGAATGGAAAGCATTGGGCTAGTCAATACATATTCTCCCATGGATAGCTTGATATTATGGCACTTTCCAGAGAAATTTATTGTTCCTCCATTTGCAATCATCACTTGACACTCTGGTGCTGGATATAGGAAGCAATTCAATTCTTTTGCTACCCTACAATGAATAAAATTGTGGGTGCTTCCTGAATCAATCAACACTATTACCTTTTTCTTCTTGATTTGTCCTTCTATCTTGATGGTTTGAGGAGTGGTAATTCCCGCCAATGCATTACAAGATATGGTCGGATTTATTTGTTCTTCATCTAGGCTTTGTTCCTGGAGTATATCTTCTTCTTTTGACCTTTCTTGCTCCTTTTCTTCTTCCTCTTCACAATCTATGTAGAATAATTTCTTCTCAGCACACTTATGACCTTTAGTGTATTTGCTATCACAACTGTAACAAAGCCTTTTGCTCTTTTTTCTTCCAATTGTTGTGGTGTCAACCTTATAGGTTGTGGAAGACTAGGGGCAACAACACTTCCGTCTTTATAGTTGTGAGGAGTATGCTTCCTGGTTGCCATAATTTTCCTTTCCATTTTTATTGCTAACCTGAATGCCTTCTCTAATGAATCAGGTTCCCAAAGGCAAACATCATGTTGGATATTATCCTTTAAAGACCCTATGAACACATCAATCCTATGCTCCTCTGAATATCTTTTACCCTTATGTTCAATTTTTGGAACTCCTCAATGTGCTCCATTATTGAACCCTTTTGTTTGAGACTTATCAATTGGCTAAAAAAGTGTTGCTTTTTGTATCTTCATAATGTGCTATCAATTCTTCCGTAAAAATTGCCCAAGTGATAAATTGTTTACGAGATCAAAGCCATTGATACCATACAAACTGATTTGGTTCCAAATATACAGTTGCCATACGTACCTTTTGTGTGTTTTGCACATTATTGAGATCGAAGAATTGCTCCATCTGTAATATCCATGTGGCGGGATCCTTGCCATCAAACTTCCTCATATCGATTTTTGGAATATGGTGGGTCTTCGATCCAACATTAGAGTCTATGGAATCATGATTAACATTACTTTTGTTCACATCATGAGTTTCCTTTACAACCTTTTCACCATTAGTAAGTATTTCTTGTAGAAAATTTGTCAAATCTGTCTTCAAATCTGCCATGTCTGTCTTCAAATCTGCCATGTCTCTCTTCAAATCTGTCTTCAAATCATCCATCTTAGCTTCCATGCCCTTTATCTTAGATTCCACACAATTTATCTTAGATTCCACTCCATTTATCTTAGCTTCTGTTAGCTTTTGTGAGCGTGACATTTGTTGCACTTGTTCTTGTAATTTTGATATATCATGTAGCATTTCTTCCTCTTCTTCATGAGTCATGCTAGAGCTTTCAGGTTCCTTACTAGGTGTTTTAATTTTCTTTCCTCGGGGCATCAGTTGCCGATAATAATGCTTTACTATGCCCTTTGAATTCCGTTAAACCAAGCTTACACAAAAATTTAAAAAAAACTACACACCTTTTTTCACTTTATAGAAGCCTGATATTGAATCTGATGTATCTCTGTAATTTCAGATCATCCAGTTCTAAAATTACGACCTGTAGTAGCCTTCTGCGTCCTATTTCCAATGCCACAAGTCTAACCCAAATTGGATTCTCCAAGGAAGAGTTATGTGAAATCTCCCACAATGACTTGCTTTTAGACTAGTTCAGTAGAGAGAACTTGTACGACGTGCCACGAGTCACTGTTTCAACCTTTGGATCTCAAACACGCATAAAAGAAGCTATAGTCCGTCCTCTATCTGCACCTTCTTACGAAATTTCAATCCAATCTCCAGAGAGAAAGTTATGACAATTTTCCCCAGGTCACCTGTTTTGAATGTAATTTAGGAGTTTGCAAAAAGACCAACTTCCTCATATCATATCTCCGCAAATATTGTGCAAAAAGCTCTGAAATTCGGACCCAAGGTTTAGCGCGATTTCTTCTCAAATGGGTTTTTTTTTTACTTCTGAAACATCACAGAAAAAATTTATAGAGAAAATTCCACGATGACCTGTTTGGAGCAGCGAAACCCTAGAATCCAAAGCTCTGATACCAAATGTTATGAAACCAGCTCAAGAAAAGATAGAAAAGATAGATCAACGCCTTAGAATTCAGCCTCTTCGAGGGGGCAACCTCCTTTACATTACATAAATGAACAATTCTTGGATGATACAAATGACAAAACCTCCTTTCTATATATAGGAGTCTAAGGAGTCACAATATAATCCATCCGACCTAACAATAATAATATAAAGCCACAAAAATAACAATAGAGGGATTCTATGGGGCACAGAAATAACAACATGGGGGTAATAGGGGCACAACAATATAAATAAGGGGTATAACTACAATATTAATGGGGTAATCACTAGTATTATAGGGACCCAACAGTCGGACATCACCAAAAACCATCATCAAATTGGTCTTCATCCAAGCCTTCCAGGGCTTCCAGAGAATTTGTCCAACCAGGGCTTCCAGAGAATTTGTCCAACCAGGGCTTCCAGAGAATTTTTCCAACCAGGTCTTCCAGAGAACCAAGGCTTCAAGAACTATTAATTCAACCCACAACTTATACAGGGCTTCCAGAGCATTTTTCCAACCAAGGCTTCCAAGACTAGTAACTCAACCCAACAAGGGCTTCCAGAGCATTTGTCCAATCACGACTTACAAGACTAGTAACTCAACCCAAGTTGTTACATGGCTTCCAATACTAATAACTCAACCCAAGCTAAGGAAACATGAGAACCAACCAAAACAAAGTAATGAAAGTTAACCCACAATCACCATGGCTATGTAGGAAATGGCAATGCTAGGCAATCCATTATCAATCCTAGCCATCCTCCATGCCAATAAAAGATCATAACCAAGAAACCTATTAGGATGGGGTCACTTGGGTCAGTTTTGAGGCAAAAGCCCAAGTTTTGATGTAAAAAGATGTAAATTCTCTGTAAAATGTGGTCGCAGAGCGCGTAGTTAGTTAAAGAATCAAAAGGGGTTTTACCCTTCTTTAATGTAACTCGAGTCAGCTTTTGAAGATCTACCCACGGTCCATGGACCATGGGATTGTATAAATAGGTGTTTCTTAGGGATGTCTAAGGCAAGTAGAGCAAGTAGTCTATGGGTACAAGTGGAGACGTCTAGCGCAGAAGTAGAGGTCTAGCCTAGAGTAGAGTGCATAGTTGAGTGTGCGGACCCCTGCAGCTGAGTGCATAGGGAAGTTTTGAGTCTGTAAGCTTAACTAAATATCAATATAGACTATTGTCGCAGAAATTCCTGTGTTTATCTATTAACTTCTGTTACTTATGAATGTGCTTTATGTTGTGATAAATAATGGTTTTATGAAATAATGATGTATTGGTGTGCGACTTTACTTGTTCGACATTATTCTCTGAACAAAATTAATGTTAAGTGATTACGCAAAGATTATAATTCTTTCTGTTAAAGTTATCAAACACTTAAGTAGATTTGAACAAATAATGGTCTAAGGGTAATCTAAAGCACGCATAAGTGCCTAATTGACTTGCTCAGGGTCTGCAAAAGTCAATCGTAGACCTTCGCGGAGGTCCAGTGGCCGATTGGAGGAAATTACAGCAATAGGATGCAGGAGCATAGAAGTCTACGTGAAGGAAAATCTAGGTCACCACAAGGACATCACACTAATCTCTTAGTGCATAAACTTGGTTCCAACATCCCCCCATATTTCTTTGGGTAAGACTTTAGTCCACGCATTACGGATTGATGTTGAAAGGGCCAGTAGCGTAGGGATTTGTTTGGTGCAACTAACTCTAAACCAAGGTCAGGACCCCCTAAGCCAAAAAATGGTTCTATTTTCGAGACCGAGATCTGCATAAAGAGACGTGTGATGTGACATTACTGGAATCCGACCAAGAAGGAAATTGAGAAGTGGTTAGATAGAAAGATCCATGAATTCACAGTGCAATAAAATAGGAATCAACACCTAAAAAAAGAATAGTGGTTGGACAGATATTTATACACAAAAATACATGAACTCTTCTTCTGCGCCTTCCCAATCAAACTATACGAGTGGATCACCAAATTGGCAAACAGCCAAGGAAGGTGGAGACTTGATGGTCCAATAGTGTGGACCCCGGAGCTCGTGTGAAGGTTGGAAGCTTCTGAAGATAAGATCCCATGCACAGTTGATCACTGGCTTGATCGAGTCATCGGAGGATTTGTTACAGAGTTCACAGTTGATACCTCAGTCAGTTACAGTGAAGCAGAGTGACACTTCTTTAAGGGACCACGAGGTAAGTACTTGTGATCTATGAATACTTGGTGTTGGCTTGTGGGGGCCTGACCCAAGTTTGGCGTTAATTATCCAAACAAATCCCTACACTACTAGCCCTTTCAGAATCAATCCACGGATCGCGGACCGAAGTCTCACCCGAAGCAGTATGGGGGGATGCTGGAACCAAATTTCTATACCCTTAGATGGTTGTGATGTCGTTTTATTCTTTCTATTCCTGCCTTCGCATAGGTCACTCAATTCTAGGGCTCTATCTTTCTAACCCCTTATTCCTCCCTTTTATACCTCCATGAAAGGGTACGGCTAGCCTTCGTGTAGCCCTAACCTTCGATTCAGATACTTTTGCGTTGCTAAGGCAGCGTATTGCACAGATTTTCAAGTTATCTTAAGAATCTTACTTATCTTATTAGATAATTATAGTTAGCACCACTTAAACAAATGTTCTTACTTTCGTTCAGTTACCCAACATAATTGCATTCATTCGCACATCGTATAAGCATTATAAAGGAAATTCATACATAAAATGACAATATGCATTAATCGGAACAAAGACACAGAATTTTCAGAATACTTCTCTTTATTGATATCTCCAAGTGATTACAGACTCTATCCACCCTGCACACACAGCTGCAGGGGTCCGCGCACTCAGCTATGGACTTTCACCCTAGGCCTCTGCATACTCAGCTGCAGAGCCTCTACCTACGCTATGACCCAAAACTTAGACCTTTTACTTCAAAGTTATGACTATCTTCTTCATTACATTACTCTAAAACTACTTAGAGCTTAGCTCTTTTTGTACAATCCCATGGTCCATAGACCATGGGTAGGTCTTTTACAGCCGACTTTTTTTTACAAAACTAAGGGCAGACAACCCTTTATGACACATGACATCTTCACACTCCATGACCAAAAAATGAAGAGACTTTACTATTTTATTACAAAATTTGACCCGAAACATGGGCTTTTAGCCCCAAAACTGTCCTTTGGGGGATTTGATTCCCAACAGGCCCCCAAAACAAACATTGTGACTCGCCCTTGAGTCACTCAGAAGGCACAAAGATCTTTGCATGAAGCCCTTCTAGCTCAACCCATATGACTACAACATCAGTCGTGCACTGAGCTGCCGCCTGCTTTGCGTCTTCGACCATCTGCTCAATCACTACTCCTGCGCTGTCGGCCTGAATCTTTTGCTGTGTCGCTTGTAGAGTCACAATATTTCCTTCGATAGATCATATCACTGTGTAAGCCTCATCTAATCAGGGCTTTAGTCTTGCCTTTAGCACTGCTTCCTTGTGCAGCGCTGCATCCACCTATTCCTTCAGCTGCTTGGCCTCCTGTAGCTTGGCTAGTCTCTGTGTCAGCATGACGGTTTACGTTGTGCCCTTAACCTCATCATAACATTGTTGTAGCTTGCATGCTTCCATCTCTAGTTGTTGGACATTGGGGTCCTCCTGCAAGCTTGTCAGGACCTCAAACGATTGCTCAAAAATTTGCATGCAGTCTACTGCTACACTATCCAATGCCGCTACTGCTTCTGTGACAACGGTCGCCCATTGTTCCTTCACTTTTGGTGGATTGAAAGTTGGGCCTTCAACTGCAACTCTGTGATTTGTAGGTTCAACTCCAACTGAACCCGCGCCATCTCAATACGAGTGTCGCGCACCCCTGTGGCCAACTTGCAGATGCGCACCTTGACTAGCTCCTCTTCAGGAATGGCCAATTCTGGGACCATCCAACATGCCTCCTCAATGACCTACATAATGTAATTTCTCTGATTGGTCACCTCGACCTCAGCGGCGATGGCAGCATCTCTCTATAGTGCCATCTACTCATTTTTGATCTACTGTTCACTGATCATCTAGAGGGCGCGATGCTCACAGGCCCTCAGCTCTGCAATCACTCCATCCTGCAAGAGGTGGAGCGCTTCATGTGGGAGCACCGCCAGGTTTAACCCTACTCCCTTTAGGGTGCTAATAGTGGGTCTGTCAACTTCGTTTTTTTTGGTCAGTGCTCCATCAGGCAACACTATTGCACCGAAAGCCTTCGTGTGCAATATATCGGCAGCCTCTGAAGTGCCGATAGCTAGGCTAGTAGACATTGTGCCAGCTTGTGACACGCGGGTCTATAGCTCCTGCAACCATGTCTAGATGGCCCCCAAGATTATCTACTGCTGCTATTCAAACTATTGTAGGTCCTTCGCGGTGACATCCCTCACTATGTCACCGATATCATGCAAGTTTCCCTCTGTTAGTGTGATAGGGTCTAATGATGTCTTGGTCGCCTTTGATTTCTTCCTAGACCCTCCTTTCTCCAGCTCCCTTGGGCACTTGATGTGGGCGTACATCTCCTATGGGTCCGCGCTGTGCTTCTCATCTGTCTCCTCCTCATTCTCAGGTGAAGGCAACCTCATGCCTTTGTCAGGGCCTCACTCTGTCCCACTTGTCTATAGTGCTATCTGTTGCGCGACCTCGTGTTCTGCCCGGGCCTTATCAGCACCCACCTTTTTCCTCTTTTTGGTCATCTGCATCATCTTAAGCTTGGCCTCCTCCTTCTTTCTCTACACGGTAGACTTTCTTCCTCCCACTGCCAAGTCTGTTGTAGAGCTCCACTCTACCATCCATTGATCAAGCACCATGTCAATGGCATCATCCATTGCCAGATAAGGCAAGTCGTATCATTTTTGCTTAGGGTCCTTCCACACCCTAATAGATACATGATGAGTCTGCTCTAAATTCTGCATAGCCTTACAAGTTGGTGTACATCATAGGCAACAACCATGGTTTTTGATTGATAGCCATGCGGATGCTCATCTCCATCAAGATCCAAAAGATCTTGTTGTCGTTGACTCATTGCGCGTCCTTGGTCACCCACAGTGAAGCATACTTCGCTGCTTCTGGGAGGTCTGCCACGAACTAAGGGAATTGGCTATCCTCTAGCAGCTCCTACGCTACCAGCATAATTGAAAGCAAGAGCCACGTGTAGTGGAATGTCTTGCTGAGCTCTTGCGCTTCGCGACAGTTCGCTAGGAAATCACTGCGAAGGTAGTCTGACCAGTTGAACTAGACTCCTTCGGCACACTGGGCTGTTAGTGCAACGACAGGTGCTGGCACCTCATCGATACGATACATCCTCATCACTTTCCCTACTAAGATCTGTTTGGCTACCTTCACAGCAGGGTTGCAGATGCTGGATATAGCATATCCACGTGGCTTCTTCACTAGTTTAAAATTTTCCTTCATAAACTCTGCGAGGGCCTACTCTCCACCTTTTCTGCCAAATATCATGGCTGGATTCTCTCTTGTGTAAGGAAGTCACTTTATCTAGTGAATCAATCTATCCGTGATGGGTATTGGCTCTATTAGCTTTGTTGGCGTTTGGCCCAAAAATCGACCCAAAACACTACTAAAGGCTTCAAAATTTGCTTCAAATCATCCCAAGCAGTCTAATATGCTCTTGAAGGTCTCCATAAACCAGAAAAATCATGCCAATGGATCCAAATTTTCTCTTAAAGTCTTCAAAATCCCCTTAAGGATCATTCAAAGTCAAAATCGTAGCATGCCAAGAGCCCTTGGAAGGGAAAAAATGGATTATCGGGAGGCTAAAATCTCCAAAAAACCATGAAAAACCATTATCGGAGGCTTGAACTCAAGAGTGCACAACAGCCTTTAGATCTGGCCAATCAATGGCCTAGATCTAAGTGGAAAATCAGCAATTGGTGGTCATAGACAGTGACAATCGGCGCAAGACACAACCGATTAGCGATCGTCGATGATCGCTATCGGCGGGTCGCATCGGCGGAGATGTCGGCAGGTCGTATCGGCGTAGGTTATGTGGAAGGAGCGATCACAATTGGTGATTCAACATGGACCATCGATCATGTGCACAGATCGACGAAACACGTCAGATCGGGAGATCGCAATCGGGAAAACCAAGGGGTGCAGCCTTTACATGTATATGTGTGCGATGCGATAAGACCCGGACCCGATTGATTTTGGAATAAAATCACATATTATTTTAAGTCCATAGATTGACCATTTTTAATGTGTTTCGTGTATTTTCGTTGTTTTAACGAAATACACAGGGAAATAGGGCAGACCGAAAACGATGAATCCCAGACCCGAAAGGGTCCAGGAAGTAAAATATATATTATTTGAAATCCGCCAAAGCACATTTTTCAATGTATTTTTGTGTTTTCATTGTTTAAACAAAATACAAAGGGAACCATGGGACAAGCCAAGTGCGACAGGCAACAGCGACCCAAGGGTGGACCCGATAGATAAAGAAAGCCATGTTTAAGGACTTTTTAAGGTCTAGAAAAGTAGAAATAGGTGGGTTTTTTGCTATATGCAGCGTTTTTCTGTATATAACAGAAAAATAGTCATTTATAAACATTTAAGGAATTACACAGGCCCGAAGACCCTTTCCATTATCAAACAGAGGCTGGAAGGGGAATAGACAGTGCAACATAGCCACATCAACCAGAAATGATCATGGAGCCACAGCACGCGCAACTTGTCCAAACAAAAATAATGGTCATGGAAATAGATAGCACAACTTGCCCAAAACATCAGAAACATCAACAGTCCAGCACAGCTTATCAAAACCAATATCATGGGGCATCTCTGGCATGGGAGAACTCCCAGATAGCACAACAAACCACCCAAAATATCTGAAAGTTGTTACTCTTCTGTCAGAAGCAGAAAACCTCTAAGCCATGCTTGCCTTCAGGGAATCAAATAGTTAAGGGACAGAGTGGATAGATTAAGACTCCGAGCCTTCTAGAGAGCTTAGGAGCATTATAAACAGGCTATAAATAGTTGAAAGTAAGATGTAATATAGGTTCAACTTCTGGAGATTATTCCTCCTCTGTTCCTTCAAGCTTCTCATATTTATTCTAGCAATATAAGCTTCTTTTGCCATTATATGTTCAATGTCCATTCTCTTTGTTGTTCTATGCTTGCACTTGAACAGTTTGTTCATGTTTTCTTTGTGTCTAAGGCTAGATAACTGTCATCTTATCTATGCTTTGATAAATTAGATTTGCAAGCTTCTTTGCTACCTGTAGCTAGCCATCCATATGTGGTCATATATGCATCTGCCAGTACAGTCAGTATTCTCTTTTGCTTCCTGTAGCTAGCCATTGTTAGGCCCCTATACTACTAGTGTAACCATTTATTGTTATTAGTACAACCCCCTTATTATATTTTTGTACCCATGTAGTCCCCATATTGTTACTATTGTGCCCCATAGAAGCCCACTATTGTTATTATTGTGCCCTTACATTATTATTGTTATGTCGGCTCTGATTATATTATGACCCCTTAGACTCCTATATATAGAAAGGATGTCTTGTCATTTGTATCATCTAAGAATTGTTCATTTGTGTAATGTAATGGAGGTTTCCCCCTCGAAGAGGCTCAATTCTAAGGCGTTGATCTATCTTTTCTATCTTTTTGTGAGCTGGTTTCATAACATTTGGTATCAGAGCTGTGGATTCTAGGGTTTCGTTGCTCCAAACAAATCATCATGGGATTTTCACTATAACTATTTCGCTACGAAGTTTCAGAAGCTAAGAAAAAACCCATTTGAGATGAAATCGGTTTGAACCTTGGCTCCAAATTTTAGCTCCTGTCTCGCTGAATTTGCGGTGATATAGTCTGAGGAAGTTAGGGTTTTTTCAAACCCCCGAATTACATTCCAAATAGGTGACCTGGGGAAAATTGTCATAACTTTCTCTCTGAGCATTGGATTGAAATTGCATAAGAAGTTACAGAAAGAGGACGGACTATAGTTTCTTGTGTACATTTTTAGATCCAAAGGTCGAAACAGTGACATGTGTCACGTCATACAAGTTTGCTCTACTGAATTAGTCTATAATCAGGTCACCGTGGGAGATTTGGAATAACTTTTTCTTGGAGAATCCAATTTGGATCAGACTGGTGGATTTGGAAAGAGGACGGAAAGGGCTACTATAGGTTGTTATTTCAGAACTGGAAGATCTGAAATTACAGAGTTACAGTTGTTTCAAGATCGAGCTCCTAAAACCAAGAAAAAGCAAGATGAGGAAGTTTGATGGCAAGGATCCGGTAAATTGGATACTACAGATGGAGAAATAATTTGATCTACATGGTGTACCACTGTTACAAAAGGTATGTATTGCATCTAATTATTTAGAACGAAATCAATTTTTATAGTATAAAGGGCTTTGTTTTCGTAAACCACTTGTCACATGGTCAATTTTCACAGAGGAAATGATAGCACATTATGAGGATACAAAGAGAAGCTCCTTCTTTAGCCAATTGATAAATCTAAAAAAAAAGGGTTCAATGGAAGAGCACATTGAAGACTTTCAAAAATTGAATAGAAGGGTAAATTATATTCCAGAGAAGCAAAGGATTGATGTCTTCATAGGGACATTAAAGGATAAAGTTCAACATGAGGTTCGTTTTTGGGAACCTGATTCATTGGAGGAGGCATTCGAGTTGGCAAGAAAAATTGAAAGTGAAATTATGAAAACAAGGAATCCCACCACTCATAAATATAATTATGGAAGTGTTTCTTCTCCTATCCTTCCGCAACCTACAAGGCTTACACCACAACAGTTGGAAGAAAAAAGAGAAAAAGGGCTTTGTTACAATTGTGATAGAAAATGCACTAAAGGTCACAAGTGTGCTAAGAAGAAATTATTTTACATAGAGTATGAAGAGGAGGAAGAAAAGGATCAAGAAACATCAAAAGAAGAGGATATACGCCAGGACCCAACCCCAGAGAAAGAAGAAATAAATCTGACCATATGTTGTAAAGCATTGGCAAGAATTACCACTCAAACTCTCAAGATAGAAGGACATATCAAGAAGAAAAAGGTTCAAGAAGTGAAATATCACATCGAGAAAGAAGAAATGAATCCAACCATATCTTGTAAATCATTGGAAAGAATTACTACTCCTAAAACTATTAAGATAGAAGGACATATAAAAAAAAAAAGGTTCAAGAAATGAAAGATCACATCGAGAAAGAAGAAATGAATCCAACCATATCTTGTAATGCATTGGCCGGAATTACCACTCCTCAAACTATCAATATAGAAGGACATATCAAGAAGAAAATTGTTCAAAAAGTGAAAAATCACATCGAGCATCAAGAAATGAATCCAACCATATCTTGTAAAGCCTTGGAAGAAATTACCACTCCTCAAACTCTAAAGATAGAAGGACATATCAAGAAGCAAAAGGTTCAAGCAATGAAAGATCACATCAAGCATCAACAACAAGTTCTCCAACTTTTAAAGGATAACTCCACTTTGGTGAAGAATCAAATGAAACAATAGGTAGATCAACATCGCAATGAAAAATGTTTTAATGTAGGTGATTGGGTAATTTTACGACTACATCTCAAGCAAGCTATTTATGAGAAGGAGATGTTGGCAATACTACATGAACTTAAGAAATGGTGACCTTACCCAATGGGAAGACAGTTCAAGGTAAAAATGGATCATGATAGTCTTAGATGCTTTTTAGAACAAATATTATCTTTAGAAGAACAGAAAAAATGGGTCACAAATATGTTGGATTATGAATTTGACATCATCTATAGAAAAGGGAAGCAAAATTTTGTTGTAGATGAACTCTCAAGAAAGGATGAGGATGTGGAAGCATTGATTTGTTCTATTTCTATTATCCAACTAGATTGGATAAACGAAGCAAGGGATGAATGGAAGAAGGATGAAGTGTGGCCACTCATTCAAAAGTTTCAAAAGATCCCAATTCAAACAATATTGCCAAAACTTGAAGAGGAAGGAAAAATCATATTGGAACCTAGAGCAGTCACAAAATCAAGAACCTGACAGCTACGAAATCAACCAATTTCATAGTATCTCATTAAGTGGAAGAACTTACCCGCTGAATATTCCACATGGGAGGACAAGAATTTTCTACAGAAGCTTCAAGAACTACTCAAGCATTGAGGACAACACTTTTTGAAGGAGAGGGCCATGTTAGGCCCCTATACTACTAGCGTAACCTTTTATTATTATTAGTACAACCCCCTTATTATATTGTTGTACCCATGTAGTCCCCATATTGTTACTATTGTGGCCCATAGAAGCCCACTATTGTTATTATTGTGCCCTTACATTATTATAGTTATGTCAGCTCTGATTATATTATGACCCATTAGACTCCTATATATAGAAATGAGGTCTTGTCATTTGTATCATCTAAGAATTGTTCATTTGTGTATTGTAAAGGAGGTTGCCCCCTCGAAGAGGCCGAATTCTAAGGCGTTGATCTATCTTTTCTATATTTTTGTGAGCTAGTTTCATAATAGCCATTGATTTATGTTTATGTATGCAATCTGCTAGTATAGTTAGTATTCTCCATCTATCCATTGAATTTATAAATTATTGAGCATTAGTGGTCTAAAGCCTTGTATTGGTGAGAGCATTCATGCATGCCTTGAGTGAAAATAAAGCTAAAATGGTTACCTAACTTGATCCAAACCATCATTTATTCCAATAGTTCAGAGAACAATATTGAAGATTATATGTTACGAGGCATCTCCGAGCTCCAACCTAGGAGAGTTTCTTGGAGTGATAACATAATTGGTGCCATTTCTAGGGAGAGTAAACTGAAGCTCAATTTCCCTGGGAAATGACATAGATCCAGCTTTGATGATAGACAAAGTCTGGGCACTTTTTTTGTTGTAATCATCTATCTGGCGACTCTACTAGAGGCCGAACCTCTTGGCAACTCCACATCATAGTTCTGGCTCAGTTTGTGAGGCATACTCGGAGAAATCCTCAGAAGCTACAAGTTGACCTAGTACCTGACCCTGAAAAAATCATCATAGAGAGAAAGGTATTGCAGAAAGGAGCATCAGGTTCAGGTAAAACTAAACAATCTTCTATATCTCTTCAATAATGGCTTGTAATAGAGCAAATACATGTTGAGAGTATAACATCTAATACTAGCAGCAAAGGAAAACTCTCAGAGATTCATAAAGCTCCTTATTCTTTAGGTTCTCCTTTTGTTGTAAGCCCAAAGGAAACCTCACCTCCTATCCATCATACTCCTTTAGTCTTGTCAGTCACTCCTCAGCCCTCTATCATTCAAACTGCCAATACTCTTTTAGCCACCACAGCTATGGTAGGTCCACAAGCACCTACCAAAATGGAAAGAATCATAGCTGCTAGGTATGGACCTCTAATACTTCCCACTCCTTTGAATGCTATGCCTACTGGAGAGTATCAAAAGTATATGTCTAAGTTCACTAGGACTAAAGGTGTTTCAGCTGAAGAACATCTTGAGTCATTCTATAGCTATGCTGATAACCTGGACATTAGTGAAGATGATGTCTGGATGAGAGTCTTTGTCCAAAGCCTAGATGGAAAGGCTAGAAAATGGTTTAAGGAACTGACCCCAACATCTATAGCAAATATTGAGGCCTTAGATGATGCATTCCTAAATCATTGGGGGGATAAGAAGGATCTCCTTTACTACCACACTTAGTTTGGGAACTTACAAAGGGAAAATGGTGAGCCGCTGTCTGATTTTAATAAGAGATTTAACCACATGTACAATAAGATACCAGCTGAAGTAAAACCCACCACTACCTCTACTAGACTCATCTATGCCAATTCCTTTGATTCTAACTTCTGTTTACTATTGAGGGAGAGGCGATGTGCTTCTTTGGCTGATATGCAAGATGAAACCCTGGAAGTAGAATCAAACATCATGGTTGCAGAAAAGGTCAAAGGTAATGTTGATAGAAGGAGACAGAGGGGCGAGCCTTCATCATCTTCAGATCCCAAGATCGATAAAATTTCCAAGATGATAGAGTCATTAGCCTCCGAAGTTTCCAAATTAAAGGTTGAGTAGCATTCTAGGAAAGGAAGGGTTCCTAATACTTTTGCTCCTCCAAATCCAAATCCATATAGAAGAGCAAATGAGTAGTTGAAGATTTTGCAAAGAAGAAAAAAGGCCAATGAAAACAAAAGGGTGAAAATACAATCATGGAAGAAGATCAGTTTGAAGAAGATGATGAGATCCATTGCATGGAAGATAAAGGCAACGCCACTTTTTTAACCAAAGCTGCCTATGAGAAGTTAGTATTCAATGACCAGATCAGCCAAGAATGGGATGGTGAAGCTGTTCTACAAACTGAATATCAGCACCAAAATAATCTGGGGTCTATGATGAATAATTTCAAAGAAAATCCTATTCATAAAGTTGTTGTCTCCTACAGAACAACAAGTTAATAAGCAGAAGCAACCAGCAGTTGATCCTATCATCCTTAAAGCTCCAAACATAAAGGTAAGAGGCCTTGATAAGTCCCCTTATTCTTTCAGTTTTTAATCAGAAATTCAGAAGCCAAGAATGCCTATGCCTCTGATTGAACTAGTGAAGAATGAGTCCTTCAAAGCATCTATCCTTGAGGCTCTTGAGCCTAATGCCATCCAAGCTTCCGCTGACTATGGAAATCTGCAAAATGACCAACCAACTGTTATTCTCAGCCCAATGATTGAAAATTGTGAAGACAGATCCCCATCATTCTTTATCTCTCTGTCTATTCATGATAAAATCCTTCATAATTTCCTTCTGGACACTAGAACCAGCCATAATCCAATGCCCAAGGCTGTCATGGATAAGCTCGATCTTGACATTACCAAGCCTTATCAGTTGGCCTCTACGCAGCTTAAAAAACCAATTTTCCAGATCACATAGGAAGGAGGCCCATAGATTTGGGACATGTTCTTTGATGGGGCTTGCTCTAAGGAAGCTGCAAGAATAGGTGAAGTCCTTGTGTCCCCCACAAAGGAATACATTGATTCATATTTTATATTAACTTTTCAGGTCACAAATGACATAGCAGAGTATGAAGCAGACCTTATCATTCAATAGGTGTACAAAACCTTCCAAGCAAAACATCCAAGGCTGAAAGCATACAAAGATTAGGTGAAATGTATACCATCTCTGCCTGATAATACCAAATGCTAGAAATTTTTTGAAGTAGAGGATCAAATCAATAGGCTTTTGCAAGTCTTTGATGAATTGGCTGATATGCACATTGACCAAGAGAAAGAAACCTTTGATAGAAAGGTAAAAAGGGTCAATTTTTAGTTTGGTGACTGTATTCTCAAAACGGATGCATCAAAGGAAGGATATGTTTTTGATGGCCCAGTCAATGGGTTGTTCTTCGAACTTTATTTCAATTAAGGCTTTCAAGCCTTGGTATTATAAATATGTTATTTCCAAGTTTTTATTTCATGCTAAATAGACTCCATGCCTAATGCAACACTAGGAGGAAGATTTTATCTTGTTTTTTTTACAGGAAAGGAATTTTTCTATAGTTCTTGAAACCTCACAGGGAGGATTTCATCCCCAAAAGGAGCCAATGTTAGCTTTGTTGGCGTTTGGTCCAAAAAAGGACCCAAAACACTACCAAAGGCTTCAAAATTTGCTTCAAATCATCCCAAGTGATCCAATATGCTCTTGAAGGTCTCTATAAACCATCAAAATCATGCAAATCGATCCAAATTTTCTCTTAAAGTCTTCAAAATCCTCTTAAGGATCATTCAAATTCAAAACCGTAGTGTGCCAAGAGCCCTTGGAAGGGAAAAATGCACTATCGGGAGGCTAAAACACTCCAAAAACCATGAAAAACAATTATCATAGGCTTGAACTCAAGAGTGCACAGTGGTAGTTAGATTTGGCTGATCAACAGGCCAGATCTAAGTGGAAAATTGGCAATCAGCGGTCGCAAATAGTGGTAATCGGCACAAGACACCGCTGATCAGCGATTGCCGATGATCGCTATCGGCGGGTCGCATCAGCGAAGGTGTCGGCAGGTCATATCAATGCAGGTTGTGTGGAAAGAGTGATCGTGATTGGCGATTCAATGTGGACCATTGATCATGCATGTAGATTGATGGCCCACGTCGCATCGGCAGATCGCAATCGGGAAAACCAAGGGGCGCAACCTTTACATGTATATGTGCGCAATGCGATAAGACCTGGACTCGATTTATTTCGGAATAAAATCACATATTATTTCAAGTTCATGGATTGGCCATTTTTAATGTATTTCGTGTATTTTCGTTGTTTTAACGAAATACACAGGGAAGCAGGGCAGCGCTAAAATATATATTATTTGAAATCCGCCAAAGCCCATTTTTCAATGTATATTTGTGTTTTCATTGTTTAAACGAAATACGAAGGGAACCATGGGATAGGCTGAGTGAGATAGGTGATAGCGACCCAAGGGCAGACCCGATAGATAAAGAAAGACATGTTTAAGGACTTTTTAAGGTCTAGAAAAGCATAAATAGGCAGGTTTTTTTCTATATGCAGTGTTTTTCTGCATATAACAGAAAAAAAAAAGTCATTTATAAATGTTTAAGGAATTACATAGGCCTAAAGACCCTTTCAATTATCAAATAGAGGCCGGAAGGGGAATAGACAGCGCAACACAACCACATCAACCAAAAATGATCATGGAGCCACAACACGCGCAGCTTGTCTAAACAAATAGAATGGTCATGGAAATAGACATCGCAACTTACCCAAAACATCAGAAGCATCAACAACCCAGCACAACTTATTAAAACCAACATCATGGGGCATCTTTGGCACGGGAGAAATCCCAAACAATGCAACAAACCACCCAAAATATCTAAAAGTTGTTACTCTTCTGTCAGAAGGAGAAAACCTTTGATCCATGCTTGCCTTCAGGGAATCAAATAGTTAAGGGACAGAGTGGATAGATTAACACTCTGAGCCTTCCAAAGAGCTCAGGAGCATTGTAAATAGGCTATAAATAACTAAAAGTAAGATGTAATATAGGTTCAGCTTCTAGAGATTATTCCTCCTCTATTCCTTCAAGCTTCTCATCTTTATTCTAGCAATATAAGCTTCTTTTGCCATTATATGTTCAATGTCCATTCTCTTTTCTATTCTATGCTTTCACTTGAATAGTTTGTTCATGTTTTCTTTGTATCTAAGGCCAGATAACTATCATCTTATCTCTGCTTCGATAAATTATATTTGCAAGCTTATTTGCTGCCTGTAGCTAGCCATCCATATGTGGTCATATATGCATCTGCCAGTACAATCATTATTCTCTTTTGCTGCCTGTAGCTAGCCATTGATTTATGTTTATGTATGCAATCTACTGGTATAGTCAATATTCTCCATCTATCCATTGAATTTATAAATTATTTAGCATTAGTGGTCTAAATCCTTATATTGGTGAGAGCGTTCATGCATGCCTTGAGTGAAAACAAAGCTGAAATGGTTATCTAACTTGATCCAAACCATCATTTATTCCAATAGTTTAGAGAACACTATTAAAGATTATATGTTACTAAGCATCTTTGAGCTACAACCTAGGAGGGTCTCTTGGAGTGATAATAGGCTCCTCCAGCCACAGACACCCATCAGGCACCAAGCACAGCAGCTGCTTGATGACCAATACTATCACTGGGGTGTGGTTGTAGTGTTGCACCCAAAGCAGGTTCAACAACCCTACCTTGTCTACTCCTTTGATCCACCTCCGTGGATCCAATGCGGTCATTCCAGTATTCATATCAATGATGCGACGCATCAGCTGCTCAATCATCAGGAGTGGAACTTTTCATGATCAGCCAACTCCTAGTCCTCAAGTTTCAATAGTGGCACACATGCCAAGCATGATCAGTCGAAAACAATATCATACAGCAACATAAGGGTTTGCAATGGCATCTTGCTTTTGTCGATGTATTTTGGCACCTTAGTCATGGGCTTGCGCAGAGGGACATACTCAGGAAACCCGAGTAACAGGGTCCGTACCCTGGGCTTCAACCTCCTCTACTTCAATTCCCACATCCTCATCGTCCATCAGGATGTCTTCAATGTCTTCCTCCTCTGGCTCCAAATTTATAGATTTTCCCTTCTCCTGTGCAATGGGCTTCGATGGGTTCTCCTGGGTGATGCAAGCACCAGTATGGCAGGTTGCTTGCCCTTCTTGTCCTTCACAGTTTCCTTGGTTGGGGTCGACTTTGATCTTAGCATCCTTGGCGATTTAGGGACCTATGCCAATACTTCGGCCACTTCTATAGCAGCTACTTCTACCTCTATCTCCATTTTCAGCACCAACTCCTCTGTTATTTCTTTGATATTTATAGTTTCTGCGAGGGCCAACATAACACTTTCTAACAGTACTCGCGACATCTCTAGTAGGTTTGCAAATGCTGGAGTCTCTTTCAAAGCCTTGAAGAATTCCCGGTTCATGGGTGCCTGAGAGCTCAATGACTCAATTCTAAAAATCCCCAGTGTTTTTCACTGGACAACCACTTGTAATTCAAAGGGCATTTTGAATTCAAATCCGACCATTTCCCCGAAATTTAGTCCATTAATGTCGGATTGGCAACATATTTTCAAGGATTCGAACCATAAATTTTGTCTTAAATGCCAACCGCCTACTCCATTTGGCTGCACTTCTACCGTCAAATCATGAACAGTGACTTTAATGGTCACTTTTCGGCCGACCTGCGTGATTTCTCCATGGGTAGCGCAACACCCTTCGTGCTGTCGCGAACCCTGTGACACTTCCTTTCTTCACACAATCCTCCAATCGCACAACTCCCCAACCTGGGCAGTGTATTTTATAGTCCCGTGCCTCCTTTCAGCTGCTTGGAGCACTAATACTGTGCTACCTTAATCTAGTCAGATGGATGGATTGCTGGTGTACGGCTTCAACCGACTGCCATTCACCTTCCCTGGGAAGGGATCTCCATTCAACTTGACCAGCTATACTGCTCCTCCTTCGGTAATCTCCTTAATTACATAGGGTCCTAACTAGTGCATTCTGAATTTCCCCATAAATTTATCAAACTTGCTATCATATAATGAAACCATGTCATTTACCTTAAAGGTATGCAACTTAATGTGTCGATCATGCCATGCTTTTTTGCACTGCTTTTGGACATGTTGGTGAAATCCAGCCAAAAATCTCTCTTCCTCAAGCTCATCCAGCTGTTCGAGCCTTTCCTCCAAGGCTCTATGATTCATCATACCTATGAGCGTCGCTATGCATAGACTAGGCACAATATATTCCATAGGCATTATCGCTTCAACACCATAGACAAGCCTAAAGGGAGTTTTTCCAATCAACTTCTTGCATGTCGTCCGATAAGGCCATAGTACTGCAGGTATGCATAGGTCCCAGTCACTTCGTTGAGGGTTTCAAACCTTGGTCAACACGTTCTATAGCACTTTTTTGAATGCTTCCACCATCCCATTAGCCTGCGGGTGATAAGGTGTGATCTTCTAGTGATATACCTAAAACTCCTTCATTAGTGCATTGATCGTCTCATTCAGAAAGTGTGTACCGCAATCACTCATCAAGATCTTTGGACAGCCAAATTGTGTCAGTAAATGCTCAAAGAGCAACTTGGCAGTAGTCGCACCTGTGCAATCCTTCACAGGTTGTGCCTCCACCCATCGGGTCAAATAATCCGTCGCAATGATAATGTACCTTTCTCCTATCTTTCCTTGGGGCTGAAAGGGTCCCACAAAGTCTATCGCCCATTTTTCAAAGGGTTGTAACGTCATCTGTGCATTAAAAGGAATCTCATCCCTCCGCGATGGCCTGCTAGTCCTTTGACACACATCACACTCCTTGCAATACGCTTTTGAGTCCTAATGGAGGGTTGGGCACCACAACCCTGCACGGAGAATCTTCTACGTGGTTTCTCTCCCTGCATAATTTTCTCCTACGGCACCCCCATGAGCGTCTGCAAGGATGCTACTCTTCTCAAACTCGGGTACATATCATCGTAATATCTCATCAGACCCTATTTTATATAGATGCCCAGCAATGACAGAAAAATCTGTCGCACGCACCACTAACCCATTCTTCTGCTAGACAGTGTATCCCTTTGGGGAAGTTCCTATCGTTAGGAAGTGTATTATATCCTCAAAATGACCATCCACAACACGCACTGCAAATAGTTGTGTGTCAGGTAATCCCTCCTCCAAATTAGTGGGCTCTTCCCTTGTTTCGATGCGCAACAGACGGTCTAGTCCCGCGTTCAGTCGTCCAAGCTTCACAATAACTTCAAAATCATACTCCTAGAACAATAATAGCCACCTGCAGATTCTCGCCCCCAACACAGGCTTATTGACCAGGTACTTCAACGTGGAGTCATCTGTATACATCTTAAAGTGGCCTCCCAGCAAATAGTGTCTAAACTTCTGGAGCCCATATACCATAGCTAACCCTTTGCGCTCGGTGGTGGAATAGTTCTTCTCCACCTTGGATAGCCTCCTTCTTGCAAACGCTATAGGATGGTCTACGTCTTCTTCACCAACATGTGTTAGTACTTCTCCCAGCGCTATACATGATGCGTCGACATGTACATGAAACTCCTTCTTCCAATCCGGGAAGACTAAAATTGGCATGGTGACCATATTTTCTTTTAATACATCCAGACTCTTCTTATAGTCCTCATTCCAGCAGACATGACATCCTACTTTAACAACTTTTCCATAGGCGCGTGATCTAGGTATAGCCTTTGATAAAAATTTTGTAATATCCCGTATGTCCTAGGGTAGCGCACAGCTACTTCACACTCCTTGGTGCTTCCAAGTTTAGTATCACCGCGATCTTCACAGGATCTACCATCAGTCCCTATCTACAAACCACATGACCCAGCAGGGTCCCAAAAGGAACACAAAACAGACACTTCTTTAGATTGAGTGCAATCTGGTATCTTCAACAAGTATCTAGCATCAGGCATAAACTGGCGACATGGCGTTTCACTAGCCCAAACATAGTCCAGTCATCAAAGCATACTTCTAGGAACTTATGAATAAATTCCTTGAATGCAACAATGATTACACGTGAGAAAATCGCAGGCACATCCTTTGATCCAGGTGGATATTGGTGGCCACCTGCCAAGTCCACCTGGACCCCCACCATTGTTTCTCTCAGCATTTTCAGTTTCCTTAATTGTAGCACAACTTACTATTTTTAGCAGTTTTTTGGGTCCTGAACTTCTGGAGCCGTTTTGAGGCCCTAAACAACGTTTTTTGGGAAATCTGGGGGCAACATGGGTCCACAGACTGATGTTGCCCCTCCCAAAGTGGTAGTGCTCAGATAGATCTTTCTAACGAGCTATTGTACACGTCAAACGAAGATCGTATGCCAAAGTTACGACCCCGGGAAGTTGATGTACCAATTTACCCAAACCGGGCCCACAGTTTGGCGTTTCATCTCCTAGGGTTAGGTTTTGGAATGTCAAGGGTTTTCCATTGTTTCTCAACAATAAATAGGCCTTCGAGCCTCATTGTAACTCAGTTCAGAGGCATGTAGCCACCACATCTCTTCTCAGAGATAAGCTACCATCGCCCTAGCTGGTTTATTTCCATTTCTAGTTGTAAGCATATTTCAGTATTTTCCATTAATGAAATGAAGTATTATTTCCGCTGCATCTTTATGTATATGGTTATCTCTATAATTTGTTGCGTTCCTATTTAAATCTGGATCAGTGGTATCAGAGCAGTCTGCTTTTTCTCTGTTTTTCTTTGCATGTCCCCAACAAGGTCGGGACATAAGGAGTTAGGGCTTGAACTGGTCGAACCTTTGCAAGACCAGCCTCGCAAATCCCGACAGCCTCCCATGGCAGATGAGAAGAAAGACGAGGGGGCAAGAGATCCCATCAAAATTTTTCTCGAAGAAGCCCTCGAGCGACAGCGGAACGCGATGATGGACAGCTTTGCCCAGATCCTTCAGCGGCTACCCAGAAGCGATGCATCGACTTCCAGCAGCTACTCTGGAAATGCCACGCCCTTCAAGGTACAAGTTAATTTTGAAATCCCCATATTCGAGGGTCAGATAGACGCAGATGCCGTAGATAAATGGTTAAATCTGCTAGAGGGTTATTTTTCTATTCATGAATTTTTGAGTGGGGAAAAGATTGTTTTCGCTCTTCTCAAAGCAGCCCCCCACGTCAAGGACTGGTGGGAAACCTACTACGAGCAGAAGGATGAAAGTACTAGCTCACTATTTTCAGCCGCACCCACCTGGAATTCATTCCGGGATGCCATCAAGGAGCAGTACTACCCTGTCGGAAGCTATGAGGATGAATACATAAAGTGGACCACGCTGCGGCAGGGAAGGGACCAAGACGTGCCGGAGTTCACCAATCTTTTCCATACCCTTCACACAAAGTTGGGTATCAAGGATTCGGAGCAACATTTTGATACTCAAATATCGTGGCTGCTTGCACAAGTACATCCAGGAAGAAATACAATTCCTGAACATCTCCTCGCTCGGCGCAGCATACCGATATGTCGTCAAGGTCGAGCAGAAGTTTAAACAAAAGAAGCGAGACTTCGGATCTGTGAATCCAAAGCAGGGGAAAGGTGCCCCTAAACCACAGAACAAAGGAAAAAGCCAAGGCGGGACAGCCCAAGACAAACCATCAAAGCTGCAAGCAAAGAACAGCCACGCGAAGCCGAAAAAGGACATTGGAAAATGGTATGAGTTCCATAAGAGCTCCACTCATAACACAAGTGAGTGTCAGGCCAAGCAGTCACTGGTGGCTGAGCTAAAGGTTTCAGAATCAGATGCATGTTCCGACTCTGAGTCAGAACCCGATAAGGGGAATGACAAAGGGAAGCAGATCATTGATGCGGATTCCAATGCCATTGTTGCTACCGCCAAGATCTAGAAAAATGAACCCGAAGATCCAGAGGAGGAGGAGCGTCTCTTCCACTCCCAGATGTGGGTAAAGGGCTCCCCGATACAATTCATTGTTGATAGCGGGAGTCAAAAGAACCTCATTTTGGCAGAGGTCGTGAAGCAGTTGGGCTTACCGACCACAGCACATCCACAACCATACACCATTGGGTGGCTTCACCAAGGACGAGATCTTCGCATGAGCCAGCAGTGTCGCCTTCCATACAACATCAAGCCCTTCACGGATGAGGTATTGTGTGACATTACTCCCCTTGAAGTTTGTGATGTATTATTAGGACAGCCATACTTGTGGAAGCGACATGCTGTGTATGAATCAAGGCCCCGTGCTGTTATTATTACACTGGGAAATAAGTTGTACAGGATACCAGAGGTAGCACCACCTACCGCCATCTCTTTGATTACTGCAAAACAATGCAGTAAGATCATTTCCAAAACCAGGAAATTTGTTTTCCTGATGATACGCCCTCAAGGAAAGAAGAAGACAGTGGTCGCGGCCTCCAGAAGGGGTCCCTCTGCACGACAACTACAGATGGAAAAGGTTGTGGAGGAGTACGAGGACATCTTCACCTCCCCTGCAGGGGTTCCTCTGCACTGTCAGGTTAAGCACTCCATCGATCTGACCCCAAGTGCGCCACTACCCAATGGACCAATTTATCGGCGCTCCGTTCTAGAGAACAATGAAATCAAGAGGCAGATTCAGGAGCTCCTGCAGAAAGGTCACATACGTCCGAGTTCATCGCCTTGTGGGAGCCCGATCGTGTTGGTACAGAAGAAGGATGGGACGTGGAGTCTCTGTATTGACTATCGGGCGCTGAACAAGATCACTATCCGTAATAGGTACCCGATCCCACGGATTGATGACCTCCTAGACCAACTAAAGGGGGTGAAATATTTCAGCAAGATCGATCTGAAGTCAGGATATCACTAGGTACCAATCAAACCCTCTGATGTGTGGAAGACTGCCTTCAAATTCAAGGAGGGCCTTTTCGAATGGTTGGTTATGCCTTTTGGATTGACGAATGCTCCTGCAACCTTCATGAGGCTAATGGATGACATCTTGCAGCCATTCACCAAGTCCTTTGTAGTAGTATACTTGGATGACATTCTGATATTTAGCCAGAGTTGGGAAGAGCACCTCCACCACATCCGGCAGGTTCTCCAAACACTGCGGCAACACAAGCTATGTGCCAATTTGGAGAAATGCACTTTTGGCATGACCCAGGTTCAGTATCTAGGATACATCATTGATGAACAGGGGGTGCATGTCAATCCAGCCAAGATCCAAGTCATTCGGGATTGGCCATCTCCAACCACTCTAACAGAGCTCCACAGCTTTCTAGGTCTTGCCAACTTCTACCGTAGGTTTGTGTTGGGGTTTTCTCATATTACTTGACCCTTGAATCAAGTCACCAAGGGAGGGGCGAAAGCAAAATTCTTTTGGTCTAAATCTCAACAGAAGGCATTCATGGAGTTGAAGGATCGCCTCTGCACGGCACTAGTGCTCGCGTTACCAGATTTACAACAACCTTTTGAGGTCGAGACAGATGCCTCTGACTATGCTATTGGGGCAGTCCTTACTCAACATGGACATCCAGTGGCATATCACAGTGAAACACTTTCAGACACAGTCCGGAAGTACCCCACTTATGATAAAGAGATGTATTCCATTGTACATGCCTGCCGACAATGGAAGCATTACATTTTGGGGAAGGAAACGGTCATCCACACAGACCACCGACCCCTGCAGTTCATACAGACCCAAGGGAAATTGCAGAATGATCGCCATCAGAAGTGGTCTACATACCTGCAACAGTTCCACTTGAATATCAAGTATAAGAAGGGCAGCACCAGTAATGTTGCAGATTGCCTCAGTCGACCACCGATCATGGCGTTAACCACCGTGCTCAACTCTTGTGGGCACGAGACTTATGATTGGCCACTTCTCTACAAAAGCGACCCAGAATTCGGCCACACATACCAGACACTCTTGGAGGGTCGGCATGTTCCAGATTTTCACCTCCAGGATGCCCTGTTATGCCACCTGGGTCACCTTTGTGTTCCTTCAAGCGAGCGTGCCAAGATGATTTGGGAAGCACACTACAGTCGGGATGCTGGGCATTTCGGGGTCGAGAAAACAATGGCAATACTGCAAAATTATTTCTATTGGCCGAATCTTCGACGGGATGTTGGGAAGTACATCAAATCATGTACTGCCTGTGCCATTGCCAAACCGACCATTAAGAAGGACGGCCTCTATACCCCGTTGCCTACCCCTAGTCGACCTTGGGAATCCATCTCCATGGATTACATGTCAGGCCTTCCTTCCACTAAGCATGGAAATGACTGTGTTTTTGTGGTCGTCGACAGGTTCTCAAAGATGGCCATTATGGCGGCCTGCAAGAAGAATATCACAACAGAAGCCACTGCTAAACTCTTCTTTGAATGAGTGTGGGTGCACTTTGGTATCCCACATTCTATCATCTCAGATCGGGACAGTCGGTTTCTCAGCACATTTTGGTCCAGTCTCTGGTCAATGCTGGACACCAAACTCACGAAGTCCACAGCCTTCCATCCTCAAACTGATGGCCAGACAGAGGTTGTCAATAGGATGATTGTGCACATTCTGCGCATGTATAACTCAAAGCATCCACGCACATGAGACGAGAGCCTCCCCTATGTTCAGCACAGCTACAACCGAGCTCTTCACAGCTCCACTGGCCATAGCCCTTTTTAGGTGGGTTTGGGTTTCCAGCCACTATGCCCCATTGATGTGGCCATGCCACTTGCAGCTACTCACATAAATTCAGCTCATGTCCAGTCCGAAACAGATAAGGCCACCAGCTTCATTGAGCGCATCCAACATATTCGCCAGTAGGTCCATGAAATTCTTGAGAAATCAAATGCCAAGTACAAGCAGCGACATGATCAACATCGGGTGCCACACAAGTTTCAGGTGGGCGACAAAGTTTGGTTGCATTTGCAAAAGGAACGCCTTACTGGAGCCTATCGGAAATTGAGACCACTTCAATATGGTCCTTACACCATTACTAAGGCTATGGGAGACAATGCATTTGAGCTCAGCATTCCCACATTCCTTGGCCTGCACCCAGTGTTCAATGTGGACCGCCTTCGGCCATACTTTCCACCATTGCTAGACACATCCGACATTGCAGAACAGCTCAAACCCACAGAATTAAATCCAGACTGCATGGAACAAGCTGCAACTGATCGGATCATGGACACACAGATCAAGAACACTCACCAACAGAATATCCAACTGTATCGAGTTGTCAAAGCAGCCCAACTCCTTCAGCAGGGCAAGTGGCTCACCAGGGAACAAGTTCAGCAAAAGTTTCCTCATCTCATGGAGGAACTCAACGCAATGGGGACCATTGCTTCCTAAGGGGGGAGGAATGATCCAGGTGGATATTGGTGGCCACCTACCAAGTCCACCTGGACCCCCACCATTTTTTCTCTCAGCATTTTCAGTTTCCTTAATTGTAGCACAACTTACTATTTTTAGCAGTTTTTCGGGTCCTGAACTTCTGGAGCCGTTTTGAGGCCCTAAAAGACGTTTTTTGGGAAATCTGGGGGCAACATGGGTCTATGGACCGATGTTGCCCCTCCCAAAGTGGTAGTGCTCGGATAGATCTTTCTAACGAGCTATTGTACGCGTCAAACGGAGATCGTATGCCAAAGTTACGACCCCGGGAAGTTGATGTACCAATTTACCCAAACGGGGCCCACAGTTTGGTGTTTCATCTCCTAGGGTTAGGTTTTGGAATGTTAAGGGTTTTCCATTGTTTCTCAACAATAAATAGGCCTTCGAGCCTCATTGTAACTCAGTTCAGAGGCATGTAGCCACCACATCTCTTCTCAGAGATAAGCTACCATCGCCCTAGCTGGTTTATTTCCATTTCTAGTTGTAAGCATATTTCAGTATTTTCCATTAATGAAATGAAGTATTATTTCCACTGCACCTTTATGTATATGGTTATCTCTGTAATTTGTTGCATTCCTGTTTAAATCCGGATCATCCTTCAATCCAAATGGCACTACAATGTACTGAAAACAACCCCACTCAGTTATGAAGGTTGTCTTGCTCCTATCCTCTAGCGCAATTTTGATCTAGTGGTACCCTGAGAACCCATTAGTGAAGGAATATGCTTCCTGGCCACCTACATTGTCTAACACTTCATCAGTGAATGGAGTCAGGAAAGGATCATGTACGCAAGCATCATTTAGCTTCTAGAGATCCACGCATATCCTTATTTCATCCTTCTACTTCTTCTCCTGTACCACCATTGGGCTTACCCAATCAAATTCTTCCACAAGCTTAATGATTCCTGCTGCAAGCATCTTGTCTAGCTCTAAGCGGACCTTCTCCTTATACTTCCGATTAAGACAGTAAGGTATTTCCTTAACCGGCTTCACGTTAGGCTTCAACGTGATCTTCATAACACCTAGGTCCCTAATTATCCCTTTTAGATCCATAAACTTGGTAGGGAATAGATCTTGGTGTTCACAAAGAAATTCAGCGGTCACCTTATCCACCGTCACGTCGTCCCAGTAGTTTCCAATCTTTGGGAATTTTGGTTCTGCTTCCATACCAATGTTTACTTGTTTTGTTTTCAACGGTGCGGTTATATCAGGATTCTCAATTTGCAGTCCTTCAACCTCGTGGTGGCCTTCTGCTTCAGGGATGTTAGTCTTTCGGGGATTCTCATCTTCTTCTTCAGTAGTCACGTTATAGCAGTCCAGCTCGTGACTCAGCTGAGTAACCCACTCAGTCTAAACCAAGTCCAAAGGATCTTGTAGTATCCTAAATATTGTTGCTTTCACCTCTTGTAGCACCTCATAAATACAATAAAACCTGTCTTCAAAACTGAAGGTCATTGCGAATCCTTCCCAAAAAATATCCCATTCATCTATACCATGGCGAAGCTTTGTTTCTATGTACCATTTCATCGGGATGACATCCAGGGTATGATAGAACAAGTGCACCCATTCAGGTTGGGGCTTCTCTCCATAAGCCTTAGTTCATTCAGCCAAGTGCGCGTGCAAGTCATCCTGCCCATCATATTCACCTGTCATTCATACCTTCACCTTCCCAAAGCATGTTCTCATCATCCTCCTACATTCGTGCCAATCATCAAAGCTTCCATTATGCGTACCCCACCATCTTGTGGGCGTAGCGCGCAGTGCCCAATCCAACACTTGGAAGCACTACTTTTCTGGTACCTCCCTTTCAAATGTATCCAAAAAGATATCTACATCATTCAGGCCAAAGTTCTTACCTCCGACAACACAGTGTAGAAACCGGGTCATCATGTTACAACTCAGCGTAGTTACATGTAACCAATTCTATCGACACTCTAATTCTTCATCAGAGTCCGAAGTGCATGAAATCTCATGATCCCATGTAATTCGTCCATCCACTGTTGGATTCACCCAATCTTGGTCTTGCGCTGTTATCTTATAGATACAGTCTAGATCGTCATAACTCTCATAATTGCAGACTGGTTCAGTATAGCGCGATCCTTTAGAAGGATCTAGGGGGTACTATTATGTGTAGCAATTTCTTCTCAAATATCATCTTATGCTTCTTAAGGTTGATCACCCTGTTCATATCAATAGCCCAATCAATTCCAAGGAGCACAGGATAGGGGTTGCTATCATCCATAATTATATTACTTCAAAGTCATCCAACACGCTCACACCTTCAATATCTACAGTCACCCCCTGCAGCCACCCCATGGGGATGATATTTTGTTGGTTCGCCATCCTTAGCTAAATCAGAGAGCACTGCAGCACGGGTCTCCCCATCCGTTCCCAAGTTTGCTTCAGTAGGATGTTCGCGTTCGATCCCAGGTCCAAGATAACCTGATCCATCTCATACTCTCCTATTTGCACGGTCAGTCTCATCTCCCATCCCGTCCTTGTTTTATGCTTACCTATCTTTCATACTATGCATGGCTCACTCAGGGTGTTTCAGGCACATTTGTTTATAAGCTCCTGTATCCCTTTCATATTCTTGCTATCGCGCAGTAACTTCATACAGGTCTCCAGGAAGGTTGTAAGCATAAAATGGTCCATCTCCTTATCAGACTTATCCTTGCTAACTGAGGTGGAGGCCTTAGTGAAGCTCTTCTTTGCTTCCATGAATTTTTCACATGCGCAATCCAAATCAAACTCAGTCTCCTTCATTGGAGCTTTCTGAACCCATGCATTGTCCTCAAGATATTTCCCCTTATCATCTCCTATTTTTTTTCCACTTCAAAGCACTATATTCATGTTTGGATCCTCTTCGCGCATCTGAGACCTCATCATTTATAGATTTTGAGTTGACTAAGGTGGTAGCACCCCTTTGTCACGTATCCTGGATATCAGCGTAGGATATTCTTTTGTTTCATGATCAAACAGAGTGCAATATTTGCACGACGGACACGTAGGGTTAGTGCAATCATGGGCATAGTGTCCTAGTCCTCCGCAATTGTAGCGCTATCCCTGACCTTTGCCAGGTCCTGCTCCACCTCGACCTCGTTCGCACCCCTAAAATCTTTCCCGCGCCATCCCCGCACTCTGGTCATGGGGGTGAATTTCTGCATATACCCTATAGGCGGGAGTTCTATCCATCATCAATTCATAGCTTCTGCAATTATGCTCATCATGCCCTACCAACCTACAAAAGTTGCAAAATAATTGTTGCGGTGTCTATACAAACTTCTACAACAAATGATAGTTATCCATGGCATGATTTCCTGCTACCTAACATACAGCAGACCACAATGCATGCCTTGCACTCGATCCTGCTTGAGTTTCCGATCTCAAAGGCATCGGTCCTCCTCCTGCAATATAGTCGCAAAGACCGGGCAATGGTCTTTGTCATGGCCCTGACCCTTGCATTTCAGGCACCATACCTCTTCACGCACCTCTAGTCGAAATGTTCTGTCCTACTTCAAACTTTTCATCTCAAGGAAAATATTTTTCAACTGCGCATAGATCTATTGAACCCCTAAATTTGGATCTTGCATCAGGGTTTCATGTAGTCCCATTGCAATCTCCAAGCCCTCTGCCTGAGTCAGCATCTTCTGTTGCGACAACACAACCGTTAAGTGTGGAAGTAGTGAAGCCAAAAACCACTTGCAATGCTGCCCATCTGTCAAGTTCATATTAGCTTTATGGATTTTACATTTCAACCTCTGATCTAATTCCCAAGGTGTCTCGCCTGGCTGCATCATGATTTCCTTGAACCCCATAATCAACTGTGCTTCAATTTAGGTCTACTAAATTCTTTATTCAATGTTGTCTGGATGTCTGCCACTCCATCATTCGGGCTATCATTAGAGTATTTGATATACCAGGTTAGCGCATGATCCTACAGAGCGCTAACCAATGTTGCCTTCTTCATGTGATCATCTGCAACGCCCTGAGCTTCCCACACGGCTTTCACGACAAACTAGAACTAGTCCGAGTCCTCATTTCCAAAGCCTTTGAATAACGAAGCTTCACTGAATTTGCCATACTAAACTACGGTGGAGGAAAAGGTGGTACGGGTGATGTCACAGGTGATGGTGGTGAAGTTGGAGGTGGTGTGGGTGGAGGTGGCAGTGACGGGAATCCTAGTCTTATCAACTAAATAGCACTTCGTGGAAAAGCCTGTGCTATCCCCTCTTTGTCACCTCACAGAGATGAAATCAATGGACTATATTCAGTACCCTTTTTCCTTCATTCCTATAATTTTTTCCGCTTTGCATAGTCCCGAACATCAAGGTAACTGCATAACCCGTTTTTCGCACAATAACATTTTAATCCAAGTATTTAAAAATTTCATGTACTTACTTCGCGGTCCTTTGAAAAATCATTGCTACACCTCACTGTAGCTGACTGAGGTGTCAACCACGAATTCAGTAACAAACCATCCTATGACGCGATCGAGCCAATGATCAATAACCTGGACAATCTTCTCCTCAGATGCTTCCAATTTATGTACTAGCTCCAGGGTCCAAACAATAGGACCATCAAGTTTCCACCTTCCTTGGCTATCTTCTAGCTTCGCGATCCACTCGTATAGCTCAACCGGAAAGGAGTATAAAAATATTTCGTGTATTTCTATATATAGGTACTTGTCTAGCCACTGTTCCTTTTTCAGTCGCAAGCTTCTGTTCTCCTATGCAGCGAATTCGTGGATATTCATATCCAACCAGTATTTGATATCTTTCTTAGTTGGATTTCAGTGATACAACATCACACATCTCTTATGCATATTTTGGTCCCAGCAATAGAACCATTTGTTGGTTTGTGGGTGCCTGACCGAGGTTCAGCGTTAATTAGCCAAACAAATCCCTACACTACTAGCCCTTTCAGCATCAATCCACGAAGCGCAGACCGAAGTCTCACCTGAAGTAGTATGGGGGGATGTTGGAACCAAGTTTTTGCACCCTGATATGGTCGTGATGTCGTTTTATTCCTTATATTCCTGCCTTCGTACAGGTCATCAATTCTAGGGCTTTGTCTTTCTAACCCCTTATTCCTCCCTTCTATATCTCCGCAAAAGGGTACGGCTGGCCTCCATGTAGCCCTAACCTTTAATTCAGATACTTTCGTGCTGCTAAGGCAGCGTATTGCACAGATTGTCAAGTTACCTTAAGAATCTTACTTATCTTATTAGATAATTACAGTTAGCACCACATAAATAGATGTTCTTACTTGTGTTTAGTTACCCAACGTAATTGCATTCATTCGTGCATCATATAAGAATTATAAAGGAAATTCATACATAAAATGACAAGATGCATTAATCGGAACAAAGACACAGAATTTGCAGAATACTTCTCTTTATTGATATCTTCAAGTGATTATAGACTCTATCCACCTTGTGCACATAGCTGCAGGGGTCTGTGCACTCAGCTGTGGACTTCCACCCTAGGCCTCTACGCACTCAGCTGTAGAGCCTCTACCTATGCTACAACCCAAAACTTAGACTTCTTACTTCAGAGCTATGACTATCTTCTTCATTACATTACTCTAAAATTACTTAAAGCTTAGCTCTTTTTATACAATCCCATGGTCCGCGGACCATGGGTAGGTCTTTTACAGCCAAATTTACTTTACAAAACCAAGGGAGGACAACCCATTATGACACATGACACCTTTGCACTCCACAACCACAAAATTTGGAGACTTTACTATTTTATTACAAAATTCAACCCAAAACATGGGCTTTTAGCCCCAAAACTATCCTTTGGGGGATCCCGTTCCCAACACTTTGATTAATATGCTCTTGTGTTAAGAGCAGGTTGTGCCATTACCTTGATGTTTGGATCTACGAGAAGTGGATGAAGCTTTAGAAATCAAGAAAGAACAGGCCCTGAATGTAGTCCATTTATTGGACCTCCTTCAAGTGATGACGAGGAAGGAGCACAGGTTTCACCGCATTGTGTTGTCTAGTTGATAAGGCAGGGTTTTCCATAGATACCTCATCCACCTGCACCACCTCTGCCCTCACCTCCACAACATGCACCTTCACCCACACCGCCACCACAATTGTCACTGGTCAATATGTCGAATACGATGAAGTTTCCAGTGTTCAAAAGCTTAGGAAGTGAGGATCTGGATTAGTTTTGGTTTGTTGCGAAGGTTGTGTGGGCAGAACAACAGATTACGGATGATAATATAAAGAAGGCGTATTTATTCACGGCTCTATAGGACCACGTGCTGACATGGTATGTGAAGTATTTCACTGATAATCCATTGGCGTCATTGGCAAATACTTAGACCACTTTAAACAAGGAATTCGGTAAGCCTAAATCTGAATTGCAATCGGTAATTGGATTTAAGGAAATCATGATGAGGCTCGGTGAAATGCCATGGGAGCTATATCAAAGACTGAAGTGCAGAATCTGCGAAGCTAATATGAATCTCATAGATAGCTAGCACCGTGACTGGTTTATAGTTGCACTCCTGCCCCACTTAAGGATTTCTTTATCACAAAAAAAGATAGGAACTCAGGTAGAAACCCTAGAAATCGCGATGAGATTACATGAGTCACCTATCAAGGACACTTCTTTTGGAGTTCAACAGATTCATGCAGATTTTCATAGCCTCTACTTGGAGTTGTAGAGCTTGAAAAAGGACAAAGCGGCTCGACCAGAGGTGCACGGAGAAGTTTGGTGTCTCAAGTGTAAAAACCAGGGGCATGATAAAGATCATTGCCCTGTCTTCACGAATTACATCACAGGAGGGGGGCTTATGCCCCTAAGATAGGAAGCTCCAATAGGACCACTTGTGGGGCCCATGCTATGGTGTGCTATTTGTTAAGTAGCCGGAAATCATGTAACAGGAAATTGTCATTTACTGCAAAAGTTTGTACAGACACCACAACAATTGTTCTGCGATTTCTTCAAATATATGGGCCACGATGAGAGCCACTATCGAAGATATGAATTAATGATGGAGAGAACACCTATGTATCAAATGCAAGCACAAAATCATCCTCTGGAAGAGGGCACTGGGGGAATGCATAGAGGATATCAAGGGCATGGATGAGGCCGAGGCGGAGGAGAACACAGTAGGGGTCGGGGGCAGGTCATTTGTTACAATTGCAAAATGCCAGGACACTACGCGTGGGAATGTATGAATCATACACGCCCTTCATGTCAATATTGTACTCACTTTTACCACACAATCAAAGAATGTCATGTGTTGATGGCCAAGATGCAGAAGAAGAAGGCACAACCTCAGCATCCTACCCAGAACTTACAGATGATGAGGGCTGAGCCCCGCGAGGAGGACCCGAATGTGAATATTGTACTGTGAAGTGGGATCATGACTGGTGACGATAAGGGAAAGTAGCTTGAAGAAGGTGGACGGGTCTGCAAGGCTCCAGAAAATGAGGTTGGGTTTGATCTGGATCGTGCGAAGGAAATGTTCATGGAAGCAAAGAAAAGCTTTGTTGAGGCCTCCACCTTAGGAAGTCAAGACAAACTATCTGCAGGCGATGACCCCTCTGTGCTTACCACCTTCTTGGAGACTTGTATGAAACCACCGCATGATAGCAAGGCTATGAAAGGGCTACATGAGCTGATAAAAAAATGCTACGGTAAGGATAATACTTCTGATGGACCCCGCTTAGTCAGAAATATCGGTAAGCATAAGACAAGAACAGGGTGGGAGATGAGGCTTACCACACAAATATGAGACTATGAGATGGAGCAAGTTATTCTGGATTTGGGGTCTGACATGAACATATTGCCTAAACAAACCTAGGAGAGAATGGGGAGACCTGCTCTGCAGTGGTATCTGATTCAACTGAGGGTGGCAAACCAACAGAAGATTATCCCTATGGTATGAATTCAAGGAGTTACTATAGATATAGAAGGTGTGAGCATGCTGGCCAATTTTGAAGTAATAGAGATTGTTGATGATAGCAATCCATACCCCGCAATCCTGGGAATTGATTGGGCTATCGACATGAATGGGGTCATCAATTTGAAGAAGCGGATAATGTCATTTGAAAGGAAATCACTCCGCATTTTAGTACCATTGGACCCTGCAGTGGGACTGCGTTATATTGAACTGGTCCATGACTATGTGGAGATGATGATTTGGATCAGATCTATAAAATCATAGCACAAGACCAAGATTGTGTTAATCCGATAGCTGATGGATGAATTTCATAGGACCATGAAAGTTCCTGTACCTTGGATTCAGATGAAGAATTGGAACATTGGAAAAACAGGCCACATGAAGTATCCACACTGTGTTGCAACATGATGACCAAATCGCTACACTCTATGTCATCGAAGGTAAGAAATTTTCCTTATTACGATGGTTTAACTGATGTAGGTAAATTTCTGGATGCTTTTGAAAGAGAAGTTATAAAGTATTACCGCTTTCAGGTGTTAGATTGGGCACTGCGTGCTACACCCGCTCAGTCGTGGGGTACACACAAAGACAACTTTGATGAATGGTGTGATTACAGAAGGATGATGAGGACATGATTTGGTCATCCTAAAGTACGGGTAACTAAGAAGTATGATGGAAGGAACGATCTTCGTGATCATTTGGCCAAATGGAATAAGGTATATGGAACGAAGCCACAACCAAAATGGGTGCATTTATTTTGTCACACTCTAGACATAATCCCTATGAATTGGTATTTGGAAACAGAGCTCTGCCATGGCATCGCGAAGTGGGATGTCTTACAAGAATGGTTCGTGAGGACATTTAGCTTTGAAGATGGATTCGAAAGCATTGATGAAGCATTGCAGGAGGTTAAAGCAGCAATCTTCTAAATCCCACAGGATCCTTTGGAATTAGTTCAACCAGATTGGAGCATCAAGCTGCACCATGTGCTAGAATGCTATAACGTGACTGCTAAAATAAAGGATGACGATCCAAGGAATATTAACATCCCAGAAACAGAAGACCACCATGAGGTTGAGGGACCACAAATAGAGAATCCAGACATCACTGTGCCATTGAAAACTAGGAAAGTAAACATTGGCACAAAGGCGGAGCCGAAGTTTGCGAAGATTGGGGATTACTGGGATGATTCTATAATAGATAAAGTCATTGAGTTGCTCCGTGAATATCAAGATTTATTCCTTACAAAAATTTTGGACTTGAAAGGCATCATAGGCAATTTGGGAGTGATAAAAATAACTCTGAAACTGGATGCAAAGCCCGTTAAGCAAAGGCCATATCGCCTTAATCCCAAATACAAGGAAAAGGTCCACTTGGAATTGGACAAGATGCTTGAAGCAGGTATTATTAAACCAGTGGATGAATCTGATTGGGTAAGCCCGATGGTAGTTCAAGAAAAGAAGCAGAAGGACAAAAAAAGGATTTGTGTAGATCTAAGAAAGCTTAATGATGCCTGTGTCCATGATCCTTTCCTGAAACCATTTACTGACGAGGTCCTGGACAATGTTGGAGGATAGGAGGTGTCACACGGAATAAGTCAATCTTGCGGACAAGATAGACCTTCCTAGAATCTAAAGAAGACCTAATGACAAGCAAACCAACCAGACACTATCTTTCTCTAAATATGCTTTAATAAACAATAGCAAACAAGTGTTTTTAGGGCCTACCTTAGGTCCAATGCTAGCTTGTGGATGCCCTCGCTCCTTCGATCCAAATGAGCTCCTTTTCATGGATCTGCAAACACAAACAAGGAAAACAAATTAAATAGCACCTGAAAAGCCAATTGCATAAAACATATTTAACATGAAAGTCAAGGAGTCCATGAAACAAATAACATAAGATACTTGTTGAGAAAAATGAGTTTGATTGTATTAATTCAAAAGAAGAAGAACCTTACAACCTTTGCCTTGATGTTGTACAAGCTCATCCCAGGGTCCAGCAAGAAGTCTCCTCTACTTTGACAAGTTTCACTCACTCCCCAATGAAACCAAAAAGGTATGTGATCTCTCCTCTTTAGGCTTAACTAGGAAGTCTTGATTTCACCAGCATTTACCCTCAAAAATGTTCAGCTTCTAACCTCTCTAGTAACCAGCCCAATGCCTGTATTTATAGTGCAATGGAGGGAAGTTACTAGTCCTCCTTCAAAGGGATAGCTCCTCTCATCAAGGGATTAGCTCCTTCTCTTTTGGGATGCATGAACCACCTCAAAGCGAACAATCCACGTCAAAATTCCTTCTAGAAACCTCTAGAATTAACCCAAAGTGAGTTTTTTAAGATAAAACTTGCACCTTTTGACTTTCACAGGGGTCCGCACCTACACCGTTAGGGACAGAGCGGGCAGGTCCGCAGGTTTTGTACACAGAAGGTGCGGGACCGCAGGTGACCATGAGAGAAAGTGCGGAACCAGAGTTACATTGATTTTTAATGTCTTTCTCTCATTTCCAAAGCTTGATTTGAAGAGCTGAGGTTTGAGACTTTCTTAGGAGGACAGTACAAGTGATGATAGACCCATACTGACTACAAATAATCATGATGACAATATTTTTGTGTAACAGATTGCCCCCTAAAGTGCGAAGTCTGTAGTAGATGAGGATTTCTTATCATTTAGGAAGAGTGAAGTACTTTATCATTTCGAGAATCATCTTGTGGAGAACCCGGTTGGAACCTGTAAAAACATTCAATGCAAAATATATATATGAGATCATATCATCGCTGAGGTAGGCATTCCCATGCTCAGATCAAAACTGACTAGAAAAACTAACTACTGCTCTGATACAGGAATGATCTTGTAAAACATCACAAGTATAGACTCATGTGGACACAATATGGACGCAGCCATCTGTTTATGAATATTCCATTATATAATGAATAAAAAATTCCTCGCAGCCTGGATTGTGGAAACTAGATCCAGGGTCTTCATTTCTACTTCCCGAAATAGTACGATTCTATCCATGCGAATGAATGTGTTGATGTCGAACATGGTAGAAACCACTTGATTACCAGTCAATGATGTAAACTGTTAACAAGTGTGAGAGAAACCACCAGTGATGTCAATGGCTCTCAAAGTACCCAGTACAATCCATGAGATGCGAATAAATGTGTTGATGTCAAGCATGTCACGGAATCTTTTGATCGGAAGTCAATGATATAAACTGGCCATTGATGCATGCAGATCTTGAGGTACTGACGATTCCTAGATCAACATTCTAGATAATGAGTTGATGTCGATAGAAAGCGATCCGTCGTAGGCAAGCCCACAACACAAAATCATAGATCAAGTTGAAGAAATTTAGTTGCAAGAACTGACTCAGGGATGGTCAAGATGGATGACAGATATTTTGCAAATGAATGGCTTATTGGCAGTGACCTCTTGAACACATAACGACACGATAGATGGTTTGGTGACAATTGACCCAAAGTTAATACCCAGAAAGCGGCTAAAGACTTTCAATGTGGTTTGATCAACTGTTAGGCAAAGGATTTCCCAACCCAGGTGAATAAAAGTGTCATGTTCAAATATGACAAACATGCTCATTTTTCTCTCTTTTCCCCCACCATTTCTGGCAAGTACCTCTTTATTTTTGACAAGCTTGAGGAGGATAACATTTGCTTGATTATAAGCTCATCCTTCAGATGAGTCCAAATTAGTTTAAATTCGAACCCTAAGAAGGAGTGGTTCGTTCCTGTTTGTAATTGAACAGGTCCTTTACTGTGAAATTTTAACGAGTCCAATATAGGAGAAACTCGGCGTTTTTCAATTTTAGAGAGTCTGGAAAAACTTAAGAAGACTCCAGGGTTGACCTTTTTCGTAAATTTGTGTCTCTCAAGCCCGAAAAAGTATAAAATAATACTTGAGAGAACCGCTTGATCTTTTACATCCAAGGAGTACATTTCGTCATTAGTGCCCTTGACCCGAAAAAGTAAAAAAGCGATCAATGACACGTCGTTTTATAACCAGTATCGAATTTGAAACGACAAAAATCCGGCAATCTTTTCATGTTTTTACGGTCGAAAAAGAGTTGTAAGCGGACCGTCTTTTAATTCCGTTTTAACGATTTTAAAAGAAACACTTGGAAATCTTTTCATGTTTTAGGAGTCAGAAAAGAGCTTAAAGATCACTGTACATGTTTTTCTGTCGAAAATGGTAGATTTCGCCTGAATAATCCTTTATTCTGCACAAAAACACAAACATTACTCATACCTGTTTGAAATCAATAAAAACGTCGCAAAATACCTTTTCAAAGTGAAACATAAACAAATTTGCGGTTTATTTACTCAAAAAACTTATAAAAAGGGCCTTTGTCAAATCATTTTTACCATTTGAGTTTGGGTGAGAAAATAGTGCTTTTGCTTAGAAAAATTCTCGTGAAGATTGCGGAAAATCCAACCGTTAGAATCGAGCACCGTCTTCTCCAGGTAATCCACATCATCCTACTCTTCATTTTTAACCGTTTAATTTTTTGTTTTAGTCCTTTAATTCATTTTTGGGAGGGTTTTTAGGCACAAAACCCGCGCGCGGGGGCCCGCAGGTTTACCATTGCGGACCCGCGGACCCCGACTTTTTCTCCATTAGGAAAAAGCTCGGGGTCCGCACCTTCCGTGTAGACAAAGTGCGGTCCCACGCACTGTGTCTAACCCGGAGGGTGCGTACCCCGCCGCAAGGGTTTTGAACCCAAAAATTCTCAAAAATGGACCAATCAAAATATTTTCTAGCAATTTAATTAATCTTTATACTTGATGCAGAGAGTACATCATGCTATATTGGCGTGAACGAGAGCATGAGGACGTGGATGCTGCCACATGGAATCATCAGCCTTCACTTGATGCTTTGAGGGCGTGCGGACTGTACAAATTATGGGCCATTCCTGGCATGAGGGCTCAGGTGGATTTCTTACAGTGGCTGGTTGACAGATGGAGCATACAAGACCAGTGCTTCTTCATCAGCGGCCACCAGCTCGAAATCAAGCCGGCGGACATATATTTCTTGACTGGTTTTCCTAAGAGAGGCGAAGACTTGACTCTGCACGAGACTAGGCCAGGTGGCCAGTCTGTCGATAGCCTCCGGCTAGAGTACTACAACAGCCAGGCTAGAGACAAAGGGATAGACATAAAGACCATATCCCATCCTGAACTCATGGTGATTGCGTTTACTGTCACCAGACTTTGCGGAGCTACCGCATTACATATTGCCACCGGATCCCAGATGCATATGGCAGTTGATTACTTTCGAGGCACCATCTTCAACTGGTACGATGCCATGTTGGCCAATGTGAAAGGCCAACTGACCAGGGCCAAGAATGAACGACTAAATACCTTTAGTTATGGGGCTTTGGTCGTGAGTTTTGGCCTGGAGAGGGTTCCTATGCTGATCCCACAACACCTTACTGTTGGAGCTGGGCTTCCTCGAGAGCCCAAACTGATGCGATGGGTCGCAGTCATGGCCCGTCACCCGGATGAGAGGACAGAGGTTGCTCGATTCAAACCTGAGTATTTCCAATGGCTGGAAAACCAGGTCTTTTCCATTCAAGACTTCCCTTACGCTGGGATAGATTTTCGTGGTGACCCAGACATGGTTCTTCCACCAGGAGAGCAGTGGGACGAGTCAGGTAAAATCCTTTCCAATATTTTTCCTATTTTAATTTTTTTATTTTTCTATCATCTCAAAACTGATAGTAAAAATTTTAAAATGCAGATGTGGGTCCACAGCGACCAGCCACTCTCCGGCCTTTCGAGAGGAGGCAACCAGTTGCACCCGCGCCAGCCCCACAGGATGAATCAGCAAAAGTTTTGGCCAAGTTGGAGGGTCATCTCGAGTGCTTGACAGGAGATATTCCTGAGACCACTATAGATGACATTCCTCGTCGACTTCAGCGCTATGTGATTGGAGTCCTGGGACCTTTTAGGAGGTTCCTTTGCAAGGTGGCCCGTGTAGTGGTTTCTTATAGAGGTCATCACCAGTGATAGGATGATCGCCTATTGTGGGCACATGTGACATTTTTGTTTTTTTGTACTTATCATTTTTGCCGATCATAAGGTGTTTTTCAACCTATGATCAAGGATGATGTATTTTTTGACACACTCCTATATATATATATATCACTATTACCGGCTTATCTTGTAAATCATGTTATGGAATGATTTTAAATTCACATGTATGATTATTGCAAATGTCTATTTAACATTCGAGAAGCAATTGCATCTGCTAATGTATTTAAAGACCTTGGAATATGATGATATTCAATGTAATCAAACTCACGTTCCAAGAGACGCACTCTAAAAAATAATCTTAATAACACTGGATTTCTAATGGCATACACTCTATTAAGTTGTAATACAACGAGTTCAGAATCTAACCTCACTATCAAACTCCAAATCCCAAATGAAATAGATTCAGACAATAACTCAATCACTGCACTGTACTCGGCAATGTTGTTCATTGTTTGACCGAGGCTAACCCCATGCATAGATACTAACTTGTCAGAGGGCGAATAGATAACCCAAGCTGTGGAAGAGATGTTCTGTGTATTACGACAAGTGCCATCAGCGAAACCAATGTATGTTTGGAGAGGCATCGACATCTGCAATATCAAGAGTAAAACCAAGATAAGCAGGAATAATGATGAAAAACACTCTCTAAGCTAAGCACACTGTTTAAACTAAAACACACCAGCTAGAAAGAAAAAACTATCCTAACTAAAAAATCTCCATACCCATTCTTTTAAGCATAATACCTCTTCAAGTAAAGGCCATTTCTGGGTTTACCCAAAGAGTTCCCATCAAAGTCTACCAATTCATAAGCCCCTTTGGCTAGCTTTCGCTTGACAACATAGGGACCATGCTACATAGGAACGAATTTTCCAACACCTAATTTATCATTAGCTTGATCATAAACTAAGACTAGATCTCCTTCCGAAAAATTTCGAGGGGTCATATTTCGATCATACTGAGCTTTTATCTGTTTTGCGTGAGTCTCGATCGCCAATGCAGCATCACGTCGATTCTACTCTAATTGAGCCAAGTATAACAAACGCTTTTCCTCTTCGGAAGTGGCTGGAAGTAACTTGATGGCCATTTGCAGTGACGGGATTTTGCATTCAATGGGTAACACGGCTTCCAAACCATAGACTAGTTGGAAAGGAGTGAACCCTGTTGATGTTTTTACTGAAGTTCGGTACGCCCAAAGCGTTGAAAATAGCATGTTGTGCCAATTCGACCGATGAATCCCAATGATTCATTGGATCATGATAACTAAAACTTTGTTGATGGACTCAACCAGACCATTCGCTTGTGAATAATAGGGGGTTGAACTATCGTGACGTAAACCAAGCTGACCTGTAAGTTCAGTCATCATAACGTTTCGAAAATGACGCCCATGATCAGTGATTATCGCTTGCGGGACACCAAACCTAGCAATTATATGATTGAACACGAAAATTGCAGTTGTCTTGTCGTCTGCCTCGAATGTAGGCATCGCCTCGACCCACTTAGTAAAATAATCTACCACAAGGATGATATACGCATGCCCCCCGGCCGAGTGAGGGTTACATGTAATAAAATTGATACCCCATTTGGCAAAAGGACCAACGGCAATTATAGGGTGGAGAGGAGCAGGTGGAGCGCGCATCTTACGATAAAAAATCTGGCAGTTGTGGCATTTTCGGACCGCCGTAATACAATCTTTAAATAAGGACGGCCAGAAGTAGCCAGCGCGCAATATCTTTTGGGTTGTGGCATACCCAGACATATGACCGCCACACGCTCTAGAGTGACAGTCATTTAGAACCCTTTCAGCTTCCTCGTGAGTTAAGCAACGTCGAAAAACAGAGTCTGCCCCACGGCGATAAAGAGTATCTCCAATAATTCTGAATTGTTGGGACTGGAATCGAATTTTCCAACGTTCTGACCTTGAAATTTCCGGCCGAAAGGATTGGGTCTGGAGATAAACGATGATATCCCCATACCACGGATCTAAAGTGCTTATTAGAAACAAGGATTCGTCCGCAATGGGCTCCTCCGCCACAGTTTCCGTGTCAACACGCGGGAAGTCACACATTAACTCCGCAAAAACTAAAGATTTCTTAGACTTAGATTTCTCAAATTCCAAGTCGAACTCTTGTAGGATAACAATCCATTTAGAGTACTTGCCCCTAGCAATTGCTTGGTCAAAATGTAGTGGTGAGCCCCAGTATTGTAGCAATAATGCTACAACTCCTGGGGCTTCCTGTCTCTTAATTTTATCAACCCGGTAGTTCGTACAAACTTGGAAGCGGCGGTGCTGTATGCACAAGTACTAGCTCTTGTCGCAGCTGTCACTTGGTCAGCTGGCACAAGTCCGCTAGGGCTCAAGCCAACTTCTATAGGCTCTCAGAAGAAGCTTGTTAAATGATGGATGAAAGCTAGCTCGAAGAAAACTAATCTACTTGGCGAAAATGAACTGAAAGCAAATCGAAGCATGTAAACCTAGGAAACCCTAATTTGACTAGTCTAACCTCTACAATGCAAAGAATGTGAATAAAACTTCTACCAATGCTATCATTACTTATAATAAGTGAAAATGCATGAATCTAATCTACTTGCATCTTAAAAGACATGTTTTTGTATTTTTTCTTTAAGTGGATGGAGTGATTGTGATTTTGTGCTTATTAGGGTTTGGTTGTGCAGATGGGATGGAGAAGGAAGGAAAGCATAGGAAAGGTTGGGGAGGTTAGGAGAGGTCCCTAGGGATCCTTAGCATCCATCCACAGAGGTTCATCACGTTCAGAGGCTCAGCAACCGAGTGAGTGGCCTCCTACAGGATGTCTGCAGGGGTTTCTACAGGAAAGTCCTGTAAGTCTTCTACAGGATGTCTACAAATGGCTACAGGATGACCTACCGTGAGTGTTTGGAGTGATGGAGGAGTAATGGAATGGTAGGGGGAGATGTGTAAGGTAGGAATGAGGCTGGTGATGGCTCAGAGGCTGGAAAATCAGATGAGGGAAGAGTGCATGCAATGGTTTGATGATTGGAAGGATGGAACCAACGAAAGTTGAAGGAGATGGAGCTATGTGGGAAATGAGAGAGTTGGAGGGTAAATGAGTGAGACAGAGGTTAAATAGAACTTGAGGAGGTGATGAAGATGATAGAGATGCCCTGTACAATGCTCATTTAAACGAATCAATGAATTCTTGCAAACAAACCAAGTCCTAGCTAACTTAATCTAATTGTCAATGAAATAAATGAACAGCAGCTTTGTTTGGAAAGAGAACCATGTACTTCACGTGAGAAAGAGCATTCCAAAAGATCTAAATGCATAACAAACTCCTACCAATCGATTCTAAGCATAAAAAGCTACGTTACCCATCAAAACCAACTACCATAACAAAGCAAGATCTAAAGAGCAGATTTTATTATGAGAATGCAGCAAAGACACATAAATATAAACAAGGGAGGTACTGGGCGCTTGAGATGGGCCCAACCCCAAGAGCTACAGCCTCCCATGAACGATTTAGAGCTGGTGCAAAGCTGGATCCATCTTTATTAATCAAGAAATGAAAAGTACATCAAAACTGTCCATAAGGAGAGCTTGAGAATGAGCTGAAAGCAAAGCTAATCCATGGCCTAAAAATCGCACTACAAGCTAGCTAACTAATGGCTAAAACGAAATGACTGACTAGTTACAAAATGACTACCCACTAGCTAACCAAAATGAGGCCCCAAGCGTTCTTATTTATACAATTTGAGGACCCAACAGTCCTCCTAAAAGTTAGGGACTTGGCTGCCCAAGACTTCTAGTTAACAGCAGTCCAACTTGACTTGCTTGGCTGCCCTTGTGCTCATTGATTTGGTGGCCTTTGAACTCCGAGCTGATGGTGGAGAATTCAAGGTAAGGGCCCATAAATGAGGGGGACACCTTCCTACAAATCCTCTAGCTTGTTCTCCCACGAATTTGGCTGCCAAGTGCTCATTAAGACCTTCAATTTTGTCTCCAAGTTGACCAACAAGGCTACACAAAGCACCCATTAGACTTGTTGGCATAATGACTAACCAAATTCACTCTATTAACATAAAAATAATCAAAAACATGCAATAAACAAATGAGAATGGTGGATTAAGTCAAATTAGGAAGTTGAATGAGCCCAAATAATTGTACATTGTTGGGGCTCATCATCACCCCCCTACTGAAAGTGTTGCTCATCCTCTGAGCAACCAAATCTCTCCCCTTGTCTTTGATGGCCTTGGTGACTTCCTTGGCTAGCATTTCGGCCGATTTCTCCTTTGGCTTCCCTCTTTTCAAACTTTCCTGTAGAAACTGTTCTATCTTCCTGTAGAAACAGACTCTGTCTTCCTGTAGAAACAGTCTGCTAGCTTCCTGTAGACCCAATTTCACTGATTTTGCCTGCGGTATTGTCTCAACTTGTCCTGTTTTGGTGGCTTGTTGAAGGCTTACATTCACATGTACACTGATAGTTTCACCAGATGGATTGGACTCGGACACTACATCATTCAAATTTGAAACTGCTTTTTCCTCTTCTCTGAAAATCTACTTGCTCTGCAATGCTGTTTGTTAATACATCCTTTGTCTCGGAAGCTTCAAAATTTTCAGTCTCCTTTAGATATGCAGAATCATTTGCCAAGACACCCTCCATTTCTGCTGCTTTTCTTAGTGCCCTCAGCCTTGGTATGAGTGTGCAAGTATATTCTTGTAGAAGGCTGAACCATGATCAGATTATGTCCAAATCTTGAAATTTAAACGGCCCCTCTGAAAAATGGTAGCTGCATGCAGAGCCTCAGTCAATCTTCACTGATAAGTACATTGTCCGCACAAACCAAAGGCATGCATAGGAATCTATTGTACCGGTCAGAACAACAAGTGAGTATGACATGATGGGCATGTAGCCAAAATATGAAATTCTAGAAACAAGTTTTGTCATCTCCAGCTTGGTGAATAAATAGAATGTGGCATAGAGAAACAAGTAGAATGCGGAGGAGCCTGCAGCCAAATAAGATCTCCACCACCGGTTGTAATCTTCACTGCACATTTCAACGTAGCACAAGATAACAGTGATTTCTGCACATGTAACCATGAGGATCACAAAGATAATGAACGGGAACCCAAATATACAGTAGGACTGATGCAGCCATATTGAAGTTAATCTGAAGAACAATCCAATGGATACAATTCCAAACCATAAAAGGACTGAGGCAAACATAGTCTCGAAAGGAACTATACTTACTGATTTTTTTTCATAGCAGTGCAAAAGAAAATGCAAAAGGAAATGCATGGAAACGAGAATGTGGCCTTCAACATCTTCCTCCTTTCTCTTTGTTTTGAGCTTGAACTTTTCTAGAAATCCCATGGTCAGCCAACGGAAGCATCAACCCACAGAAGCTCCTCATGTTTTCTTTCTGCAGGACTGTTTTCTGCCTTTCCTGTAGACGACATCCTGTAGAAACGCCTGTAGAGCGTGATTCGGCCTTCGAATGATCTTTGCATGCGGGAGAATTGTTAACAAGCCCAAAAACTTGATGAAGGACGTGAGTTTAACCTTTGCAAGTGTAAATGCACAACAGTTAGCAAGTGTTCCTGACCCACAATTAACGTGAGTCTTCAGCCGAGCGTTCCTTTATTGACTGCATGATTTGTGGTGATGTGGCAAAACACATGCACGCTGGCTTCTTCGAACTGAAGTGATGAACTGCATGTCTTCTATTTGTTAATCAACTGCACTAGAGTTAAACTTCTGATCACTGTTTTTTTCTTTTACAATTTTTAATTTTTTACGTGAGTCCATTGTCCACGTGCACTGCGTGGCTGCCGGCGGAGTTCTGAAGCAAACAATCAGTTGAGCCTTGCCAATCCGTGGCTTAATCTCACCATTTCATTCATTCATGCAGTTTCCAAATTAATTTTATGCAATAGAAGAATGGGTTTGTCACATACCTCGAAGTTGAATGGCTGCCGTGAGCTGCTGTGGGCTGTCATTGCTGCATGCATTTGATTTTATGGTTGCATGATGGCTGGGCTGCTAATCCATGGCTAGTTTTCTTGTGCAGGTGTCCTCTGGCTAGATGCATGCAACAAGAATTCATTTCCACGTTCAGATCTGCATCCTGAACCTGCTGCCATTGAATTTTCACAGGACCAGAACTTCTTTTTTCCATTTCTCCCAAACGGCAAACCGGATTGAGCTGAAACTTGGTGGGCATGTTCCTACCATCATGATGCATCTCCCATAGAAAATTCGTGATCAATGGATGCACGGATTTCGAGAAAATTGGAAAATTGTTGAAGATTTCAGAGCTCGATTTCTCGGAAACCGTGCATCGGAATTGGCTGAAACTGCTTGGGTGGGCTACTACCACCCACGTGGATCTCCCCATGAAACAGGTTTTGAAACAGATGCACGGTTATGGAGAAAATGCAAAAATGGCTGATGGTGATGGAGGCTGATTTCTTGGAAACCGTGCACCGGAATTGCATGAAACTGCTCAGGCATGTTGTCATCAACCTTGTACAATCCCCCATAAAACGGTTTGTCAAATGGATGCATGGTTTTCAAGTTATGGCAAAAACAAATTTGGCTCTAGGTATTTTTGCTTCAAGGCTTTTTGCATGTGCTTGCATGGGATGACAAAATGAATTTTGCTTGTGATGCAGGTATGGAGATGATGGAGGAGGAGTTGGAAGATGGCATGAGGGCTTCTGAACCCTTGAGGAAGCTACCATGCTCGCCAAACCACTTTTTGAAATGCATGCCTAGTTTCCCACAATTTCTACAGGAAGATCCTGTAGAAGCACAATGAGAAGCACAAGGAGGTGAAAAAAATGATGGATGAAGGCAAGGGATGGACACACAAGTGCTTGCAGGCCTAACCAATAGGCTCCCACCATTAGATTCACTTTTGAAATTGGATTTGGCTCGTCCAAAGGTTCTACAGGATGTTCCCTGTAGAAATTCAGAGCTTTCCTGTAGAAGACACAGTTTTGAGGAAAGAAGCATAATGACATGAAAAAATGATGGAAAAGGGGTGAGGAATGGAAACATGGATGTGGGTAGGCCTCATGGACATATTCCAAGCCTTTAGGTCCTCCTCGGAGATCAATTTGGCTTTTTTGTAAGCTTCCTGTAGAAGATACGAAACTTCCTGTAGAAGGCACAAAAACTCCTTTGTCTTTGATCTGAGTGCTCCTCCTGTCATGACACGTCCTCCTTTAACCTGCAATGTCATTGCTGCAACATGAAATTATTCAATGATGATTAGCTTTATTTTTCTTTTTCTCTTTCTCTCTTTTTTTTTGAAAAACAACTAGGGCGCCTCATGGAGGTTTTCACCCTAATTGCCTGCCTTGGGCGCCTCTAAAGGAGGTTTTCACCCAAAGATCTTTTTCTCTTTTATTTTCTTTTCTTTCCAACCCATTGACCGCCTCATGGAGGTTTTCAATCAATGAGCCAATCTAAGGCGCCTTCGAGGGGGTTTTCACCTTAGATTTTTATTTTTCTCTTTTTTTCATTTTTTCTTTTTCTTTTTTTTCTTTTTTTTTTTTTTTTTTTTCTTTTTTCTACCCTACCCTACTTGAAAAACAAAATCATTTTCAAGTATAAGAATACTTCCAATGGAGCCATGTGCACATCGAGATTAGAGACAAGATGATGTGAAGGCTCGGAATGCATGCTTTGACAACTATCCAAGTTTCAGAGACAACATGATCTGACTTTGAAAGTACAAAACATAGCTGAGGAAGAGAGTACTGCTGCAACTGAGTGACCTTCTGAAACCATATCTCAATATAGCTTTGATATCCTTGGTTCTTTTGCTGATCTGGATCATTCTTCATGTCACCTTCTATCATGACCTTCTGATCTTCCTCTTTTTGTTGATCTTCCTCTTGAGTACACGGAAGATTTGATGGTAACCATGAGGGATCTCTCTCGATCTCTGATTTAGATCTCTTTTCTTCATCAAGTGCAGCCCATGGTTCTTTGATCTCCTCTTTTGAATCTTCTTTTGTTGGATGTGATCCTTCAATGCTTTCAAGATGATCTCTTCTTTGCATTACTTTTCCTGAGCTTTGGTGAACATCATTGAGCTCACGAGGAATCATTTGCACATGTTGTGCCTCAGATTTGCAATGGGGTTGAGCTGCTCCATTGCATGGTTTTGGAAATGGAGGTACGGGTAGCTGAGTGGAGGTGTGAAATTGAGATGGAGATGGATGGCATTGTGGTTGGGTAGGCATTTGGTGTTGCCTTGGTGGAGGAGGAGGCGATGGTTGTGGATGAGCAGGTGGTGGAGGAAAATGAGCGGGATGAGAGTTGTACTGGGGCCTCCACTCCTGATAAGGTGCATTCCACTGAGGCTGTGGCTGAGCATAATAGTGAAATGAATGAGCAACTGGTTGGGCATAATATGGATCTATGAAGGAACAAGGAGAATATGACCAAGGAGGAGGTGTAGACCAGGAAGGATGAGCAGGGGGATCCCAAGAAGGCACGAAAGTGGCTTGATAAGGGTCATAATAGGTCTCGGGTATCCCTTGCAATTCCTGCTGGTAAGATCTAGGTCCATGTGGCCTCCTTTGGTTCATATAATAGAGTGATTCAGTGGCTCCCTTGGCTCTTTGATATGCAGCTTTGATTCTGGGCAAGGAAGGGCACTGATCTGTAGGATGGTATTCTTCACATACAAAACACACTTCTAGGGAGTGCATTGGACATTCGTTCCTAGGATGCTTTTTAAGGCACCTAGGACAAAAAATGACCAAAGCCCTCTTGGCTTCTTCTTGCTTCTTTTGGATCCGCAAGGTATCCAGTTGCATGGCAAGAAACTGCCTCATATCTCTCTTGAAATCTTTGATCTGATTTTCAAATTCATCTTTGGACAAGATGTTGCTCCCAACATCTCTGCTTGTAGCCATTTGCTTCAGAGGAATGTTTCTTCTTCTTCTCCCCTAGAGGTTCTTCAGATATGTCTTGATGTCCACCCGGGGGTCATTTCATCACAGCCATCGAAGAAGAACGTTGGCTGTGTGAAGCAGTGGGGGTGTTGTGCAATCATTTTTCTAACTTATCTCTACTCCTACAAAGCATGAAATAGATTGAACTGCAACTAACTATCTTGCAAAATTGAAATGAAATCAAGAAAGGACTAATCTATTTTGCTCAAATGAAATTGCAAGAATGAAATGCTAGTCTACGCTTGCGGAATTGAAATGCTAATCTACGCTTGCAGAATTGAAATGCGGAATTGAAAGGCTATTCTAGGAAAGCAGGAAATGCTAATCTATGAAAGCAGGAAAGGCTAATCTATGAAAGCAAGAAATTCTAATCTACTTTTGCATAAATGAAGTTGCATAATGGAAATGAAATAAACTACTTAGCAGAAGGTTGTAGTAGAAAATAGAAGAATAGCAACAATCACCAATACTCTGCCGCTTCCCCAGCAACGGCGCCAAAAAGATGGTGAGCTCCAGTATTGTAGCAATAATGCTACAACTCCTGGGGCTTCCTGTCTCTTAATTTTATCAACCCGGTAGTTCGTACAAACTTGGAAGCGGCGGTGCTGTATGCACAAGTACTAGCTCTTGTCGCAGCTGTCACTTGGTCAGCTGGCACAAGTCCGCTAGGGCTCAAGCCAACTTCTATAGGCTCTCAGAAGAAGCTTGTTAAATGATGGACGAAAGCTAGCTCGAAGAAAACTAATCTACTTGGCGAAAATGAACTGAAAGCAAATCGAAGCATGTAAACCTAGGAAACCCTAATTTGACTAGTCTAACCTCTACAATGCAAAGAATGTGAATAAAACTTCTACCAATGCTGTCATTACTTCTAATAAGTGAAAATGCATGAATCTAATCTACTTGCATCTTAAAAGACATGTTTTTGTATTTTTTCTTTAAGTGGATGGAGTGATTGTGATTTTGTGCTTATTAGGGTTTGGTTGTGCAGATGGGATGGAGAAGGAAGGAAAGCATAGGAAAGGTTGGGGAGGTTAGGAGAGGTCCCTAGGGATCCTTAGCATCCATCCACAGAGGTTCCTCACGTTCAGAGGCTCAGCAACCGAGTGAGTGGCCTCCTACAGGATGTCTGCAGGGGTTTCTACAGGAAAGTCCTGTAAGTCTTCTACAGGATGTCTACAAATGGCTACAGGATGACCTACCGTGAGTGTTTGGAGTGATGGAGGAGTAATGGAATGGTAGGGGGAGATGTGTAAGGTAGGAATGAGGCTGGTGATGGCTCAGAGGCTGGAAAATCAGATGAGGGAAGAGTGCATGCAATGGTTTGATGATTGGAAGGATGGAACCAACGAAAGTTGAAGGAGATGGAGCTATGTGGGAAATGAGAGAGTTGGAGGGTAAATGAGTGAGACAGAGGTTAAATAGAACTTGAGGAGGTGATGAAGATGATAGAGATGCCCTGCACAATGCTCATTTAAACGAATCAATGAATTCTTGCAAACAAACCAAGTCCTAGCTAACTTAATCTAATTGTCAATGAAATAAATGAACAGCAGCTTTGTTTGGAAAGAGAACCATGTACTTCACGTGAGAAAGAGCATTCCAAAAGATCTAAATGCATAACAAACTCCTACCAATCGATTCTAAGCATAAAAAGCTACATTACCCATCAAAACCAACTACCATAACAAAGCAAGATCTAAAGAGCGGATTTTATTATGAGAATGCAGCAAAGACACATAAATATAAACAAGGGAGGTACTGGGCGCTTGAGATGGGCCCAACCCCAAGAGCTACAGCCTCCCATGAACGATTTAGAGCTGGTGCAAAGCTGGATCCATCTTTATTAATCAAGAAATGAAAAGTACATCAAAACTGTCCATAAGGAGAGCTTGAGAATGAGATGAAAGCAAAGCTAATCCATGGCCTAAAAATCGAACTACAAGCTAGCTAACTAATGGCTAAAACGAAATGACTGACTAGTTACAAAATGACTACCCACTAGCTAACCAAAATGAGGCCCCAAGCGTTCTTATTTATACAATTGGAGGACCCAACAGTCCTCCTAAAAGTTAGGGACTTGGCTGCCCAAGACTTGTAGTTAACAGCAGTCCAACTTGACTTGCTTGGCTGCCCTTGTGCTCATTGATTTGGTGGCCTTTGAACTCCAAGATGATGGTGGAGAATTTGAGGTAAGGGCCCATCAATGAGGGGGACACCTTCCTACAAATCCTCTAGCTTGTTCTCCCACGAATTTGGCTGCCAAGTGCTCATTAAGACCTTCAATTTTGTCTCCAAGTTGACCAACAAGGCTACACAAAGCACCCATTAGACTTGTTGGCATAATGACTAACCAAATTCACTCTATTAACATAAAAATAATCAAAAACATGCAATAAACAAATGAGAATGGTGGATTAAGTCAAATTAGGAAGTTGAATGAGCCCAAATAATTGTACATTGTTGGGGCTCATCATGTAGATCATAGGGTTGCAATCCGAAATGACTGTAGTTTTACGTAGTAGAATGTAGTGACGAAAACGTTGGACAGCTTGGACGGCTGCCAATGCCAATTTCTCCACATGTGAGTATTTTAGCTCAGTTGGATTTAACGTTCGACTAAGGTAATATATCACATGTTCCGTTCCGAATTCATCTTCCTGAACTAAGACCATTCCAATGGTGGAATGAGAAGCGGAAAGATACAAGAAGTAATCCTGGTTGTAGTTGGGAGGATGAAACAACGGTGCATGGGTCAACACGTGTTTGAGTGCATCAAAAGATTTCTGAGCTATCTCATCCCAATAGAATTGAGTGTTTTGCTTCAACAACCGGGTAAAACCCTTTGTAACCTCAGCGTAGTTAGGAATGAATCGTCGTAAAAAGTTTGCTTTCCCTTGCAAACTTTGGAGTTGGCGAAGACTTGAAGGAGGAGGCAATTTGATGATAGCTTCGACCTTCGAGGGATCAATGCGAATGCCGGCTTTCGAAACTACAAATCCCAGCAATCGACCCATTTCTATACAGAAGACACATTTGTGTGGGTTCAACCGAATACGATAATGCCTACACCTCATAAAGATTGCTCGTAAATGGACGAGGTGATTAGCTCGGTGTAATGAATGAGCAGGCAAATCATCGAGATATGGTTGCACAATGTGCTTGATGTCACGAAACACATAAGACATCGCCCTTTGAAAAGTTGCTCCGGCATTCTTAAGCCCAAAAGGTAATTTGCAATAAGCAAATGTCCCCCATGGACAAATTAAAGCCGTTTTTAGTTGATCGGAAGGTAGAATGTTGATTTGATTGTATCCGGAAAAACCATCCATAAAGGAAAATATTTCGCTGCTGGCACAATCATCAATGATTTGATCGATATAGGGAGTTGGGTAATTGTCCTTTGGACAGGCTCGATTAATGTCCCTATAGTCGATGCATATTCTTATTGTTCCCTGCTTTTTGTTAACCGGAACAATATTCGATACCCAATCCGTTAACGGGATCGGATAAATGAAACCTGCTTTCAACAGTTTTTCAACTTCTGCTTTAATTGCAGCAGCTTTTCGTGGGTGAATCTGACGCAAACGTTGCCGGACGGGTTTAGCGTCCGAGTAAGTTTTAATCTCATGAACAACAATCGCGGGATCAATTCTTGGCATTTCCTCATAAGACCAGGCAAACACGTCGCGGAATTCTTGAAATAGGGCCTTATATAATTGAATTTCGTTATTTGAACACGAGGCACCTATATGAATGTTCTCAACAATTCCGAGCTTAACCGAAATGTCAATAGGAATAGTTCGAGAAATGTTTCCCAAATTTAACTCTGAATCGGGATGTTTCATTGGATTCTGAGGTTCATTGACATATTCAATTGGAAAAATTGATGAGAAATCATTTTCAAAATGATCATCCTCAGGTAAAAACGAAGATCTGTGATGGAGATCTTCCCATGGTAAATCATCTACACATAGGATTTCACGAATTTGCTCATCAGAGGTAACAAGTTCAGAAAACATAGTTAAATCCAAGGTTGATGTGAAAAGTGATTCCTCACGGACCACATTCATTAAGTCATTTTTGGTTGAAAACGAGTCAGCAAACGACTGCACAGCTTCATAGTCAATTTCATATGGACTCAAAGGCATGGAATTACCAATTGAGTCTATCTCAGATTCAGAAGGGACGATCCAAGGATCATCATAAATAATGGTGTCTGATGTAATCATATGAATGGTTGCAAATGAAGATGATGCGTTGATTGGAGGAAAAGGAAAAGTTCCCAGTAAACCGGCATCTTTAACTAATCCTACTCCAACATCCTTATATGGGATAGTCATTTTACCGACATGCTGAATACTCTCCGAAGAGGCTGGGTCGGATGAAAAGTAAGCCAGCTGGTCTATTGTTACGATCTTTCCATTATGTGGAAACTTTATTACTCGAAAGACCGATGAAACAACCGCTGTCATAGCGTAAGACCAACTTCGACCCAAGAGAAGGTTGTAGTCTAGAGGGGCATCAACCACCTCCACATCTAAACTAACGGTTTTTCCTTCAACCCCTATAGGCAAATCCTGTAGAATGCCAAAAGGATGAAACCCACGGCCATCAAAGGCCTTTAGAATCGTCGGGGATTGATTTAGTGAAGGAGAACCAAGGGATCTCCAACACTATATCGACATAATACATGTTGAGGCTCCCTCATCAATTACAGTCTGATGAATAGGCCTGTTTTTTACTATCACCGGAATCTGGAAAGCCATTTGATGAGGCAAACGCGGTGTGCTATTTTCTAGATCGAAAATTATTAGGTTCAGGTCCTGAACATCAACAGCTCCTATAGCTGACAAAAGTAATTTACGTTGTGCTAGGCATGATTGCAGCACTTCCAAAGCCGACATTGCTGAGGGTGAAACAGCTAAATCCTCAACAATGTTATAATTCTGAGCCGCTCTCGCATGTGAATTGAAAGCTGACTTTCGAAGTATACCCTTAGTGGGCGGTTTGATTACCAAGTTTGGATTAGGTTTCTCGATCTGTAGTGGATCGGAACCGGGAGCTGAGGTTGATGGATTAGAATAGGAAGATTCTGCTTCTTTACCATCAACAGGACTCTTACTACCATAATCTTGCGATCGAATCACAATCCTAACATGGGACATCATCAGTATGGGTTCTTCATTGGCACTCGAGGATGAACCTATCATCTTACTGTCTTGAGCCGGAAAAGGATCCTTCAAAACAGCAGGAGTTTGGGAACCCTTGACAATCTTCGCAACCTCTGCACGATGAGGGCAGTCTCTTGTAAAATGTTCATCGTCACAAATGAGACAAGGATAATGAGGTTTGCGCTTTTCGTCATTGGATTCCGCCTTTTTAGGTTTCTCCTTTGAACTTTTGTCCGTTTTATTCTTCTTCTTTCCTTTCTTCTTCCCACCGGATTTTGATTTGGCTGTAGATGACTCTACAACGTGAATATCAGCGGAAATCTCTACAGAAGAATCTCCTGTTGGGGAATCAGGAAAGGTTATGATAGGAGAAGAATTCTTGGAAGACTTCTTCTTACTTTTAGTGTTAACCGTACCAATCATACCGTCAGCGGCATGAGATCCCGAAGGAGCTGCAGCGATTTGATTTGACTTGGGAAGATCGGGGATTTTTTCGTGTAACGTACCTGACTGAGTATAGACCAAGTCAAGGTACTGTGCTTGAGCAATGACTTGCTCCTCAATAACCACTCTGGCTTTAGCAACATCTTCAGTGATCTTTGGCAACAAAGATTTTACAAACCACTCAACCAAGATCTGATCCGGAATAAATACCTTCACTAAACGACGTCGACGTCTCCACTCATGAATATGATCTGAAATGTACGTGGATGTCGATTGTTTTAGAAAAGTTAACAATTTCGTGCCATTGTCATATCAGACTGGCAACTAGAAATGAGTTAAAAACGAGGTAGCTAACTGACTAAAATTATAAAAAGTGCCTCGCGGTAACTCAATGTACCACTTGGCCGCGAGACCAATTAGAGTGCGCTGGAAAAGTCTAAGACGGATCGAATCATCTGTGATGGAGTTAGACACACACCAGAGGTGGTAAGTCATCACATGGTTCGATGGGTCCTTTCCTGATTTACCTTCGAACTTGGGAATGTCACTGGGCAACTTATTCGGCATTGGCGGCCAAAACGGAAGATAATTAATGGGATCGTTTGTTAGGCGCGACAAGTCAGGTAAGTCCAAAGTTGCGATAAACGGTAACTGTCGATTAGGATCCCTAAAACTCTGGGTCATGAGACTAGCCCCAGGAGGAGGATATCCAGGATAACTAGGAATAGGAATCACGTTCGGGATATTGTATCCTCCCGGAAAACCAGGATTAACCGGACCGTACTGGGGTTGTGGAGGTTGTTGATAAGTGTACCAAGGATATGGTTGATACTGATAAACTGGCTGCTGGACAGCAGGACCGAATTGGTACTGTCCCTGGTACGGTTGATAGGTGAACTGTGGTTGACTTGTGACAACCGTACTTAAACCAAGTTGTCCTACAAGCATCTGAACCGAAGTTTGAATCGTAGATCCAAACGGTGGTAAAGATGTCTGAGGAGTAGATATAGGAACAGTAGAAACTGGAGCTGTCGATACTCCAGAAGTAGGTGGGGTAGATTGAACAGATGTAGCGGCATTTGTAGCAATCGTTTGAGGCGGAGTACGAGGTGTACTAGGCCTAGGCTGAGAAACTACCAAAGGTACAGAAGTTTGAATGTTAGACCGGACCGGTTGCTGGGATGTACCAGAAACTAAGGGTTGTCCAGTTTGAGATGACAACTGTACACTTGGCTACAACACCTGTTGGGTTTGCGATGGATCCCACACTATATTCATTCTGGGGTACTGACCCATAACTGGTTGAGAATATTGAGGACCATAACCAGGTTGAGGGTAGGATTGATAATTGAAAGGTACATTTCCCGTTCCTTGAACAAATTTTTGACCTTGGGGTGGTTGGAAACCTTGGTTCGAGTATTGACCTTGGGGTTGATACCCTTGAGGCACATACTAATACTGGGGTTGACCTTGAGGTATAAATTGATACTGGGGTTGACCTTGGGGTACATATTGAGTCTGGGGTTGACCTTGAGGAACGTACTGTCCCGTAGGTATGTACTGTCCTTGAGGTTGCCCCCCAGATGCAAATTGTGTACCTTGAGGTTTCCCCCCAGGCGTTAATTGAGGCTGCCCCCCAGGCGGTAACTGGCCACCTTGAGGTTGAGGATTGGGAATAGAACCTAACATCATAAGAATGTCTTCTACGCTCAACGGTTTATTACCATTGCTTCCAGTTAATAACCCTTGCTCAATGGGTTGAGGAGATGCTCCCAAAAAAGTACCAGAAAGAGAATGATACCCAGAGGGAACAGATGGACCGCCGTACAAAAAGGATTTGGGCGATTGAGTAAACATGGATGACTGTCCTGACATATTTACGGGAGTATAAAAACCTCTAGGTGTTGAGTGATAAGGAGCACGAGGTGGTGAAAAACTTAACCCTGAGTTTTCTAAATAATTAGACAAAGAAAGATACCAAGAACTACTCCTAGGTGGACTGTAAAAAATTGATTCACGCTCCCTTAGTTCAATGACAGGTTGATTTTCAGGGATAGGGATGCCTACTTCTTCTTCTTCTGGAGCAAGTTCTTCAATAGAAATAAGTCCAGAAGGAAGATCTTGAGTGATGACTCTTTCTACCCTAGGTGAACCAGGACCACTAAAATTTGGAGAAACAAACCCCAATGTCGAAGTAGCAGCAAATTCACTTTCAGGCTCGGATATTTCGGGTTCTTCACCTATATCACTAGTAGATGAAAAACTACCAGCGGTTTCGGAGACAGACACTGACTGTGGATTATATTCTGCTACTAGCGTTTGAAAATCAGGATGTACTATCAAAGAAGATTCTCCTTCTTCCGGTGACCCAACTCTATTGTCTCTAGGAGTTACGAGGACTTTTAAGCCTTCAAGTTGGCTCGGTACTTCCTCAGGAGGTTGGCCCCGAAGTCTACGGGACTTCCTCAGTAACTCAGCCACGTTTATAATCTCAGGAGACTGGCCCCAAAGTCTACGGGATTGTCTTGGTAATTCAGCCACAGTTAAAGACTTTTAACTACTTCACACGCAAAAAAAGTAAAATCTCAATGAAAAGCACCTAAGGTATCTAAAGAACCAAACAAATTTGAATCACATGCCTAAAGAATCTAGGAGATCAAACACACACAAACAGTAACTTTCCGGACCGAAAACACTAGTTGGTGATGAAATCCAACGTCGCAGAGTTCAATACAGAAATGGCGGTTGGAACAGTTACCCTGGCAACCTGCTTAATGAATAGACTGGCACAAGTTCCTCCACTTAACCGTCTCGAGTGAAGTGAATCCCCCAGAAAATCCAAGTGAGTCTAGCCGACGTCTGCTCCAGGTACAGTGGGATCTTCCCACCACTGTCACCTCAGGAAGAGTCCTAAAGAATATGGCCACTAAGGTTACCAACTGAGACAAATACACCTGGAGGAACAGTCTACGATCCGATACGCACGCAAGGGCAGAGTAGCAAGCTCAATCCCCTTGAAGGCTCCTTGACATAATCCAAGGTTTACCAACAAGTGACCCCAGGCTCCTCGATAATGGTTAATCCGAGGTTTACCGTTTTTAATACGTGAATATCTGGCGTCGTTCCCAATGAGGAAGGATTGATTCCCACACTGGTTCAGACACGATCTCGTGCTTCTCCTTTAAGAGGAGCTTTCCCAGAGCATAAATGCAACAATTAGATTTCTTCCCTACCATAAGATACAGCTATTTGTTTGTTTTTACTGTCTTGGAGAGTTAATTACTCTCCTACTCCAAGACACTAGCCTAAGCTAAGTTGGTGTATCAGATCCCTAAAAATAAAAATGTTACTAGGTGAATTTTACTTTAAGCGTTAATTTTAGTGGTTTTTTGTTTAAGTCCAAAGGTGCGGAGATGAAACTCGTGGTATGAAGACTCGACTCAGAATCACTAAAAATGCACCTAAGATGATCTAAACAATATTTTTCTCTTCGATGAACTTCTAAAACTAAGAAAGAGTTTGAGAATGCAAATACTTTGTAACACAAATCTTTCTCAATTAAACAAATTAAAAGAAGAGCTTTTCTTTTCAAAGCACTCAAAACAAGACAACTAGTTGTTTCACAAAAAATTCCCTTTTCATTTCAAAGCATTCAATCACTACAAAAAACAAACTTTTTTTTAAAAGATATTTTTTATATTTTGTAAATAAAACACTCAAAACTAATGGAAATGACTAACTTTGAGAGCTATAAACTATAAAAACCTATTTGAAGTCAAAGCCTACTAAAAGTCTTTTTTAAGGATGTTTTACTCAGCTAGATGCAAGCTAAGGACTAATTTATGCAGAATCACAAATCAGTCAAGAACAACCAATTTCGTTTTCTTTTTGAAAATGAAAATCCAAACTCTCAAACACAAGCTTTTCGAAGTTTTGAAATGAGAAAATACAAAGTGGATTCCTCAACAAGGGGAGATTTCATACATGGTCAGACTCATAAGAAAGTTGGTAGACACTAAGGTGATCTGAAGTCCCTACAGCCTCTAAGCTTAGAGCCACTACACAACCAAAATGAAAAACAAACCCAACAAGCAAAACTCCTAGGAAATTCACCTAAAACCCTAACACTAACGAAATCAATCCAAGGAAAGTTTTTGACAGAGTACATGCAGGTCTGGGCAATGGCTAAAACCTATAAACAAATTCTAAACTGATAAAAAAGAGAAAAATTTAAAATTTCTCAAAATTTTGACAGGGTACGCAGGCAGCCTGTTTACACAGGTGCATTCATGCTCTGTGCACAAAGCAAAAGCGCGTACAGGTACGCACTGTGCTTAACTCAGAGGGTGCGTACTTCTCCCAAAATTATGAAAAATAAAAACTAACTCAAGATTAACTAAAAACACCCAATCCCACAATCATCAAGGCAAAAACAGAAACAAAAATACAGTTTCTCAGGTCAAAGTATAAACAAGGAAAACAATCAAGTCCCCAGCGGAGTCGCCATTTTGTCACACGGAATAAGTCGATCTTGCGGACAAGATAGACCTTCCTTGAATCTAAAGAAGACCTAATGACAAGAAAACCAACCAGACACTATCTTTCTCTAAATATGCTTTAATAAACAATAGCAAACAAGTGTTTTTAGGGCCTACCTTAGGTCCAACGCTAGCTTGTGGATGCCCTCGCTCCTTCGATCCAAATGAGCTCCTTTTCGCGGATCTGCAAACACAAACAAGGCAAACAAATTAAATAGCACCTGAAAAGCCAATTGCATAAAACATATTTAACATGAAAGTCAAGGAGTCCATGAAACAAATAACATAAGATACTTGTTGAGAAAAATGAGTTTGATTGTATTAATTCAAAAGAAGAAGAACCTTACAACCTTTTCCTTGACGTTGTACAAGCTCCTCCCAGGGTCCAGCAAGAAGTCTCCTCTACTTTGGCAAGTTTCACTCACTCCCCAATGAAACCAAAAAGGTATGTGATCTCTCCTCTTTAGGCTTAACTAGGAAGTCTTGATTTCACCAGCATTTACCCTCAAAAATGTTCAGCTTCTAACCTCTCTAGCAACCAGCCCAATGCCTGTATTTATAGTGCAATGGAGGGAAGTTACTAGGTCCTCCTTCAAAGGGATAAAGCCCTCCTTCAAAGGGATAGCTCCTCTCATCAAGGGATTAGCTCCTTCTCTTTTGGGATGTATGAACCACCTCAGAGCGAACAATCCACGTCAAAATTCCTTCTAGAAACCTCTAGAATTAACCCAAAGTGAGTTTTTTAAGATAAAACTTGCACCTTTTGACTTTCACAGGGGTCTGCACCTACACCGTTAGGGACAGAGCGGGCAGGTCCGCAGGTTTTGTACACAGAAGGTGCGAGACCGCAGGTGACCATGAGAGAAAGTGCGGAACCAGAGTTACATTGATTTTTAATGTCTTTCTCTCATTTCCAAAGCTTGATTTGAAGAGCTGAGGTTTGAGACTTGCTTAGGAGGACAGTACAAGTGATGATAGACCCATACTGACTGCAAATAATCATGATGACGATATTTTTGTGTAACAGGAGGCCTATTCACTTACTGATGGTTTCTCTGGATACCATCAGATCAAGATCTCGCCAGAAGACAGGAGTAAAACCACCTTCGCAATGGAATGGATTTGCTTTTAGTATATGGTGATGCCATTCGGATTCAAGAATGTGACAGTGATATTCTCTCGCGTAGTCATCATGACATTCAAAGAGTTAATTCACAAGTTTTTGGAGGTCTATTTTGATGACTGGACAGTGTTTGGGCTAGTCAATCGCCACGTAGATAGGCTGCGCTTAATGTTGGATACATGCCGAAGGTATCAGATTGCGTTGAACCTAAAGAAGTTCTTGTTTTGTGTCCCATTTGGGATTTTGCTGGGTCATGTGGTATGCAGGAAAGGACTCATGGTGGACCTTGCCAAGTTTGTGGTAATAATCAATTTGGAAACCCCAAGGAGTGTTAAATAGCTGCGCGCAATGCTGGGCCATATTGGGTATTATCGAAATTTCATCAAGGCTTATGCTCAAATTACCGCGCCCATGGAAAAGTTTCTAAAGAAGGATGCTACATTCTGTTGGAATGAATAATGTCAGCGGAGTTTGGATGTATTGAAGGAAAAAATGGTTACCGTGTCGATCTTGGTCTTCCTGGACTAGAAGAAGGAATTCCATGTGCACATTGATGCCTCGTACATTGTGTTGGAAGTTGTGCTAACATAGGCTGACGAAGGAGAACTAGATCACCCTATAGCATTTGCATGCAGAAAATTGTCAAAGGCTGAGAAGAATTATTTGACGATAGAGCGCGAAGGATTGGCGATGGTGTACGTGCTCCAAAAATTCAGGCATTACCTATTGGGCGAACATTTCAAGATGTACATAGATCATTCTGCATTAAAGTATCTAATCAGTAAGCCTATGTTGGGGCTGGAAATATGAAAATGGTTGTTGTTATTCCAAGAATATGATTTTGAGGTAATTTTGAAACTATGAAGGTTGAATGCAGGACCTGACCATCTGTCGCGCGTTGAGATAGGAGAGGAGCCTACTAATTTGGAGGAAGGGCTACTTGACACACAGATCTTCGCAATACGCGTAGCGGATAACCACTTTGCATACATTATGCATTTTTTGACCATAGGAACAACTCCAAAAGGCTACACAAGTCAGCAGAAGAAAGAGTTGGTGGTGGGCACGGCCAATTTCTGAGTAATTGCAGGCCATTTGTATAAGATGGGATTGGATGAGATACTTTGATGATATGTGCCCAATTTTGAATGAGATACTATCATCATTGAAGCTCATGGAGAAGTTGTGCGAGGACATTATGTAGGGAAGGTAACAACCCAAAAAAATTTGTGCGTTGGGTTGTGGTGGCCGACGCTGCATAAAGTTTCAAAAGAATATTGTAAGGCATGTGATGCATGTAAGAGGATGGGCAGGCTGTCACGGCAGGATGAACTACCACTGAATCCCGCAGGTGTCATTGCATCCATTTGAGAAATGGACAATTGATTTTGTAGGACCAATTCATCCCCCAGGTAAGAAAACAAGTGCGCACTACATCATCACCACGATAGAATATTTGACCAGATGGGTGGAGGCATAGCCTGTGAAGGATTGTATAGGGGCAACAGTAGAAATTTTTTTTGTTTTAATATGTGTTGACTAGGTTCGATTACCTGAAGGTATTGATGAGCGACTGCAGTACACATTTTCTCAATGAAACGATCAACGTGCTGACAGAAGAGTTCCAAGTTTACCATCAGAAAAGTACACCATATTATCCTCAGGCCAATGGAACAATTGAGGCTTTCAATAAGATATTGGAGAATGCATTCATGAATATTTTCAACACACAGTGGAATGACTGGGACTTGCGTGTACCAGCAGTGTTATGGGCATATAGAACTACTTGAAAAAAGCTAACAGGTCAAACACCTTTCCGATGGGTTTATGGTGTAGAGGCTCTAGTGCCAATGGAATATATCATACCGAGTCTACACATAGTGCCTTTCATAGGAATGGTGAACCATGGAGCCTTAGAAGAACGACTCGTGCAGCGAACGGAGCTCGAAGAAGATAGGTTTCTGGCTGGATTCCATTAGTAGGTTCATAAGGAACGTGAAGAAACTTAGCCTGATCATCACATCAAACTATGAACCTTCAAGGTTGTTGGCTTATGGGGGCCTGACCCAGGTTTGGATTTATTTATCCAAACAAATCCCTACACTACTAGCCCTTTCGGTATCAGCCAGCAAAGTACGGCTGAAGTCTCACCCGAAGCAGTATGGGGGGATGCTAGAACCAAGTTTCCACACCCTTGAGATGTCTGTGATGTTGGTTTACTCCAACTATGCATGTCTTCACATAGGTCGCTTTGTACATAGTTCCAACCTTCAATACCTTCGTGATCTGTTACAATCATCTTTCATGCAACGCTAACCAAGGGCTGAGATGCTTCACGCTGCTTATGGCAACAAACTATACTAATTCCCCAAACTACATCACGTATCTTACTTATCTTCTCAACATATCTTAGTTAACTTCGCGTAAATAGATATTCTATCTCGCATTCACTTAATCAATACAATTATACACTTTTGCGCATCATATAAGTATTAGAATTGAATTTCATACCTAAGATAACAGATTCATAAAATAGGAAATAAATACACATAAATGATAGGAAACTTCTCTTTATTAATACTTCCAATTGTTACAGACACAACTCGCCCTGTGCACTCAGTTGCAGGGGTCCGGGCACTTAGCTGCAAACTACTAGGCCCCTACGCACTCAGTTGCAGAGCCTTCTCCTACTTTACAACCCAAAACTAGACTTTTCTCCACAGATATGCCTCAATTCTTTATCATTATCGTGATGTCTTAACTACTTAGAGCCTCGCTCTATTTATACAATCTCATGGTCCATGGACCATGGGTAGATCTTTACAGCTGACATTACAATAAAAAAATTAAGGGCAGACAACCCTATGACTCTTTTACAAACTACGCATTCCGCACCCACAAAATGCAGAGTCTTTACATCGGAATTACAATTTTTGACAAAAATCTAGGCTCTAAGACCCAAAACTTCCCTTGGGGGATCCCGCACCCAACAGGCCCCCAACACAGACATTGTCACTCGCCCTCAAGTCACTCTGTCGGTGTAGAGATATTTTCATGAAGACTGCCCAACTCTGACTAAATCACTGCAAGTTTGGCAATGCACTAAGCAGCTGCTTACTGTACTTCCTTGATGCGCTGTTCAGTGACCATTATGGCTGAACTGCTGCCATGAATCATCTCCTGTGTTGCTTGTAGCTACGTGAGATTTGCTTCAATAGAGGCTATAATGGTATAGGCCTCATCAATCCACAACTATAAGCATGCCTTCAAAATTGCTTCCTTATGCTGAGCAGCATCCACCTGATCCTTGAGCGCTTTAGCCTACTACATCCTCATGAGTCTCTGTGTAAGGGCAACCATCTGTGCGGTCCCTTTAACTTCGTTGTATCTCTACTGCAGCTTGTACACCTCTATCTCTAGGCATTGTATGTTTGGGTCCTCCTGCAAGGTGGTGGGAACCTCGAATGACTGCTCGAACAAATTTGTGCAGTCTGTCACAGCACTGTTGACCGCCGCTATTACTATCATGATCACAGTGGCGCACTGTTCCTTAACCTCTGGCAGAGTTGAAGGTTGTGTTGTCAACTGTATTTCTGTTATCTGAAGGTTCAACTCCAGTTGAACCTTGGCCATTTCCTCTCTGGTGTCGCACACCCTTGCTACTAACTTCCGAACGTGCACCTCCACCTATTCCTCTACTTGGATGGCCAACTTTGGGACCATCTGGAAGGCTTCCTCCACTAGTTGCATGATCTGTCTATTCTGTGCCACTACCTCATCGCATTGCAGGCTCAACTTTTTAATGCTAATGCACTGCTTTCTCATTACTTGGAACGCGTGACCCTCCCTGGCTCGTAGTTTTGCAGTGACTCCATCCTGCAAAATATAGAGCGTCTCCTGAGGGAGCATAGCCATGTTTAACCTGATTCCCATCAATCCACTGACCATAGGCTTTTCGGCCTCTTTTTCTATAACGAGTGCTCCATTTGGCAGCACTATTGTGTTGGTTTTCTGGGCGCGCAACATTTCCTCGGTCGCAGAAGTGCCTACTGTGAGGCTGGTTGACATTGTGCCAGCCTGCGGAGTGCACACCTGCAACTCCTGTATCTACGTCCGGAGAGCCCCCAACACCATCTGGTGTTGCTCCTCAAACTGTTGGAGGGCCTCTGTGGTGACGTCCCTCACCATCTCACTAATATCATGGAGATCCCCCTCAGTGAGGGTGATCAGGTCGAATGAAGCCTTTGAAGCCCTCGACTTCTTTCGCAGCCCTACCTACTCTCTTGGGCGCAGATGTTTGAGCTGGGTGGACACTATCTACAGGTATGTGCCACCTTGTTCTGTGTCGGTCTTTGGCTCAGGCAAAGGTGACTTCTGTCCTTCACACTCTTCTTTTGTTGTCTTCTATTGCTCTTCCACCAACTTCGCAGCATCGCGCGCCGCATGGGCCTTAGCCGCTACTTCTTCCTTCCTAAGTTTTTCTACCGACTACACCATTTGCAGTTTTGCCTCCTCCTTTTTCTACTACGCGGCGGACTTCTCTGCTTCCACCACGAAGCCAGTTGGAGCGCACCACTCTAGCGGCCAAGACTTAAGGACTGCGAAGATGACATCGTCGGTCACCAAATAGGGTAACTCGCGCCACGTCTTTGTGGGGTCCTTCCGCACCCTGATGTAGACATGGTGAAAATGTGCCTTGAACTCCACGAAGCTCTGTAAACTATTGTATGTCGTGGGCGATAACCATGGCTTGCGATTAATCCCCATTCTGATGTTCATCTCCATGAGCACCCAGAATATTTTCTTTTCCCTTTTCCTCTGTGCATCCCTAGTTTCCCATAGTGAAGCATACTTCGCTGCCTCTGGAAGGTGCTGCGCGATCGTCGGGAACTGGCTATCTTCGGGAAATTCCCATGCCACCAGTACTATTGACAACAGAAGCCACGCATAGTGAATAGTTTTTCCCTACTCTTGTGCCTCGTGTTGAAATGTGGCAACAAGAATATTCCAATTTAATTTTTCCTTGAATTAAATTGTTAATTAAAATCAAATTTAGTCTGAACATATACTTGGAAATAATTAATTAATTCATTTTGAATTAATTAATTAGAGAAATTCAAGTTAGAAGTCCTTCTAAAGTCATGCAAGAGTTATCCCTTAAATTAAGGAGATAAGATTGAGTTATATTTGATTTGTAATTAGTTAACTCAATTTACTGAGTTAAGTCCAATTAAATTAGTTCCAAACTATTTGAGGAACTAATAGAGAGATAACAGTCAGTTGATGCATGCATGCACTCAACTAGTGCTACTCCAGTTAACTGAAGATTCCCTCATCAGAAAATCATGCATGTATATTTTGAGAAAGACACAGTTGAGATAAATTTCAAGGACAGTGTTCTATCAGTTGCATGTGTCTTCTTATAAAGAAAACTCATGCACGCAGTCAAGGAATCATTCCTTGAGTATTGCGCAGCTGATAGTGTGTGAGAGAGTGTTACACTTGGTAACAGGAGAATCACCCCAGAGGAATAGCGCAAGGAAATATGAGATTGGAGGGTAGAGAGGAAGGTTGTAGAGTAGCCAAGATTTCCTGTGAGCATCTTTGAGGATTGTACTAAGAGCTGGCTAGCTGTGAGAGTTAAGGCTTTGTATAATTCCTATGTGTTTCCACCTTGTATGATAATACAGATAGTGGGGTTTTTAGATGAGGCTTTCCCCAAAGTATTTTCATGTGTATTGTGCCATTGATTCTTCTTCTTCTAGTTGAATTGTTTAGCTTGATCTTTAAGCTTCCGCAAAATGATAGTAGAAGTAGGTTATAGTATTTTTCTTTGATTTATATTGCATTATCAGGTTAACCTACAGCAGATTTTCTACATGTTATTAGAGCAGGATTTGTAGAAATTTTCTACATGGTATGAGAGCTAGATTTGTAGATATTTTCTTCTTGGTATCAAAGCTGTGAACAGTATACTAAGAAGAGAATTCAAAGTTTGAAGTTTGGGGTTGCAGGTGCAAATCAAATTCATATCATACTTCAAGGTTGGCCAATGGCGTTCTATGGCTTGAGACTCGAGTATGCCTTGGAAGGTAGTTCAAATTACATAGCATGGAAAGATAGAATGGAGGTTGTATTAGAAGATAATGGCTTGAAGGAATTCATTGATCAAGAAATCCCAAAGCTAGCTTCAGCTAATGCACAAGAGTTGGCTGAGTGGAAGAAGTGTGTGGCGAAAGTAAGATGAATCATCCTTGAGGGAGTTCGAGACCATATTGTCTCAAGTCTCCATGGGAAGAATACTCCATTTTCAATGTGGAATACATTGAAGGACCTCTACTAGAACAGTAGAAACCAGAGGAAATTGGTGCTCAAGGATAAGCTTCAAAGAATCAAGATGGAGAAGGGCGATACTATTTCCACATATCTAAACAAGCTCACCACCTGCAGGGTTGAGCTTGGCAGTGTGGGAATAACTACTTCCAATGATTATTGGTGAGCCTCACTCTCCTTGGACTTCCAAAGAGTTGGAATAACTACTAGGACTCTGTGAATGGAAGGGAGAAACTTCTAGATTGGGAATGACTGTGGTCAGATCTTATGCAGGAAGATATCAGGAGGAGCACACAAGATGGTTCTTCATCCAAAGATGATGATGAAGAAAATCTGGCCTTAGAAAGTAAGGCAAGGAAAGGGAAGGGGAAGGCTTCCCATTTCAAATCGAATTCTTCTCATGGAGGGAAGAAGGGTGACATGTCTAAAGTAAGATGCTTTAATTGTCACAGGATGTGACATTACGCGACTAATTGTCCATCGAAGAAGTCCAAGAAGGGATCCTCGGAAGGATCAGAAGGTGATGCATTAGCCTCTAGTTTGAAATGGACTTTACCCTCATCGCATCCATGGTGTCATTGATGATGGGTTGTGTCTAGTATCTTGATAGTGGAGCCTCATTCCACATGACTAGTGATAAAAATTTATTCAATGCCTTGAAGGAGAAAGACCTCAAGATGTGCATAGAGATGGGTGACAACGAAAGGTATAGTGTTTCAGGAGTGGGCACGGTTGCTTTTCAGAGGGAGAATGGAGCTCCTATCACCTTGAAAGGTATGAGGTATGTGCCTAGATTAAAGAAGAACTTGGTATCAGTCACGATGTTGGAGGGCAAAGGCTACGATGTTGTCTTCAGTAAAGGAAAGGCATTCCTAAGACACATAGCCATGGGTCAGACCAAGAGGATAGGGATTCGGGTGAAGAAAATCTATAAACTAGAGGTAGATGATTGTGTAGCATTGAGTACGAAAGTAGAATTGGTGCAAAGCAAAGACATTGGTGAGCTGTGGCATAGGAAGTTGGGCCATTTTCATGATGGGGCTTTGAAGATAATGCAGCAGATATCTACAGGACTTCCCAAAGATAAACTTGAGTAAGTTGACACATGCAAAGGTTGTACCTTGGGAAAGTACACCAAGTATTCCTTTCATGATCGAGACAGTCGAGCAAAGGCTATCTTAGAGTGAGTTCATACTGATGTGTGTGGACCATTCTCAACAGCATCCACAACAAAGCAAAGGTATTTTGTGATTTTCATTGATGACTATTCTCGTAAATGCTGGATTTATTTCATGCAGAAGAAGGACCAAACTTTCACAAAGTTTTGTGAGTTCAAAGCTTTGGTCGAGAAAGAGTCAAGGAAGAATATCAAGACCTTGAGAAGTGACAATGGTGGAGAATATGTCTCTCAAGAGTTTAAGGACTTCTATGCAGTGGAAGGAATTAAACGAGAGTTGACGTCACCTCATAGCCCACAGCAGAATGGGGTGGTCGAGAGGAAGAACAGAACTATTGTAGGGGCAGCATGGGCAATGTTGCATGACCAAGGCCTACCACTTCACTTGTGGGCTAAGGCATGCAACTCAGCAGTCTATTTGTAGAATAGAAGCCTGCATCACATACTTGGGATGAAGACACCAGAGGAATCTTTCTCCGGTAAGAGACAAGATGTGGGTCATTTCAAGATCTTTGGCTCATCAATATATTTCCATGTGACAAAGGATGCACGGAAGAAGCTTGAGCCGACAGCAGAGTTGGGGATATTTTTGGGGTACACTGATACACCTCAGAACTATAGGGTGTACTTGCCTACCAGTCAAAGGATAGTGGTTCGCAGAGATCTCAATTTTGATGAGTAGAAGGCCATGCGAGTTTCCCTTGAGAGGGAGCTCCAACTACAGGCTGTGGAGGAACTATTGGTTCCTAAGGAGGAGGATCCTCAGACTGATGTGGAGCAGCCATATCCAGAGGTTCCAGGAGTGGAGACATCCACTCAAGTAGAGTCTTCCAGAGATGGACAAAAGTGCACAAAAGAAGCTGATAGATTGTTGGAGGATGCAAGAGAGAATGTGGGAGCACCATCTTCTCAACACAGACAATGGAGGTCACCTGAGAGGTACACTGAATACATGGAACTTGCTGGGGAATGTGTTGAGACTGAGCCATATTCCTTTGAGGAAGTAGTGCAGTATCCGATTTGGGTTGATGCTATGGTGGAGGAGTATGACTCCATAGTTCGTAACAGTGTTTGGGACGTGGTTCCGTGACCAGCGAACAAGTCAGTTGTGAGTTCCTGTTGGCTTTACAAGGTAAAGCAAGCTATTGATGGTAGTGTGGAGAAGCATAAGGCAATATTTGTTACCCGTGGCTTTTCACAGGTCGAGGAGGATCAGTTGATGCGGTATATTTCGACAAAGGAGCAAGATGCTGGCATTTTGACAAACGCATTGTCAAAGTGTAAATTCGAGTTCCATAGAGATAGGATCAGGGTGGCAGATAATCCCTTTTTTGTTGAGAGGGAGTGTTGAAATGTGGCAACAAAAATATTCCGATTTAATTTGTCCTTGAATTAAATTGTGAATTAAAATTGAATTTAGTCTTAATAGCTACTTGGAAATAATTAATTAATTCATTTTGAATTAATTAGTTGGAGAAATTCAAGTTAGAAGTCTTTCTAAAGTCATGCAAGAGTTATCCCTTAAATTAAGGAGATAATATTGAGTTATATTTGATTTGTAATTAGTTAACTCAGTTTACTGAGTTAAGTCCAGCTAAATTAGTTCCAAACTGTTTGAGGAACTAACAGAGAGTTAATAGTCAGTTGATGCATACATGCACTCAACTAGTTCTACTCCAGTTAACTGAAGATTCCCTCATCAGAAACTCATGCATGTCTATTCTAATAAAGACCTAGTTGAGTTAAATGTCAAGGACAGCGTACTATCAATTGCATGTGTTTTCTTATAAAGAAAACTCATTCATTCAGTCAAGGAATCATTCCTTGAGGATTGCACAGTTTTGACAGTGTGTGAGAGAGTGTTACACTTGGTAACAGGAGAATCATCCCAGAGGAACAGTGAAAGGAAATAGGAGCTTGGAGGGTAGAAAGGAAGGCTGGAGAGTAGCCAAGATTTCCTGTAAGCATCTGTGAGGATTGTACTGAGAGCTAGCTAGCTGTGAGAGCTAAGGCTTTGTATAATTCCTATGCATTTCCACCTTGTGCGATAATACAAATAGTTGGTTTTTTAGCTAAGACTTTCCCCAAAGTATTTTCATGTGTATTATGCCATTGATTCTTCTTCTTCTAGTTATATTGTTTAGCTAGTTCTTTAAGCTTCCACAAATTGATAGTAGAAGTAGGTTATAGTATTCTGCTTTGATTTATATTTCATTATCTGGTTAACCTAGAGTAGATTTTCTACATGGTATCAGAGCAGGATTTGAAGAAATTTTTGACACCTCCTGGCAGTTCTCAAGGAACTCTCCACATAAATAGTTTTCCTAGTTGAACTGGACCCCTTTTGCGCATTACACTGCTAGTGCAACCACCGGCGTGGGCACCTCATCCACACGGCACTTCTGCATAACCTTCCCTGCCAATATCTGTGTCACGACTTTAACCACAGGGTTGTTGATGCTAGAAATGGCGTACCCTCTCTTCTTCTTCTCCAACTTAAACTTCTTCTTCATGGCCTCCACGATGGCCAAATCATCACTCTTTCTCTCCGAGATGTTTGATGGGTCCTCCCCTTTGCAAGGGAGCCTAGTGATTTAGTGAATCAAATGGTCTGTGATGGGGATGGGCTCCTCCAACCACAAGCACCCATCATGTACCAAGAAAAGCAATTGCATGATGACAAAAATGGTCACTGGGGCATGATGGAAATGCGTCACCCAAAGTAGGTTTAGCAAGCCTGCCTTCTCAACACCTCTCAGCCATTTACACGGCTCCAATTCTATGATTCTGGCCGGCGCATCTTTCTTCTGGTGCATGAGCTGCACAGTCGTGAGATGCGGGAACTTCTCGTGGTCTACGAGATCCCAATCCTCAAACTTCAGCATGGGCACTCATCCCAAGTGTGCTCCTTCAGAAATAATGTCATCAAGGAGTAGCGGAGTCTGCAAAGAACTCTTTCTCTCATCTATATCTTTGGGCATCTTTGCTTTACCCTTCCACGGAGGAACATATGCGAGCAACCTAGTAAGAGGGTCCACACCCTGGTTTTCAACCTCCATTTCTACATCCTCCTCCTCTACTAGGATTTCTTCAAATTCTTCCTCCTCATCGACATCCAAATTGATAGCCTTCCCCTTTTCTTCCATGGTGAGCCTAGTCCTCAACAGATGTCTAGGTGATATGCGCATCGGTACCATGGCCTACTTGTCTTTCTTGGGTCTCGGCATGCGCAGCGATTTAGGGATTTCTTCCACTATCCCAACACTTTCTAGGGCTTCCACTTCCGTAATGGCCTACACAGCTTCCTCGACAATCATTACTCCAATATTCATGTCTTCTTCAGGTGCTGCCATAGAGTGATTCCAAATTCCCTCAACATCTCGGGTAATTGCTCAAGCAATGAATTCGCCTTCAGAAGATTGAACAAGTCTGGGTTCATGAATGTCTAAGCACGCAACAACTCAGTTCTCAAATTTCCAAGCGTTGTTTGCTGGACATCCCTTTGTAATTTATAGCACCTTTTGAATTTGAATTCAACCATTCCCCCCACATTCGGTCCATTAATGCTCGATTGACGGTAGATTTTCAAGAATCTAGCCCATAAAGTTTGCATTAAATGCATGTCGCTTGCTCCATTTGGTCACAACCAAGCATCACATCATGAATAATGATTGTAACAGTCATTTTCCAGCTGACCCATGTGGCAACGCAGCTACCCTCGCGCTGTCACGGACCCTGTGACACTTCGCTACTGCACATAGTCCTGACATCGCATAGCTCCTGGGCAGAGTAGTGTATAGTCTTGCACCTCCTTTCAGCTGCCTGGAGCGCTAAAACTATGCTTCTATCAGCTAGTCAAGTGGTCGGGCCACCTGTGTATCACTTCAAACCACTTTTGTTCACTTTTCCTGGGAAGGGCTCTCCATTTAACTTGACCAACTATACCGTGCCTCCATCTGTAATCTCCTTAATAACATACGGGCCTAACCAATGCATTCTGAATTTCCTTGGGAATTTATCAGACCTACTATCATAAAACAACACCAGATCATTTACCTTGAATGTGCATAGCTTAATATGTCAATCGTACCAAGCCTTTTCGCGCTGCTTTTGGACCTACTGGTGGAACCTAGCCAAAAATAGTTCTTCTTTGAGCTCTTCCACTTGCGCAAGCCTCTCCTCTAGGGCTCTGTGATCCATCATACCTATGAGTGCTACTATGCATAGACTAGGCACAATGTATTCCATAGGCATTGCAGCTTCCACTCCATAGACAAGCCTAAAAGGCGTATGTCCCATCAAATTCTTGCACGTTGTCTAATAAGCCCATAACACTGTAGTTATGTGTAGGTCCCATTCACTTCACTGTGCATTGCATACCTTGGTCAACATGTTTTCCAGTACTTTGTTGAATGCTTCTACTATCCCATTAGCCTGAGGGTGATACGGTGTTCTCTTCTGATGATACACCTGAAACTCTTTTGTCAACGTGCTGATCATTTTGTTGAGGAAGTGTGTACCGCGATCGGTCATCAAGAAATTTGGACATCCAAATTGCATCAGTACCTGTTCAAATAAAAACTTTGTGGCAGTTGTGCCTATGAAATCCTTCACCAGTTGTGCTTCTACCCAACGAGTCAGATACTCCGTCGCAATGATAATATACCTCACGCTTATCTTTCAATGAGTTTTAATATGTCCTATAAAATCTATTGCCCAATTTTCGAATGGTTGCAATGTCATTTGTGGATTCAAATTCATTTCATCCCTCTGTGATGGCCTTACTATCCGCTAACATATGTCACATGCCTTGCAATATGCTTTTGAATCTTGATGAAGGGTTGGCCACCACAACCCGGGGCGTAGAATCTTCTGCACGGTCGATTTTCCCGCATAATGTCCTCCCGTAGCATCCCCATGAGCATCTGTGAGGATGCTGCTTCATTCAAATTTAGGTACATACCTTCATAGTATTTCGTCATTCCCCATCTTGTATAGATGCCCAACAATGACAGAGAAATATGTCGCACGCACCACTAATTCCTTCTTCTGCTGGACAAAGTATTCTTTCGGTGCAGTTCTAGTTGTTAGAAAGTGAATTATATCTTTAAAATGTCCATCCGCTACATGCACAACAAAGAGTTGCACGTCGGGTAATCCTTCCTCCAAATTAGTAGGTTCCTCCCTAGTCTCAATGCATGATAGGTGATCTGGTCCCACAGTCAATCGTCTAGGCTTCACAACTTCGAAATCATATTCTTGGAATAATAAAAGACATCTACAAATGTGACCCCCCCAACACAGGCTTATTGACCAAGTACTTTAGCGCGGAGTGATCTGTATACATCTTAAAGTGGCCTCCTAGAAAGTAGTTTCGATACTTCTGGATTGCATATACCATAGCTAGTCCCTCGTGCTCAGTGGTGGAATAGTTCTTCTCGACTTTGGATAATATGTGGCTTGCAAATGTGATAGGGCGATCCAAGCCTTCTCCACCATCCTGTGTCAGTACTACCCCCAGTGCTATACATGACGCGTCGACATGTACATGGAACTCTTTCTTCCAGTTCAGGAAGACTAGAATCAGCGCACTAACCATCTTTTCTTTCAATATATCCAGGCTTTTCTTACAATAATTGTTCCAGCAAAACATGACATCCTTCTTCAACAATTTTTCCATTGGCACAGTGACCTGGGCATAGCCTTTGGTAAACTTTTTGTAATATCCCATATGTCCCAAAGTGACGCGCAGTTGTTTCACACTTCTCGGCGCTTCCAAGTTCATAGTGACCGCGATCTTCATGGGGTCTACCATCAGCCCTTGTTTACAAACCACATGCCCCAACAGGTTCCCAAAAGGTATGAGGAACAGACACTTCTTGAGGTTAAGCATGATTTGGTGTCTTCGGCAAGTATCTAGAATTAAGCGCAAGTTCGCTACATGGCACCGAACCAGCCCAAATACAGTCTAGTCATCAAAATATACCTCCAATAACTTATGAGTATATTACCTGAATGCCGCAACGACCACGTGTGAAAAGATAGTAGTGGAATTCTTCAATCCAAATGGCATGACATTATATTGAAAGAAACCCCACTCAGTCGCGAAGGTTGTCTTGCTCCTATCCTTCGGCACGATTTTTATCTGGTGGTACCTGAGAACCCATCAATGAAAGAATATGCTTCCTAACCTCCTACATTGTCCAACACTTCATTCGTGATAGGAGTTGGGAATGGATCATGCACACAAGCATCATTCAATTTTCTGAGATCCATGCATATCCTTATCTCATCCTTTTCCTTCTTCTCTTGTACCACCATTGGGCTTACCCAATCAAATTCTTCCACAGGCTCAATGATGCCTATTGTGAGAATTTTCTCTAGTTCTACATGAACCTTCTCCTTGTATTTTGGATTTAAGCGGTAAGGCCTCTGCCTAACTGGCTTCGCGTTAGGATTTAACATGATCTTCATTACTCCGAAATATCTGACTATTCCTTTCAAACCCGTAAACTTGGTTAGGAATAAGTCCTGATATTCGCAGAGTAATTCAATGACCTTATCCACCATCGCGTCATCCCAGTAGTCTCCAATCTTCGCGAATTTAGGTTCTGCCTCTGTACCAATGTTTACCTGCTTAGTTTTCACCAGCACAATTATATCAGGGTTCTCAATCTATGATCCATGAACCTCGCGATGGCCTTCTATTTCTGGAATGTTAATATTCCATGGATCCTCATCCTCCTCTTTAGTAGTTACATTATAACATTCCAGCGCGTGACTCAGCTGAGTAGCCCATTCAGGCTGAATCAATTCTACCGGCTCCTGTGGTATCCTAAAGATGGCTGCTTTTACCTCTTGTAGCGCTTCATCAATACTGTCCCACCCATCCTCAAAACTAAAGGTCATCATGAACCCTTCGTGCAGGATATCACATTCACCTGTCCCACAGTGGAGCTCTGTTTCTATATACCACTTCATTGGTATAACATCTAGGGTATGACAGAATAGGTGCACCCACTCAGGTTGTGGCTTTTCTCCATAGGCCTATGTCCACTTGGCCAGATGTGTGTGCAGATCATCCTGCCCATCATACTTGTCTATCAATTGCACCTTAGGCTTCCCAAATCGTGTGTGCATCATTCCCCTACATTCACGCCAATCATCAAAGCTTCCTTTGTGCATACCCCACCATCTCGCAGGCGGAGTGCACAATACCCAGTCTAAGGCCTAGAAGCATTGCTTTTCTAACACCTCCCTTTCAAATGCATCCAAGAAGGTATCTACCTCATTTATACCATCATAAGTAGGTAGATCTCTTACTTCTGTCGACACACAGTGCAACGACCTTGTCATCATATTGCAGTTCAGCGTAGTTACTTCGTGTAACCGATTCTGCCATCGTTCTACTTCTTCATCGGAATCTGAACTGCAAGAACTCTCACGCTCCCATGTAATCCACCCATCCATGGTGGGAATCACCCAGTCTTGGTCTCATGTTTTTATCTTGTAGATGCAGTCCAGATCATCATCACTTTCATAGTCGCGGACCGGCTCCATATAGCAAGATCCTTCAACAAGGTCCAAGGGTATAATTACGCGTAGTGACTTCTTTTCAAAGATCATTTTTCACTTTTTCATATTAATTACCCCATTCATGTTAGTGGCCTAGTAAATTCTTAGGAGCACGGGGTAGGTAATGTTGTCATCAATAATCTCTATCACTTTGAAATCAGCTAGCACGCTCGCTCCCTCAATATCCACAGTTATTCCTTGCAATCGCCCCATGAGTATTATTTTCTGCTGGTTCACCATCCTTAGCTAAATTGGAGACCACTATAGCACAGGTCTTCCCATTCACTCCCATGTCTGTTTCGGCAAAACATTCACATCCGATCCCAAATCCAAGATGACTTGATCCATCTCATATTCTCCGATCTACGTGGTTAGCCTCATTTCTCGTCCTATCCTTGTCTTATGCTTTCCAATCTTCCTGGCACGGTCCCAGTGCATCTGTTGATGAGTTCCTGTAACCATTTCACAGCCTTACTGTCATGCAGTAACTTCATACAGGTTTCCAAGAATGTTGTGAGCATAGATGGGTCCATTTCTGGCTCCAGTTTATCTTTGCTTCCTGAAGTGGAGGCATCAGTGAAGCTTTACTTAGCTTCCATGAAGGTTTCCCAAGTGTGCTCCAAATCAAACTCTACTTCTTTCACCAAAGCTTTGCAAACCCAAGTACTATCTTCTGGTTGTTTGCCTTTGTCATCTCCCGTCGCGATTCCACTTCAGAGCAAAATGTTCACATTCGGATCTTCCTCGTGCGGCTTAGACCTCATCATTTGCAGGTTCTGAGTTGGGGGAGGCGGTAGCGCTTCTTTGTTGCGTATCCTAGCTATCAGCGTAGGAAAATCTTTTGTCTCATGATCAAACAACATGCAATACAAACACAACGGGTGCGTTGGATTCATGCAATCGTAGGCATAATGTCCTGGCCCTCTGCAATTATAGCAAATCAACTGTCCATGACCTCTTCCAAGTCCTCCTCATCCTTAGCCTCGTCTATGCCTCTGAAATCATGTTCGTAGCATTCCTATATTCTGGTCAAGGGGCCACGTTTCAGCCTAAACTCGGTAGGTGGGAGTTCTATCCATCATCAACTCATAGCTTCTGCAAGTGCACTCGTCATGTCCCATCAACCTACAAAAGTTGTAGAACAACGGTTCCGAATTCTGTGTATACTTTTGTAACAAGTGAAGTTTGTCTGTGGCATGTTTTCCAGCTATTTGACGGATCGCGCACCACAAAGCAAGCGCCGCGCTGGGTCTTGCTTGAGCTTTCGACCTTAAAAGCATCAGTCCTCCTCCTGCGAGGTAATTTGTAAAAACCGGGCAGTGACCTTTGTCATGATCCTGACTCTTGCATTTCACACACCATACTTCTTCATGCACTTCTAGCCGAACCGTCCTATCCTATTTCAGACTCTGCATCTCAAGGCATATATTCTTCAGTTGTGCATGGATCTGCTGAACTCCTAGGTTAGGATCCTACATCAAGGTCTCATGTAGCCTCATATCAATCTCTAAGGTCTCTTCCTAAATCGTTATCTTCAGCTGCAATAACGCACTCCTTAAATGTGGTAGTAGCGAAGCTACAAACCACTCGTGATGTTGTCAATCCATCAAATTCATATTGGCTCCACAAATCATACATTTCAGCCTCTGATCTAGCTCCCAAGGAGTCTCACCTGCTAGCATCGTAATCCCTTTAAATCTAATGATCGACTGCGCTTCAGATTTAGGCCTGCTAAGTTCTCTATTTAGAGCTGCTTGGATATCTGTGACTCTCACATTCAAGTTATCGTTGGAGTACTTAATATACCAGGTCAGCACACGATCTTGTAGGGCGCTAACCAGCATCGCCTTCTTTATATCGTCATCTGTAACACCTTGTGCTTCCCATACAACCCTTACAACAAACCATAATTGGTCTGGATCCTCATTTCCCAAACCTTTGAACATAGGAAACTTCACTATGCTTGCAATATTGAATCACGATGGTGGTGGAGTGGGTACAGGTGAAGGCAAAGGTGATGGTGGTGAAGCTGGTGGTGGTGTGGGTGGAGGTGGTATTCGCGGAATTCTTTGTCTTATCAGGTGGATCGCACTTCGTGGCGAGACCTTCACGAGCTCTTCCTTGTCCCCTCACAGAGGTAAAATCAAGGGGCTAGTTTCTAGTCCCTTATTTCCTTCATTCCTGTAAGCTTTTCCACTTCGCATAGCCCCAAACATCAAGGTAACTGCATAACCCTCTTTTTGTACAATAACATTTTAATCCAAGTATTCAAAGACTTTATGTACTTACCTCGTGGTCCTTTGAGAAAGCGTCACTCTACCTCACTGTAGCTAACTGAGGTATCAACAGTGAACTCAGTAACAAATCCTCCTATAATACGATCAAACCAATGATCAATGACGCACGTGATTTTATCCTCCGATGCTTCCAACCTTCGCACTAACTCTGGGGTCCACACAATAGGACCGTCAAGTTTCCACCTTCCTTGGCTATCTGCTAGCTTCGTGATCCACTCGTATAGCTCAGTAGGGAAGGACGTGAAGAATATTTCATGGATCTCCATATATAGGTAGTTGTCTAACCACTCTTCTTTTGACAGTCGCGGGTTTTTGTTCTCGTGCGTCGTGAACTCGTGAATTATTTTTTCCAACTAGCCTTCAATTTCTTTCTTAGTTGGATTCCAATGATACAACTTCATACATCTCTATGCAGATTCTAGTCCCAACAACAAAACCATTTGTTGGATTACGGGGGCCTGACCTAGGTTCAGAGTTATTTATCTAAACAAATCCCTACACAAATGGCTCTTTTGGCATCAGCCCGCGGAGTGCATGCTGGAACCAAGTTTCCGCACCCTTGATATGTCTGTGATGTCGGTTTAGTCCAACTATGCCTGTCTTCATGTAGGTCACTTCACACACCATTCCAACCTTCAATATCTTTGTGATATGTTACAATCGTCTTTTGCGCAGCCCTAACCAAGGGTTAAGATGCTTTGCACTACTTATGGCAGCGAACTATACTAATTCCCCAAACTACACTGTGTATCTTACTTTTCTTCTTAGCAAATCTTAGTTAACTTCGCGTAAATAGATATTCTATCTTGCATTCACTTAATCAATACAATTATACACTTTTACGCATCATATCAGTATTAGAAGTGAATTTCATACCTAAGATAACATATGCGTAAAACATGAAATAAATACACAAAAATGATAGGAAACTTCTCTTTATTAATACTTCCAACTATTACAGACTCAACTCGCCCTGCACACTCAGCTAGAGGGGTCCGCGCACTCAGTTGTGGACTACTAGGCCTCTATGCACTCTGCTGCAAAGCCTTCTCCTACTCTACAACCCAAAACTAGACTTTTCTCCACAGATATGACTCAATTCTTCATCTTTATCATGATGTCTTAACTACTTAGAGCCTCGCTCTATTTATACAATCCCATGGTCCACGAACCATGGGTAGATCTCTACAGCCGAAATTACAATAACAAAATTAAGGGCAGACAACCCTATGACTCTTTTACAAACTACGCACTCCGCGCCCAAAAAATGTGGAGTCTTTACATCAGAATTACAATTTTTGACCAAAATCTAGGCTCTAAGACCCAAAACTTCCCTTGGGGGATCCCGCACCCAACAAAGGTAAATGAATTGATTTTATTATATGATAGCAAGTTTTCTCAGTTTCTAGGGAATTTTTAGATGCATTGGCTAGGGCCATATGTCATCAAAGAAATTACCGATGGTGGCACAGTTCAGCTTGCAAAGTTGAATGGAGAACCATTTTCAGGAAGGGTAAATAGAAGCCGGTTGAAGCCATACACAGGGGATCTGACTCAATGACTACATGACGACATGACAGTCTTAGCGCTCCAGGCAACTGCAAGGGAGAGCGGGACTATGCATTGCCCAGTTGGTGGAACTACGTGATAGAGGGGCTACGCAGAAAAGGGTGATGTCACAATATCATAAGGCATGCGAAGGGAGTTGGACTATGAGGGGAGACACTGCGCAACACAACTAGAAAATGACCATTACAAGCATTGTTCATGATCTGACAGCCAGGAGACGATTAAGAGGAGTGGGGGGCATAATTTAAGGCTGAAATCTTTGAAGATCTGCCGCCAAATCATCATTCATGGACGGATTTTGGGGGGAACGATCGAATTTGAATTCAAATTCGCCTATAAATCATGCATGGTAATCCAGTAGAGAACACTTTGCATCCTTATAATTTTTTAGCTGTGTTATCTGTCATTTATGAATCCTCAATTTCTTTCATATTTATTTGCTAGCTCTGTGTTTGATACATTGCCTAAGGATACCCAGCAGTTTATTCTTATCACTATGTCCGGACTAGGTGAGACTGCAAGCATAGGAGGAACTGTTGCCTCCGAGGGAGCGGCTTCGAAAGTTTTAAGCATGGCGGCTCGGGCTCCTATGCCTATGGTTCCAAGGTCACCTAGGCCGAAGCCTACACCAATGCTTGAGAATCCCAAGCCCAATAAATACAAGTAGAAGAGGCCAATGCTGGTGCGCGAGTCACCGAGGAAGCACTCTATTACCCAGGCTCAGAGGGAGGATAAACAGTCGACAAGGATAAGGAGAAAGTTGTAGATTTGGAGGCCGAAGAGGGAACATAGGATATAAATGTCGAGGGTGTGGAGCCCATCTCCAAATTGCTGGAGTACATTCCTCCATGTAAGGGAAAGATGAAGGTCACTAAGGACCCATATGCGAGGAAATTCCTCATAAATGCGCCCCTTCTACTAGAAAGTATCTTCTTTGAAGGCATGTGCCTGGCACGGATCCCCCATTTGAAAATGGAAGACTGGGATTTGGTAGACCATGAGAGGTTCCCCCACCTCATGATGGAGAACTCCAAGAAGCGGTGTACTATAAAGAATCCAGTCTCACCACGTTGGAACTAGTTGAGTGGATTTGCGGAGTGAATCAGTCAGGGCTGTTGAACCTACTGTGGGTGCCCCACTACCACCGCTCCAACATCAATATCATCATTATCAAGCAATTGCTAACCCTGGTACATGATGGATGTTTGTGGCTGAGCGCACCAATCCCAATTACAAACATGATGATCCATTGGATCACGCTCCTGCCACATTTAGGCTTGAATCTGACCAAGGTGTTTGGCGGAAAAACAAGTGAGCATGACCTGGCAAAAAAAATGAAGGAGAAGTTCAAGATATTTAAGAAGCTACGTAGGTACCCCATCACGTATATCACCAACCCCGTGGTGAAAATTTCCACGCATTTCCTCGTTGGTAAGGTCATGAGGAAGTGTCACGTAAATGAGGTTCCGAGGCCAATAATTAAGTTAGCTACACAGTGCGCGGAAGGCATGCAGATTAACTAGTCACACTACCTCTACAATGAATTCCTTGTGAATTATTGTGAGGCTTAGGATGAGAGAAAAACCTTCTGCTACGCATGGTTGTTTCTCTCCATCGTGCTAGTAGCTTGGGATTTACCGGAGGAGAGCCAATTTCCTCCCTTGGAGAAAGGATTTCCAAAGGCTGCATATTTTTCCTCCCTTTGGGCCACAAAGGACTCCATGTGGGTCACGAAGATAAAAAAAAAAATGGGTGTTGATGGAGGCGAGCATTCACATGGCCATCAACTAGAAGCAACGATTGTCCCCGACTATGTTTGAGCAGTTATCAAAGTATGCGAAGTTTAAGGCAGACTTCCACCACGTATATATCAGGGCACGGAAGGATCCACAACATAAGTGGTTTGATTTGCCTTATCTTACCACAGGTGATGCCATTTAGTAGGTTATCAAGTGTTGGCCGACATATTGGCATTCTCCATCTGATCTGGCCGTAGGCACTAGCAAAGGCGTGGGGAGTTCCGTGGAGAAAAAGAAGAATGAGGCAGCAAAGCAGGTGGTCTAGCAGTTGGTCGAGAAGAAAAGGAAGGAGGCTGAGGAGAAGGGTTAGCTGGAAAAAGAGCACGCTGCAAGGCAATAGTCTGAACAGGAACAATGCGACTTTGAGCGGAGCGATAAATCCCCTTCTCCCTAGACCGAGGAAGAGGAGGAGTCCGAGCAAGGAGGTGGCGGAGATGAAGAAAAGAGCACTCCATTCCAGGTGAAGAGATACAGGTAACAACAGAAGGAGGGACCATTGAAGAAGTCAAAAGTGATGAAACCACTGTTGGATCCTATCACTATCATAGGAGGCGATCTCGATGAGATCGGAGATAAAGTACATGATACCACAGCGGAACTGTTGTAGCAGTTTGAACAGAAGCACCTGCAATTGTTAGGTACTCTTCAGAAGGATTCTGCGTGAATATAGATCTAGACTAGAAAGATCCATGTGGGCTCAGGGTAGGTGAATGCTGAACAGACGATCTTGGCATTAGGGACCAGTCAGGTTGCTTAGATGGTAAACTCAGTCAATCTTCAAACAGTTCCGCTACTTGAAGGATCTTTGAGCGCATAATTGGTCGATGACAAGGTCATCGTAAGTACTCTGAAGAATATTGGCCTCAACCTCGTAGTGCTCCCCAACAATTATCTTCACACTGTTGGGCGTGGGATCCTCCAAGGGAAGTTTTGGGGATTAAAGCCCAAATTTTGATCAAATCCGATGTAAAGACTCCGCATTTTGTGAGCACGGATCGCGAACTTGCAAATGAGTCATAGGGTTGTCCACCCTCATTTTTGTAAATGTAATGTCAGCTTTAGAGATCCACCCATGGTCTGTGGACCATGGGATTGTATAAATAGAGCAAGGCTCTAGGTTGCAAAAAAAGGAAAAAAAAAGAAATAATCATGAATGAAGGATGAAGAATTGAGTCTTATCTAAGTGTAGATTCGAGTCTTGGGTCATAGAGTAGGAGAAGGCTTTGCAGCTGAGTGCGCAGGGGCCTAGTAGTCCACAGCTGAGTGCGCAGACCCCTGCAGCTGAGTGTGCAGGGCGAGTCAAGTCTATAACCTTTGGAGAAGTAATAAAGAGAAGTTTCATATCATTTCTGTGTATCTTTTCCTGTTTTATGCATTGAGTATATTGGGTATGAATTGTAATTTTACTGTTTATATGTGCAAACTTATATGATTATGTTGACTAAGAGAATATAAGACAAAGTATTTGTTTACGTGAAGTTAACTAATAGTTATAAGAAGATAAGTAAGATCTGTGGTGTAACTTGGGGAATTAGCACAAATCGCTGCCTTAGCAGCGCGAAAGCATCTTAGCCCCTAGTTAGGGTTGCGCGAAGGCGATTATAACAGATCATGAAGGCCTCAAATATCAGGGTAGTGCATGAAGTAACCTGCATGAAGGTATTCACAGTTGGACTAAACCGACCCCTCAGACATCTCAAGGGTGTGGAAACTTGGTTCCAGCATCCCCCCATACTGCTTCGGGTGAGACCTCAATCCGCGCTCCGCGGGCTGTTGCCGAAAGGGCTAGTAGTGTAGGGATTTGTTTGGCTAATTAACTCCGAACCTAGGTCAGGCCCCCTCAAGCCAACAAATGGTTTCGTTGCTGTGATCGGAATCTGCATAGAGATGTCTGATGCTATATCATTGGAATCCAACTAAGAAGGAAATTGAAGGTTGGTTGGATAGGAGAATTCACGAATTCACAGTGCAGGAGAATAGGAATCCGCGGCTATCAAAGGAAGATTGGTTAGCTACTACCTATACACAGAGATCCACAAAATCTTCTTCGCATCTTTCCTTACTGAGCTGTACAAGTGGATTGTGAAGCCAACAAATAGCTAAGGGAAGTGGAAACTTGACGATCCTATTTTGTGGATGTTAGACAAAAATATCGTCACCATGATTATTTGCATTCAGTATGGGTCTATCATCACTTGTACTGTCCTCCTAAGGAAGTCTCAGACCTCAGCTCTTCAAATCAAGCTTTGGAAATTAAAGAAAGACATTAAAAATCAATGTAACTCTGGTTCCGCACTTTCTCTCATGGTCACCAGCGGTCCCGCACCTTCTGTGTACAAAAACTGCGGACCTGCCCGCTCTGTCCCTAACGGTGTAGGTGCGGACCCCTGTGAAAGTCAAAAGGCGCAAGTTTTATCTTAAAAAACTCACTTTGGGTTAATTCTAGAGGTTTCTAGAAGGAATTTTGACGTGGATTGTTCGCTCTGAGGTGGTTCATGCATCCCAAAAGAGAAGGAGCTAATCCCTTGATGAGAGGAGCTATCCCTTTGAAGGAGGGCTTTATCCCTTTGAAGGAGGACCTAGTAACCTCCCTCCATTGCACTATAAATACAGGCATTGGACTGGTTGCAAGGGAGGTTAGAAGCTGAACATTTTTTAGGGTAAATGCTGGTGAAATCAAGACTTCCTAGTTAAGCCTAAGAGGAGAGATCACATACCTTTTTGGTTTCATTGGGGAGTGAGTGAAACTTGTCAAAGTAGAGGAGACTTCTTGCTGGACCCTGGGAGGAGCTTGTACAACGTCAAGGAAAAGGTTGTAAAGTTCTTCTTCTTTTGAATTAATACAATCAAACTCATTTTTCTCAACAAGTATCTTATGTTATTTGTTTCATGGACTCCTTGACTTTCATGTTAAATATGTTTTATGCATTTGGCTTTTCAGGTGCTATTTAATTTGTTTGCCATGTTTGTGTTGCAGATTCATGAAAAGGAGCTCATTTGGATCGAAGGAGCGAGGGCATCCACAAGCTTGTGTTGGACCTAAGGTAGGCCCTAAAAACACTTGTTTGCCATTGTTTCTAAAAGCATATTTAGAGAAAGATAGTGTCTGGTTGGTTTGCTTGTCATTAGGTCTTCTTTAGATTCTAGAAAGGTCTATCTTGTCCGCAAGATCGACTTATTCTGTGTGACTCCAATGACTTGACTTGGTCTATACTCAATCAGGTACGTTACACGAAAAAATCCCCGATCTTCCCAAGCAAAATCAAATCACTGCAGCTCCTTCGGGATCTCATGCCGTCGATGGTATGATTGGCATGGTTAACACTAAAAGTAAGAAGAAGTCTTCCAAGAATTCTTCCCCTATCATAACCTTGCTTGATTTCCCAACAGGAGATTCTTCTGCAGAGATTTCCGCCGATATTCACGTTGTAGAGTCATCTACAGCCAAATCAAAATCCGGTGGAAAGAAGAAAGGAAAGAAGAAGAATAAAACAAACAAAAGTTCAAAGGAGAAACCTAAAAAGGCGGAATCCAATGATGAAAAGCGCAAACCTCATTATCCTTGTCTCATTTGTGATGATGAACATTTTACAAGAGACTGCCCTCATCGTGCAGAGGTTGCGAAGATTGTCAAGGGTTCCCAAACTCCTGTTGTTTTGAAGGATCCTTTTCTGGCTCAAGACAGTAAGATGATAGGTTCATCCTCGAATGCAAATGAAGAACCCATACTGATGATGTCCCATGTTAGGATTGCGACTCGATCGCAAGATTATGGTAGTAAAAGTCCTGTTGATGGTAAAGAAGCAGAATCTTCTCATTCTAATCCATCAACCTCAGCTCCCGGTTCCGATCCACTACAGATCGAGAAACCTAATCCAGACTTGGTAATCAAACCGCCTGCCAAGGGTATACTTCGAAAGTCAGCTTTCAATCCACATGCGAGAGCGGCTCAGAATTATAATATTGTTGAGGATTTAGTTGTTTCACCCTCAGCAATGTCGGCTTTGGAAGTGTTGCAATCATGTCCAGCACAATGTAAATTACTTTTGTCGGCTATAGGAGCTGTTGATGTTCAGGACACGAGCCTAATAATCTTCAATCTAGAAAATAGTACACCGCGTTTGCCTCATCAAATGGCTTTCCAGATTCCAGTGATAGTCAAAAACAGGCCTATTCATCGGACTGTAATTGATGAGGGAGCCTCAACGTGTATTATGTCGATACAGTGTTGGAGATCGCTTGGTTCTCCTTCGCTAAATCAATCCCCGACGATTCTAAAGGCCTTTGATGGCCGTGGGTTTCATCCTTTTGGCATTCTACAGGATTTGCCTATAGGGGTTGAAGGAAAAACCGTTAGTCTAGATGTGGAGGTGGTTGATGCCCCTCTAGATTACAACCTTCTCTTGGGTCGCAGTTGGTCTTACGCTATGACAGCGATCGTTTCATCGGTCTTTCGAGTAATAAAGTTTCCACACAATGGGAATATCGTAACAATAGACCAGCTAGCTTACTTTTCATCCGACCCAGCCTCTTCAGAGAGTATTCAGCATGTCGGTAAAACGACTATCCCATATAAGGATGTTGGAGTAGGATTAGTTAAAGATGTCGGTTTACTGGGAACTTTTCCTTTTCCTCCAATCAACGCATCATCTTCATTTGCAACCATTCATATGATTACATCAGACACCATTATTTATGATGATCCTTGGATTGTCCCTTCTGAATCTGAAATAGACTCATTTGGTAATGCCATGCCTTTGAGTCCATATGAAATTGCCTATGAAGCCATGCAGTCTTTTACCGACCCATTTTCTACCGAAAATGACTTAATGAATGTGGTCCGTGAGGAATCACTTTTCACATCAACCTCGGATTTAACTACATTTTCTGAACTTGTTCACTCTGATGAGCAAATTCGTGAAATCCTATGTGTAAATGATTTACCATGGGAAGATCTCCATCACAGATCTTCATTTTTACCTAAGGATGATCGTTTTGAAAATGATTTCTCATCAATTTTTACAACTGAATATGTCAAGGAACCTTAGAATCCAATGAAACATCCCGATTCAGAGTTAAATTTGGGAAACATCTCTCGAACTATTCCTATTGACATTTCGGTTAAGCCCGGAATTGTTGAGAACATTCATATAGGTGCCTCGTGTACAGATGATGAAATTCAAATATATAAGGCCCTATTTCAAGAATTCCGCAACGTGTTTGCCTGGTCCTATGAGAAAATGCCAGGAATTGATCCCGCGATTGTTGTTCATGAGATCAAGACTTACCCGGATGCTAAACCCGTCCGGCAACGTTTGCGTCAGATTCACCCACGAAAAGCTGCTGCAATCAAAGCAGAAGTTGAAAAATTATTGAAAGCAGGTTTCATTTATCCGATCCCATTAACGGATTGGGTATCGAATATTGTTCCGGTTAATAAAAATCAGGGAACAATAAGAATATGCATCGACTATAGGGACATTAATCGAGCCTGTCCAAAGGACAATTACCCAACTCCCTATATCGATCAAATCATTGATGATTGTGCCAGCAGTGAAATATTTTCCTTTATGGACGATTTTTCCGGATACAATCAAATCAATATTCTACCTGCCGATCAACCAAAAACGGCTTTCATTTGTCCATGGGGGACATTTTCTTATTGCAAATTACCTTTTGGGCTTAAGAATGCCGGAGCAACTTTTCAAAGGGCGATGTCTTATGCGTTTCATGACATCAAACACATTGTGCAACCGTATCTCGATGACTTTCCTGCTCATTCATTACATCGAGTTGATCACCTCGTCCATTTACGAGCAATCTTTATGAGGTGTAGGCATTATCGTATTCGGTTGAACCCACACAAATGTGTCTTCTGTATAGAAACGGGTCGATTGTTGGGGTTTGTGGTTTCGTAAGCCGGCATTCGCATTGATCCCTCGAAGGTCGAAGCTATCATCAAATTGCCTCCTCCTTCGACTCTTCACCAACTCCAAAGTTTGTAGGGGAAAGCAAACTTTTTACGACGATTCATTCCTAACTACATCAAGGTTACAAAGGGTTTTACCCGGTTGTTGAAGCAAAATACTCCATTCTATTGGGATGAGATAGCTCAGAAATCTTTTGATGCACTCAAACACGCGTTAACCCATGCACTGTTGTTGCATCCTCCCAATTACAACCAGGATTACTTCTTGTATCTCGCCGCCTATCATTCCACCATTGGAATGGTCTTAGTTCAGGAAGATGAATTCGGAACAGAACATGTGATATATTACCTTAGTCGAACTTTAAATCCAACTGAGCTAAAATACTCACATGTGGAGAAATTGGCATTGGCAGCTGTTCAAGCTGTCCAACGTTTTTGTCACTACATTTTACTACGTAAAACTACGATAATTTCAGATTGCAACCCTATGATCTACATTTTGACCAAGCAATTGCTAGGGGGCAAGTACTCTAAATGGATTGTTATCCTGCAGGAGTTCGACTTGGAATTTGAGAAATCTAAGTCTAAGAAATCTTTAGTTTTTGCGGAATTAATGTGTGACTTCCCGTGTGCTAACACGGAAACTGTGGTGGAGGAGCCCATTGCGGACGAATCCTTGTTTCTAATCAGCACTTTAGATCCGTGGTATGAGGATATCATTGTTGATCTCCAGAATCAATCCTTTCGGCCAGAAATTTCAAGGTTAGAATGTCGAAAAATTCGATTCCAGTCCCAACAATTCAGGATTATTGGAGATACTCTTTATCGCCGTGGGGCGGATTCCGTTTTTCGATGTTGCTTAACTCACGAGGAAGCATAAAGGGTTCTAAATGACTGTCACTCTAGAGCGTGTGGCGGTCATATGTCTGGGTTTGCCACAGCCCAAAAGATATTGCGCGTTGGCTACTTCTGACCGTCTTTATTTAAAGATTGTATTACGGCGGTCCGAAAATGCCACAACTGCCAAATTTTTGATCGTAAGATGCGCGCTCCACCTGCTCCTCTCCACCCTATAATTGTCGTTGGTCCTTTTGCCAAATGGGGTATCGACTTTATTACATGTAACCCTCACTCGGCCGGGGGGCATGCGTATATCATCCTTGCGGTAGATTATTTTACTAAGTGGGCCAAGGCGATGCCTACATTTGAGGCAGATGACAAGACAGCTGCAATTTTCATGTTCAATCATATAATTGCTAGGTTTGGTGTCACACAAGCGATAATCACTGATCATGGGTGTCATTTTCGAAACGTTATGATGACCGAACTTACAGGCAAGCTTGGTTTACGTCACGATAGTTCAACCCCTTATTATCCACAAGCGAATGGTCTGGTTGAATCCATCAACAAATTTTTAGTCATCATGATCCGATGAATCATTGGGATTCATCAGTCGAATTGGCACAACATGCTATTTTCAGCGCTTTGGGCATAACGAACTTCAGTAAAAACATCAACAGGGTTCACTCCTTTCCAACTAGTCTACGGTTTGGAAGCTGTGTTACCCATTGAATGCGAAATCTCGTCACTGCAAATGGCCATCGAATTACTTCCAGCCACTTCCGAAGAGGAAAAGCGTTTGTTATACTTGGCATAATTAGATGAGAATCGACGTGATGCTGCGTTGGCGATCGAGACTCACGCAAAACGAATGAAAGCTCAGTATGATCGAAATGTGACCCCTCGAAATTTTTTGGAAGGAGATCTAGTCTTAGTTTATGATCAAGCTAATGATAAATTAGGCGCTGGAAAATTTGTTCCTATGTGGCATGGTCCCTATGTTGTCAAGCGAAAGCTAGCCAAATGGGCCTATGAATTGGTAGACTTTGACGTGGACTCTTTGGGTAAACCCAGAAATGGCCTTTACTTGAAGAGGTATTATGCTTAAAAGAATGGGTATGGAGATTTTTAGTTAGGATAGTTTTTCTTTCTAGCTGGTGTGTTTTAGTTTAAATAGTGTGCTTAGCTTAGAGAGTGTTTTTCGTCATTATTCCTGCTTATCTTGGTTTTACTCTTGATATTTGCAGATGTCGATGCCTCTCCAAACATACATTGGTTTCGCTGATGGTGCTTGTCGTAATACACGGAACATCTCTTCCGCAGCTTGGGTTATCTATTTGCCCTCTGACGAGTTAGTATCTATGCATGGAGTAAGCCTCGGTCAAACAACGAACAACATTGCCGAGTATAGTGTAGTGATTGAGTTATTATCTGAATCTATTTCATTTGGGATTCAGAGTTTGATAGTGAGGTTAGATTCTGAACTCGTTGTATTACAGCTTAATAGAGTGTATGCCATTAGAAATCCAGTGTTATTAAGATTATTTTTGAGAGTGCATCTCTTGGAACGTGAATTTGATTATATTGAATATTAGCATATTCCAAGGTCTTTAAATACATTAGCAGATGAAATTGCTTCTCGAATGTTAAATAGACATTTGCAATAATCATACATGTAAAATTAAAACCATTCCATAACATGATTTACAATATAAGCCGGTAATAGTGATATATATATATATAGGAGTGTGTCAAAAAATACATCGTCCTCGATCATAGGTTGAAAAACACCTTATGATCAACAAAAATGATAAGTACAAAAAACAAAAATGTCGCATGTGCCCACAATAGGCGATCATCCTATCACTGGTGTTGATCTCTATAAGAAACCACTGCACGGGCCACCTTGCAAAGGAACCTCCTAAAAGGTCCCGGGACCCTAATCACATAGCGCTGAAGTCGATGAGGAATGTCGTCTATAGTGGTCTCAGGAATATCTCCTGTCAAGTGCTCGAGATGACCCTCCAACTCGGCCAAAACCTCTGCTGATTCGTCCTGTGGGGCTGGTGCGGGTACAACTAGTTGCATCCTCTCGTAAGGCCGGAGAGCGGCTGGTCGCTGTGGACCCACATCTGCATTTGATATTTTTACTATCAGTTTTGAGACGATGAAAAATAACAAAAAATTAAAATAGAAAAAATGTTGAAAAGGATTTTACCTGACTCGTCCCACTGCTCTCCTGGTGGAAGAACCATGTCTGGGTCACCACGAAAATCTATCCCAGTGTAAGGGAAGTCCTGAATGGAAAAGACCTAGTTTTCCAGCCATTGGAAATACTCAGGTTTGAATCGAGCAACCTCTGTCCTCTCGTCCGGGCGACGGGCCATGACTGCGACCCATCGCATCAGTTTGGGCTCTCGAGGAAGCGCAACTCCAACAGTAAGGTGCTGTGGGATCAGCATAGGAACCCTCTCCAGGCCAAAACTCACGACCAAAGCCCCATAACCAAAGGTCTTTAGTCATCCATTCTTGGCCCTGGTCAGTTGGCCTTTCACATTGGCCAACACGGCATCGCACCAGTTGAAGATGGTGCCTCGGAAGCAATCAACTGCCATACGCATCTGGGATCTGGTGGCAATATGTAATGCGGCAGCTCCGCAAAGTCTGGTCACAGTGAATGCAATCACCATGAGCTCAGGACGGGATATGGTCTTTATGTCTATCCCTTTGTCTCTAGCCTGGCTGTTGCAGTACTCTAGCCGGAGGCTATCGACAGACTGGCCACCTGGCCTAGTCCCGTGCAGAGTCAAGTCTTCGCCTCTCTTAGGCAAACCAGTAAAGAAATATATGTCCGCCAGCTCGATTTCGAGCTGGTGGCCACCAATGAAGAAGCACTGGTCCTGTATGCTCCATCTGTCAACCAGCCACTGTAAGAAATCCACCTGAGCCCTCATGCCAGGAATGGCCCAGAATTTGTACAATCCGCATGCCCTCAAAGCATCAAGTGAAGGTTGATGATTCCATGCGGCAGCATCCACGTCCTCATGCTCTCGTTCGCGCCAATCTAGCATGATGTACTCTCTGCATCAAGTATAAAGAAAAATTAAAATGCTAGAAAATATTTTGTATGGTCCACTTTTGAGAATTTTTGGGTTAAAAACCCTTGTGGCGGGGACCGCACCCTCCAGGTTAGACACAGTGCGTGGGACCGCACTTTGTCTACACAAAAGGTGTGGGCCCCGAGCTTTTTCCCAATGGAGAAAAAGTCGAGGTCCGCGGGCCCGCAATGGTAAACCTGCGAGCCCCCACGCACGGGTTTTATGCCTAAAAACCCTCTCAAAAATGAAATAAATGACTAAAACAAAAAAATTAAACGGTTAAAAATGAAGAGTGGGATGATGTGGATTACCTGGAGAAGACGGCGTTCGATTCCGACGGTTGGATTTTCCGCAATCTTCACGGTAAGTTTTCTAAGCAAAAGCACTATTTTCTCACCCAAACTCAAACGGTAAAAATGAATTGACAAAACCCCTTTTTATAAGTTTTTTGAGTAAATAAATTGCAAATTTGTTTATGTTTCACTTTGAAAAGGTATTTTGCGACATTTTTATCCATTTCAAACAGGTATGAGTAATGTTTGTGTTTTTGTGCAAAATAACGGATTATTCAGGTGAAATCTATCATTTTCAACGAAAAAACATGTAGAGTCACCTTTAAGCTCTTTTCTGACTCCTAAAACATGAAAAGATTGCCGAGTGTTTCTTTTACACTCTTTAAAACGGAATAAAAATACGGTCCACTTACAGCTCTTTTCCGAACGTGAAAACATGAAAAGATCACCGCATTTTTGTCGTTTCAAATTCGATATTGGTTATAAAACGACTTGTTGTTGATTGCTTTTTTACTTTTTCGGTCCAAGGCACTAATGACGAAAAGTACTCCTTGGTCGTAAAAGATCAAGCGGTTCTCTCAAGTATTATTTTATACTTTTTCGGGCTTGGGAGACACAAATTTACGAAAAAGGTCAACCCTGGAGTCTTCTTAAGTTTTTTAGACTCTCTAAAATTGAAAAACGCCGAGTTTCTCCTATACTGGACTCGTTAAAATTTCACAGTAAAGGACCTGTTCAATTACAAACAGGAACGAACCACTCATTCTTAGGGTTCGAATTTAAACCAAGTTGGACTCATCCGAAGGATGAGCTTATAATCAAGCAAATGTTATCCTCCTCAAACTTGTCAAAAATAAAAAGGTACTTGCCAGAAATGGTGGGGGAAAAGAGAGAGAAATGAGCCTGTTTGTCATACTTTGTAACCACTCTTGAACACGACACTTTCATTCACCTGGGTTGGGAAATCCTTTGCCTAATAGTTGATCAAACCACATTGAAAGTCTTCAGTCGGTTTCTGGGTATTAACTTTGGGTCAATTGTCACCAAGCCATCTGTCGTGTCGTTATGTGTTCAAGAGGTCACTGCCAATAAGCCATTCATTTGCAAAATATCTGTCATCCATCTTGACCATCCCTGAGTCAGTCCTTGCAACTAAAATTCTTCAACTTGATCTATGATTTCGTGTTGTGGGCTTGCCTACGACGGATCGCTTTCTATCGACATCAGCTCATTATCTAGAGAGATGATCTAGAAATCGTCAGTACTTTCGGATCTGCATGCCTCAATGGCAGGTTTCTCGCCTTTGACGACAGTTTACATCATTGACTTTTGATCAAAGGATTTCGTGACATGTTCGACATCAACACATTTATTCGCATCTCATGGATTGTACTGGGTACTTTGAGAGCCATTGACATCATTGGTGGTTTCTCTCACACTTGTTAACAGTTTACATCATTGACTGGTAATCAAGTGGTTTCTACCAATCAAGTGGTTTCTACCATGTTCAACATCAACACATTCATTCGCATGGATAAAATCGTACTGTTTCGGGAAGTAGAAATGAAGACCCTGGATCTAGTTTCCACAATCCAGGCTGCGAGGAATTTTGTATTCATTATATAATGGACTATTCATAAACAGATGGCTGCGTCCATACTGTGTCCACATGAGTCTATACTTGTGATGTTTTACAATATCATTCCTATATCAGAGCAGTAGTTAGTTTTTCTAGTCAGTTTTGATCTGAGTATGGGAATGCCTACTTCAGCGATGATATGATCTCATATATATATCTTGCATTGAATATTTTTACAGGTTCCAACCCGGCTCTCCACAAGATAATCCTCAAAATGATAAAGTACTTCACTCTTCCTAAATGATAAGAAATCCTCATCTACTACAGACTTCGCACTTTAGGGGGCAATCTGTAACACAAAAATATCGTCACCATGATTATTTGCAGTCAATATGGGTCTATCATCACTTGTACTGCCCTCCTAAGCAAGTCTCAGACCTCAACTCTTCAAATCAAGCTTTGGAAATGAGAGAGACATTAAAAATCAATGTAACTCTGGTTCTACACTTTCTCTCATGGTCACCTGCGGTCCCGCACCTTCTATGTACAAAAACTGCGGACCTGCCCACTCTGTCCCTAATGGTGTAGGTGTGGACCCCTGTGAAAGTCAAAAGGCGCAAGTTTTATCTTAAAAAACTCACTTTGGGTTAATTCTAGAGGTTTCTAGAATGAATTTTGACGTGGATTGTTCGCTCTGAGATGGTTCATGCATCCCAAAAGAGAAGGAGCTAATCCCTTGATGAGAGGAGCTATCCCTTTGAAGGAGGGCTTTATCCCTTTGAAGGAGGACCTAGTAACCTCCCTCCATTGCACTATAAATACAGGCATTGGGCTGGTTGCAAGGGAGGTTAGAAGCTGAACATTTTTTAGGGTAAATGCTGGTAAAATCAAGACTTCCTAGTTAAGCCTAAGAGGAGAGATCACATACCTTTTTGGTTTCATTGGGGAGTGAGTGAAATTTGTCAAAGTAGAGGAGACTTCTTGCTGGACCCTAGGAGGAGCTTGTACAACGTCAAGGCAAAGGTTGTAAAGTTCTTATTCTTTTGAATTAATACAATCAAACTCATTTTTCTCAACAAGTATCTTATGTTATTTGTTTCATGGACTCCTTGACTTTCATGTTAAATATGTTTTATGCAATTGGCTTTTCAGGTGCTATTTAATTTGTTTGCCTTGTTTGTGTTGCAGATTCGCGAAAAGGAGCTCATTTGGATCGAAGGAGCGAGGGCATCTACAAGCTTGCGTTGGACCTAAGGTAGGCCCTAAAAACACTTGTTTTCCATTGTTTATAAAAGTATATTTAGAGAAAGATAGTGTCTGGTTGGTTTGCTTGTCATTAGGTCTTCTTTAGATTCTAGGAAGGTCTATCTTGTCCGCAAGATCGATTTATTCCATGTGACAGTGGACCCTAGAGTTGGTGCACAGATTGAAAGCATCGGAAGATAGGATCACACACACTATTGATCACTGGCTTGATAAGGTTATAGGAGGATTCATTATTGAATTCATGGTAGATACTTCAGTCAGTTATACCGAGGCAGAGCGATGCTTCCTCAAAGGACCACGAGGTAAGTACGTAAAGTCTCTGAATACTTGTATTAAAATGTTCTTGTGTGAAAAGAGGGTTATGAAATTACGCGAAGTGGAAAAACCTATAGAAACGAAGGAAGTAAGGGACCAAAGAATAGCCCTTTGATTTCACCTCCACGAGGGGATGAGGAAGAGCTCACGAAGGTCTCTCCATGAAGTGTGATCCATTTGATAAGGCAAAGGATTCCACACATACCACCCACACTGCTACCAGTGTCACCGCCTTCACCTCCATCTTCACCCATACCACCTCCTCCACCACTGTCAGTCAACATGGCAAGCGCGATAAAGTTTCATGTGTTCAAGGGAGTAGGAAATGAGGATCCAGACTAGTTTTGGTTCATGATAAGTGTCGTATATGAAAATATAGAGAAATTGACATTGGTTAGCACCCTGCAGGACCGCGCGCTGACCTGGTATATTAAGCATTCTAATGACAATCTGAATGCAGGGATCACGGATATCCAAACTGCGCTAAATAAGGAATTTAGTAGGCCGAAGTCAGAAGTGCAATCGATCATTCAATTCAAAGAGATGACAATGCTACCAGGCAAGACCCCTTGGGAGTTGGATCAGAGGCTGAAGTGCACAATTCACGAAGCTAATATGACTTTGACGGATGGACAACACCACGAATGGTTTGTAGCATCACTAATGCCACATTTGAGGAACGCACTGTCACAGCAGAGGTTAATGACTCAGGTAGAGGCCTTGGAGATCGTGATGAGGCTGCATGAGACCCCAATACAGGATCCTAACTTGGGAGTTCAGCAGATCCACGCACAGTTGAAAAACTTATGCCTTGAAATGCAGAGTCTGAAACAGGACAGGACAGCTTGACTAGAAGTGCACAAAGAGGTATGGTGCATTAAATGTAAGGGTCAGGGTCATGATAAGGACCACTTCCCGGTGTTCACGAATTACCTCGCAAGAGGAGGACCAATGTCGTTAAGGCCGGAAGCGCAAGCGGAACCTGCGGTGCCTACTTTGTGGTGCGGGATTTGTCAAATAAGGGGGAAACATGCTACAGAAAACTGCCATTTGTTACAGAAGTAAACACAAAATTCACAGAAATTGTTCTGTAACTTTTGTAGGTCAGTAGGACACGATGAGGGCACTCGTAGAAGCTATGAGTTAATGATGCATATAACTTCCACCTACAGAGTTCAGGCCAAATCGCAGCCCCTAGACCCGAGTACAGGGATGGCGCAAACTGGATTTCAGGGGCACAGGCGAGGCCGAGGTGGCGGGGGACCTAGAAGAGGTCGCGGACAGCTAATATGCTACAATTGCGGGGGGCGGGGACATTATGCTCGTGATTGTACAAATCCAACATGCCCATTGTTGAGTCTTGAAAATGTCATTCATTTCCATTACACTTTCACTATTATGTCCATTATATCACCTCCATTTCACTACTATGTCACCACATTCATCCCACTTTCATTATCATTGGGCCACCTTTATGTTTTTCCAATCTTTATTATTTCTAAGCCTTTTAAGTGAATTTGTGGTTAAACATTAGAAAATAATGTGCATATGCTTATACCTAACAAATGGGTTGAGGTTGTTGACATGTGTAGGTTGAAAGGAAACTTCTAGAAGACCCTTATGTGGCACTCTAAGGCCAAATTCGAATTTGGTTGGAAAGAATCATGGGATCATGAGGATATGTGTCACATCTCCTAATTGTATTGTAACTCTAAAAATATATGTGTCTTATCAGTTCCTATTTTGATTAGGACTCTAGAGGTAGAGGGAGAGATTCATGGATTCTCATTAATGAGATGGCTCTCATCTTTTTGTATAAATAGGAGATCTCTCTCCTTCATTTGTTAGTCTTTTAGTTCCTAGTTCTTAAGTTTGTAGTTCTTCCTTGATGGCTTTTGAAAGCTTTGGAGAACTTTGTTGTACTTTGTACTTTTGAAGAAATTGAATAAAGCTTTGATGTTCTCAACATGGAAAGAGATGTGAAGTAGATGTCATGGAGCATATTAGAATGTAAGGTAGAGTAGATTTCATTTTGTAAATATTGCTTTGTAGAATGTAAGGTAGAGTAGATTTCATTTTGTAAATATTGCTTTGTAGAATGTAAGGTAGATTAGATTTTTCATTCATGCAATTTTAATTCATGCAAGTGTGTTTAATTTTTCTTTGATTTCATAGGTGGTAGAGGGCCCCTGCCTTGTATAGTTGTCATTTAATTTTGCATTTTATTTCACCATGTATATTAGCTGTACATAACAAAGCTTTTTTATTACTGTTGTTTTACACTTTTCTTATGTATATTAGCTGTACATAACAAGTTGTTTTGATTACTGTTGTTTTACATTTTTCTCATGTATATTAGCTGTACATAACAAGTTGTTTTGATTACTATTGTTTTACATTTTTCTCATGTATATTAGTTGTACATAAATTGCTTTCAAGTTGATTGTAGATTAGTGATGCACATAGCCTTTTAATGAACTAATGACGTGATAGAATCATCTTGTCCTCTTGCTGAAGCAGCAAGGATATTGGGTCTCATAGTCATTAGCTCATTATTTGGTTATTGCATTTTATTTTGATTGAACTAGTTGTATATTTACACTTTTGTTTAAATACTAACTCCATCAATAACATGTTTTAAGTTCTTTTGAAGTGCTAAGTTTTGGAAATTACCATTAGGGACATAGGCCTTGTCTTGAAATCTTTATCCATACTTGTCCTTTAAAAGTATTCTTAAGACCTTAGAATAGGATTTCCATTTGCATTAAACACTTTAGAAAACCAACAAGAACAAAACCCCAAAAACAACATAAACTATAAAACAACGAAGTAAGAGAAAGGTTAACTAAGCACATATAGTGCACCACACTTCATCAGTTTACGATACCCGGATTGATAATTTATGTAGAGCAATTTAAGACGTTAAATTGACTAGACATTTTGGCGCCATTGCCGGGGAAGTGTAATTAGGAGACCTTATTTCTTACATCTAAAAAAAAAATTAATAATTCTTGAGTATGCTCTCCTCTTGCACTTTGTGTGATCTGGAGGATCAGAAAAAGAATTGTTATGTAAAAAAAAAAGAAAAAAAAGGAGACAAAATAAACTTCATCATTTCAATTGATTCAAAAAAAAAAATGAAACTCAACTGCTTTGATAGGTTCAAATTGTCCAAAATTAGCTAGTTATGGTTTGTAGTGGTCTTCAAAACACTGTATCCTGTTTTAATAAGGTTTTGCAACTTAGCTGCGGAAACTGCCCTGATTCCGCAGCTAGCTGAGAATTCCGCAGTTGTTTCAAGGTTTAGCAGGTTACAGGCATCCAATGAAAAAACCGACCACATGGGCATCTCCAGAATTGTCCCGACATGGATCCTATCCTAGTCACCCAGCTCAGATCGATGAAAAACCAGCCTAAGACCTCAGTCAAAGTCATGTTTTTAGCATGTTTTTCTTAAAGTATTTGCTGCCTGAAATTGAAAATCATTAATTCTTTTTATAAAATTTTACAATTTCAGAGAAGAAGAAAAGAGAAAAACAATCCTAGCTTTTCATTGTGGCTTCAACAAGAAAATCTGCCTCCCTGTTCAAGCTTTGGCCTGAAATAAACCTGCAACATAAAAAATGCACTGTATATGTGAGAAAAAAAAAACCAAGGGATTGAATGTTAAACGATTAGGTAATAATGAGGAGGTGAATAAAAATTTGTAGAAACCATATTAACTCCATCAAGGGGCCTCGACATTTCTTTCTAGACGCTGAAATTTATTTCAGGTGGATTGAGCTCCTTGTTTAAGGACCGAATCTTGCATTTTTGGAGGTTGATTCCTCTAGGAAGCATTCATCATTTACAGGCAGATTTCTGAAGTTGATTTCACCCTTGGATAGCTACATTATCAGTCAAAAACAGAGAGTTGCTTACATCCCTGCGCTTGTCCTTCAGCCATGGCTAGTTTTCTAGCTCGGAGTAACTTTGATGTTCCAGAAACCACAACCATCTGAACCTCTTCATGAAAATAGAATTTTAATAATGGAACAATCTCTTCAAAATTCATATGCTGTGAGTACGTCTCAAAACAATTTTTTTCTCGGAAATCAATTTCACAGCCGAAAAGCAGCAACTCAGGAAAAACGTAAAACACAAAAAAAACGTCTAACTTCAGGAGCACGATTTGCCCAAACGGACGAGAATTTGAAGAAAATAAAACATGGGTTTTTTCACCAACTAGGTCAATTAGATAACCCAGAAACCGTTTGAAGAGATTTGTGGCGATCTGGGAGAAATATTCGGTTCTTTGGAGCCCATTTTTGACTGCCGCGCGTGAAAAAAAACAGAACTTTCAATTAAATGAGCGGACAGTGATTTAATTCGGCTGTGTGCTGGCACCACCACGTCTTCTGCCCTTATGCCACCCATTTGCAAATCATTAATACCTGTTTAGCAACAGTCTGAATTGAACACGGCACTGTCTAACTCCATTACATACGGCTCTTCACTCCATAAAACTCCGCCAAGCAAGAGGTGTTTAAAACTCATACGGCTCCTCTCCACCGTATTTTGTGCAACCATTTCATCAACGTGTAAACGTTTCTCACACAGCCGTTCAGTTCAAAAAAAAAAAAAATCCAACTCCACTTCCCTACCATACCATTGTGTTAAAGCTGCACCTTGTTCGCTACGTCTCCATTTCATTTTGTGAATTCATCTCAGCTGTTCATCCTCTGTTTCTGCTTACAGCTCCTGAACACTCCCGTACCCCTATCCATCTTCCATTTTCAGTCATTATTCTTCCATAAACCTTGCAACATAGTCATCTTACCTCTGTTAAACCATCACACGCAGTTGAATTCCAGGTTGAATTTTAAACAGAGGAAAGGATGGGTCGGTTATTAAGGGCAGAACCGAAAGGGCCAAATAGTTATGATCATGGTTATAGGCTGTTTGTCAAATTATAAGTCCATCAATAAAACTGTTTTGCTCCATTCACAGAGTTCCTAAATATAGAAAATAAAAAAAAAATCGGTTGACTGTTTTAGCCACTTTCCACAGCTAGCCCAACTTTCCGCAGCTAGCCCAACTTTTTGCAGTTGTTTTGTTAAACTCTAGGTTGTAGATGTCATCAAGCAAAACAAGCCACATGGGTAGCTGGGAGAATGTTGGTACATGGATGGTGTCCTATTCATTCGGTCAAATTTGATGAAAAAGACCCCGGTCAAAGGGAAGTCAAGTTGAGTGTTATCACAAAGTCACCACACTAAGTCGCTGTATGTCAAGAAAAAAATAAGTATTTTTGAATCAATGAAATGAATAAGTTATTTGCTCACTTTTCTGAAGGTATTGATTAATTTTGGATTGATGATGAAAGATGAATGGCTAACTTTGTATTCAAGATTTTTAGCTACAGAACCGTGCACATTCCGCAGCTAAAGTCCAATTCCGCAGCCAGAAAAAACCTCATTGTTCAAATCAACCTAACTTTTTCATACCAAATCAGATTTTGATGATTTAAGTACCATTGGAAAGATCTTAACAAGATCTACAGAAAGAGAAATCTATCATCTGAGTTTGAAATGGAAAATAATGAAATAAATTGTTGAAAAGAAGCAACATCAACTTGAGGCACTAATTCCAAAGCAGGTATAAATTCTTTTGATTTTTCCTTTGAGAACTTGTTTCATTAATACAAATTCTTAGTTTTGTGTGTAAATATCATAACTAGAGGGATTGATCACCTCTCTCCTTTGATAATCTTACATTCCATTGCAGAAGAAGTATTAGTTTTTTTGCAGGTTCCAGGAGGAAGGACAAATGACTACAAGAGAATGGTGTCTCTCTAAGAGACCAATTTGTTTCATAAGAGGATGATCAACAACAAAGAGGAAATATGTTGATGCAAAATCAGATCCAAACACTTGAAAAACTTTCAGATACTATTGTCTCCATCACATCCATCCATACTTCATAATAAACCATTCACCTCATTCCACTCCATATTTTCCACTTACATTCACATACACTTTCCATCTTTTTTTGTCCATTCATAACCCACAAATAAAAGCAAGAAGCTCATTCACATGCTTATTGCCATTGCCATTTCTGTTCTCCATTGCCATTTTCCATTTTCATCTTCCATTCCTTGTCATTTTCATTCCGCAAATAAGCCCTGCTTCAATGCAAATTATTGAGTCCATAGTCCTTTGAGTCTAAGTTCTTTGTAAAAACACCTTGAGGCTTGCATGCCTTAATGGCATGTCCTCATGCTGACAAACAATGGGAATACGTTAATGTCCCTTGTTCGTCAGATCTTCTAGGTGACTCGACTTCAGCAAATTCATTCGTACCTAGCAAGATGTGTTTGGGCATCTTGACTCTCATTGTCATCAATGGTGAGAGTTCTCGTGTTGACTAGTGGCATCCATTAATGGCCACTAAGCCAACAATTTCCTACTATGTTCGACATCAGAACATCTTTTCACATAGTAGGAATTGTGCCAATGAGTTTTGAAGACATGAAGACTATTATTTTCAGGATTTTGGAGCAGATTCAGCAAGTTTTAGTAGAAGCAATAAAAAGTCATCTTATCTCTCTATCCATGACTCTTCTTGTTCAGCCACTTGAAGAAGAATATGATCAGAAATTTTCAGCCACTACACATACAACTCATCCATTCCAAAGGGTAAGTGAAGGTACGTCATTTTCTAACTTTTGACCATAAAATTCCATAAAAAGCTAGAATGATAATTGTTGGAAAAACATTTCTCTTCCACATTTCATAAAATTGCCAATACCATCAGTTGGGGGGAGGGGAATACATTCATATTCATATCTTGCCATGTCCATATCATACTCAGGAGCTCACATACTTCCAACATATATTAATTATTACATTGCTATTATGAGCATACAATGGCTTTTGAAAAAAAAGTGCTTAAAGGATAAATTGGATACAAACAAAATCATGGTTGTCACACAAGAACCAACCATCATGCAATCCAATAAAGATATACTTTGCAACAATAATCAAAATATCATTATGCAAAGTTCAAAGATCAAAATAGAAGGCAAAAAAAAAAAAAAAATGGTTGTAACACAAGAACCAACCATGTTGCAATTCAAGTGAAACACTTTGCAGAAACATGAAGTTATCAAATGATATCATGCAAAATTAAGCCAAAGCTCAAGGATCAAAAGAGTTAATGTAATATATATTGCATGAGGACATGCAATAGCTTCAGTTGGGGGGTATGTTGAGTCTTGAAAATGTCATTCATTTCCATTACACTTTCATTATTATGTCCATTATATCACCTCCATTTCACTACTATGTCACCACATTCATCCCACTTTCATTATCATTGGGCCACCTTTATGTTTTTCCAATCTTTATTATTTCTAAGCCTTTTAAGTGAATTTGTGGTTAAACATTAGAAAATAATGTGCATATGCTTATACCTAACAAATGGGTTGAGGTTGTTGACATGTGTAGGTTGAAAGGAGACTTCTAGAAGACCCTTATGTGGCACTCTAAGGCCAAATTCGAATTTGATTGGAAAGAATCATGGGATCATGAGGATATGTGTCACATCTCCTGATTGTATTGTAACTCTAAAAGACATGTGTCTTATCAGTTCCTATTTTGATTAGGACTCTAGAGGTAGAGGGAGAGATTCATGGATTCTCATTAATGAGATGGCTCTCATCTTTTTGTATAAATAGGAGATCTCTCTCCTTCATTTGTTAGTCTTTTAGTTCCTAGTTCTTAAGTTTGTAGTTCTTCCTTGATGGCTTTTGAAAGCTTTGGAGAACTTTGTTGTACTTTGTACTTTTGAAGAAATTGAATAAAGCTTTGATGTTCTCAACATGGAAGGAGATGTGAAGTAGATGTCATGGAGCATATTAGAATGTAAGGTAGAGTAGATTTCATTTTGTAAATATTGCTTTGTAGAATGTAAGGTAGAGTAGATTTCATTTTGTAAATATTGCTTTGTAGAATGTAAGGTAGATTAGATTTTTCATTCATGCAAGTGTGTTTAATTTTGCTTTGATTTCATAGGTGGTAGAGGGCCCCTGCCTTGTATAGTTGTCATTTAATTTTGCATTTTATTTCACCATGTATATTAGCTGTACATAACAAAGCTTTTTGATTACTGTTGTTTTACACTTTTCTCATGTATATTAGCTGTACATAACAAGTTGTTTTGATTACTCTTGTTTTACATTTTTCTCATGTATATTAGTTGTACATAAATTGCTTTCAAGTTGATTGTAGATTAGTGATGCACATAGCCTTTTAATGAACTAATGACGTGATAGAATCATCTTGTCCTCTTGCTGAAGCAGCAAGGATACTGGGTCTCATAGTCATTAGCTCATTATTTGGTTATTGCATTTTATTTTGATTGAACTAGTTGTATATTTACACTTTTGTTTAAATACTAACTCCATCAATAACATGTTTTAAGCTCTTTTGAAGTGCTAAGTTTTGGAAATTACCATTAGGGACATAGGCCTTGTCTTGAAATCTTTATCCATACTTGTCCTTTAAAAGTATTCTTAAGACCTTAGAATAGGATTTCCATTTGCATTAAACACTTTAGAAAACCAACAAGAACAAAACCCCAAAAACAACATAAACTATAAAACAACGAAGTAAGAGAAAGGTTAACTAAGCACATATAGTGCACCACACTTCATCAGTTTACGATACCCGGATTGATAATTTATGTAGAGCAATTTAAGACATTAAATTGACTAGACACCCATCATGTCTGTATTGTACCTTGTTTGATCATGATACGGAAGATTGTCCTACGCTGATAGCTAGGATATGCAACAAGGGAGCGCTACCACCTTCCCCAACTCAGAACCTGCAGATGATGAGATCTGAGCTGCGCAAGGAAGATCTGAATGTGAATATTGTGCTCCGAAGTGGAATTACGATGGGAGATGATAAAGGCAAACAAGCCAAAGATAGCACTTGGGTTCGCAAAGCTCTGGCGAAGGAAGCGGAGTTTGATTTGGAGCACGCTCGAGAAACCTTTATGGAAGCAAAGAAGAGTTTCACTAATGCCTCCACTTCAGGAAGCAAAGATAGACCAGAGCCAGAAATGGAAACATGCATAAAGCTACTGTGTGATAGTAAGGCTATAAAAGGATTGTAGGAACTCATTAACAGATGCATTGGGACAGCGCCAGGAGAACCGCAAGTAGTCCGAAAGATTGGAAAGCATATGACAAGGATGGGTAGAGAAATGAGGCTAACCACATAGATTGGAGAATATGAGATGGACCAAGTAATTCTGGACTTAGGATTGGACACAAACGTTTTGCCGAAGCAAACATGGGAACACATGGGGAGGCCTACGTTGTAGTGGTCTCCTATTTAACTACGAATGGTGAACCAACAAAAGATAATACCCCTGGGGTGATTGCATGGAATCCCGTGGATATTAAGGGAGCAAGCACGCTAGTAGACTTTGAGGTGATAGAGATTGTTGATGACAGCAATCTCTACCTTGCACTCTTAGGAATTTATTGGGCCACTGACATGAATGGGGTGATTAATCTGAAGAAGCGCAAGATGATTTTTGAGAAGAAGTCTCTGCCCGTAGTTATACATTTGGACCCTGCTGAGGGATTACACTATACAGAGTCAGTGTGTGACTATGAAAGCAATGATGATTTGGACTGCATCTACAAGATAACCTCGTGAGAGAAAGACTAGGTAAATCCCACTACGGTTGGACGAATATCATGGGAGCGCGAAAGCTCCTACACTTCAGATTCGAATGAGGAGATAGAATGATGGCAGAACCGGTTACACGAGGTAACCACACTTAATTGTAACATGATGACGAGGTCACTACAGTGCGTATCAACAGAAGTGAGAGATATCCCTACTTATGATGGATTAGGTGAGGTAGATGCTTTCTTGGACAGATTTGAAAGGGAGGTGCTGGAAAAGCAACATTTCTAGGCCTTGAATTGGGTATTGCGCGCTATGCCTACAAGGTAGTGTGGTACGGATAGAGGAAGCTTTGAAGACTGGCACGCATGTAGAAAAATGTTGCGCTCACAGTTTGAGAAACCTATAGTGTGATTGGCAAATAAATACAATGGATGGGATGGTCTGCGCATGCATCTATCCAGGTGGGTATGGGAATATGGTAAACAACTTGCATGGATACACATGAACTACACGTTGGGAAATACGGTCAATAAGCATGTGTTTGGGGGGGGGAATACATGAATGGTTCCTCAAGTTGGAACGACAAACTCTAGAGAGAATGAGTGTGAAGAAAGTTATCCACGCAGAATCATTTAACGAAGTGTACGAAGCATTGAACAAGGTATGTAATGTGCAATGAAGTGATTGGGACCTGCGAGTACTAGCAGTCTTATGGGCTTATAGGAAAAGGTGCAAGAAACTGACGAAACAAGCACCTTCTGGGCTTACCTATTGAGTGAACGATGTAATGTCGATGGAGTATATCATGCCTAGTCTACACATAGCATCACCTTGGGACATGACGGTTCATGGAGCCTTGGAAGAAGGGATCGCACAGTTGGAAGAGCTCGAAGAAGAACGCTTGGGACCTGATGAAGAGATCCAGTAGGGTAATCTTAGGCTCCAAGAACTCATGAATGAAAGAGTTCGATTGAGGGAGAAAAGTGCCATGGTGGAAGAAAAAGTCAAGAAGCTTGAGGAAGGAATACAAAAGGACTTTCTTGATAAGAAAATCATGATGATAAAATAGGATGTGCATAATTACATTGACGAATTTTGGGACTACCACTGAGAGTTGATCAGTTTGATGCCTTGGATTGGACCATATGTTACTAAGGGGATCACAGATGGTGGCGCAATGCAGTTGGTGAAGTCAAATGGTGAACCCTTCCTAGGAGAAGTAAGCGATAGTCAGTTGAAGTCATATACAGGTGGCCCGACCACCTGACTAGTCATAGGAAGCACAATCTTAGCACCCCAGGTAGTTGAAAGGAGGTGCGGGACTATAAACTACTCTGCCCGGGAGCTGTGTGATGTCAAGGCTGTGTGCAGGATCAAAGTGTCACAGGGTCCGTGACAATGCAAGGGTAGTTGCGTTGCCACACAGGTCTCCTGGAAAGTGACCGTTATAGTCACTATTCACGATGTGATGCTTGGTTTGAAACCAAATGGAGCAGGTGGTAGGCATTTAAGGCAGGCTTTATGGGCTAGATTTGGGAAAATCTACCATGAAGGGAGCATTATTGAACCACATTTTGGGGGAACAGTCGAATTCGAATTCAAAAGGCCCTATAAATTGCAAAGGGCTGCCTAGCAAACAACACTTCACCATTTTAGAATTGAGCTATTATGCACCCAGAGATCTATGAACCCAGATCTGTTTGATTTTTTGAAGTCGAAGGCGTTGTTTGAACACTTACCTGAGCCGTTGAGAGATTTGTGGAACATCAGAATGACCACACCAAAGGAAGCCATGCATATTGGCGAGATGACCACTGAAGAGGTCGTGCAATCCATGACAATAGGAGATGCCCCTGAGAGCATCGGGATAGTTGCGGAAATCCCTAAATCACCATGCATGCTGAGACCCAAGAAAGATAAGCAACCCATTGTTCGGTGCACATGTCCCCTAGAAACCCACTGCGAACTAAACTAACCATGGAAGAAAAGGGGAAAGCGGTTAATGTGGAAACCGATGAGGAGGAGCAATACCTTGAGGAAATCCTGGTCGAAGAGGAGGAGGACAAAGAAATGGAGGAAGAAACCCAGGGTGCGGACCCTCTAACCAGGCTGCCAGCATATGTTCCTCTGCAAAAGGGGAAGGCAAGGGTGCCCAAGGACCTAGATGAGAGCAAGAGCTCTCTGCAGACTCTGCTAATACCTGATGATATCATTTCTAAATGAGTGCACTTGGGATGGGTGCTGAGTCTAAAGTTTGAAGACTGGGATCTCGTGGACTAGGAGAAGTTCCCACACTTGGCAACTGCGTAGCTCATGAAGCCGAAGAAAAACACTACAGCGGGAGTCATAGAGTTGAAGCCACACAAGTGGTTGCACGGAGTCGAGAAAGTAGGGTTGTTAAACCTGCTCTGGGTGTCGCATCACCATCGTGCCCCAGTAACTATCTTTGTCATCAGGCAGCTGCTTCTTCTAGTGCATGATGGGTGTTTGTGGCTAGAGGAGCCCATCCCCATCATGGACCACCTAATTCATAGAATTACCCAACTCCCTTGTAACGGGGAGGACCCCGCCGATATTCCAGAGGGTAAGAGCAATGACTTGGCCATCGTAGAGGAAATGAAGGAAAAATTCAAGCTGGAGAAAAATAAGAAAGGGTACGCAATCTCCAGTATCAAAAACAAGGTAGTCAGAGTTGTCACCCAGAAACTGGCTGGCAAGGTTATGCGAAATTTCCACACAGATGAGGTGCCCACGCCAATGATAGCACTTGCTGCATAGTGCACGGAGGGGGTCCAATTTAATTGGTCTGAGTACTTGTGCAAGGAGTTCCTGGAGAATTGCTATGAGGCACAGGAATAAGGGAAGACCTTCCACTATGCCTGGCTTCTGCTGTCCATAGTGCTGGTCGCTTGGGAATTGCCTGAGGACAGCCAATTCCCCACAATTGCGTGGGATCTTTCAGAGGCAGTGAAGTACACTTTATTGTGGGCCACTAAAGACGCGCAGAGGATCCGAGACAGTAAGATATTATGGGTGTTCATGGAGATGAACATCAGAATGGGGATTAACCGCAAGCCACGGTTATTGCCCACAATCGATAATAATCTACAAAGCTTTGTGGAGTTCAAGGCAGACTTCCACCACGTGTATGTTAGGGCATGTAAGGACCCCACAAAGAAGTGGAATGAGCTCCCGTACCTGGCCACGGACGATGTCATATTCGCCATGCTTAAGTCGTGGCCGTAGGAGTGGCGCGCTCCAACCATCTCCGTGTTGGAAACAGAAAATTCTGCTACACAATGGAAGAAGGAGGAGGCAAAACTATGGATGGCACAGTTGGCAGAGAAAAGAAGAAAAGAGGCAGCAGCAGCAAAGGCATAGGAGGTGCAGGACGCCATGAAAGCAGCAGCAGAACAATAGAAAGAAACAGCTAAGCAACAATAGGCAGCAGAGAAGGAGCATGAAGGCCACAAGTTTCCCTTGCTTGAGGAAGAGCCTGAGACAGAGGAAGGTGGTGTAGATCCAAAAACAACATCTGCACAGTTGAAGTGCCAGCACCCAAGAGAGCACGTGGGGTCGCGAAAGAAGTCGAAAGCTTCTAAGACTTCTTTCGACCTGATCACCCTCACAGAACGAGATCTCCATGATATATGGGAGACAGTGCACGACGTCACCACAGAGGCCCTCCAGCAGCTCGCAGAGGAGAATAAAATTGTGTTGGGGTCCCTCCATGCACAGATACAGGAGTTGCAGGTGCACACTCCTCAAGCTGGTACTCTCTCGACCAGCCTTGCAGTAGGAATGACCGTGGCTGAGGAGATGATGTGCACCCACATGACCAACCCCATAGTGTTGCCAGAGGGGGCACTGGTTATAGAGAATGAGGCTGAAAGGCCTACGGTCAATGCGTTGAAGGGAGTAGGGATTAACATGGATGTGCTCCCTCGGGAGACACTCTATGTCCTGCAGGACAGAGTGACTGCAAAGCTGTGGGCTAGGGAGGGCTGCGCACTACAGGTGTTGACCGAGTAGAAAATTAATATGGAACAACTGAGCCTGTAGCGTGATGAGGTAGTGATGCAGAACTGGCAGATGATGCAGGTGGTTGAGGAGGCCTGCCAAATGGTCCTTGAGTTGGCCATCCCAACAGAGGCACCAATAGAGGTGCACATCCAGTGGTTAGCAGCAGGAGTGCATGAAGCACAAGAGGAGATGACTAAGGTTCAACAGGAGCTGAACCTTCAGATAGCAGAGCTGCGGTTGAAGGCACAGCCTTCAACTCCTCCAAAGGTGAGGGAACAGCATGCTAGCACCATTACATCGGGGATGGAAGAGATCAGATGTGTCGTGAAGGACTGCACCAAAATGTTGGAAGAGTCATTCAAGGTCCTCACCACTTTGCAGGAGGGCTTGAACATACATCGCTTAGAAACAAAGGTGCGTGAGCTGTAGTAATAGTATGATGATATAAAAGGGACTGCGCAAACGGTGGCCCTTACACATAGGCTCATGTGGATGCAACAGGCAAAGCACTTAAGGAGCAGGTAGACGTGGCACGACACAAAGAAGCGATTTTGAAGGCACGCGTCCAACCTTGGATCGATGAGGCATTCGTCATTACAGCCTCAATCGAAGCCAAGCTCACGCAAATGTAGGGAATGCAGGAGCAGATGCAAGGAAGCAGTTTAGATACCACGGTCACTGAACAACGCATGCAGGAGATATAACAAGTAGTTTCTCAGTGCATTGTCAACCTTGCAGTGGTCCGAGCAGAGTTGGGAGGTCTCCACACGAAGATCTCTACACTGACAGAGTGACTCGAGGGCGAGTCACGATGCTTGTGTTGGGGGCTTGTTGGGCACGGGATCCCCCAAGGGAAGTTTTGGGGCTTAAAGCCTAGATTTTGACCAAATCCAATGTAAAGACTCTACGTTTTGTCGGCGCGAAGTGCAAACTTGTAAATAATTCATAGGGTTGTCTGCCCTCATTTTTTTAAATGTAATGTCTACTTTAGAGATCCACCCATGGTCGATGGACCATGGGATTGTATAAATAGAGTGAGGCTCTAAGTTGAAAAAAAAGGAAAAAAAAATAGTCGTGAATGAAGGATGAAGAATTGAGTCTTATCTAAGTGTAGAGTCGAGTCTTGGGTCATAGAGTAGGAAAAGGCTCTGCAGCTAAGTGCGCAGAGGCCTAGTAGTCTGTAGCCGAGTGCACAGACCCCTAGGGCGAGTCGAGTATGTAACCTTTGGAGAAGTAATAAAGAGAAGTTTCATATCATTTATGTGTATGTTTTCCTGTTTTATGCATTGAGTATATTGGGTATGAATTGCAATTTTATTGTTTATATGCATGAACTTATATGATTATGTTGACTAAGATAATATAAGGCAAAGTATATGTTTACGTGAAGTTAACTAACAGTTATAAGAAGATAAGTAAGATCCGTGGTGTAACTTGGGGAATTAGCGCAAATCACTGCCTTAGTAGTGTGAAAGCATATCAGCCCTTGGTTAGGGCTGCACGAAGGTGATTATAATAGATCACGAAGGCCTCATGTGTCAAGGAAGTGCATGAAGGTATTCACAGTTGGACTAAACCGACCCCTCAAACATCTGAAGGGTGCAGAAACTTGGTTCCAGCATCCTCCCATACTGCTTCGGGTGAGACCTCAGTCCACGCTCCATGAGCTGTTTCCGAAAGGGCCAGTAGTGTAGGGATTTTCTTGGATAATTAACTCTGAACCTGGGTCAAGCCCCCTCAAGCCAACACACACACTGCAAACAAGGGTGACAGTGGAGTTACAAGCGTAGGAGCAGTGTGCTCTCAGCCTAATCAGTGAATATCAGGTGAACAATGAGAAAATGTTCACTGAGAAGACAAAGGCATTGAAGGCAAAGGAGACAATATAGGCACAGAGCGTCTAGCTGGTGGCTATGATGGCAAAAGCATGCAGGACAGTGCCGAAGTTGCACATACCGGAGGAGGCGCCGCTTGAGGCCAAGATCAAGAAACATGCAGCGGGTGTTCGCGAAACTAAGATAGAGGTGGCCCAAGTTTAGTTTCATATCAACCTGAAAATCACAGAACTAGATCTTAGGTCACAACCTTCGACCCTACCAGAAGTTAGGGAATAGCGCGAAGTAGCTGTTAAGGATGGAATAGCTACTATCGATGCCACGGTGGTCGACTGCACAGTGTTTTTTGAGCAGGCCATGGAAGTAGTGATAGTCCTACAAGAAGATCCCAACGTGCAAAGATTAAAGATAGAGACCCGCGAGCTTCAGCAGTAGTACAACAAAGTGCAAGCAACGATGCGCAAAGTGACTACAACGTAGCACTTTTCCAAGTTGCAGGAGGGGAAGCAACTCCTTGCACAAGTGGAAGCCGCACTGAAAAAATAGGTAGTCCTTTAGGCATGGTTGGATCCTTGGTTGGAAGAAGCCTACCAAGTCTCCGTGATCTGAAATGATCATAGACTAAAACTGATGTAGAAGTGATTAGACATTTATGATTTGAATGTTAACTGAAAGTGCAGAAATTGAGGAAAACTTGAGAAGAAGACTTTAAGACAGTTGATCAAACATAAGAAAGATGCATAACAGAAGCGAAAACTACAAAACATAGCGATAACAGACAACAAAGTTGATTACGGAGTTCGTCCCTGATGGACTATGTCTCTGGGTTCGCTTTTAAGATGGGTGACCGCTTTATTAGGATTAAAAAGTAGAGGTCGATTACACAGGGATTTGACCAAACTAAATGTGCACGCAGGAACTTCTGGTCACTGTCAATGGATATCCCTCTGAACCAACTTTCCAATGCCTATCACAGTTCCCAATTCCGACTCCGAATGCTCCTGTTACACTGAAAACAAAACTGCTTATGACCTCCAGAATCTGCAAACAAAAGTCAAAACCACTCTAATCTCCTCCATGGACAAAAACTGCCTCTTATAGGCCTGCAGGTACATAAAACCCACCTTTGGCTACATTTGAGATGAATTTGGTTGATTCTGGATAGGGTTTAGCTTCAGTCTAGTTGCAAGGAGACACCTTAGATGTTGGTTACAAGGTCCTCGAATTAGTTTGTAACAAAAACTTAACAACAAACCCAAAAATACATTGTATTAACACTTAACCGTTTGCGGTCAGGTTAAGCGGGCAGAGGTGCAGCCCCATTTCATGTGACTTTCCATAACTGCAGTTTGGGCTCTAGCAGTTCCGCTAACCATTCACCATGACGGTCGGTGGTGGTGGTTATCCTAGCACTCACATAGCACTACCACCCACCTAACCGTATCTTCCCACCAAAACCTTTGGAGTTTACCTTGACGGCTTACCTACAGGTGTTCACATGTCACCGGTATCCGTTGCGGTTCCGAGACCTAGCGATTACCACCTAGCCTCGCAGTAACGTTAATTCCACGGTTGACATCCAGATCACATGCTAACAGTTTCCACTGCATTTTTCCTATGGTTAAATAACTGTGGTTACCAAGACCCCGACAGTCTATTAATGCAGCATTCACATGTAGCCTTCTCTGACATGGTTTGCCTCCGCGATTAGGGTTGCGTATTATTATTTTTATTGTTTTGCAATGTTAAACAAGGCCGAGAGTTTAATAGGTTAGGTTTTATGTTGTTTAACATATATTAATGTTTGGAGTATGGTCTTAGGTTTATTTGTAGTATTTTAACACAGCAATATGCGATAGGTTTGATATGACTTTAAGTTTTGATAGTTTAGAACATAGGTGTGTAGGATTTTAACACTTAGCTTGAATGTATTGTATATATTTGGGACTAGGGTTTACGACTTAGATTTATGTGTTAGGTCTTATAGACTTTTACACACCTGGAAAAAACCCTTTTACCACATATTTGTCGCAATGTGACATAAAACCATATACATATTGTCCAATCTAGCTACCTTTGCGACAACAACCCTTTGTCGACACCCAAATCCTGAGAAGGCAGAAGACAAACATGTTGATGACCAAATCCTGGTGGAACTTTCAAGGAACACTTGTCGAAAACCAGGTACAAACCCATATCAACTGAACGCCATGAAAAACCATAAACATTACCTGAACAACCTGATCCATAACCAACACTGTCAAAACTGAACTAAATGATGATAACGACACAGAACAATTATGCAACTAATCTGACAAGATCCTCCTAGATCACTCTGCAAACATACAGGAAAAGTTGGCGAACCTACAGCTTACATAGTAGAAGATCAAGCAGGACAATGAAGGACCAGCAATAGAACAGCTGGTCGAACAGGTGAAGCAGGCAGCCACGCAAAGTGCGACTAAAGTAGCAGTGGTGAAAGTGGAGCTAGGGGCTCTTCATAGCAAGATGTTTGCACCATCTTAGTGACTCGAGGGCGAGTCACAATCTTTGTGTTGGGGGCTTGTTGGGATGGGGTCCCCTAGGTTAGTTTTGGGGCAAAAGCCCAAGTTTTGATGTAAAAAGATGTAATGTCTCCGCAAAATGTGGTCGTGGAGTGCGTAGTTAGTTAAAGAATCAAAAAGGGTTTTACCCTTCTTTTATGTAACTTGATTCGGCCTTTTAAGATCTATCCATGGTCCGCGGACCATGGGATTGTATAAATAGGTGTGTCTTAGGGATGTCTAAGGCAAGTAGAGCAAGTAGTCTATGGGTACAAGTGGAGAAGTCTAGTGCAGAAGTAGAGGTCCTAGAGGAGGGAAAGGCTCTCCAGTTGAGTGCACAGAGGCCTAAAGTAGAGTCTGCAGTTGAGTGCACGGACCCCTGCAGCCGAGTACGCAGGGAAGTTTTGAGTTTGTAAGCTTAATTGAATATCAATAAGGAAGATTTTCGCAGAAATTCCTGTGTTTATCTATTAACTTTTGTTACGTATGAATGCACTTTATGCTGTGATAAATAATGGTTTTATGAAATAATGATGTATTGATGTGAAACTTTACTTGTTCAGCATTGTTATCTAAATGCAATTAATGTTAAGTGATTACGTGAAGATTATAATGCTTTCTGTTAAAGTTATCAAACACTTAAGTAGATATGAGAAAAAAATGGTCTAAGGGTAATCTAAAGCGCACGTAAGTGGCTAATTGACCTGTTCAGGGTCCGCAAAAGTCAATCATAGACCTTCACGAAGGTCTAGAGGCCAATTGGAGGAAATTATAGCAATAGGTTGCAGGAGCATAGAAGTTTGTGCGAAGGTAGGTCTAGGTCACCACAAGGACATCACACTGATCTCTGGGTGTGAAACTTGGTTCTAGCATCCCCCCATACTGCTTCAGGTGATACTTCAGTTTGCACACTGTGGATTGATGTCAAAAGGGCTAGTAGTGTAGGGATTTCTTTGGCACAACTAACTTTGAACCTGGGTTAGGACACCCTAAGCCAAAAAAACCACATGTATGTGCCATGCATGCCAAAACTAGTGAAGAAATCATACATGCAACTCGGTACCTCCAAGTAATCTGATGTAGCTGTTGATGTTATTCCCTCTTGTGCTTTCCTGCTCTTCCTTTTCCTTCTTGCTCCAATAATCCAAGTATGCCACACCCTCCAAGATTTCTCCAAGGAAACTCTAAGTATCCAAGAGTATGAGAGAGAGAGAGAATAATGAGAGAGATCCAAAACTGAACTGACAAAAGGTTCACACTGAAAGGAAGAAGCTTTCCAACTGATCCTTAGAAGCCTTTTTATTAATGAGGCCTCTATTTTCTCCCAATTTCCATTATTTTCCTTCATTTTACTCCTCACATGCAACTTGTGACCTTTCACCTCCTTTTTCTCCTATTTTCCATTATTTTCCTTCATTTTCCTCCTCACATGCAACCTGTGAACTTTCACCTCCTTTTTCTCCTAATTTTGATTATTTTCATAAATAAATGTGCCAAAATAAAATTTTAACTCTTTAATGCCTTAGCCATTGTTTTTGCCAATTTCCTTAACCATAAACAACCAAATGAACACCCACTAGGATGTCCTACCCACCATTCATCTTGGAAGATGTGTCCCATCATCCATGGTATTTATATATTTTTACATGGAATTTTCACAAGGGTTGTTACAAATGGTATCCAGGAAGGTATTGTTATTACCCCACTAGTTTCAGAATCTTTTGTTGCGGCTGAAGCTAAGATTCACGAAAAGCCTATGGGATCTGAGAAAAGCTTTCAATACTTACCAAGAAAGAAACTCGATCCTTTTAGCAAGAGTGAGGGGCAGTCTTGTAATTTAAAGGAAGAAAGAGGTGAAATGAGTGATATACACCCTCAACCTCTTGAGTAAGAGCCTCCTGTGACACCTATTGTGAGAGAGTGAATTGAAATTCCTAATTTGAGTAGTGTTGTAAGACCTAGACAAGATTCAAAGTCTCACCACGATACCAGTATTTTCCAGTTAGTACCTCCTGATTTTGGGATTCTTGAGATTTATTGGCAGATTTTTAATCAAATGGTGGGGCAGATATTAGGCACACAAAATTCGACCATAGAATACCCTATCGTCGATCCACAAGCCAATGCACCCATGAAGGCTATTCCACTTCAAAATCTTCCAAATTTTCATGGAATGGCCTCCGAAGATCCAAATGCATTCGTATCTGAATTCGATGCTTTGTGTTGTGGATATGACTGCATCACTGATCCCCATAAACTAAAGTAATTTCCCTCCACTCTAAAGGGGGAAGCATTACACTGGTTCATGGGATTAGGGGGTGGTATTATTGTTGTGTGTGGAGCATGATTGTTCAGAGGTCTTTGATTCAGCCGGATGTATACCCCAGGAAGTTTGTACACTCCTCCACGCAGGGGGGTGCATGGGGGACTTGTCCCCCTTGCGGGGGTCCAGGGGGGCCGATCCCCCCCAACTGGGGGGTGTTATCAGGAAATCTAGTGTCTATGCAGAGCTTCTAGTCCCACTAAGGCTGGTAGCTACCTTAGAAACAAACAAACTAAAACCACTTTCGTTTTCCTTTATGAGAAGTAGATAAGAGGGGAATAAAGGAGACCAACCTCTGTCTTGCGCTTGGTTCCTTTCTTGATTCCTCTCCCTTCTGATAGATCTTTGCCACTCGCTTCCTCGTCTACCCAGCTTCAAAGAGCACCTGTAGAATCAAAGCAGCATAACACTATCCAAGAACATAGATCTACTATCATAAACAATATAGGACCAGATATATATTGACCACACAAATGCATATATCATCAATCATACAAGAATGTGGAGGAAAACTTGAATAGCTTTATTAATAATCAAGAATAGCAAAGAGGATTACAACCAATTGTTCTGACCCAGCATCATCCTCTCAGCAAGAAAGCCCTTCTTCACCTCATGAAAAGCTTAGATCACCCAACACTATGATGTTACACCAAGAAACCAGCAGCACTTCCTTACAAGATACAAAATTCCAACCTCTGGATCTCTGGGATGAGGGATCCATATATAGATGTTTGCAAGGGGGGTTAGTCAGCTTTTGAGATTTGATGATCTCTTACTCATCCCTGGGCGAATGTAGAGAGGCAAGTGTCACAGGAGAAGTTTCTGGAAGATTCCATGATCCTCCACCTTGCATATTGACCCTGCCACTTGTCCACTCTCGCCCATTGCACCCCATAGAAGGGCTTTTCAGTATGCATCGCACCTCCCGTGTGCATTTAGGTGGGATGCAGCGCACTTTGACCATAGAGCATGTGAGATGGTCCAGTTTTGATCAATTCTGAGTAGTTTTTCATGGAGAACTTCTGGGAGATGATGTAATCAGCTGACCTTGTTCTTTTAGGGGTTGGAACAAAACTTTTAGGGACGTAAGAGCCCTTTGTTTATGGACATTTATGATTGGGGTTGCAGTGCCCAAAAATGTCTATAATAGTTGCCCCCTAAAGCATGAGGTTGTTAATCTTTTGATGTCGAGTGAAATGCTTTATCATGAGGATTCGAAGTTTTTTCAAGCTGGAAGGCGACCTGTAATAAGATACAATACAATACATTATCTTCATAATATTTTCATGATCTAGCTGAGGCAGGCATTCCCATGCTCAGCTTTATAAATTCATTTTCATGTACATAAGACAGACAATCGTCTGGGTGCAGACTGATGATTCTGGTAGAGCCATCATCCCTTGGATTGGATTATTATATGTGCAGTAATGATGTACATTTGATGTCTTTATTTTCCTAAATATATATCGCAGCCTGGATGGATGAAACTAGATCCGTGGTCTTCAATCTTGTTTGATCTTCAGTCAAAGTACAAGTCGATCCATGTGAGAGATGTTCTGGAGTTGAACATGGAAAGACATCGCCTGATTACCAACCAATGATGTAAGTTGTTAACAGGCGCGAGAGGAATCACCGATAATGATGATGACCCTCAAGGTACTACAGTACAATTCACGTGGTGTGAATAAGGGACTTGGCGTCGAACACCACGCAAAATCTTTCGGTCGAAGGCCATTGATGTAAACCTGTCACCGGAAGTGAGAAACTTGCCATTGAGGCATGCAAGCTTCAAAGTACTGAAAGGGTTGTTCCTAGATCGACTTCCTGGATAATGAGCTGATGTCCATAAGAAGCGATCCATCATAGGAGGGCCTTAGTGAATCCCCCATCAATGACACGGAATGGAGCAAATGATTTTAATGGAGGTGAAAACGATCTGATGGTATAAGATTCAAGGTGGCGGTCATGAAAGAATGGAGCGTAAATGTATTGCAGTGGATGAGACACAGGTGAATTCTCTGAGCGAATTCTCTTGAACATATCGGCAACACTGACATGATGGATTGGTAGCATTAACCCCAAATTTGGATGGTGTGACGGACCCATGGTGATGTGACCAGTGAACGGAACAACCCAACCTGACTCGAATGCGGAGTGAAAGTGTCATGTTCAAGAGCGACTTGCTACCAATAAAGTTTCTTCAAGTTTTCTTCCCAATTTTTCCCCAGTCATTGCTGACCAGTACCTCTTTATTTTTTTCAAGCTTGAGGAGGATAACATATGCTTGTTATATAATTTTCCCTTCGGGCAAACCAATCGCTATGTTTTTACGAGCCTAGCGATAGTGAAACTCGTTCTTGTCTGTACGGACAAGTTTGTCGCTATTTGGTTTTAACGAGTTTAACGACAAAGATAACTCGATCCTTTTCAATTTTAGAGAGTCTGAAAAAGGGACGTAAAGAAAACTCCAATAATCCTTTTTCGTCATATAATCCCTTGAGTCCAAAAAAGTATAAAACAATACAAAAGGGATGAATTTTCAGTACTTTTAACGAGCCGAACAAAACAAGCGCTCAATATTTTTGTGTAATAATCCCTCAAGTCCAAAAAGATTAAAATCTAAAGGAGGGATAGCACTTCCAGTCACTTTAACAAGCTGGAGAGGCCAATTGCTCAGCAATATTTTCATATTTTACGATTCAGTTGAAAAGAGCTTAAAGGAGACACGTTTTTTGAGGAACGAGTGATAAATTCGGGTAGCAGCTAATTCCAGGTAAGGTTTGGAATTTTCCAATCACGGCAGTGTCACAAGGATGGCTAACAGGATCACTCTTCACAGTTGTTCCTCAAAAAGGGTAAACAATCAAATGGAGGTGAATGATCGGCCAATACAGAGTGGAGGTTATGATGAGAACACGACCAAGGCTGATGATAATACATTCACGATGGTTATTTACCGGAAATTGGTTCATTTTTTAATGAGCTTAAACTCTGGGGGAACATTTGCTCATTGCTTATGTTTATTTTTTAACGAGCTTGAATTCCGCGTTAAAATTGCTCGAGCCTGGTTTATTTTTTTAACGAGCTTTAACCCTGCGATAACACTGCTTGTGATAAGTTTGCATGCCCCCAGCATAATAACGCAAATCGAGGTGCATGCCTCCCAAGCTTCATTGCATTCATCTCAGTGGTTGGAGTGAAGGTTTACCTTCAAGATCTTCGAAAGACTCGACTTTGATTTTACAAGATTGTAATCAAAGACTCGATATGGAAAGGGGGTCATTTCATTTTTTAATGAGGTTGACACAGTGAAAGAACTATCCTCATGACTCCTTGTTTCATTTTTTAACGAGGTCAACATGAGATAAGAACCATCCTCGGAATCCACCGTATTTATAGTATTTGATAGAAAATCAAAAACTGAAGGATGATTAAGGTTGCTGGAATAATCTTCATGGTAATCTGGAAGATGGGATCGATGGTGGTAATCTTCCCATGGCACTTCGTCATTTATCATTGACTGAAAAGTTCCTTCGTCGGTGTAATGCACTTGCGACCAAGGATCCAAAGGGGTGCCATATTCCTTAGACCTATCTATCCAAACTCTTGATGAGCGTTGATTTGGGTTTGCCTCCCATGCCAAAAACATTGATTGCTACAATATTTCTATTGGGCTTGGAGGCAATACCTACAGATGATCTATGTTAATATCGTTTTCTGAGATCTTTTGAATGGAAGATATCATATTACAGGTTCCTACCGTCGCCACTTCCGCTAGATTGATTGGAGGCGGGAGAGCAAAAGTTCCCATTAATATAGGGTCTTTTAGTAGGCCCACTTCGATATTTTGAAGCGAATGGGGGCTTCCATGGATCATCGGAATGCTTCCCGTAACTTGGGAACTATTGGAAAGAAATGTTTGTTGGTTGACGATTGTAATTCCTCCTTGAAAATGAAATGCAATCTTCCTAAAGTAGGTCGACACAACCGCAGCTATAGCATATATCCAGGGCCTTCCCAATAGGATGTTGTAATCGAGGTTTCCGTTGATTACTTCAAAATCTATTTCTACTGTTTTCCCTCCCAGTTCAACTTGCAAGTTACTTAGAATCCCATATGGGGTATATGTTCATCCGTCAAATGCTTTTAATGTCATCGAAAATTGCGACAAGGTTGGAGATCCTAAAGTTTTCCAGCAACTCATCGACATAATACATGTAGATGCCCCATCATCAATAATTGTTCGATGAACAGTTTTGTTGAGGGCTTTCACTTGAATGAGGAAAGCTAGTTAAGCTGGTAACTGAGGATCATATCCTTTGTGATTAAAGGACACAAGATTAGAATCCTTTGGGTCAATCCCACCTATTGCTGATAATAAAGCCTGCTTTTGGGAGGGATAATTTTGCAGTACTTCAAGTGTCGACATAGCGGATGGCGATTGGGCCAGATCTTCCACTATATTATAATTTTGTGCTACTCTGGAACGAGGATTAAATGTCGACTTGTGTACTACTCCCTTTGGCGGTTTTATTGTTAGCTCTGGAATGATGGGCAGCGCAACTTTTGTCGAAGTTGTTGTCGAACTACTAGGTTGATCTTTATCCTTATTGTTCGACAGCAGTGGATTCCCGTAATATTTATTCCTTGTCATTATCAAAGCATCATTCTGCTGTTTCGAAACCTACAACATCAGCACTTGGGACGTGGAAGCATTGTCACTAGCAACCAGATTTGTTCCTGGATTTGGAAACAGATCAGTCAATACCGCCGAGGTTTTTTAATTCTTGAAGAATTTTCTAAGCTCAGCTTTATATGGACAATCTCTTGTCCAATGATCCTCATCACATATAAGACATGGACGATTTGGTTTCTTATCTCCAGAAGGGTTTACAGAAGATTTTTCAGGTGATGATTCCCCCTGTTTCTTCTTCTTTCCTTTGTTTTTCTTCTTGCCTCCTATTGCTTGGTTTCTTTGCCTTTATCAGTTGAGACAGCATTTACTTCTGAGGCGAGAAGTTCTTCTTTTGCATTTTGACTAGAAATCTTACGGGCCTTTTTAGATGTAGCCTTTGTCGATTTCGTGTCTGTCGTACCAATCACGCCATCACCGACATGAGAGTCATTGTTCGATTTAGGAGGAGGAACGGAAAATTCCAACCTGGGAGCGTCAGGGATTTTATCGTAGAGCGTGCCAAACTGAGTATAAATCAAGTCTAGATATTGTGCACGAGCAATAACTTGCTCTTCAGTGACGACTCCTCCTTTTGCCACATATTCTGTAATGGAAGGTAATAATGACTTAATAAACCATTTAGCTAAAAGCTGATCAGGAACATACGTTTTTACCATTCTACGATGATGTCGCCACTCATGAATATGATCGGATATGTGAGTGGCCGTCGTTTGCTTGAAATTGGTAAGAAGTTTTGTTCCCATTTCGTACCTTATGGGTAACTAAAAATGGGTTAAAAAGGTTGTGGCTAGGACACTGAAGTTATCAAACGAAGCTTTGGGTAATTCGATATACCATTTCGCTGCCGAACCAGTTAACGTTCTCTGAAAAAGGCAAAGCCTAATCAAATCATCGTTTATGGTGTTTGATGAACACCACAGATGAAAGGTCATCACATGATTCGACGGGTATTCACCCGGATTTCCATTAAATTTAGAAATATCTGACGGAAGTTTATGTGGAATTGTTGGCCACCAAGGGGCGTAAGCAATTGGATCGTTCGTTAGCCGATTTAGATCCGGTAACTCTAAAGTTGCCACGAAGGGTAACTGTTGATTCAGGTTTGGCGAAGCATACCCAGGATAAGATGGAATTTCCTGAGCAGTTGGTCTTTGCATACCAACATAATGCATTTGATGCTGGTAACTTTGGTAAGGTTGATGGGCATAACCATTGTAGAATGGTTGATTTTTACTGTTTTGAATATACGGATGCCCATTATTCACAAAGATTTGTTGCTCAGATCCTTGGTATAATTGTTGGAATTGCGGTTGTTGGTATTGCACCAGCCATGGTTGTGAAGCCATGTGCTGTTGTCCAATACTGGTCGTTTGACCAAGATGAGGGGTAATTGTACCCATTTGGGACTGTGTCATTCCACTAGTTGGCGATTGTGGTTGAGTCGCAGGGACAAGAGGTTGTTGCATTACAACCTAAGAAACCTGAGGTTGGCATAAAACAGGAAACGCTTGTACTTGCAACACCGTCACAATAGCCGGCGTAGTTGGTATATTTGACATAAGTAAACATTGTTGCATCGAATATACAACTCTTGGTTTTTGAGGCAGTATTGGCACCCAACCGCTAGATGTAATTCCAGCATAACCTTAATTTTGTTGTGAACTGTCGTATGGTTGTCCTCCCAAAGGAGACAATGAAATGGTATATTGCCCCCCATATGGCGGTAATCCGGTACTCAAAGGAATTGTTTGTCCTTGAGGACCGGACTGCCCAAATTGACACCGTGAAGGATCAATTTGCTGAGACTCAACATAAGAGTTCCCGAATATTATTCCAGATGAACAAACGAGAACGGACCATACTGTCGAAATATCCCCTGAGTGGGCCCCATCTAGCGATTAAGAGCTATTTGGGACAGATGGTATGCCGACGAACATTGTTGGAGTGACAGCAGGAAGTTCTGCCGTTGTTGTGTCAAATGACACAGTCCTAGATGTCGACGGTTGTTCAGACATTTCTAGTCTATCCAAAAGATTCCCTAGCAATTCTACAGGAGCTTCCGATAATGGTAGACTAATTTCTGATGAAGAAGGATATAGAGTGATCCCGACTCCAAATTGCGATGGAGTACTAGATGGAGGATCCTCCACAATCTCTTCTATAGCAATCAGACCAGGTGGAAGAGGTAGACCGTCAGGTCCGTAAAATATTTCTGGTGCCGAAGAAGGTATAGAATCTGCAGCGACAGATGTTTGGGGAATAACACCTTCCGAATCAGCTGTAGATGGAGTTGGTTCAGTAATACAAGTGTTTACCTTCACACTAGGATCAGTTCTACTGTCCTTTGGTGGCTGCGGAACTTCTTCTGTAAAGGCAGGGATACCAGAAATGGTTGGAGTAACCGGAGTTTCTGATGGTGTTGGAACACTTGTTCTAACTTTACCAGGGGATTTGGAACCGGTTAAACGAGTTTGCTTCGTCCGTAACAGTTTTGATTCTAGAGACAAAGACGGTTGACTCGTAAGCCTTCGCGAACGATGAGGTTTCAATTGACTTTCTTCCATGATTGCGGATTACTCGATCAACTAAAAATCAAGGGGAAATATGTTTCCGAATTAAATGAATTTTAGACGCTTTGACACAACTTGCTTTTTCAATTTTTAAGAGTCGAGAAAAAACAAAAGATGACTCTAGTCGCCTTCGATTTTTAATGAGCTTGAAGTGACAAGTGCTCAGATGGACCTTTTCCCTTAAGGAGTCTGAAAAGGAATGAAAGAGACTGCTCTAGAAATCTAGATAGAGGGATTACCAAACCAATTGCAAAACTGTAGAATACTTTTTACGGTACGACAGTCAATCTTCCTGAATGTTGTGTTCAGTGCATTGCGATCGATAGGGCGGCAGACACGGCTTCCTATGGATAAAGGATAAAGCTTATTGTGGTCTCCCAATATATACTCGATGGTACGTGGGAGCACAAGTCCGTACTAGCACTTATCGTCTCAAAGTGGAGGAATCACCCAACCAGCGATGAAAACAACAGTTACCAGGCTTTACAACGTCGGAATACGTCTCTAGCCTAGACTTCTAAATGTTGTGCGTTAGGTTCCAAAGCGTTTTTAGATTCATTAAATTTATTTTACAGTTGATCTTTCTTACGAAATTTTCCTTTCAGGTTCACCGCGTGATGTATATGTACAATTCCTAAAATGCAATCTAAGATGATAAACAATCGTTTAATCTTCTTTTTGCAATGAAAATACTAGCTACTAAGGAAAGAGAGATGTTATTCTTTCAACATAGAGCAGAGAGCACACACTATATGCACTGTCCTAAATCAAACCAACAAACAGTCTAAATGCAAATGCACATGCATGTATTTCTTTTCAGCCTTCTTAATATGTGAATGATAAAAAGAAAGCTAAGTGCAAATTTGAATTATTTTTCAAAACGATATTACTAACAAGCTTCTTTTCAAGACAAAATGAAGACAATGACGACACTTTGCGATTTGGAATTGAAAACTTGCTTTCGACACTTGAAAAACTACTAATTCAAATCAAATACAAGAGCAATAGTGTAATCGACTATCAAGAACAATCGGATTTTCTTCTATGACTGAAAACAACACTTGCGACACTTCCAAATCAAGAAACGACAGTTCAATTATGCTACTTCTTTGTAAAAGAGAACTGAAAATGGCTCAAAATACATAAAAACATTTACAGTTCTTTGCACAATGGAGGCGGAATAATGGTAAGGAAGGGGGTTCCAACAGAGGTATATTGACTACAGACAGCAAAACTCCTGAATAGAGCCGAAAAGAGTGAACATAGAAACCAAAATCTAAGAGCAGAAGAGGTCTCGTCTGATCAGCGCACCTGTAACACAGGGAAAGTGAGATGCAGCGCACCTACTACACACGGGAAGTGTGATGCATCCAGATTCCAAAGAAGAGACAGTGAGATGGTCCAGGGACGAGACTTCAACTGGGTTCCGGGTCACAATTTGCAGTTCAGTTCAGGGATTTAGGCCGAGCAAGTGGTAATCAGTAAATAAATCATAGGGGTAGATCTAAGGAGGTCACTAGAGACACCACAAGGGAAATTAGAGAGTTTGTAAATCAATTGTTCAATTCATAAACAAAACCTGGAGATAAACTGAAGCAGCATTGATCTACTTTGCACTTGCATAGCAAATGCAGCTCGAAGGCTAGCTGGATTGACTTCAGGCTCCGTCTGTAAGTTTATAAAGCAAACAAATATAGACAAACAAACAATCTATTTGTTCCCCAATATGGTCGCCATTTTTTTATCGGGAAATCTAGTGTCTATGCAGAGATGCTAGTCCCACTAAGGCTGGTAGCTACCTTAGAAACAAACAAACTAAAACCACTTTCGTTTTCCTTTATGAGAAGTAGATAAGAGGGGAATAAAGGAGACCAACCTCTGTCTTGCACTTGGTTACTTGCTTGATTCCTCTCCCTTCTAATAGATCTTTGCCACTCGCTTCCTCATCTACCCAGCTTCAAAGAGCACCTGTAGAATCAAAGCAACATAACACTATCCAAGAACATAGATCTACTATCATAAACAATATAGGACCAGATATATATTAACCACACAAATGCATATATCATCAATCATACAAGAATGTGGAGGAAAACTTGAATAGCTTTATTAATAATCAAGAATAACAAAGAGGATTACAACCAATTGTTCTGACCCAGCATCATCCTCTCAGCAAGAAATCCCTTCTTCACCTCATGAAAAGCTTAGATCACCCAACACTATGATGTTACACCAAGAAACCAGCAAAACTTCCTTACAAGATACAAAATTCCAGCCTCTGGATCTCTGGGATGAGGGATCCATATATAGATGTTTGCAAGGGGGGTGAGTCAGATTTTGAGATTTGATTAGTGTCCTCTCTCTGATAGTTCTTGATTCCACTTGGAGATTTATGATCTCTTACTCATCCCTGTGCGAATGCAGAGAGGAAAGTGTCACAGGAGAAGATCCTCCACCTTGCAGATTGACCCTGCCATTTGTCCACTCTCGCCCATCGCACCCAATAGAAGGGCTTTTCAGTATGCATCGCACTTCTCGTGTGCATTTAGGTGGGATGCAGCACACTTTGACCATGGATCAGGTGAGATGGTCCAGTTCTGAGTAGTTTTTCATGGAGAACTTCTGGGAGATGATGTAATCATCTGACCTTATTCTTTTAGGGGTTGGAACAACACTTTTAGGGACTTAAGATCCCTTGGTTTATGGAAATTTATGATTGGGGTTGCAGTGCCCAAAAATGTCTATAACAGGGGGTCCGGGGGCCAACGGTCCCCCGGCGGGGGCTCGGGGGTAGCACCCCCGAAGCCAAAAATAAATGTAAAATTGCCTTGTAAAAGTATAGTAATTTCTAGTCAATCTGGGTCGTTCATTAGGCAGATGATCTGACAGTAGAACTTATGTTTAGTTTAGGGTTTTTTGCCCGAGAAGGCAACCCCCTCTCTTTGTATGAGGGCATTGTATTTGAGGCTGTGAAATAGATGTGTATTCTCTGAGCTAGAAAAAGAGAGGTGACACTGTGAGAGAAAACAGAGGATATTACAGTGGATTTGCTGTAGGTTGTGTCTCTTCATTTTTCTGGATAATAGAAAGGAAGGACTGGCTGTTCGGGGTGGACATAGCCCAAACTGGGTGAACCACATATATCTGTGTCTCTCTTGTTTTATGTGTTTTCTGTGTTTATATTTCTGTAATATTTTATGTGTTACATTGCTCCATAATATATAATTTTCTAACAACTGGTATCAGAGCCAAAGGTCTATTTGGCTGATAAACTTGCAGGAAAGAAGGGTTCCTCCTTCGAGTGGGAGCAATGGCGGAAGATGGTAAGTTTAGGGTCGAGAAATTTAACGACCAAAACTTCTCGCTATGGAAGATGTAGATGGAAGATTATCTGTATCAGAAAGATCTGTACCTACCATTGAGCGGAAAAACAAAGAAGCCGACTGCTATGACAGATGAAGAATGGAACCTTCTCGATAGAAAGCCACTCGGAACAATACGATTGTGCCTCGCTGCGTCAGTCGCCTTCAACATTTTGAAGGAAACAATGACAGAGGGTTTGATTCAGGCGTTGTCGAAACTATATGAAAAACCCTCGGCCTCAAACAAGGTATTTCTTATGAAACGGTTATTTAATATGAATATGTCGAAAGGTGGATCTATTGCAGATCCTTTAAATGATTTTAATATAGTTACAATTCAGTTAAGTTCTGTAGGGGTAAACTTTGAAGATGAAGTTATATCTCTGTTATTCTTGTGCTCATTGCCAGAAAGTTGGAATGGTTTAGTAATGGCCATTAGTAACTCTGTGTCTGGATCTAGTACTTTAAAGTTTGATGATGTTATCAGTGCTATCCTTAGCGAGGAAATGTGATGGAAAAGCTCCGGTGAGACATCGGGTAATGCTTTGAGTGCAGAGTCCAGGGGAAGAAAAATGGAAAGAGGAAAGAGCTCAAGATATCGCAGTAAATCAAGGAAAGGAAAATCCAAGTCCAGATCGAGGATAGTGTGCTAGAAATGCGGAAAGAAAGGACACCTAAAGAAAGACTGTAGATCTCGGAAGGGAAAAGAAGGAGATGCACAACAAGAAAACAATCATGAAGAAAATGTGACAGGTGAGGTGTTACAAGATGCTTTAATTCTTTCTTTCGAAAATATTACTGATCCCTGGGTGGTAGATTCAGGGGCCTCATTCCATGCCACACCTGATAAGAAATACTTTCATGACTATGTTCAAGGAGATTTTGGACAAGTTCGTTTGGGTGATGATAAACCCTATAAAATTGTTGGAATGTGTAAGGTTCTTGTAAAACAGCAGAATGGAAACCAGTGGCTACTAAAGGAGGTAAGGCATGTTCCAGATCTAAAGAAAAATCTAATTTCAACAGGGCAGTTAGGTGGTGAAGGTTGTGTGACAACTTTCACAGATAAAGCTTGGAAGGTCACCAAAGGAGCCTTGGTAATAGCAAAAGGCAAAAAGGTTGGTACATTGTATTTATGCAATGGTATTTCTAACTTTGTTAATGCCTTAACTTCCAAAGGAGCAGATGCAGCATTATGGCGTCATAGGCTCGGACATATGAGTGAAAAGGGGATGAAGATTCTTCACTCAAGGAATTTGTTGCCGGGTTTGAAGGATGTTGATTTGGACTTCTGTGAAAATTGCATTTATGGAAAACAGAAGAGAGTCAAATTTCTTAGAGTTGGGAAAGAAAAGAAGAGCGAAAAATTAGAGCTTGTGCATACAGATGTATGGGGACCTACTCAGGTATCATCTCTTGGTGGCTCTTGTTATTATGTTACCTTTATTGATGATGCAACTAGAAAAACTTGGATTTATTGTATTAAGAATAAATCTAATGTATTTGATACTTTCAAGAAATGGAAAGATTTGGTTGAGATTGAGACAGAAAGAAATTGAAGTGTCTTAGATCAGACAATGGAGGTGAATATTGCAACAAATAGTTTGATAGGTATTGTTCAGAGCATGGAATTCACAGAGAGAAGATAGTTCCAAGAACACCACAAGAAAATGGTGTGTCAGAAAGGATGAACAGAACAATCATGGAGCATGCAAGGTGCATGAGATTGCATGCAGGATTGCCTTTACAGTTTTGGGCAGATGTTGTAGACACTATTTTTTATCTAATAAACAGAGGGCCTTCAAGTTCCTTGGATGGTGGTGTTCCAGAGGAAGCATGGATAGGTAAAAAGGTAAACTACTCTTTTTTAAAGCCTTTTGGTTGTGAGGCCTTTGTCCATATTGATAAAGAAAATAGAACAAAGCTTGAGGCAAAGTCAAAGAAATGTACCTTTATTGGATATGGTGTTAATGATTTTGGTTATCACTTATATGATTACGAAAATCACAAAATCATTAGGAGCAGAGATGTAATATTCAATGAAAAGGTCCTGTATAAGAATCAGTTGCAGGAAAAGAAACAGGAAAAGGAAAACAAGGAATACGCAGTTCTTGATGAAATCACTGAAAAAGTAAAGGTGCCTGAAAATAATAATAATCAACAACCACAACAACAGCAACCACCACAACAGCAACAAGCACCCCAAACACCTGAAAGTGGTGTTAGAAGATCTACCAGGATAAGCATACCCCCTGAACGATACTCTCCTTCATTATATTATTTATTGTTGACTGATTCTCGTGAACCCGAATGTTATGAAGAAGCAATGCAAGTTGAAAGCAGGAAGAAGTGGGAGCTAGCCATGGAAGAAGAGATGGAATCCTTAATGCATAACCAGACTTGGGACATAGTCAGGTTGCCTACAGGTAAAACTACATTGCAGAATAAATGGGTTTACAGGTTGAAGGAAGAAGATGGAGGAAAACAGAGGTACAAAGCTAGACTTGTGGTGAAGGTGTTTGCACAGAAGAAAGGTATTGATTTTGATGAAATATTTTCTCCTGTTGTTAAAATGACTTCAATTAGAACTATTTTAAGTCTAGTAGCAGCTGAAGATTTGCATCTTGAGAAGTTAGATGTAAAGACAGCCTTTCTCCATGGGGATTTGGAGGAAGAGATATATATGCAGCAGCCACAAGGATATGAGGTGAAAGGGAAGGAGAAACTAGTGTGCAGGTTGAAGAAGAGCTTGTATGGCTTAAAACAGGCTCCAAGGCAATGGTATATAAAATTTGACAAGTTTATGTCTGAACAAGGTTATACTAGATGTCACTTTGATCATTTTGTTTATCTGAAAAAACAAAATGATGGCAGCTATATTATATTGTTATTGTATGTAGATGACATGCTTGTTGCAGGGTCTAACATGAAGGAAATAAATGTGCTCAAAAGAAAATTGGAAAATTCATTTGCAATGAAGGATTTGGGAGTTGCAAAACAAATCCTTGGTATGAGAATCACTAGAGACAGGAAAAATCGCAAATTAACATTGTCTCAGAATGAGTACATACAAAAGGTGTTGAAAAGATTTAATATGCGCGATGCAAAACCAGTTAGTACACCTTTTGCTAGCCATTTCAAACTTAGTAAGGAAATGTGCCCAAAGACCCAAGAAGACATGGATTATATGTCTAAAGTTCCATATGCATCAGTAGTTGGAAGCTTAATGTATGTAATGGTCTGCACAAGGCCTGATATTGCACATGCAGTGGGAGTTGTAAGCAGGTACATGAACAATCCAAGAAAGGAACATTGGATGGTAGTGAAATGGATTCTCAAATATTTGAAAGGTACCACAAATCAAGCATTATCTCTACAAGGATATGTTGATGCAGATATGGCAGGTGATAGAGATAACAGGAGGAGCACTACAGGATATGTATTTACTATTGGTGGAACAGCTGTCAATTGGGTTTCAAAAATCCAAAGTTTTGTTGTACTTTCAAGAACGGAAGCAGAGTACGTTGCTGCTACAAAGGCTAGTAAATAAATGATTTGGTTACAAAGGTTTATGGGTGAATTAGGTAGGGAGCATGATATGGGCACGTTATATAGTGATAGCCAAAGTTCCATTCATCTTGAAAAGAACTCAGCATTTCATTCCAGGACTAAACACATACAGCTCAAGTACCATTTCATACGATCAGTGTTGGAAGATGGAGAGTTGAAGCTAGAAAAGATACACACTAGCCAGAATCCTGCAGATATGCTAACAAAAGTTGTAACCAAGGAGAAATTGAGAATATGCTCAGTTTCAATTGGCCTTCAAGGATGACGATGAAGATGAGAAACAGTCAGGTCCAAAGAGGAGTCATTGTCCAGCAAATGAAGCAGCGGTGGAGTTGCTACAATCATTCTCCAAGTGGGAGATTGTTGTGTGTGGAGCATGATTGTTCAGAGGTCTTTGTTTCAGCCGGATGTATACCCCAGGAAGTTTGTACACCCCTCTGCAGGGGTCCAGAGGGGCCGATCCCCCCCGGCTGGGGGATCCGGGGGCTAGCGGTCCCCCGGCAGGGGCTCGGGGGCAGTGCCCCCGAAGCCAAAAATAAATGTAAAATTGCCTTGTAAAAGTATAGTAATTTCTAGTCAATCTAGGCCGTTCATTAGGCGGATGATCTGACAGTAGAACTTATGTTTAGTTTAGGGTTTTTTGCCTAGAAGGCAACCCCCTCTCTTTGTATGAGGGCATTGTATTTGAGGCTGTGAAATAGATGTGTATTCTCTGAGCGAGAAAAAGAGAGGTGAGACTGTGAGAGAAAACAGAGGATATTACAGCGGATTTGCTGTAGGTTGTGTCTCTTCATTTTGCTGGATAATAGAAAGGAAGGACTGGTTGTTCGGGGTTGACATAGCCCAAACTAGGTGAACAATGTATATCTGTGTCTCTCTTGTTTTATGCGTTTTCTGTGTTTATATTTCTGTAATATTTTATGTGTTCCATTGCTCCGTAATATATAATTTTCTAACAATTATTAACTCATGGGATCAACTGAAACAAGCCTTGCTTACCAAATCTTAGGATTATTGTCGATCTAGTGATTTAAAGGAAGAAATATTCAAAATGACATTTGAGGATGATGAGACCTTAGAAGAATATATGAATAAGTTCCAATATAACTTGCAAACATCTCCATACACCACTCTACCTAAATAAATATTGAAAACTACCTTACTTAGGGGAATGAAGAAAAAATGGATAGAAACACTTAACCTAATGGGGCAGGGTGATATTTATAAGGAACAATGTGATGATATTGTGAAATTTTGTATCAGGCGTTCACATGGGAGCACACAAACTAACCTTGGAAATCATGATTTGCTTAGTGGAACAAGTAGAACTACAGGGAATGGATTCATGCATGCAAAAACTGGTAATCTATTAGAAAATTTTAAAATTGATATATTAAGCACACTAACTACACAATTGGATGCCTTGGAAGTAAAGTAGAAGTAGGCTGAAGCAGAATAGGAATTAGAAATTTTCTACCCTCAAAAGCATCGTTGTAAGGAAAGCCCATTGGATACAGTTGACATCTATGTTAGCTATACCAAAGCACACTCAAATGATCATTGTCTCTCTCTTCCTAGATTGAAGGTCGTATTTAAGGAAGCTAAAGAAGAGTTAGAACCTACATATTTCATGGCACAATTGCAACAGTGACAAAACCATCTTATAGGTATTGTTTAGGACCCTTCCATGGCTTTTTCTAGACAATATAGTCAACAATAATTTCTTGGACTAACTTGGTAGGGTTAACAGAATTCCAATACCGCCTGAAAACCTCAACCATATCTATCATAAAATTTGTTAAATTAATTGTTTCCTAGACCTTCTTGGTTAAAACAAAAATATTCTGCACCCCCATGGCAGAATTCACGAAATAATTTGTATCCCTCACCATGGTCAAACGAGCCTCCTCAAGAGCCAATGTGGTCCCAAAATTGGCAACATCCTTATGGAACTATCAATCAATCATTAAGGACATTTCCTCAATCACAATCATCACTACAACCTTTACAACCACCACTTTAGTTACCCCCAAATTCTCCGCCTCCATTACGCCCTCAGCTGCCTACGTAGCCAAATGAATCCAAATATGAATAATAGGCATGTGTAGCTTCTAGAAATCCTTGATACTTCTAAATGTTGTACTCCCTCCTTAGAATATAATGAGCTTCTCTTAATATCTAGGTGAACCATGTTTCTAGAGGAACCTCCAAAGAACTTAGAGCAATCAGAAGATGAAAATTTTTCCGGAGAGCAGCATCAATTAGTGAAACCCTTTTCTACCGTGGATATCATTGAAACAAAAACACCTAACAAACTGACTAAGAATCATGAATCTAGTAAAATTATAGTTTCTACCCCTTCATTTCTAGAAAATATTGGCCATAGTAAGACCATCCACATATCCTAAATTTAATCTCGTAGGGGAGCTACAAAACTTGTGTATTAAAATTCCTCTTCTCTAAGCTATCAGAGACATACCTATTTACACTAAAACCATCAAATATCTATGTGTCAAGAAACCTAGAATAAAACCTAAAGACCCTCCTACAATCCTTGTCATTAGAAAATTTTTCAACCTTATTTGAGGAAGGAAGATACCCATAAAATATGACGCTCTCAGAAAGCCCATGGTTATTGTTCAAAGTCAAGGTCTCGGATTTCCAAATACTCTAGTGGACTTAGGAGCTATTATAAACATCATAACACTTGAAACTTGTGCCCTCCTTGGAATAAACACATTAAAACCAACCCCAACCATGTTGGAGTTAGCTGACAGATCTGTGATAAAGCCAAAAGGAACCCTGGATGATATTATCATCTTTGTGGATTCCTAGGAGTATTTAGTATATTTTTTGGTTCTTAATCCTAAAAATAAGCTGGAAGGACACCCTCTCATATTAGGCAGATTGTGGCTCACCACTGTTGATGCATACATTGGTGGTGGATGAATAACATGACTATTTCTAAAGGAACTACCATTAAAAACCTTATTCTACATCCACTTGCTAAATCCAGTGTATCATCTAAAAATTTTAAGTGGCTTCCTCTTGAGTATAAAGAAGGAAGACTACTTTCTCCTCTTACCATCGACAAAGCCCTTATTTTCAAGAGGAAAACTGAGGATGAAACAATTAATGGTTTTATCAGTCATCCCTCCACCATAGGACATCCAACATGTTAGATGTTGAAATTCATGCTTGATAATGAAGCCCAAGGTGATCCAATGGAGGAGTCAAATAATGATCAGATACCTACAATCGTGGTCCATAACAGTATTTGTTATAGCTCCAAATCTCACTCTTATGGTTTGTGATGTTGTACTCATGGCCTAGGGCAACCCCTCCTTCCAGACCTGGTCCTAAAATTTAAAAAACAGTGTTTTATCCCTTATACGCGACATTGCCCTGAGTTAAACGCGTGTATACGCGGGTCTGTGTATAACCAACCCACGTGTATGTATTAAAACACTTAAAAAATATATATAATTCCTTCTTTTCGGGCGGAGATCGCGGGTTTTACCTGTTGATCACCTGTTAGTGCCCATGGCCCAACTATTCCCAACCAACTCCTAACTAAAAAACTACTTTGGAGATGGTATAAAAAGACCTCAAAGGGAAGGCCTAAGGGGAGGGAATGGAGAGAAAGGTTATTATACTGAGATTTTTCCCTTGACCAGGTCTGAAGTCCCTTGTGCCTTCTGCACTTCCCCCATTTTGTACAGGAAACCTTGGTTTCCTTGTGTGTTGATGTTCATCCACCATTTATGGCATCATGGAGAGAGTCATTGAAGGAGTTTTGTTAGAGGCTTGAGGCTGGAACGGATCTGGAAGGAAGCTTTGCTTGGAGCCTGCTGAAGGTGACTCAGGTGAACATATTCCTTTTTATGTACTTTATTTGTCTATAATAAAAGAAACACGTGTCTTGGTTCCCGAAACGAATCTTCTTTATGTTAATGATATTCATGTTTTGAATTCATGTGTAAATGGTTGTTTGGATTTTATAACTAACTTCCTTTCTTTATAACATGAAGATGGTTTCTTTATAAGTTTTTGTCCATGTACTGTTGTATTCTTTGAATTGGTTGTTTTGCAGGGCAAAAGAGAAGAAGGGAACTCCAAGAAGGGTTTGGACCCTAAAGGTCTTCTCAAACGTAGGACCGAAGGTACGTACCCTTATCATAGAATTTGCTTACAATAGCATAATGGCTATATGAATGCATGTTTCTTTGAATAGACAACTAAAAGTCTGCTAGGGTTTCACCCAAAAAGCCCTAGGGGAGTAATTCCCTCTACCAGAATTGGCGACTCCGCTGGGGACAACACTCTTGTTGTTCCTAGTTTGGGTGTTTTTCAAGCCAATCAGGGCTCAGCTGCCTTGTCTGCTTACTGTTACTGTCTGGTATGTTCTTGAACTTTAAGCTTTGCCAGTTTCTTCAGTTTGTCTTTTTTATTTTTCTTGAATCTTTTCATATATGTTGTTTTTCTTAGATACAGAAGCGTATATACGCTTGTTTCTTTGAGTTAACCCGCGTATACGCAGGTTTCCTCAAACACAGTCGCGTATACATGCAATCTGTACTATAGTACAGTCGCGTATATATTCCAATTTTCAAGATTTGTAAAAAAAAATTTGGCCTCTGAAGGTTTGTCTGGTGGTTTGAGTCAATCTGCAACAGTCATTTTCCAGTATCAGTTATTTGTTTTACAGCGAGCATCTCGTTCTGAATTCTCTCTGGTTATAAGGATTGTTGGTCTTGTGCTTTGTTGATTGCAAGCATCATCGTTTTTGGCTAAAGCACGCAAGATTTCTTGTTAGGAATCTTGGCTGCTCTGTTTCATCAGGGTAGGAAGATTGAATTCAATCTTTGTGTTAATCTTGCTTTTGGTGACTTTGTGTTTGCTTGACAAAATCACTTTTTGTGACCATCTACTTCTTTGTTTCATGAAATTTGTTGTTTGACACTTTCTTGGAATTTGTCTCTTTGATCTTTTTGGTTTTCATTGCCAAGGCTTTCATTGCTGCTTTTGATTGTTAAGAGCGATTTTAAACACATTTATTTTTGTTGGGTTTTCATCCATTAAGTGGTGTTGATTCGCAAAAGTGTTTAATTGCCTATTCTTCAATCACAAGTTTCAGTGTTGTTAAGAGCATTTTTCGAAAAGACTTTTTTGTTGGTTGCTTTGAAGAAAATCTTTTGAAAATCTTAGTTTTGCTTTCTTGAACTTGATTTTCATTTGGTTTCCTTTTAGAGAAGTGAAAGTGCTTTATGTTTGTCTTAGAACTTGTTTTTAGTGTTTAGACGAAGTGAATGGAAACATCTCATATTCCATCTAGACATCTTAAGTGGCAAGATAAAGTTTGATAAGCAAGCAACTTTCATTTTTGTTTTTAGAGTAGTTTTGAATCTTGCATCCACATATAGTTGTTGCATTAAGATAGATTTGCATCCCCTTTTAGGCATACATAGCTTTGTTAGCTTTTGTGAGTGTGAAGTGTGCATTAACGAAAAGAAAAGGAAAATTTGTTTTATTAGAAGTACCTCTGAACCCTATAGAAATTGCTCTTCATCGAAAAACGAAAAAGTGCATGTGCATGTAGTTAAGTTTTTATTAATTTCTTTTGCGTCAAAAAACACCACTAGTTTCACTTCCGTTACCTTGTGACTTAAAGAACAGCCTAATAAAATCAAGAGCTAACTAAAATTCACTAGAACTTTTTGTTTTAGTCAGTTACACCAACAAGATTAGGATTTTAGGGCCTTGGATTAGGCGAGTGGAGAGTTAACTCTCCAAGGCCAAATAAACGTCAAACGTAGGAGTCTGATTAACGAGAGAAAATCCAATAGCGTTAGGAAGACCAGGAAAGCTCCGGATCTGGGAGTTAAGCACGAGGGTCTGTGAAGACAGGGAAGAGAGATACCCCCTCTCCTACTTGTCCAAACTTACCTCACGACTGTTCCGCCTGGCTTCTGCGACGAGTTGGTATCCATAGTTGCTTCTCCTAGGGAACTACACAGGTGGCTACGGAGGGGAATCCCGTGGCACCTGAGGTCGACGTTGCATCACTCTCGACAATACTACTGGAGGGCACCCTTGCGAAGCTTGGGGGCTTGCACCGGCGCAGGCTGTTGTTAGGAGGTCAGCGTAACTTCCTCTGATACCTTCGCTGATAGGACTGGGCCCTCATCATCCCAGACTATCTTCGGAAGGCCCCTTATTTCACTTTCTCGTATTTTGGTGTCCGGTCTTAATCACCCGGAGAGGAAATACTTGGATGTTGTTTGACTGGCTGTATCTGTAGGGACTTTATAGTGTGTGCTCTGTGCTCCTAGTTGGCCTAGCTTTCAATTTTTTGAGTCTTTAGTTAGATCATAACAAAAAATTCAAAGTGGCTGACCGATCTCCAAGACGGTCTCGAAGACTTCGTGGTCTCTCACCACCAAGTTTAGAGCCTTCTCCTAGAAGGCGCAGAGGCAATACTACCGGTGGGTTCCGTCCCACGCCGGTTGACGCATCGGGGATTGATCCTCCTCTTGGGGGCATTAGCAGCCAAGCAAGGCCTGGCACTTCTGAGCAAGAGAGGGACACTCCAGTCCTTTCTCGAGTTCTCTTTCAAGCGGAGAATAACATAGAGGTAGAAGAAATTTCAGAGTCATTAGTGGCTCCAAATTCTCCACTACCATCTAGTCATCCAGACGTATTACAATACGTTGGGACTCCGACGCATAGACCGTCAAGTCCAGGTTACGCTACGCGCTTACCATCGATGACCACTACTGGAAGCATGGCTTCTACGAGTGCTACGACTATGCAAACCCAAACATCGGTGCAAGGGGGAGGAACCATTTCCATCCCCTCTGCTTCCTTGTTCGGATCTTTTACTAGCACATCTTTAGTTGGGTCTACCTCCATTCCGTCCACGAGTGGAAATGCCCAAACCAATGCTTTTGGTACTGGATCCTTCCCTTTTGGCACCCAATCACAGGGTATTCCATCGGTTCCGTTTAGTGCCGCTACGTCCATGATGGGCGGATCAGCTTCATTCCAGGGTTTTCCCTTCGGAAGTGGTCATATACCACATTCCAACCCGACGGTAGGATCCATGCCTTTTTCTTCTATAGGACAAAGTAGCAATCCTTTCCAAGGTTGGAATAACCCTAGGGTTAGTAGTGCGGGAACTGGGAATCCGTTTATCGGCCAACAAGGGAATAGGCCGTACTCCACGATTAGCATGTTTCAAAGTATTCCTCCCCTTGCTTCGGCTTGGAATTCGTACCAGGGGTTATCAACTCCCTACAATCCTTTAGGAGGAAACTTTGCTGGTTATGGAGGTTATACGGCCGGAGTTGGTCAAACTCTGAATTTTGCTGGACCACAAGGCTTGCCTTTTGGTTTAGCCGGTTCCACTGGTCACTTCGGGCAGCCTGGTGCCTCCCAAATTCCAGGACAATCTTTTCAGAGCTTTGGGAGTTTTGCCCAGTCTGGGTGGAATCCCCAAGGTCCTCCTAGGCTTCCGTTTCTAGCAATGTTAAACTTGCCAGATCTCACTAAGTTAACAAATTACCCAATCAGGTACAATCCGGCCTGGCCTCCGGTCCCAACCAAACTCCCTTCGGACATTCCAAAATTCGAAGGGAAGAGTGGTGAAGACCCAGGCGACCATGTAACCACATTCCATTTGTGGTGCTCATCTAACTCCCTTATCAATGACTCGATTAGGTTGAGACTCTTTCAGCGCACCTTGACTGGTAATGCAGCCAAATGGTATATAGAGTTACCTGGGCGCAGCTTTACATCGTTCGCTGACTTAGCCAATATTTTCTTAAATCACTTCCAGTTACCTGTCCGCTACGATGCCGGAACTGAACTTCTGGCCACCTTTTGTCAGGATAAGGCAACCCCCATTTCTGACCATATTCAGGAATGGAGACGAAGAAAAAGGCTCATTAAAGCCGAAATACCTCCAGAGTACCGTCTCGAGTGGTTTCTGAAGTCTTTACAACCCGAGATCTCCAAGGATGTCTCCATGTCTGGGGTCTATTCCGAGGAGCAAGCCATTTTTAGGGCCCAGCAATTAGAATTGATCTACTCTTAGTCTGGGATCCTACAAAAGTACTTGCCAGATGCTCCTGGATCTAAGGTTGATGTTGCTAAGTCGAAGCCAGGTCTACACGCGGATGGTATCGTCGGGTCAGTAGACACAACTACCGTGAACTTGTTGAATCAATTGCAGCAGTTGTCCTTGCAAACTGCTTCTAGCAACCAAGTCACATCGTCTAATCCTTCCGCTTCCCAAACTTCTTTAATAAATGTCGTCCAATCTGATAATCCCAAAGGAAATCAAAATTCCAATGGGAAAAAGAAAGGATGAGGTAAGAAAAAGAACCAGGATGGGAAGCCCGATGCAAATAAATCCGGCAACAACGCCGGTGGTGGAAGAAATGAGTCGAGAAAGAAAGTCAAGTTTCCATGCAAGTTGTGCAGTGGAGACCATCTAACTCATCTCTACCCTAAGATTGAAGACGCTCAACACTTGTTAGGACAGCAAGGGACTTCTAGTTCTCAAGCTGTGTTAACCAACCCGTTTCCCCAAGGGCAGCAACTTCTTGCTGGCGCGAGTTCGAATCATGGAACCTCCGCTGGGGGCAACCAGGAAGGGGAAAAATCGTCAAATGTTTTCATGATGGGTTCTAACGTCCATGTGGCTACTCGGTCACGTGATTATGGTGAGGCCGAAACTTCCAAGGACAAGACTGTTCCCGGAAGTACTGACCTTCATATTGAGCGACCCCTTGTCGAGACTATACCACAGATACCGAAAGGTTCCGCTAAACGCGCGACAATTAATCCTAATGCTAGGGCCGCCCAGAATTACTCCATTGTGGAGGATCTAGCTTAGAGTCTGTGCGCCATGTCCGCTTTAGAGGTTCTCCAGTCGTGTCCAGGTCAGAGAAGTGCTTTGCTCTCCGCGATTGGAGCAGTCGATCCAACTAACTATTTAGTGCTCACTTTTGACATGTTAAATGTCAAAAAGCGACTCCCTCATCATATGGCTTTTCAAATAAAGTCTACATATCGGAAAATCAATATTTTTCGCACCGTAGTAGATGAAGGATCTTCCACATGCGTTATGTCGATGTCATGCTGGAAGGCTATTGGATCACCTTCGGCTCTTCCTTCACCCACCGTCTTGACTGCATTTGACGGTCATTCTCACAAGCCGCATGGGATTATCCCGGCCTTTCCTATATGTGTTGGGGGAAAGGTCGTTAATATTGAAGTAGAGGTCATAGACGCTAACCTAGACTATAATCTCCTATTAGGAAGGAACTGGGTATACGAGATGGATGCCGTTGTTTCGACTCTGTTTTGTGTTATTTGCTTTCCTCATGAGGGGAAAATCGTTAAGGTTGATCAATTAGACTATTGTCCAGTTGATCCTCAAGCAAGCTCTGACTCTACTGTCCCTTTAGTGGATAACCCTCACCCGCCGACTGAGAATTTAGGAGTAGGGATGTATTCCTCATTGATGGGTACATTTGATCTTCCCTCTCCTTTCGCTAAGATTAATGCTATTTCATCATCTAAGGAGTCTCCTCGAGAAGAGTTCTTCCGAACTCATTATTTTTCAGACCATTGGACCTTGCCTTCACCTACGACCACATTAGTTGAAGGACAAGTAAATGGAATGGCATTCCCTATATCTGCAGCTGAGCTTAGATATCAGTCTATCGTAGACTCTGCAGACAACCATTCTACTCCTTTTTCCGAAGAGGAGTTAGATGGTCATGTGGCCCCAGCTTGGAGCCTTGATTCTACCTCTGCCTTGGACTGCTTAGATTCAGTTATGCCTTCTGAAGAAGCAATCCTTGAAGTAATGATGGGTATAGATCGACCTTGGGAAGACTTACACCATCGTTCATACTTTCTTCCTCCATTGCAGGAAGTAGAATCTAGATTCTCCGAGCTCTTCACTAGTTATGTTTGTACGGTGTCGAACCCTTTGGCTCCAACACACGTACGTGCCGAAGGTAATATGTCGGTAATTTCAAAAACGATACCTATAAACATCTCTAGGGACTCTAACGTCATCGAGAATATCTTCATCGGAATTGAGTGTTCCCCTGAAGAAGTTCAAATTTACACCGACCTATTCAAGGAATATCGTGATGTATTTGCTTGGTCTTATGAGGAAATGCCTCGCATTGATCCTTCTATAGTTCAACATGAGATCAAGACGTACGAAAACGCAAAACCGTTTCGTCAAAGGCTTCAGCCAGTTAATCCTAGGAAAGCAGCAGCTATTAAAGCTGAGGTTGAGAAGCTGCTAAGGGCGGGTTTTATATACCCTGTTCCTCTTACTGATTGGGTTTCTAATCCAGTCCCTGTGGACAAAAAGCAAGGAACAATCCAAGTATGCATTGATTTTAGGGACCTAAACAAGGCTTGTCCGAAAGACAATTACCCCACGCCATTCATTGATCAGATTATCGACGAGTGTGCGGGTAACGAAATTTTTTCCTTCATGGAAGGTTTTTCGGGTTATAATCAAATCTCTATCCGTCCTGAAGATCAACATAAGACAGCTTTTATATGTCCCTGGGGTACCTTTGCATATAGAAAGATGCCTTTTGGCCTTAAAAATGTTGGGGCCACTTTTCAGCGGGCCATGTCATACGCTTTCCACGACATCAAACATGTCATCGAGGCATACTTGGATGATCTCGCTGCTCGTTCTCGAAAGAGAACTGATCATCCTAGTCATCTTCGATTGGTTTTTGAACGTTGTCGTTTTTATAAAATCCGGTTGAATCCCAATAAGTTCGTTTTCGCGGTTACATCCGGTCGGTTGTTAGGGTTCATAGTGTCCAATGAATGGATTCAGGTTGATCCCTTCAAGGTTGAGGCAATAGTTCAGTTGCCTCCCCCGTCCTCAATTCGTCAACTTCAAAGTCTTCAAGGGAAGGCTAATTTCTTAAGACGGTTTATAGCAAACTATGCCGAGATCACTAAAGGCTTCATGCGCTTGCTACGAAAAGGAGTTCCATTTGTGTGGGACGACTTTGCACAGCGGTCGTTTGATGCTTTGAAAAAGGCATTAGTCTCTGCCCCGCTTTTGAGTCCACCGGATTATAGTAGAGACTTCCTTTTATATCTCGCTGCAGCAGAATCAACCATTGGTATGGTTCTAGTTCAGGAGGACGATGCTCTTGCCGAGCACGTGATTTATTATTTGAGCCGAGGCTTAATAGGTCCTGAACTCCGCTATTCTCCGGTTGAGAAGTTGGCCTTGGCAGCTGTCCACGTTGTCCAGAGGCTCCATCATTATATTTTGCTACGCAAAACTTTTGTCTTAGCGGCGGTCAATCCATTTCAATTTGTCCTCAGTAGGCGAGTGATTGGGGGCAAATATAATAGATGGATAGTCATTTTACAAGAATTCGATCTCGAGTTCTTGTCTGCCAAGTCTAAGAATTCTATGGTTTTCGCGGAGCTAATTTCTGAGCTTCCTTGTGGAGAGGATATTGTTTATGAGGAAAGTTTTCCCGACGAACATTTATTCCTCATCTCTTCACTTGACCCTTGGTATGGAGATATCATTGTTTATCTCCAGACTTCGAAGTTTTTTTCTACTTTCTCTAAGGATGAACGTCGCAAATTACGTCACCTGGCTAAAAACTATGTTATCATTGGTGACACGTTATACCGTCGAGGGATTGATTCAATCCTTCGGCGCTGTTTAACCTTAGAGGAAGCAGAGTCTATGCTCAATGATTGCCACAGTGGAGCTTGTGGCGGTCATCTATCAGGGCTTGCTACAACCCAGCGCATCTTACGTGCCGGCTATTTTTGGCCTTCACTCTTTAAAGACTATGTGGAAGCGGTAAAACGTTGTCACCCGTGTCAAATTTTTACTCGCAAGATGCACGCACATCCAGCTCCCCTTTTTCCTGTTGTCACCGTCGGTCCCTTTACTAAGTGGGGTATGGATTTTACAACTTGTAATCCGCCTTCATCGGCGAATCACAAGTACATTATCGTGGCTGTAGACTACTTTACGAAGTGGGCTGAAGCCATGCCTACTTATAAGAACGATAGTGACACGTCAGCTTTGTTTCTTTTCAATCAGGTTATCTCAAGATTCGGTATCCCACGAGAGATTGTCACTGACCATGGCAGTCATTTCCAGAATCAACTAATGTCTGAATTGGCTCTTAAATTAGGTTTCCATCAGGAGCATTCGTCCCCTTATTATCCTCAGGCCAATGGACAGGTTGAGGCGGTCAATAAAAATCTTAAGACGATACTCCAACGGACAATCGATAAAAATCAGTCTAATTGGCACATTATGTTGTATTCGGCTCTTTGGGCATATCGAACCTCCGTCAAAACAGCTACTTGTTTTACTCCTTTTCAGTTGGTTTATGGGATGGAATCTATCTTTCCGGTCGAATGTGAAATTCCATCTCTGAAGTTGGCTGTTGAGCTTCTTCCTGAGACTTCGAGTCTCGAGGAGCGCTTAGTTCACTTGGAACATCTCGATGAGTAGCGTCAAGATGCCGCCACGATGAATGAGGCCCATAAGAAAAGGGTTAAAACGCAGTATGATAAGTCTGTCCATCCTCGAGTCTTTTCTGAAGGTGACCTTGTCCTGGTCTATGACCAAGATAAGGATGCCTTGGGGGCAAGAAAATTTAAGCCTATGTGGTACAGTCCTTTTATTATTAAACGAGTTTTAGAAAAAGGATCGTATGAGTTAATTGATTTCGAGGGAAATAAGCTGGCGGAGCCCCGAAATGGGCTCTACCTAAAGAAGTACTTTGCTTAGTTTTGGCCAAGCAATGGTTTCTTTGTATTTTATGTATATTTGTACATATATCATCGAGAGTTTTCTGATATCAACACTTTTTGGTCTGCTTTGGCAAGTGTTGATGGATGATTTGGTTTATTTTGGGTTCGCCGATGGTGCTAGTCGGCACACTCGGAATCTTGCTTCCGCAGCTTGGGTACTCTATTATCCAACTGGTCAATTGATGGCATCAAGAGGCGTGTGCATCGGTCCTGCTTCAAACAATATGGCCGAGTATACTGCTGTTATTAATTTATTATCCGAGGCAATCTCTCATGGGATTGACTCGTTGGTAGTTTATCTTGATTCTCAATTGATAGTGTCTCAATTAAATAACATTTATCGGGTACAGGATCCAACTTTATATCGCCAGTATTTAAGGGTGAGGTTGTTGCAAAGATCATTTACTTATATTAATTATTTGCATATTCCAAGATCTCATAATTGGTTAGCTGATTCTATCGCTAATCAAGCATTAGACTGGCATATTAATCATTCATCACAATAAAATCAAGCATCAAAAAGTCAAACTGTATATATATATATATATATATATATATATATATATATGTCGTAAAGCGTCTCGAGTGTACATATGTGTGTCCAAAAAATATACAAAATTGGGACTCAAATGCCCATAATCATGTCCGGCATATCTAATGCCTCGGCTCGGGATGAGCGTCTAAGTATGTCACTATAGCATTGGCCACGCGCCGAAATATGCGAACCCAGTCACGTGGCATGCCAACCACATGACGCTGCATATCCTCAGGAAGGTCCTCTATGACGGCCATTGGTACTTGGCAGCTCAGTCTCGCCAAGTGTCGTTGGACGTTGTTTAGAGTCCGTTCTGTATCAGCAGCCGCCTCTTCGGCTCCTCGGCCACGCCGTCCATGCCGCGGAAATCCATCTGGTCGTACAGGCCCAATGTCTGGAAGATGATCATCATATCATTCATTTGAATCTCATCAAAAAATATTTTTCAAAATTCATCATTATATTTGAAAAATCCAAAAAATCATAAAATCAAAAAATCTTACCAATCTCGCCCCATGCTGCATTCGGTGGTAACACTAAATCAGGATCTCCTCGGAAATCCAGTCCAGCATAGGGGTAATCATCCACGGAGATGATCTACTGATCCCACCACGTGAAGAAGTCATCATCGAAGGCAGTCCTTGGGACCTCCCCACCCCCCAGACGTTTCATCAGATCAGCCCACCGGCCCATGCGTGGATCGCGTGGGGTGCTGATGGAAACTGCTACCCTGGGGCGGAGTGCGGGAACCTTCTCGAAAAAGAAAGTACACAAGATGCTTCCATATCCAAAGTTTTTAGTCTGACCCCTCCTGATAGAAGTGAGCTGGCTCTTCATGTTGGCCAGAAGAGGAGTACACCAGTCAAACACAGTAGTGAGACAGTCAACTGCCACGCTCATGTTTTGCCGTGACGCCTGATGCAGAGAGGATGATCCATTCACCCGAGCCATGGTGAACAGGATTATCCTAAGTGACAAACTCGCCACATGTGTGATGGAAATCTGGCTCCCAACCTTCCTGGGATGTCCAGGGCAGTATATCTGTACATAGTCCTCTATCGAGAGGGCACTCCGTGACCTGCCCCAGGACTGTACTATCTCTCCCCTTCGGGAAAGGCCCGTGATAAAATAGATGTCCTCCACTTCTACCCTGAGCAGCATCTGATCTATCATAAAAGCTTCCTCATCGACATCCCAATAATCAATGAGCATCTCAAGCAATCGCGTGTTCGCTTTCATATTTGGCAATTTGAAAAATTTAAGCAAACCACATCCCCAGAGTGCATCTAATGCTTCTAGACTGTTCATAACTTCATTGTCTACCGCTGCATGTTCTCTTTCACGCCACGTGATAGGCATCCTGAGAAAAAATCAAGCTTTAACCGTTAGTTTTTGTTTAAAAATGATCCGTGGCGTATACGCGGGTCCTTATGCACACAGTCGCGTGTAGGGCTCGCGTATACGCGGGTTCAATATTACCAACCCGCGTATACGCCGCGAGCGAATTTTTGACAAAATTTTAACGGTGAAACATCAATCATAAATCTTAAAAACTGTCACAATCAATTGCAAGCTAAATATAAGGGTTACCTGGAGGTATTCGACGAGTTTGAACGGTTGAATCTGGCTGTGGGAAGTTTGCTCCTTTTGCTCCAAATATTTTGCTCTCAAACTCAAATGGTAAAAATGGTGAGTCCAAAATGCTTTTTATAAGTTTTGAAAATGCAAAATTTTTTCAAAATTTTATTTTGTTTGGCCTCATGTGACTTTTAACTTGGGAGCTTGGAATGTCGAGATTGGTTTGTTTTTTAGGACATTTTGGACGTTTTTCGACATTTCGAGACGGTTCCATGACTGTTGACCCGTCATGTCAGGTATCGTGTTCTCATTGGCATATAGGTTAGGGACACCATTTCTCCGTTGCATTATGTATACTGGCCTCCATTTGACCGATACATCTGCCATAGGGTCGATCCCATCGTGTCGCAAGCCATCTTCACTCGCCGATTCTTTAAATCATGACACAATGGTAGAGCCATCCTTTACATGGGCATCCTAGTTAGCACCTCACTAACATTTGTTGCCCATGCTACTCTGATTTGAGTAGGCTCGGGAGTCCTCTGTAGTCCCGCCATGACTTAAGCGTTGAAGACGCATTCCTCTTAGCTTCTCCGCTTTGTTCTGGCCTTTTACCCTAGAGGCTCCTTTGTGTTGAGTTGTACTACTGCATTGCATGTGGACCACTTGCACCTTTTGGCCTGGAGCCGGCTTCACTTGGACTCGTGTTTAAGCCAACTTTTGACCATGATGTCTGCAAAGTCAACCTTGCATACCTTTGACTTCTGCAGCTTGACACACCTTGACCCGTGGAAGGAACATACCTTTAAGTGTCACTAACCAGTTTTTCACCTCCCTGCATTGAGAATAGGAATGTTCCTTTCCCGGGAACTAGATCATCTGTTTCACCGACACTCGTTCTTTCCACTGTACCATAGCATTCTTTTATTCTTTTTCCGGCTTAACAGAAAAAGACAAAAAAAATTAAATATTCCAATAAGAGCGGGAACGGGACATTATTTTCATTTATTGTTGGCAGCTAGAGTCAGTTGTGTTGCCCTTGAACAAAGCACTCAAAACAAAGTCTCCTCCGCATGGGTGGGATTTGGTTTGACTTAGGTACGCCATAACCTTGTTATTGAGTCAGTTCTCCCCCGATTGGTTATCTCTTCCAATCATATGGAGGGTTCGTTCGTGCCTCCTGCATGGCGAACTTATACAGAGTCAGCATATGCTGCCACACAGTCACATTGAGTCGTGCTTTTGTTCAAGGGAAGTTAGCCTGAGTCGGCCTCTCTGCGGTGTCTCTTGACTCATTTTTCAGTCGGCCATCCCTGGTTGTCAGTGTCATGTCTATCATCACATCAGTTATATTGGTCCTTTACTCGTGCCGGTTTGAGAAGGTCCTCATTGACTTCTTGCTGGCGGGTCTTGTCCTTATCGACGACGACACCTTGCTCCGAGGGCAGGCCTAGAGTCGCACCCTGGCCCTATTTTCATTATTGATAGGTCACCTTGTGCTCAGCATCGATCAGTATCATGGGTCTTTGACTGAGTGGTTTCCCTTGTGTTCGACATCAGCTTACATTATCACACATTGGGATTCGTGCAGTACCTTGGTTTCCATTTGACCCTATTGGTGGATACCTCGCCTCTGTGTCAGCTTTCATTATTGGTTGGTTCAGAGGGTTTCTGCCATGCGCTAGCCACATCTTGTGTACGCCGGAAACGTACTTCGGTTGGGTTACTACATCCTTTTCGTCCGATTCCTTCCACATTATTGGCCTACGGGTTACACTCATGCTAGATTGATGAAGGATGCCTTAATGCCTTCCTTCTAGCAGATCTTTCCCTATCGACTCCGACTCATTGCTCTGGGGCAAAGATCTAGAGTCCATTTGGCAGTGCCTTGGGGTTTGCAATCATTAGTGGCAGATCCTTCGCTAACAACAGTGGGAAACCATCATTGTCTCCTGATCGATAGATTCTTACAGGTGTTCGACTCCAGCTCATCTATTCACACTTGTTAGATTGTACTGGGTACCTTGACGCTCATTATCATTATCGGTGAGTAGTCTCGTGTTTGTTAACGGTATACATCAATGACCCATAATCAAACGATTTCTCACATGGTCGACTTCAGATCATTTATTCCCATGGTGTAGAAATGTACCACGGCGGTCGGTGAAGACCTCAGGTTGTATCAGCATTCATTGGTTCACTTGACAGTTGCTCCTGTTGTTGCTAGTTGATACCACTCCACTTTATATGTTGCAATCAGTCACGGCGACATTCTATATGCTGGCACCTGAGTTTGCAGTGTAGTACCATCCTATTCCATCATGTTCAGTTGGTACCTTTTGGGATCAGTTTTTGATATCAGTGATCCGTTGCATCTTTTAGCATCATTGACAGTCTTATATGTGATATTCAGACATGTACTTGTTCATTATGATCAGATGATCCATTCTGTATCTTTCAGTTCTTTATACTTGTATACTTAGTGGATCCGCTTGTACTTGATATGCGGACATGCTTTACTTTTTCTGAGCATGGGTATGCCTGCCTCAGACAGTGTTTCTTTCTGATCTCCTTTGGTGGCTTAGCAGGCTGAATTCTGGTGAAGTCCTCCTTGGTTTTTGACAGACTTCCTTTCCATGTACTCGCATAATATATTTCGGCCATCATGTACCCCTTCTGACCTCATATATTAGGGGGCGTCTGTTATAGCTCCAAATCTCACTCTTATGGTTTGTGATGTTGTACTCATGGCCTAGGGCAACCCCTCCTTCCAGACCTGGTCCTAAAATTTAAAAAACAGTGTTTTATCCCTTATACACGACATTGCCCTGAGTTAAACGCGTGTATACGCGGGTCTGTGTATACCCAACCCGCATGTATGTATTAATACACTTAAAAATATATATATAATTCCTTCTTTTCGGGCGGAGATCGCGGGTTTTACTTGCTGATCACCTGTTAGTGCCCGTGGCCCAACTGTTCCCAACCAACTCCTAACTAAAAAACTACTTTGGAGATGGTATAAAAAGACCTCAAAGGGAAGGCCTAAGGGGAGGGAATGGAGAGAAAGGTTATTATGCTGAGATTTTTCCCTTGACCAGGTCTGAAGTCCCTTGTGCCTTCTGCACTTCCCCCATTTTGTACAGGAAATCTTGGTTTCCTTGTGTGTTGATGTTCATCCACCATTTATGGCATCATGGAGAGAGTCATGGAAGGAGTTTTGTTAGAGGCTTGAGGCTGGAACGGATCCGGAAGGAAGCTTTGCTTGGAGCCTGCTGAAGGTGACTCAGGTGAACATATTCCTTTTTATGTACTTTATTTGTCTATAATAAAAGAAACACATGTCTTGGTTCCCGAAATGAATCTTCTTTATGTTAATGATATTCATGTTTTGAATTCATGTGTAAATGGTTGTTTGGATTTTATAACTAACTTCCTTTCTTTATAACATGAAGATGGTTTCTTTATAAGTTTTTGTCCATGTACTTCTATATTCTTTGAATTGGTTGTTTTGCAGGGCAAAAGAGAAGAAGGGAACTCCAAGAAGGGTTTGGACCCTAAAGGTCTTCTCAAACGTAGGACCGAAGGTACGTACCCTTATCATAGAATTTGCTTACAATAGCATAATGGTTGTATGAATGCATGTTTCTTTGAATAGACAACTTTCAATCTGCTAGGGTTTCACCCAAAAAGCCCTAGGGGAGTAATTCCCTCTACCAGTATTCCTATTGAGATTGAACTAGAAAAATTGTTGAATATTAATGCAGTCTTAATGACCTCCAGCGTGAGAAACTGATACAAATTATTCAAAAATACAACAAGCCTTTTCCTAGGATTATGCAGTAATGAAAGGCATTTGTCCTCATCTATATATGCATCACAGCTACATTGAAAAGGATGCTAAATCTATTTTTCAACCACAAATGAGATTGAATCCACATTTGAGTGACATAGTTAAGCAAGAACTCTAGAAACTACTTGATGTCAACTTTATATACCCTATACCTAATAGCCAGTGGGTTTCAACATTGGTTGTAGTCCCTAAAAAAAATGGGAAATGGAGGATTTTTGTAGATTATAAAGAACTAAATAAGGCAACACAAAAATACCATTTTCCTCTCCTGTTTGTAGACCAAGTCCTTGATACACTTGCTGGGAAGAAATATTTTTCCTTCCTAGATGGATTCAGTGGATACAATCAAATTTTGATTGCTCAAAAGGATCAACACAAAACTACATTCACTTGTCCATGGGGAACACTTGCATACAGGATATTACCATTTGGGTTGTGTAATGCACCAGCTACTTTTCAGAGAGAAATTCTAAGTATATTTTTTTTATTTAATCAATGATAGGCTTAAGCTTCATATGGATGATTTTACTCCTTATGGTAATGAAATTGATGAAGCTTTGGATAATTTGGAAAAGGTTCTTGTAAGATATATAGCTACCATATTATGCCTCAGTAATGAGAAATTTCATGTGTTGATAATAGAAGGTCTAGTCCTAGGGCACTTTATTTATTCTACAGGTATTCAAGTAGATCTAGCTAAAATTGAGATAATCCTTAAACTATGTGTTCCTCGTACACCAACTGAGGTACATATATTCCCTGGTTATGTTGGATACTATCATCATTTCATAGCACATTTTTCAAAAATTGCAGCACCATTGTATGCATTAACTGGACATGTGGAGTTTGAATGGACTAATAAGTGTGATATTGCTTTTGTAGAGTTGAAGAAGTTGGTGTCAACATCACCTGTGTTGTGGGGACCAAATTGGAGCCTACCATTCCACATATCTCCATATGCATCTGATATGGTGATAGGGGAAGTTCTTAGATAGGAAGAGGATAATAAACCTTATGCAATTTATGATATCAACAAAAACCTAACACCTACAGAATTAAATTAAATTTTGATTGAAAAAGAATTTTTTGTTGTTATCTATGCTATAAATAAATTTTGTCATTATATAACAGGCTATCCAGTTTTCTTGCATATTGATCATTCTTCTATTCAATATTTATCCAATAAACTTGTTACCAATGGCAAAGTAAATCATTGGTTAGTTTTGTTACAAGAATTTTACATACCATAAAGGACCGGTTGGAAAAGGAGAACTGTGTTGCAGATTTTCTATCAAGAATTCCGCCTATAGTCAATTCTTCAACAGTGAAAGATTGATTCTTGGATGAATATTAGTTTGTCGTGACTGCCAAAACACTGTGGTACACTGATGTTGCAAACTATTTGTCGGCTAGAAATTTCCCATCAAATTTTTCACCCCGAGAAAAGAAGCACATTATTCATTGAAGTGTTCGATTCTCATGAATAGATGGTTATTTTGTTGGGTTGTGTTATATTCTTTCCATGACTAACCAATGTAGTGAACCGAGGGGTTAGAGGGGGGACGGAGCCTCCCCTTCGTTGGGCCGATTGTACAGTGGGGTGGTCACAGGGGGGGCGGCAGCCCCCCCCTGTCCGAGGGGTTTGAGGGGGGTGGGTAGCCCCCCTCTACGGGTTTCCAGGCAGCACCCTGGGAAAAAACAAAATTGGACCCAATATTAGGTTGCGCAAACCTACCTATGGTTTTCGGTCCATGGTTTTGGAGACGATGGTTTTCGATCCATGGTATTGGATGCTTCGGCATGTATAAAAATGTATGGTAACATTGAAAGGAATATAATGAAAAATCAAGATGGTAGTCCCGGTTTTTGGATCTAGTGGAAAAATATTTATGTATATGTGTTTTATGTGTTATGCTCTTGCATTGTTTATTTTTCTGTGTTTTAGAATTCGTATGTAGGTAATTTCTTTACGGGGTTAAAACCTACATTTGGTATCAGAGCAGTTTTGGCTTCAAGGGGATGCCTTTGTTGCTAAGGGGTTTCGCTCGGGCCTGTGGTAGACCCTGTTCAGTGGGAGATCTATGAGATCGATTCTAGTGGTGAAAGAAGATGGCGAGTAGTGGAAGGATAGAGATCGAGAAATTTAATGGTCAAAGTTTTGAGTTGTGGAAACTCAAGATGGAGGATCTGTTGGTGGATAAAGATCAGTGGATCGTGGTAGATCCGGGTATTGGACCAACAGGAGTGTCCATTGAAGAATGGAAGAAGTTGGATCGGAAGGCAAAGAGCACAATATGATTGTGTGTCTCAGATTTAGTATTGCTGAATGTATCAGGGGAAGCTACGGCGAAAGCTTTGTGGGAAAATTTAGGGACTTTGTACTAATCTAAGTCTCTGGTGAATAAATTGTTCCTGTGGAAAAAGTTGTATAACCTGAGGAAGAAAGATGGAGACTTGGTGATAGAGCATTTGAATGCATTTAATACTGTGGTAAGTCAGTTATCATCTATTGATATTAAAATTTCAGATGAAGATTCATTTGTTTTGCTCTCTACAAGATTCGTGGGATAGTCTCAGTTTGTTGTGTTCTCTACAAGATTCGTGGGATAGTCTGGTTATTGCAATAGGTAGCAATGCAACTGCCTTGCAGTTTGATGAAATAGTCTCAGCCTTGCTGACGGAGGAGATGAGATGGAAAAATATGGAGAGCTAGAATGGTGATGCCTTGTCTGTACAAGGATGGTCCAAGAACAAAAACAAAAATAAGTCATCGAGTGGGAGATCTAAATCTAGAGGGAGATCTAAATCTCTAGGAAAACCTTTTAAGGTGGTGTGCTGGAAATGCGGAAAGGAAGGCCACTTCAAAAGGGACTGTAAATCTAAAGCTCCTGACCAAGGAAAGGGATCTGATGAGGCTCCTTCTGCAGAGGAAAAAACCACCTCAAATGAAGGTGGGGATGTGTACTTGGCTTCTTCAAGTACACATGTAGATCATGAGGCATGGTTGATTGATTCAAGTGCATCCTTTCACTTCACTCCCCATAGAAAGTGGTTCTATGAGTATGAGAAATATGATGGTGGTGATGTCTTCTTCGGGGATGACAGGAAGGCTAGAATCATTGGTTGCAAAAAATTAAAGTTGAAGTTGCAAGGTGGAAGGGTTAGAACGCTTCCAGGTGTTCTACATATTCCTGCATTAACCAGAAATCTGATTTCTGTAAGCAAGCTGGATGATGCAGGTGTAAAAACTGTAGAAATTTTGAATAATTTAACACATATTCAACAGAGATTATCCTGATCATGTACTATTGCAGAATACATACACAATACATAAGCTCCTCTACGCTGATCATCAATATAGCCACATCAATAACAATAAAACATCAAGAGCATTCACACATTAACACAGTATGTAACCCGGGGAAAGAATCTTGCTAAAAACCCCAACTATTTGTATATTAATGATTGAGACCATGTAACATTACAAAGTATAATGCTTATCACAAGTAATCCAATTCCAACTCCACCTGTTACACACAATACAACTAAGATCTGATCTCCAAATCTATTCCACTGCTTGCCTGCCTCCACTACTCAATACCTGCTCAAGAATGAATGAGAATGGTTTACCAAACTCGTATTTCACCTCCAAAGAATCACTCACACTGTGTTAGATGTGAGCAGAGGCTATAATACTGGGCAAATACATGAGCAAATCCTTTGGCATACTCAATCCCTTGATTGTGCAAGATCTGCTGCACAACTATAGTCCCAACTGATAGCAATCTGATTCTCTAACACCTGTCCCTGTTGAACTGAACATGCACTGACATGAAACTGAGTTAACTGATGTATTCTATAGTTGTATTATGAGTTAATAATTAGTTTAACAACTCATCATTAGTATATTTGCAGTTAGACTAACTACAACTAGTTTAACCAAGTCAAACTGAACACAACTCCATCAACTCCACAATCAACTCCACCAAACTCAACTGATTGAGTTCTAACTGAAGTCATGCATGCAACAACTCAAATGACTCATAAGAAAAGCATACTTCCTTCTGACAGCTGCATGGGCCACATCTGTAGCTCAAACTGAAGTGCTCCAAGAGAATAAGATCAAGTTTATAGTCCAAATATTATTATGAGACAATAATATTTGACTTTTCTATTTTGGATAGCCAGTCTAAAAATAGAATTTGATCACTCCTGGTGTGATCACTCCTACTGTGGTCACTCCTACTGTGATCACTCCTGCTATGGTCACTCCTACTATAATCATCCCTGTTGTGGTCACTCCTGTTGTGATCATCCCTGCTGGGATCCAAAAATAGAACTTGCGCCATAATTTTCCTGCGGGCCCACTTAGTGAAGGCGACTCTTTTCACTAAGCTCCATCATCTTGTTGCAATCTCAACACTCCCTCTCGACAAGATATGGATTATCAGCAACCCCTATCCTGCCTCGGTGGTATTTGAATTTGCTCCTGGTGAGAGCCTTCGTCAGAATATCAGCATCCTGATCCTCCGTTGGAATGTATGAAAGCAACATGATTCTCCGCTACACACAATCTCTGATATGATGGTACCTGATGTCCTTGCTGCCATATACTCGGCTTCTTGAGCTCCCTGCCCAATCTGCATCCTCTTGTCTGTACCAATCTCCATATCCTGATGTGCCTCTCAAGTAGTGCAATACATGCTTTCCCGCCTTCCAGAAGAGCTTGGTAGGCTTAACCATAGCTTGTGAAAGTTGGTTAACTGCATAGCATATATTGGGTCGTGTATTAACCAAATACATCAGCGACCCCACCAACTATCAATAAACAGTGGCATCCACTTCTTCTCCCCAAGTGGCATCCTCCTTCCTCCAACCTCCAGGAAGAGGAGTATCAACAGGCTTGCAGCCATGCATGTTGAACTTCTCCAGTATCTCACGAGCATACTTGCCCTAAGAAACAAACAGTCCACCACTGTGCTGCCATATTTCCAATCCTAGGAAATAGTGAAGGAGGCCCAAGTCCTTCATCTCAAACTCTGTAGCAAGATCCTTCTTGCATGACAGTATCAACAACTCATCACCCATTAGAATCAAATCATCAACATACAGTACAATGATAAGCAACTTACCCTCCACCACAATCTAGTATAGGTTAGGATCTGCCTCGCTCTTGGAGAATCCAAGTCCTGTGAAATAGCTGTCTATCCGTGTGTACCAAGAACGTGGTGCTTGCATCAACCCATACAGCGCTCTCTTGAGCCTGCACACATGCGACTCGCTGCTGAAGACCTCAAAGCCTTTGGGCTGCTCAATGTACAGCTCCTCCTCAATGACTCCGTTGAGGAACGCAGTCTTCACATCCATCTGATGAATGTGCCATCCCATCTGTGCTGAGAGAGCAAGAATCGTCTGTATGGAAGAATACCTTGCGACAGGTGCAAAGGTCTCCTCATAATCGATCCCCTCTATCTGTGAAAAGCCTCAGGCAACAAATCTTGCCTTGTACTTCTCTACACTCCCGTCAGCTGCCTGCTTAACTTTGTAGATCCATCTCGAACCCACCACTGATTTCCCTTCCAGTCTAGGAACAATCTCCCATGCACTGTTTCTGACAATAGAATCATACTCTTCCACCATGGCGTCTACCCATGCGGGATCCTCCACAGCTTCCTCAAAAGAGGATGGCTCAGTCACAACACACTTGCTCATAAGAGCCATGTATCCAGTGTACCGATCAGGTGACTGTCTCTGCCTGCGTTGGGTTGTAGGTGGTCCTACAACTTTCTCTGCATCTTGAGCCAGTCGCTCAGCTTCTGTCAGGCGCTTTCTCCCTATGATGGTTGGCGCTGCATGAGTGGTCTCTTCCACTCCATGAACCTCGTCCTGTGGCTGATCCACGTCCTAAAGCTCATCCTTAGGAACTAATAGCTCCTCATCTACATGCAAGTGTAGCTCCCTCTCAAGCGAACACTTCATGGCTTTCTCCTCCTGAAATTTTATATCCCGTCGCACGAAAGTTTTACCACTGTCTGGTAAATACACACGATAGTTGTGGGGCGTATTAGTGTACCCCACAAATATTCCAACCTCTGCGATCGGCTCCAACTTCTTCCTGGCATCCTTCGTCACATGCATGTAAACGTTAGCACCAAAAATCCTCAAATGAGAAAGATCAGGCTTCTTACCAGAATAAGCCTCCTCGGGTGTACTCATGCCAAGTATCCTATGAGGACAATGGTTCTACACATAAACTTTTGTATTGCATGCTTCTGCCTACAAGTGAAGGGGTATGCCCTGATCATGTAACATTGCCCGTGCAGCACCCACAATCGTTCTATTCTTCTGCTCAGCTACCCCGTTCTGCTGTGGGTTATGGGGAGCTATGAGCTCTCTACGAATCCCTTCTGCCTTGCAGAAATCCTTGAACTCGTCTGAGATGTATTCACCACCATTATCGCTCCTAAGAGCCTTCACCTTCTTCCCTGACTCCTTCTCGACCAGTGCTTTGAATTCACAGAACTTTGAATATGTCTTGCTCTTCTTCTGCATGAAGAAGATCCAGCACTTACGAGAGAAATCATCAACAAAAATCACATAATACCTGTGTTTTGTTGTCGAAGCAACTAAGAAAGGTCCACACACGTCTGTGTGAATTCTCTCAAGGATCATCGTGGCGCGACTATCCTTCTCGTGAAAGGTGGCTTTCACAAACTTCCCCAAAGTACACCCCTTGCACTAATCGGACTGCGCAAGTGTGCCTTTAGGAAGCCCTGTAGTGATCTACTGCAGTATCTTCAAGGCTCCATGGTGAAGGTGACCCAATCTCCTGTGCCACAACTTGCCATCATCCCGGCTCACCAATCCTTCTGCCTTGCCTGCCATTGCTACGCATCCATCTACATGCAACTGATAAAGGTTTCTCACTCAAACCCCTATCTTCCGGGTCTCACCCGTTGTCTTGCTGCGCAGGAAAGCCTTTCCCTCGCTGAAAACAACATCATACCCCTTGTCTTCTAACATCGCCACTGAGATAAGATTCTTCTTCAATCTTGGAACATGCATGACTTCCTTCAATAAGAAGGATTTACCAGACTCCCTCTCAAAGGAAATGGTACCGATACCGGTCGCACTGTATCTACCGTCATCGCCCATCTCGATGCGCACTCCAAGTTCTTTGTCCTCCAGATCAAAGAACAAATATCTATCTCCCGTCATGTGAAAAGACGCACCACTGTCCAAGAACCACACCGATCACATCACACTTGAAACCAAGCATGCGATCAATGAAAAATCAAGCTCAAACTGTGAGGCTAGAGCCTCTCCTGTTGAAGATCCAGCAACCTGCTTGTTCTTCTTCTTCTGCGGACAATTAGTGGCATAGTGTCCGTGCTAGTGACAATGAAAACACTTCACCTTGGACATATCCTGCTTCTTGCCTTTCGCACCAGACTGAGAAGCTTTCTTTCTCTTCCTTTTCTTTGCTTTGGTAGCCAAAGTGCTATTCTCTTCATCAGTTCCCTTTGACGAAGATCCGTCCTTAGTACTCCGCCTGATCTCCTCCTGCACAAGATCTGACCATAGTCTTTCCCATCCTGGCAATTTCTCCCGACCATTGACAGAGTCCTGATAGGAATGCCAACTCTTCGGAAGACCAAGGAGAGCCAAGCTCACCAAGTCCTCATCATCGACAGTAACCCCCACACTTCCCAGCTCATCTCGACACTGAGTGAACTTTGTGAGATACTTGGGCATACTGTCACCCTTCTCGCATTTGATGTTTCTGAGTTTATCTTTGAGCGCCAGCTTCCTCTGATTTCTCTTGCTTTGGAATAATTTTGTTAATGATTTCCACATCAAATATGGAGTAGCCTTTCCATGGAGGCTGGACACAATGTGATCCTTCACGCCCTCCAACAGAATCCTTCGACATTTTGCGGTCTTCTTTTGCCAAGCATCAGCTTGAGTAGCATCAATAGGCTTTGGGACATCTGTCTCTATGAACTCCTTCAGCTCGTTATCATCCAATACTACCTCCATCCTGTCCTTCCATGCAATATAGTTTGAGATGCCCTCAAGAGCATACTCCAATTGCAATCCGTTGAAAGACATTGTTGCGTTGCCACCAAGAAAACATTGCTGCAAATTCGAATTCCACCAGCAACCAACTCAACCGCCTCGGATCTAAGATTCGTGAGAACACAATATTTCTCGTACAGAGATTGACTATATGGGCATTCACCGGATATCTCACCTTCGAAAGGAAGGATGAATACAGAGGCTACCTGGCCCGATTACAGACTCTGCCTGAAGAAATAGAATGTAAACACTTCCTGAATAGTAGATTTGATGATCAACAACTCTGATACCATGTATAAATTTTGAATAATTTAACACATATTCAACAGAGATTATCCTGATCATGTACTATTGCGGAATACATACACAATACATAAGCTCCTCTACGTTGATCATCAATATAGCAGCATCAATAACAATAAAACATCAAGAGCATTCACACATTAACACAGTATGTAACCCGGGGAAAGCATCTCGCTAAAAACCCCAACTATCTGTATATTAATGATTGAGAGCATGTAACATTACAAAGTACAATTCTTATCACAAGCAATCCAGTACCAGCTCCACCTGTTACACACAATACAGCTAAGATCTGATCTGTAAATCTATTCCACTGCTTTCCTGCCTCCACTGCTCAATACCTGCTCAAGAATGAATGAGAATGGTTTACCAAACTCGTATTTCACCTCCAAAGAATCACTCACACTGTGTTAGATGTGAGCAGAGGCTATAATACTGGGCAAATACATGATCAAACTCATTGGCATACTCAATCCCTTGATTGTGCAAGATTTGATGCACAACTATAGTCACAACTGATAGCAATCTGATTCTCTAACAACTGTCCCTGTTGAACTGAACATGCATTGACATGCAACTGAGTTAAATGATGTATTCTATAGTTGTATTATGAGTTAATAATTAGTTTAACAACTCATCATTAGTCTATTTGCATTTATTCTAACTAAAACTAGTTTAACCAAGTCAAACTGAACACAACTCCATCAACTCCACAATCAACTCCACCAAACTCAACTGATTGAGTTCTAACTGAGTCATGCATGCAACAACTCAACTGACTCATAGGAAAAGCATACTTCCTTCTGACAGCTGCATGGGCCACATCTGTAGCTCAAACTGAAGTGCTCCAAGAGAATAAGATCAATTTTATAGTCCAAATATTATTATGAGACAATAATATTTGACTTTTCTATTTTGGACAGCCAGTCTAAAAATAGACTTTGATCACTCCTGCTGTGATCACTCCTGCTGTGGTCACTCCTAATATGATCACTCCTGTTGTGGTCACTCCTGCTGTGATCATCCCTGTTGTGGTCACTCCTGCTGTGATCATCCCTGCTGGGATCCAAAAATAGAACTTGTGCCATAATTTGCCTGCGGGCCCACTTAGTGAAGGTGACTCTTTTCACTAAGCTCCATCATCTTGTTGCAATCTCAACAAAAACAATGTTCGAGAAGGATACCTACAAAATGGTTCAGGGAGCACTGGTATTGATGCAGGGAGTTTGGATTGGAACTCTGTACAAGCGACAAGGTAGTGCTGTTATTGATGGGTGCAATAGTTCTGTGGTTCCTGAAAGTGGAGAAGAAAATCTAGTGGTCTCTGGAGAGAAGACCATGCTGTGGCATCAAAGGCTTGGACATATTGGAGAGAAGGGCCTTCGAATACTTCATGGTAAAGTTATCGTAGAAGGTATGAGTAATAGCTCTCTGGATTTTGATTTCTGTGAAAATTGTGTATACGGGAAGCAAAATCGAGTGAGTTTCCCCTCTGGTGGTAAGAGGGAGAAACAGATATTAGAGCTTGTGCATAGTGATGTGTTTGGACCTGTGAAGGTTCCATCACTGGGTAAGTCTGTGTACTATGTATCATTTATAGATGACTTCTCAAGGAATACATGGATATATTTCCTTAAGAAGAAATCTGAAGTCTTTGACAGGTTTAAAGAATTTAAGGCTCTGGTGGAAAACCAGACAGAGAAGAAGATAAAGGTGTTGAAGACAGATAATGGTGGAGAGTTTTGCAGCAAGGAATTTGAAGAATTTTGTAAGAAGTGTGGTATATCATGGCAGAAGACTACTCCATATACACCTCAGCAAAATGGAGTTGCAAAAAGAATGAACAAGACATTGATGGAAAGGGCAAGAAGCATGCTCAGTGGTGTCGAGTTAGGACAAGAATTCTAGGCAGAGGCGGTGGATACTGCATGTTACCTGGTCAATAGGTCACCTTCATCAGCGTTTGAGGATAAGACTCCAAAAGAGGTATGGACTAGTAAGAAACCCTCTCTTTCACATCTAAGGGTATTTAGATGTGATGCATATGTACATGTTCCAAAGGAGAAAAGAACCAAGTTGGATAGTAAATCTGAAAAGTGCATCTTTATTGGGTATAAGGATGGTTTAAAGGGTTATAAGCTTTGGAACCCAGTAACAAGGAAGGTTGTGTACAACTGAGATGTGGTGTTCAAAGAGGTGAAAGATGTTATTAGACATGAAGTCCAACCAAAGGAACCTGAATATATAGAGTTTGAGCTAAAGGAGGAAGAATCAAACTCTACAGTAGAGGAGGAATCAGAAGATGAAGAGCCACAAACTCCAGCTATGAGAAGATCAGTTCGAGAAAGAAGGAAACCTGAAAGGTATAGTCCATCTGCTTTCTATTCAAATTTTTCTTTGTCTATTACTGATGATGATCCCAGAACTGTGAAGGAACCAATGGATTCAGAGGATGGAAAACTTTGGAAAGAGGCCATGGTTGATGAAATGGCATCTTTGCACAAAAATGAGGCTTGGGATCTGGTGGAGTTGTCGGATGGAAGGAAACCCATTGGCAGCAAATGGGTGTTCAAGAAGAAGACAAATGTAGAAGGAAATGTGGAGAAATACAAAGCTAGGTTGGTAGCAAAAGGTTATTCCCAGGTGCTGGGAATTGATTTTGGTGATATTTTTTCTTCTATTGCCAAGGTATCTTCTATCAAGTTACTTTTATCTGTTGCTGCTACTTTTGATTTTGAGGTAGAACAGATGGATGTGAAGACAGCATTTCTTCATGGGGATCTAGAAGAGGAAATCTACATAAAGAACCTGAAGGCTTTGCGGTGAAGGGTAAGAAAGAACTAGTATGAAAGTTAAAGAAGTCTTTGTATGGGTTAAAACAATCACCAAGGATGTGGTATCAAAAATTTGATACATTTATACGGGGACTTGGCTTCACCAAAAGAAAAGCAGATCACTTTGTGTATTTTAAATTAATTGGTGACCGTGTTATTTATCTGGTCTTGTATGTGGATGATATGTTGCTGGTTGGAAATGACAAAGAAATTATCCAAGATTTGAAGACCCAATTTTCCTCGAAATTTGACATGAAAGATCTTGGTGCTGCAAACTATATTTTGGGCATGGAAATTAAAAGAGATCGGGCAAAGAGGAATCTCTAGTTAAACCAAAGGAAGTATGTTGAGACAATACTGCAGAGGTTTAATATGTAGGATAGTAAACCAGTGAAGGTTCCTATTCTTGTAGGTGTGAGGTTATCTGTTGAACAGTGTCCCAAGACACAAGAAGAGGAAGAGGATATGTCTCGTGTTCCATATGCAAGTGAAGTTGGTAGACTGATGTATGCAATGGTCTGTACTAGACCAGAAATTGCACATGCAGTGGGAGTATTGAGCAGCTTTATGTAAAACCAAGGAAGGAGCACTAGACAGCAATGAAGTAGATTTTCAGGTATTTGCGTGGCACTGGTGATTATGGTTTGTGCTATCAAGGAAGACCAGGATTAGATATTTGTGGCTTTGTTGATGCAGACTGGGCTCGAGATCTGGATCAAAGAAGATCTACAAGTGGGTATCTGTTTAACCTATTTGGAGGTGCAGTTAGTTGGATGAGCAAGAAATAATCTATAGTGGCACTATCAACTACAGAGGGAGAATACATGGTAGCCACTCATGCAAGCAAGGAAGCAGTTTGGTTGCAGAGATTGTGTTCAAGTATGGGGTTAATACAGGGAGCTATAAGGATAGACTATGACAGCCAAAGTGAAATTTTCTTGGCAAAGAACCCTGCTTATCATTCAAATACAAAGCACATTGATGTTCAGTATCACTTTGTGAGGGATATGATAGAAGACAAAAAGGTGTTGCTGGTAAAGGTGGACAGTTTGAAGAACACTGCAGATGCATTGACAAAATCTGTGAGCTCTGAGAAGTTCTCTTGGTGTAAAGAAACAATGGGCATTTTAAGGCTGGAAAAATGACTAAGCTCTCATGTGGCCCCCTGTGGAAAGAAAACAACAAGTGGGAGAATGTTGGATTGTGTTATATTCTTTCCATGACTAACCTACGTAATGAACCGGGGGGTTAGATGGGGGGTAGAGCCCCCCCTTCGTTACGCCGATTGCACAGTGGGGGGGTCACAGGGGGGCGGCAGCCCCCCCTGTCTGGGGGGTTTGAGGGGGGCAAGTAGCCCCCCTCTACGGGGTCCAGGGCAACGCCCCGAGAAAAAAAAAATTGGACCCTATATTAGGTTGGTCGAACCTACCTATGGTTTTCAGTCCATGGTTTTGGACGCGATGGTTTTCTATCCATGGTATTGGATGCTTCGACATGTATAAATATGTATTGTAACATTGAAAGGAATATAATGAAAAATCAAGCTGGTAGTCCCGGTTTTGGGATCCAATGGGAAAATCTCTATGTATATGTGTTTTATGTGTTATGCTCTCTCATTGTTTATTTTCCTGTGTTTTAGAATTCGTATGAAGGTAATTTTTGTACGAGGTTAAAACCTACATATTTATTCCATACATGATCATATATCCAAGTTCGTAGGTGCATTATAGAGGATGAGATCTATGAAATATTTAGGGCCTGCCACAATGAACCTTGTGGAGGTCATTTTGTCGGCCACAAGACTGGGCATAAAGTATTGTAGATGGGTTATCTTTGGCCTATTATATTCAAATATACCAAGAAATATGTCCAAAGTTGTGAAGGATGGGCCATCCCATTCAGTTCGACGAAATGCCTCTTCATCCACAGCTTGTATTGGAACCATTCGAGAGATGGGTGATGAACTGTGTAGGTCCCATTAGTCTGCATTCAAACACAGAATAATACATTCTAGTATGCATGGACTATGTAACGAAATGGGTGAAGGTGGTAATAGTCTTAATAGCCATAGAAGAGGTAGTCATCAACTTTCTATTTGAACTATTTATCCAATACGGTTTTCCTTGAGAACTTGTAATTGATGGATTTACTTCACCTTACCATCCACAAGCAAACGATCAAGTGGAAAACACATATAAAGTCTTGGAAGGAATCCTAACTAAGAAAGTATCTACAAATCATCGAGACCAAGCCTCTATACTCTCTAAAGCCTTTTGGGTTTATCAGACAACTTAGCACAATACTACTGGCTTTTCACCTTATCAACTTTTTTTGGTTAAGGAGGAAATTTTTCCTATTGAATTTGAAGTTAAGACTCTTAGAATTGATCAATAAATCAGTATGAACCTTTCAAAATCCCAAAAATGGCACCTTCAACAACTCAATGAAATGGATGAAATGTGCCTTATTGCTCTCCAATGTACAACTATAGTTCAGCAACAAATAGATAAGTGGCATGATCATTTGATTAAAATAAGACCTTTCAAAAGGGGGATTGGGCATTATTATACGACTCGAGATTCTAGAACTTTCCTAGTAAGCTTCAAACGAGGTCCCTACAAAGTCAACGAAGTTTATAATAATTGGATAGTATGCCTTACTATGATTAATAATTCTAGAATTTTTGTCCTCATTAATGGTCACCGACTTCACTTGTACCACCATCCACTTACAAAAAAATCCTTTCTTCGTGAAATCAATAATGATGCGAATTTGTAGGTTGTAGCTAAGCAAGGGAATGTCTCCATGGCCACAATCAGGTAAATTTTCTTTGAAATCCCTTATTTCCATGTACATAATGTAAATAGTCTTTATTTTCTTATGGTGTGTATATTTTCTTTATTTTGGGAAACATTGCAACCATTTTCTTGTAAAAAAAAAGGCGTTGTTCTTACAATGTCTTGCAATTGTTGTGCTTAAGTCATAATGGTGTTTCTTCAGTTATTGTTTCCTTAGTCATATCATCATTATCACAGTTTTCGTTTCCTTAGTCAAAATATCATTATCACAGTTGTTATTTCCTTAGTCACAACATCGTTATCACAATTGTTGTTTCTTTAGTCACAACATTGTTATCACAATTGTTGTTTCCTTAGTCATAACATCGTTATCATAGTTGTTGTTTCCTTAGTCACAACATCATTATCACAGTTGTTGTTTCCTTAGTCACAACATCATTATCACAGTTGTTGTTTCCTTAGTCACAATTGTCGTTTCCTTAGACGTGATTAATGTTTCCTTAGATGCGGCTATTACTTATGAGTTGTTTTCAAATATCTTTATTTTTCCTGGGATAAGGAACATTTTAAGCCCCTTTTCAATATGATGGTTGGGTAACTAGTTTGTTTAATGTTTATCACATAAGAATTTACTTTTAAAAGGAGAATTTCTTTTAAGATGATTTCATTATATGGATTTTTGAATCTCTTAAAATACTTAATTCCCTGATTTTGTAAGAAATTCATAAAGTACTCATTATACATTCCTTCTATCACCACTTAAGGAGCCATCTTTCTACTCCAATTTTAAAACAATTCTACGGTTCTTTTGAAGAAATTAATTTTTGGGAACAAGATTAGCCAACTAAAAAGTAGTTTTCATAAATAAAAAATTACACCATCCCTAATTATTAAGGAGTTTATGTGCCACCCCATCAAGTAATATTTTATGATAAATAAAAATCATAGCAGAAAAAAAAATAAAAATAAAAAGTTGTCAAAGGATAAGAGGTCTCATCACGAGCCAGCCTACCATGATCATAGGACCTAGTGAAGTGACATTACCACTTCTGGTCACCAAGCTAGGGTAATGGCCTTTGGTCTTAAGGTCGGGGGACAAGAGGTCTCATCACGAGCTGACTTGTTCACTTTATTAGTTCCTATGAATGGCATTGTTATTAACTGGTTACCACACTAGAATAATGGCCTTCTATAGACATTTAACAAAATTTAAATAAACTTATAGCTATGAATCTATTTCTAATAGATGGGACACTAGCATCTCAATGGGTTAAAAGGAAACCTTGTCGAGGCTATGGATGCCTGATGGCAACAGTGGGAATGCCTATGGTATTAAAGTTAACTTAAACACTACAATTTAGTTAGCTATCTTGTCTCCTCAAAATCAATAATCAACAAAGGAAAACCATTAGATTTGTTAAAATATGCTATGGAGTACTATTAAAATAGCTCCTATAAAGTGATGATGTTGATTGTTAATGAGAACTAATAGTAATTCTACATATCAGGGATAAATATTATGGGACATTCAGAAACCTAGTATTTTTATCATCTTTCTTTATTAACTCCTTCTATTTTTATCTATGTGGTATTCCTTAACCGAACATAGTTTCTGACCATTTATTGTTTCCAAATCATCATCTTCCCATACCTTTATTTCTTTTAACATTGATGATTTCATTATCGTAATGATTTTCATCATTATTGCACTTTATGATTGATGATCGACTTAATGATTATTTGGCATGTTATAAACATTTCTCATCCTCCACCACCATTTTTTACAGTTGTTTTCCATGATTAATCAATACAGCTTTATCTTCCAATTATGAAAAAATATTTTCAATTCATTAAGTTGATCGATGGTCGCCGTCGGCCCTCAAATTATAATGGGGGCGAGAAGGCGTTGTTGAATGTTATGTTCACTAAATTTCCATATTTTGTGCAGTATTGTTACCATATTATAATCTGATCTTTGTTGTTTCCATTTGCAAATCATTTCTTATTGAATGGCTAACGATGGGAGGCCATTCAGTACGCCATGAACCAACCCAATTCCAGGACATGAAAGCAGCACATAGTATTTTGAATAGGGCAGGATGACTAGACTATTTTGGATGATTGCATGGATTCAACAATGAAGTTGCACTTGAATTCATGTATAATTTGAATTCAATAGTAAAAATGGTAAAGAATGTGTAGATACAAGTCAATGAAGAAATAATAGTAGAGGTAACAGGCCTCCAGTCAAAAGGGGAGAAATGGTACGAAGTTATTGTTGTTGTGACAATGACCCTCCAATTTTTTTCCTAGCTCAATTTTGGTGCCTACGTGAACTGACATTTCAACCTATTTAGTGTCATCTTGTTGTTTGATTCGCTATCCTTATGCTTTCTCTAAGTGTCGGTTTTCTAAGTGTTGTCGCCTTACCTTTAGAATCACATGTGTTAGCCTGTCTATGGATAGGTGAAGTCATAGTTTTTCTCAACTTAGTAACTAGCCTTGTTTGCCATGAAACACACACAAAATCAAAGAAAAGCACTTTCTTAAGAAAAAGCACACTTCAAGATCACGAAGAGTTGCCTCCTTTTGTAGCACACTCCTTTGTGTTGAACAACTGCACCATAGTGGAGTGCATTCCTTCATGCTTCTCCAGTGCTCCCTCACTTGAGTGCACTCCTTCAACATGAATATTTTTTCCCTTTCAAAACTCTTGCATGCACTTTCTTATTGCATGTGGGTGCACTCCTAGAAAATAGGAGCCCACTTCACTTCGCTAAATAAATCATTCAGTTGTCGACAAGTGGCAAGCATGAATGGAATGGATGTGCATGTAATCTCCTTATAATCAACCTATTTAATCGTTGTTTCTAATAATCACTCTAATTTGGGTTTGGTGCACATCTTTGGATCAAGGAGCTCTTTGTCGATCTTCATTCAAAGTAAGTTTTGAATGTCGATTCTATTGCTTGCCTTAGATATTTTTGTTGTCATTCTTGCTTTCCTTGTTGGTGTTTCACTTCTTCTTAGTTTCTTTATTGGTGTTTCATCTCATTCTTGCTTCTACAAGTGTCAAACTATTGTCGCAAGTTGTGACTCTTCATATTCTCTAGCTTTTCATATTATAGTCATGATTGTGATAGAATCGATAAAAACTTGTAGATATTTCCTCTCATCATTTCTATCATTTTTTTTATGGTGCTAGAGATATGCCAACTAAGGGGATCTCCCTGATATGAAGTCCCAATCATACCTCACACCATTTGGTGTAGGATTCCCATCCAGTATAAAGGCATGGTTTCCAAATCCTTAAAGATTTTCCTTGGCTCTAGCTGTCAACACAGGAGAGTGATGCAATGGTGTCTTCGAAAATCAAGGGAGGTGAGTGTGCATTTGCAACTATGTCAAGGTTATTCTACTGCAAAGGGAAGATAAAAGTGAGCCTCTAAGTGAGAGGTAATAGTAACACCCAGGAAAAGACACACATGAACCAGAAAGCTATATTTAACATCCATCGGAATAGTCCACAGTGGGTGTGATAGTCATTACAACTAACAAACAAGGAAATATATGTCTAGTATCCTGCGAAATAGTTCACTAGGATGGGACAAAAATAACAACCATTATAGCACATTCTCAATAATATAAGAACTTAAATAACCAAAATAGTTCTACTATCTTAGTACATGTGAAATAAAACATGAAATATAAACATCCACATAATAGTCTTACAAACATTCAAACCAACAAACAAGGAAATATTTGTCTAGTATCCCACAGAATATTCCACTAGGATGGGACAACAATAACAACCATTATAGCACATTCTCAATAAGATAAGTACTAAAATAACTGAAATATTTCTATTATCTTAGTACATGTGAAAAAAACATGAAATACAAACATCCACAAAATAGTCTTACAAACATTCATAGGCAATGCATGAAGAATGTGCTAGCCTTAAAAGGCTTATGTTATTAAGCAAATTTCCAAGACACATGTTTACAATGTACATCACTAGCCCCAATAGTGGAACATTGGAGCCACTCCTTGCTGCTCAAAGATCTAGCTGATCTCTCTAATGCCTTGCGGGAGGAGCCAAGGTGAAAAGGTCTTTTCTCATATAATGAGACGGTATATATAACTAAGGGGTGATGCTTCCTCTTTGTGACTCTTTGACTACCCTCATGATTGTTAAAATTCCTATGACTTTTCAACTTACATAACTCTCCATATTCATGTGTGTCCTTTGGACTTCCACTTTACAATACATTGAATATAATATGCATGGTCCACAATAGTGGTGTGGCATATGACCGCTCATGACATGACAAGACATGACACTACTGACATGTAATGCTTGAGTGATATGTAAATTTCAAGCCACTACTTTTGTTGTGAGTGATGTCTTATTAAGAATACTCTTGTCTTCCACCTCCTTATGGTTGGGTGACAGGGATCTTCAATGATCTCAAGTCTTGGGTTGTGGTCACAAGTTGGTGTCCCTTTGCTTTGCCTTGATAGATCATCTTGCAGGCTCAGCTACAAGAATGACCTTTACATGTCTTCCTCCTTCATATCCTTATTCATCATCCCACTAGGTTCCTATATATGCAATTCACTCATGACGAGATGGAATCAGCCTGAAAACCTCATAGCCTAAGATGGTAAATTTTGTTCTAGGGACTGAGTTAGAACTAAGTTACAAGTTGGTAAGGGAGGTTCAATGACTATGCATTGCGTAGTTCCAGTAGTCAGGACTGAGGCTTGAGGCCTAAAATAGTGCAATGTGCAGTTCAAGCTAGGCTGAGAGGTTGTCTTCTATGTATTTGTGAAGATGAGTGAGTCTGGTTGAAGGAGGGGCCATTGTGGAATATTTCTGCACAATTCTGGAGAGGAAGGTTGACTGGATTATGCACATTTCTGGGATACAATGGGTTGGGATGAGGGAGTGACCACTATGAAAAGACTCTGCGTAGTTCTGATACTGAAGAGAGAATGGTCCCCTGTAGGATTTCATAGTTTTGGGGCACAGGGAGGCATCTTGTTTCTTGTGCTTGCGCAATGCATAGTCTGGGACAGGGTGACTAAAAGGATTGCACAATTATGGAAGGGAATGTTGGGTCATGGGCTCAGGAATTGTGCAATATAGTAGTCCTAGGGGATAGGAACTACGTATTGTGCAGATACAGGGGTCAAGGTCGCAACCTGCTAGCTGGAACTACGCAATGCGAAGTTTGGGTAGGCTGGGTGAAACCAAGTTGAAGGGTGGGGGAGCTTCTTCATCAAAGACTAAGTGTTAGACTAGTGATACTGACAGGTGAAGTGATGAAGCTTTAACTATGTTCTAATACTTATAATACTTTATGACTCAAGAACATTGATCACCTATGACACATGAACAACACTTTCGCTTGTGTGTGACCACTTCATGACCATTTATGACAAGTGCAAAACCTAAGATAAACTTTATGACAACCGTGACCACACTTGTGTGCCAACGCTAAAAAAAATTTAAATCAGTGTGACAAGTGTTTACATGGTTAGGAAAACTCATAAACACAAATATGAGCCTTTGTAAGCACCTGAATGAGCTTATGCATAAAGTGCGATAGCTAGCATGCAAAAAGATGACATCTTTCCTATCTTGCAAAAGGGAGTGAAACACTTAGCAAAAACGCATGGAATGACTTTCAGTGTTTGCAACCATACATGTCATTGAAGACATAATGATACAACAATGATAATTTTTCCTCCATACTACACTAAGAGATGCATTTCAACTTCATGAAAGATGTGGTTTTTTTCATACCTACCCTCTAAAGGGTTGTGAATTAGATGGAGTCTTCATGCGGTCCTGATCTTCAATATTTTATGATACCCTAGGGTTCCTTGGTATTCTTATCTGGTGATTATATTTTCTCCTTATCTCCTTAAGTTTCATCCATCACATCCTCCTTCTTCGTATCCTTCTTCATCATCTTGCCATAGTTTAAGAGAGTACCTACATCTGCAACTTACTCATGACAAGATGACATCAGTCTGAAAACCCCTAGCCTAAGATAGAGCACTTGTATTCATTAAATGGGTTAGGACTAAGGGACAAGTTAGGAGAGAAGGCCTAGTGACTACACAATTGCTAGTTCAAGCAGCCAAGGGTCAAGCTTGATCACTGAGACTGCATAGTGCATATCTCAGGCCAAACTAAGGGAAATTTCTGCACAGTCCTCACTGAGGGAAAAATTTGCGCAGTGCCCATTGAGGGATAGCATTGTGTAGTTCAAGTAGGCAGTGGTTGTTATGGGATGGGGCCTTGGGAGGAAAAATTATGCAGTTTTAGGAGGTAAGTGGGACTGGGTAGCTGAAAGGCTTGAGGGACAAAACTATGTCGTTTCTAGAGGCAATGAGCTTCGGCTAAGGGAATGACACTTGAAGAAGCATCTACATAGTTTTGGAGGCCAAGGGAGCCTAGAGCCTGGGCTTTCTATGCATTTTGCAGTTCCAGCAAGCAAGGGAAAATATTGAAAGTTGAATATGCGAAGTGTGCAGTTTAGGAAGGTTGGATGAGGTTAGGTTGTTAGGAATCCTCTGGAATTTGGCTAAGTGTGTGATCAGTGGAATCGATGTGAACATTGATAGAACTTGACTATGACCACACACTTGGATGATTGGTGATTCAACATAGATCATACCGAACATATGGAAACATACTTCTCTTAATGCAACGACCTTTATGCCAACTTAAGACAACTGTGGCCCCATGGATAGACTTTGGGAGGATAATGATGACACTTGTGTAATGGTGTGTGAATCTTTGGAAATGAGTGCAAAACATTTCTATATGATGAGAACAACTCACTTTCACAAATATTTTCCCTTGAAGCAAAAAAAAACTCCCATTTTCATGAAAAGCGATAATTCCCATGCCCAAAGATGACACTTTCTATATAGAGATAAAATCATGAACGACATTTGAGATCTGAGAAGGGGGCTTGAAATCATCAACTGACCAATAAGTGACTAAGGAACGACCGATCACAGGATCGACAGTAGGACCCAAAATTCAAGTTTAGACCAAAATTTTGGAGGGTGTTGCAGTTGCTACAACACATTATATATTGTTGTTGATATTGTCCATGAGCCATTCCAAGATAGAGTGCACTCTTGGAATCAAAGACTCGACTCTCAAAGAAATGTGCCCATAAAGACAATTTTTCCTCAAGAACACACTCCATCATCACGAAGAACTGTGCCCTCCTTAAGCACATGAGCACAAGTTTTCCTCTTGATTACATGAGCGCACCTTGAATGCCTAAAGCCTTACCCATTCATCCCTTCAGAGTGCACCCTTGCACCCTCTTAGCCTCTTTGAGCATATGATTCCACCTTGAACCCATGAATGATCCTCCTCCATGATTCGATAGTGCACCCTGCTCCCTTGATGATCTCTCTCTATTGCTTGAGTGCATGAGTGCACCTTGAAGCCTCGAGTGATCCTTGAACTTCCCTTCGTGCTCCGATAGTGTGACCTCCTTGTTTTCAGGAAGGTTTCTTTCCTATAAAAGTAATGATTTCCTGTCATTGATAGGCTTATACTCTCAGCTACATTTGATGGCATTTTCAATATGATATTCTAAGTTATTTCTTGTATTAGATACAAGATTCTGTGAATCTAATATTTGTCACTATGAGTGTGATTCCACGTACAGGTGTTCAAGTTACTAGTCTCATTACTTTTTCATATGTTTGAATGATGCCTCCTATTACATGTTGAGTGGCCTAAAAATAAGTCTTAGAAGCAAGCACGGAAGGAACCATAGAATTTACAAAGCCCACCATTCCTATTCTTACAAATACACAGTGCTTCATAGACAAATCCATTGAGGTCACATAGAAAGACATCAAAGACACATTCATGCAGAAATAGTTCTTTGAAAATTTGGAATTATACATTAATATCAATAGGTCCAAGATACACAAGATGGCATGCAGGTTCCCAGTCATTCCTTGTGCGGAGTTAATTGAATCAATTCTAACACACATGGATGATTTAGGTATAGTGCTTCATAGTGAAAGTGATGGTCAGCGCACCACCTATTACGGAGAAGACATTCAAACCTATTATAAGATGTTAAATCCCACAAAGTATGCCAATAACATTTTCTACACTAGATGGGTTGATCTCGAAACAAGTGACATCATCAAATATTGGTGTCAAGAGCCTGCTAAGTTATGACACCACCCATCTATAGTTTACCTGACCAGGATTCTTAGGGATGTGTATCAGTATGTTATTACCATGTGTTGTAGGTTGCATGGGTGAAATAAAGATGAATTATTTGAAGAGAACTAGATATATATACTCAACGTGGTAGTTTCTCATGGAAAAATATTCAATTAGGTAGATATACTTTTTTTGGACTTACATTGTCATGTTGGGAAGGATAAAGCATCTCTAAGGTCAAACCAGGCACCATATTTCTATATGTCTTCAATTATGTTCAATGGGATCTATGCACAATATGCATTCCTAGGAATGTATTGGAGCAGACCCCACATGATAAGTTCCCAGCTTACTTCCATTGCAAGGTGTTGTCAAATTTGATTTTTAGAGGGGAATATGAAATATTAGCAAAGCATTATTCGTGGTCATATTTCAGATGATATATGAGATCGAACTTCCTTGCATGACCAATCAGGTGAAGGAGTCATTACATAATATCACAGATTGGTTTGTTGAGCCAAAAGGTACATATATTAGATGCTTTGGATGTTAGATTTCTCCTCATATCATGTCACGATATGTGACTAATAAGTTGGTTTTGCAAGAAGTAGCTTATCAGTTGGATAAAGGGTTGTTAGGAGTTATTTACAAGGGAGAAAGATCCTTGGCCCACTTTCCCTTTGAGGATTGGATTATATGAACTGAAGAGCCATAAGGCAGTAAATGCATAAATAAAAGAGTTGAATTGCTTGCACTTTGAAATCAAGGACTTTCATGGATATGATCCCAAAAGTGTGGAAGAATCATTGTGACAAGATTGGATTTTCTTGGGAATATTCATCAATGACCACTATAGAAGTTAAGAAGGTGAAGAACTGGTACAACGAAGTTAAAATGACACATTTAGGAATTGAATTTGTTTCCCCAAAAAGCTTCACCAGCTCGAGGTGTACAAGTATAGGAGGCACCACAAAAAACTTCTCAAGCAAATATTGTAGCTCCCAGTAAAAGGATCAAGCATGATTGCACGGTAGAAAGTAGTAGGAAATGGAAATTTGATCCTTTGAGTAATGGAACTATTAAAGTTGAATAGGAAAAGATAGAATTGGAAGAAAACATGCAATTGGAATAAGAGGAGAAGAGGAAACAAGATGAATTTCTCATAAATCAACAGGAAGAAGAAAAGGAAAGAAGGAGAGTAGAAGAAGAGCAGCAAAGGCAGCCACAGGAGGAGAAAGTAGCATGGATGTTATAGGAAGAACAATTGACTCTAGAAATAGAGGAAGAATTAAAGGAAGATGATACCATCAAGCCCATAGATGATTAACTATGTTCTCTAGTAGAACCTCCTCTCACAGGTGGTCATCTCCCATTTGGTGAGATGGGAATCACACCTCCATTTGGGGACAGAGTCATGGATATATGTAATGTCACATTTAATCAGCTGAAGAAAAGGATCATGCAACAAAGGTGGAGAAACTTCCCAAACGATCCTCAGAATACGGTCTCTATATCTACAAAAAAGGTGATAATTGCAAACACTATTAGGGATCCCTAGGCAATCATGGTATCTAATGTTGCATTTTCTATGGAAACACAAGATAAATCAAAGTATATGTTGAATGAGAATGTGTGATTAAGGAAAGATTTAGTTTCAGTAAAGCAATAGGCAGAATGCCTCCTTGCAGAAAAACAGTGACTATCTTCCCACATCTTTAATACAGCAGAGTGGCAGTCATCCATATAGGAGGAATTGGGGCCAATGGAGGATACCATGGAATAATTGTATGATGAAATGATACTTCTGCATGAAGTAGTGGTGCCCCTTTTTGGCATGAAAAATAAAGCACAAGAAGTTACAAAGCTCCTGAAAGTGGCAAATAGAGTTGTTGATCAACTCCAGGAATGGGTTGCCAAATATCCATATTTTTTGTGATAGTTGGTTAGAAAGGATAGGATTATTGTAGAAATAGACAGAGTACAACTAATACTCCACCATCCTAATTATATCCATCTTGGAGAACAGTCAACTAACACTATCATTTCCTATAGTCAACTACATAATGGTTTAGAGTCTCTAGCATAGAAACACGGGATGCCTTCAGTGGGATCACTTGGAGAGATAAGAGGCAAGGAAATCATCTTTCAGGAAGTGAGATGGGACATCAATCAAATCAAGCAGACATTAGCATAAGAAGGCTTGGAGATCACTAAAGACATTATTCTACAATATGACATTGTACCAGCTAAAGTTGACATGAAACTGTCATGGATATGGAACAATGTACAATCAAGACCCAAGACCATATTGACAGAAGCATTGGAGGTGAAGATTCAGTTTGCAGAAAACTTTTCGGTTCATATCAAATTCATTGCTACAGATTTCAAAGCATGGCATGCAGACATTACCAATTAGCTCCATGAAGAAGCAACTGACTTGTCTTTTTGAAAGAAAAAAATCCTATTAGTAGTTTTGTCTCATGTAGCCATTGTCTTACACATATTTTGTCTTTTGTAATAAATTTTATGCAATGAATTCCAAGAGACACATGTGGAATGTAAAGGTTAATATATGGAATGTGAAAGGTTGTATGGAAGCCCATAGGTCATAGAAGTTGAAGAGTCATGAGGAAACCCAAAATTCATTGCCATTTGTTATAAATAGCTCCTCATAACTCAAGTAAGGGGCTTGGATTCTAAGAGACTTACCTTGGATATTCTTGTAGTGCATAGGAGATAAATCATTATTTAGACAAGCAAGTTGTGGCTTCATGTTCCACTACTAGATCTAGTGTTTCACCTATGTAACAGTGTACTTGGAATCTTTCATTTATAATCATAAGCTCATTGAGTCAACACTCATTAATGCATGTATCAAGGATGTAGTAATACTATTCTTGTTATTTTTTTGGTATATGTTTGATTAATTACATACTAAGACTAATGAGCTATTTCATTACTTAGATATGGATATTGTTGAATGATTGTAGTTTTGTTTTCATGATTGTTGTTTATCCTGTGAACTAACTTGTAGGTAATAAAAATCCTTTCTCTTCGCTCTCAAGTCTCCCTTGGGATAGTACTATTACTTCCCTAACCAAAGGCTCGTTTTCCTTTACCAGTCATGGAAGTTTCCTATGCATTCTACATTTGGTGTCACACAAAGCTTACATACTTGATGTCCTAAAGTGTTGTTTGCAATATCTTGTGTATGTGTTGTAACCAAGGCTTATCTCTAAAACCTTTGCAATGGTCATCGGACCATACAGATGGATGGAAATCTTACACCAAATGGTGTGAGGTCTAATTAGGAACTCGCATTAGGGAGATCCCCTGCATGTTGGCAGTATCTAGCACCATCAACATTTTTGCGCTAGAAGGAGGGCCAAATGACAAGATGAGCCTATGAAGTCTATTTGAATCTATTAACTTTAATGGCTTCATCCCAAATCATAATCCTAAGGTGTTTTTCCAAGTCTTTATATATTTCAATCCCCATGGACTTTTATACAACTTGACACATTTAAAATTCGATGGCAAGGATATGACAACCATTCTTGATTATGTAATTGAGTTTGTTCAAATTTTTTTTCAAGTGGATTTTATTCTAAATAAATTATCGCAAGGTTTTTCACCCTTACATTGGATGGTCATTCCAATAAATGGTGTTATTCTTTACTCATTTCTTATATCTCTTATTTCAAGCATTTGGTTAATGAGATTCATCGTGTTTTCGACAAATATGAATATCAATATGTCCTTAATGAAATAAATTAGCTTAGAATGGAAACAAATGAATCTTTTGAATAGTTGGATTACTGGTTCCTTCATCTTTGCTATGAATTTCCAAACAAGGATGTGGACTGGAAATTTTTGGTTGAGAAGTTTCGTTTCTTAGTCAATATTTCAAGAAAATATTTTGAATTAGATTCTAAATGTACCCTCATTCGAAAGGAATCTCATCGTCCTGAAGAAGAACCTAATATTCCTTCTATTCCTTGTCCCACTCCTTTTGATGTTTCGTGTTTTGAACCTAAATTGATTGATAAACCGAAAGATCAATTTGCAAAAGAAGAATTAACTTTTCTTTCACATTTTTCCCTTGATGATGATTTTCCTAATCCTATTAATCAGTCATCTTCAAATATTGATAGTCCCCTATTCGATCTTGCACCTGTTAATCAATTTGAATCCTTGAACAACCATGATCTCGATCATTTCATTTTCTCTGAATTGTATGGTGATGATTTTTCAAGTTTCATGAATGAATCTTTGTTCCCATGGGAACATTCAGATTTTCAAATATTTCAAATGGAGTTTAATGCAATTATTGAATACTTTCAGGTATATCTCCTTTTAATCAAGAAAATGGCATGCTTGTTATTGAGGATTTTGTCATAATCTTAAATATATATCTGATGAGCCTCAATTTCCTTATGAATCTCGTGATTTGGATGATGACTTTTGTTTAGACAAGTAGCTGACTGTGTTTTCTCAGCCTAACTTTTAATGTTCTCATAGTTCAAGGTCAAGTTGAGTGTACAGAGCACTTCAACTTATGTTGATAGTTATGTCAAGTTCCTTTCACCCTGACAATACTTGTGATTTTGGTCAGTTTAATATTTTCTCATGGAATCTCATCATTAATGTCATCTCATGGGATGTGGATTCTCTCTTGAGGGATTCTCACTTTTTTCATGTTCAATTTTTAAACCCTCAAGGTAGAAAGTTTAATCATATTTTTAAATTTCAATTGTTGCATCCCTCTTCATGCAAATCTCTAGGTTGTGATGTGGAAACAAAGAATTATCTCAATGATTGTCAAATCCTTCGATCTGACATCTCCACTGCATCATCCATTGAAAATTTTAATTCGCACAATGTTAGGATATTCCGACACATAGGAAATAGTTAAGTACAACTTGGCCTAGTGTAGAGTTAGGTATAGAGTTAGGTAAAGTGTGTTTCTTTACCGTTGTACATTTTGTAACTTACAATCCGACGGTCACGATATGTAGTGATCTGACGGTTCATTCTCTCCTCGGTATTACCGACACTTGATCCGTGGCTTGACACCCGATTGGTCCATGAATTCTATTTAAAGCGCATGGAGGGTCATTTGTAAGGTAATCCGTGCATGAGGGAAACATATGTAAATTTTCATTCTTTTATTAATAAATTGCCTGAACTGGCCGCGTTGGCTCAGGCCGTGGACTGTTTCCCTCTTTGATGGTTTTAACCACGTCAAAATACTGGTGTATTGATCTGCGATCTGGTTGTGAGCGGTGTCCTTTTGGTGTTCTGTCTGAGGAACTTACCCTGTAAATTCCTACATGGTATCAGAGCTATTTGAGGGCTGCGTCCGTTGGTGATCCAAATCTGAAGCTGGTAGAACTGCATCTGATTTTCGTTTCCTAGATCTATTGTTTCTGACTGCTTTCAGGCCGAGAGGACTGCTCTGTTGTGTTGGGAGCATCTGTTTCAGTGAGGAACCCCTTTCGTTTCACGCGAAAAGGTTTCCGGTAGCCCTAGCTGCGTCATTTTTAAGATCTGGAGGTATACAGTGTTTATTTGCAGTTTACTGTTATTTTCTCTCTGTTTATTTCGGTTTCGGTTTATTTAGCCTTTTTATTACCGGATCTATACCTTTCAATTTCTGCGTATGCTCTTTTCCCTGCGACTCTGTGCGATCTGGGCAAATCAGAAACAGAAAGGAAGGATGTTTCTCATGCGTATGCTCTTTTCCCTACGCCTTAGGGTGATCTTGGAAAATCAGAAACATTGAGGAAAGCCAAAGCTAACTTTGAGCCGCAAGGTTCATTTTTGAAAATATTTAGTTTTTCAGCTAAAGCTAACTTCGAGCCATAAGGTTCGTTTTCTTTGCATGTCCGTGGTGGGTTTTGTGGTTTTTTTTTTGTAGGGAAGAAGAGCTTTCTCAAAGCAAGCACGCAATCCAAAGCACCCCCCCCCCCCCCCCTCTCTCTCTCTCTCTCTCTCAAATTTTTTGTATAGATCAATTGGTTCAAAGCTATTTTAAGAGAGTAGAGGTCGTGGGTTCAAGTCTCCATTTTATGGGGGTGGACTTTTTCATTTCTGCACATTCCCACACTTCGTCGGCAACTTCAACAACTTTTTTTCAAAAAGCCATAACTTCTTCATCTGGAAGCCGTTTTCAGAGCCATTTTTTTAAACCAGCCTAATTTTTCGAGATCTATCCATTGGAACACTTATTTTCAGCACCTTTAGCTTCAGTTTCCATTGAAATGGAAAGTCAATACCAAGTTACCCTTGACAGCACCAACTACTTCCAATGGTTGGCTTACATTGAGGATTTACTTAGAAGTAAAGGTCTCTACAGAATAGCCTCAGGCCAAGAAAAGAAACCGAAGGATGAAGATAAGGTTGCTAAATGGGAAAATAGGCAAGATCAAGCACGTGGATTGATAGGGATGTCTATTTCTCCAGATCTTAGATTCCATATTGTAGAAATTGATACTCCTAATGAAGCAATGAAACAAATCAATAAAGTTTTTGGGATTAAAAATGAAATTAGAGCCCATCAACTTAAAAATGAGTTGCTTACATTGGACCCTAATAATTTTTCTTGCATTGAAGATTTCTTGTCCAAGTTCAAGACCCTTAGATATCTTTTGGAAGGTGTTAAAGTTAAGAAAGAAGATAGTAACCTTATCTATTCCATTCTTACAAAGTTGGGACCAGCCTACTCTGTGTTTGTTTCCACCTTCCATTCTACAAGAGAAGCCTTCATTTCTCAAGGAACAGACTACAAGTCCCCTTCCTTTGACTCTTTTTGTGATTCTTTAATAAGAGAACAAGAAAAACTCTTACACCTTGGTCTTCTTAATCTTGGAAACTCTTCCAAGAAAGCGTTAGCCGCCCAGCAGCAACCAAATTCAAAGAATCCTAAGAAGTCATATCCTAAAAAGAATGGTCCTAAACCAAACAAGGGTCCTAAGCAATTTCAGCCCCAAAATGAAAAATCATTTCAACAAAATGATAAGACAAATAAAAACAAAGGGAAGAAGACTGATAGACATTGCAATTTTTGTAATCGAGATGGCCACTTAGAATCAAAATGCTTTAAGAAGATGGAAGCCTTGGAAGCAGCAATGAAGAAGCATAACATCCATTTGGGGCAATCTTCAACTTCAACTTCATCTTCAGGAATGGCACTTTCTGCATGTGGTTGTCAAGCATCTCGGTCTGGCTATGCATTAAATGTATCTTCTTCTTCTCATTCTCATGAGTGGCTCATTGATTCTGGAGCTTCTTATCACATGGCCAAAAACAAAGCCATGTTTTCTTCTTTAAATGATTGTAACACCAAAAATATATATGTTGGTGATGATAGATCTCTTAATGTTGTAGGGACTGGAACTGTTCATCTAGACAATGGTCAGTTTAATGATGTATTATGTGTTCCAACCTTATCCTGCAACCTTCTATCTGTATATCAGATAACTCATTCAGGTGAAGGTAAAATCGTTGAATTTTCACCTCATGATGTTGTAATCAAGGACTTAAGAGATCCTAAACAGATTTTGGCTACTGGCATTGTTGATGATTCTACAAGGTTGTATAAGTTTCACAACTTTGGGTCATCAAATCTTCCCTCAGTATTTGTTGCTCATAACGATGAAGTGAGCAAACTTTGGCATGAGCGATTTGGTCACTTAAACTATCGCTCCCTTCAGTATCTATGCAAAGAAAATATGGTGACAGGTATTCCTATGGTATCTTGCAGAGATGGTGTTTGTTCCAGATGTGTACTCGGAAAACATCATCAGGACAGTTTTGAAAAACGTGCCTCTTGGCACGCCTCAGCCCCTTTACAGCTTGTGCATAGTGATTTATGTGGTCCACTTCCAGTTGTGTCATTCTCTGGCTGCAAGTATTTCTTAACTTTCATTGATGATTTCTCCAGACGCACTTGGGTATACTTCTTAAAACTCAAGAGTGAAGTATTTAACACTTTTTTGGCCTTCAAGGCCTTTGTTGAAAAACAATCTGGACATCAAATTCTTAAGTTAAGATCTGATAATGGCGGAGAATATGTTAAAAACACATTCATCAACTATTGCACTGAGAATGGAATTCAAATGCAACATATTGTTCCATATACTCCACAACAAAATGGTGTAGCTGAAAGGAAGAATCGCACCTTAAAGGAAATGGCTAATTGTATGCTACAATCTAAAGGACTTGGTCTTAGTTTTTGGGTAGAAGCAATTAACTGTGCAAATTACATAATAAATTGCACTCCTACTAAGGCTTTAAAGAATATCACTCTAGAAGAAGCATGGAGCTCAATCAAACCAGATGTAAGTCACTTTCGTGTTTTTGGAAGTGAAGCGTGGGCCCATATTCCAGATGAAAAGCATAAAGCTTTAGAACCTAAGAGTGAAAAATGTACTTTTGTTGGATATTCTGAAGATGTCAAAGGCTATAGACTTATTCCATTTAAGTCCAAAAATGTTATCATTAGAAGAGATGTAAAATTTGATGAAAATATATCGGCCTGTGAGCCTAGTCCGGCGGATGTGCCACCTCTCCCTATCTCTTCTAGCTTTGAAAACATTTCTTCTTCAGATGATGAAAGTGAGGATGAAAATCCTCCCCCACCATCTCAGGATCCTCCTTCAGCTCCTAAGCTTCCAAAATGGGTTCGTGCTACTCGAGATGTAGCAGGTGATCTTGCTAGTGATCCTACAGATCAGCGACGTACACGTTCTCAGTTCGAGAGAGCCTCTTCTTTACTGGCTCGAGCTCCAGTAAATTATGATACTGACACCTTTGCAGAAGCTTCAGGCCATCCAGATTGGGAAGTAGCTATGAATGAAGAATATCATTCATTGTTGGCAAATGATACATGGGATCTTGTTCCTCTACCAAAGGGACGAAAAGTTGTTAGATTCAAATGGGTTTATAGAACCAAGTATGGACCAGATGGGAAAGTTGATAAACATAAAGCTCATCTTGTTGCTAAGGGTTTTTCACAGGTTGAAGGCATTGACTACACTGAAACCTTCTCCCCTGTTGCCAAAATGAACTCTATCCGCCTTGTTCTTTCCCTTGCTGCCTCTTTCAAATGGGAAGTCCATCAGATGGATGCTAAATCTGCCTTCTTGCATGGAGACTTGCATGAAGAAATCTATATGAAACAACCCATTGGCTTCATACAAACAAACTCCAGCCTTGTATGTCGACTTAAGAAATCCCTTTATGGTCTCAAGCAAGTTCCTCGGGCTTGGTATGCCAAAATGGATAGCTTTCTTTTAGAATCTGGCTTTTCTAGGTGTCATTCTGACAATACTATCTACACCAAGAAAGTGGGAAACTCTCTTATCATCCTTGTTCTTTATGTTGATGATCTTATCCTTACTGGTAGTGATCCCAACCTTATAAACCATGTGAAGTCTAGCCTTAAAAGGAAATTTGAAATGACAGACTTAGGACACTTACACTATTTTCTCGGTCTTCAAGTCTTGCAATCCAAGGAGGGTATTTCCCTTTCCCAGTCCAAGTATGCTTGTGATATTCTACGTCATTTTCACATGGAAGACTGTAAGCCAGCCCCTTCTCCCTTTCAGTCTGGAGTCAAACTTTCAGTCACTTGTAATTCTCCTAAAGTTGATGCTACCTTATACCGTCAACTTGTAGGAAAACTTTTGTATCTAACCCATACTCGTCTTGACCTTTCCTTTGCTATTGGCCTTGTTGCTCGGTTCATGCAAAACCCTCGTGAAAGTCATTGGAAAGCAGCTAAAAGAATACTTCGTTATGTTCGAGGTACAGTTCAGTTTGGGATTCATTACAGTGCCGAAGCAGCTCCTCTATTGGTTGGTTTCACTGATTCCGATTGGGCTGGTGACCCTGATGATCGGAAGTCTACCGCCGGTTATGTGTTCACTCTTGGTTCAGGACCTATTACATGGGCTTGTAAGAAACAAGCTGCCATTTCTCTTTCATCAGCAGAAGCAAAGTATCATGGTGCCGTAGAAGCTAGTAAGGAAGCCTTGTGGCTTCGTCAGATCCTGTCAGAGTTTGGCTTTCAGCAGCAGCATCCGACTACACTTTGGTGTGATAATCAAAGTGCCATTCAGCTATGCAAAGATCCAGTCCAACATCAGCGCAATAAACACATTGAACTGCACATGCACTTCATCAGAAAGTTCATTCATGACCATGTTCTTGAAGTGAAATATTATTCAACAGATGATCAAGTGGCAGACATCTTTACAAAGGCTCTCACAGAGGCGAAGTTCACTAAACTTCAATTTCTGGTTGGAGTTCAGGAAGTTGTCTCTAAGGGGGGATAGGCTCTAGTGCCTCCTTCCTTCTCCTATTGTGTCATATTTGTAAATCCTTCAATCCTATCCCAAGTTGTTCTTAAGGGGGGATGTTAGGATATTCCGACACATAGGAAATAGTTAAGTACAACTTGGTCTAGTGTAGAGTTAGGTATAGAGTTAGGTAAAGTGTGTTTCTTTACCGTTGTACATTTTGTAACTTACAATCCGACGGTCACGATATGTAGTGATCCGACGATTCATTCTCTCCTCGGTATTACCGACACTTGATCCGTGGCTTGACACCCGATTGGTCCATGAATTCTATTTAAAGTGCATGGAGGGTCATTTGTAGGGTAATCTGTGCATGAGAGAAACATATGTAAATTTTCATTCTTTTATTAATAAATTGCCTGAAGTGGCCGCGTTGGCTCAGGCCATGGACTGTTTCCCTCTTTGAGGGTTTTAACCACGTCAAAATACTCGCGTATTGATCTGCGATCTGGTTGTGAGCGGTGTCCTTTTGGTGTTCTGTCTGAGGAACTTACCCTGTAAATTCCTACACACAACAGCATGGATTGTGGTTAATCTATCGAACTCGCTTATAATATGGATTTGCATTTGATTAATATTTCTTTTCAAAGTTTTCCTAAAGATTATTTCCACAATCCTATTGCAATTTCCCTTGAAGTTTCCTATCGATTAGGACCCATGTTTCATGGCCTATTCGTTCTTGAATTAAATCGAGTCTTATATGGTTGTGAACCAGGTGAATGTTATTTTTGTGGAGTTTTTTGTTCAGTAGAACAGTTAAGTGTGTCACACTGATGTGCTTACACTTTTTTTCACTTGTTAGTGCAGATGTCTGTGTTTTTTATTTTTTTTACTATGTTGTATCTCACTTTGATTTTACACGCTCAAATCTTTCGACTCAAAATTCAGAAGAAGATTTTATGGTTGCACTGGAAGATCCATTTCACTTAACCCAACCCTGTAATTTTTAGCTTAGGATAGGATAGATTGCATTTAGTTAGATGCATTGCATTTTTGTTGTGTTTTCATTATCCACCCTTTGTTTTTTCGGTTCTAATAGTCCTTACATAAAGTTGGCTTTCAGCTTCAAGACAATGTGGCTAATATTTTTTGAAAGGAAATTTGTGGTAATATTCAACCCTTGGCTTATTTGTTACCCTCTTCTGTGATTTGGTTTCATCTTTAAAGTCAATTATTTTTTGATGGAAAATGTTATCCTTCAGCTAAGCAACCATAAGCAAATTGTGATGCTCATATATATTTAATATTTTCATTCCTACACTTTGTTTTGTTGGTTAATAGTGTTTTCTCACCTATCTATTTGAGTAGAGAAAGATAAGCAGCCTAACTATCAGAGGTTTATAAACCTGTCTTGAAGAAGCAATCTCTTGTGCTCTCAATAAGTCAGGATCCCTATTCCACCCCATTTAAAAAAATAATAAGTTCCTAATCACAGACTTATTTAAAATAAATAAATAAATGGTGAAAGAAGAGAAAGGCTTCCTACATAAGGAGGTGAAGAAAACGACTTTGTCAGCGTATTGTCCAAGCTCGTTGGCAGTGAAGAAATTCTTGTGTTCCTGAAGTGACTCCATTGGGGTATTGTTCAGGCATGCTAGCAGCAAAGAAACACCAAAACTAAAACTCATACTCTGATTATTTTTGTCTTGTGGTTCTATATTACCCTTATTCTCATAAAAATGATTTGGCTTGCTTTATGTTGGGTTATGCTGAGGAATGGAATAGAGAAGACTATATATTTAACTGGGTAGAATGGGAAGTTGAGGTAAACCATTGATTGAATCAATACTTCCTATAAAATTGAGACTTCGTGCAAAAATGGAACCAAAACAGAGAAGTTTGGGTTCTCCTAGTGTGTTGCCAAGTGTTGTCTCTATGAAAATTACCCTCCCAAATTTTTTCCTAACTTAGTTTTGGAGCCTACATGAACTATCATTCCAATCTATCTAGTGTCATCATGTTGTTTGATTTTCTATCCTTATGTTTTCTATAAGTGTCGCATCCTCCTAAGTCAATGTTTTCTAAATGTCATCACCTTACCTTTAGAAGTGCTTTTGTTATCTTGTCTAGGGATAGGTGAAGTCATAGCTCTTCTTGACTTAGTAACTAGCCTTGTTCACAATTAAACACACAAAAAAGAAAAGAAAGAACTTTCTTAAGCAAAAGTGCACTTCAATGTCATAAAGTGTTCCCTTCTTGTTGAGCGCACTCCTTCAGGCTAAACAACTGTGCCCTAGTGGAGTGCATTCCTTCATGCTCCACCAATGCACCCTCACTTAAGCACACTCCTTCGACACAAAGACTTGCACCCTTTCAAATCTCATGCATGTGATTTCTTGTTGCATGTGGGCAGACTCCTAGAAAATAGGAGCCCACTTGACTTCGCTAACTAACTCATTCACTCATCAACAAGTGTCGAGCATGTTAGTGTCACTATCTTCACACTACCATCAGCGATCAAAATTACTCTTTTGCATTCATGTTAGGTGTCTCATTCGAACAGTTGCATTCCATTAGGTCATGGATCAACTGATGGTAGTGGTTTCATTTCAGTTTCCCACATGTCATACATCTGTTGACTTGTTCAAACATCTTTTCAATTGTTCATAATTAGTTCCATTTCATTTTTAACCAGTCCTAGGGTTTAGTTTCATTAGGTCTTAGGGTTTGTCATCATGGTCATTCAGAATGAATAAAGTGGTCAGCAGACACATGAGGAGGATAAACAAAAGTTCATAAAATTATTATTTTCCTTTTTGTAAACTCAATAAATCTCTTTAACCTCAAAACTTTGTTTTGAGGTAAAATAGAGCATTTGTACTTCAATAGTTTCATTTCATGTAATTTATGTAATTTATTTGTTCCTGTATGTAATAAGTATCCACAAGCTTCTCCTGGTGACAATGCCAGCTCCTGCCACTACAAAAAGTCAATGTGATTAGTATTAGTCCACCTGCAAAAAGGCAAAAAGTCAGATATTTTTAAAAAGCTATCAAAACAATAGAGAAGTGGGTTTTGGTTTATGAAAAATCAAAAAGGGGAAAAGTGTAAAAAGCCAATTCATACGTTTTATTGCTTCATTTTTGAAGTGGAATAGCTAAGGAGAGCTAAAAAATGTGGTTTTAAGCAAAGGAAAGAAAACAGAGAAAAACTGGAGAATTTTTCCAGCACTACGCATCTATTGCCTGGCACTGTGCACCTGTTGTTGTTCTGCAGTGTTAATTTACTCAAGTGTTGCGCATTAAAAGTGTGTTGCGCACCTATTGACCGGCACTACGCACCTATTAGGGAAGGCTCAAACACCTCAAACTTGCTATCAAAACACCTCCAAATCTATTTAATGCTTATTCCAAGTATGTACAGCCCTCCACCTTACTAAAGAAAGTTTTTTATTAGTTTATTTAGTTGTGTGGTCTCATCTAAAGCAAACCCTAGTATCTATGAATTTCTTCTCAAAACCCTAGTTAATCACTAAATCACCTCTCACAAGTTATAAAACACCTACTGTTGCTCTCCTATTCCATTTTTTTTACTTATTTTCCTAAGTTCCCTCCCCTATCCTTTATTCAATAGAGCTCATTTCCTAAACCCTACCCTCCATATACAACCCTAACCCTATACACTATTCTCAAACCCTAAATCCCAAATCCTACATCTTCACTACACCTACTTCACTATCAAACCCTTATCCCACATTCTAAACCCTACTCACTCCCATCATTTCCTTCATTCCTTAAAACCCCAACATTCCCTCAAGCACTCACATCCCCATACACCTCACTCATATTATCTTTTAAAATCTCTTCATACTTATCCTGTCCCCACCTCATTCCTTCATTTCACATCAGCTACCACATCACCAAAACCCATGGAGAGAGACACAGACTATGAGGGGGAGGAGGAAACTTTTAGTGACAGTTATAGGGAAAGACATGTGCCAAGGAAGCCTCACAAAGGGGGAAAAATCATCCGGGAGGAACCTATCAGCCTTACAGAGTTGCTTGCTTGCCCACTTGCCATATCATGTTTTAGACATCACTCTTGCTATGATTTTTGTGAAATGGTGGAGAGGGTCAAATTCCATCATGAGCTGGTCAAGTTTTTGTCACTCATCTAGATAATGGTCAGGTTACCCTTGCCGGTGTTTCTTTCACATTATCCCCTACCACTATCTCAGAAGCAATAGGCATCCCAAATGTAGGTGAAAAATGGAACAAAGGGTAATATGTAGACAGAGAATATTATGAGCCTTATATTAAGGCTAGATATCACAGCAAGATCAGCAGGGTATTTCCTTTCAAGTACTTGGAGGACAGGTTTGCCCCTCTTATGAAGATCATCATCAAATACTTCACCTGTGAGGGAAGGTTTTCCCGCTTATATGCATACCACATCAGGTTATTGATGCACTTCACTAGGGTGAAAATGATGAACCTCCCCTACTTTATATGTAGGAACATAGAAAAGATGGCCCATTTTGTTTAGAGAAAACCATTTCCTCAACAGCTCAACAGCATTTATCACTTCTCCTTGATAAAGATGGTTGTCTTACATCAGTTGAACTTGTTGAACATGCCATGGGAGACCTTCATTTCCCATGAAATGTTCAAAGGCCCTCAAGTATTTTCATCAGTGCTTCAGGAGGAAGGAGGACCTTCAGGACAACCAGGTGTCCAAGAGACTGAGACTACAAGAGTGCCAGTATTTGTCACTTATGAGAGAGGCACTAGGAGGCTTTTTGCTACTGCCAGGCGAGTATTATCTTCACCAGGGGTGGAAGGGGTCTCACCTTCTTCTCCAGACCACAGGAAAATGTTATCTCCACTGGGAGTGGAAGGGGCTTTGCCTTCTTCTTCAGCTAGACAGGTACAGGTTGACCAGCAGCACAAGGAAAAAGATAAAGGGAAGAGAAAGATGCATGTGGAGGACCCTAGTGAAGGGCAAGAGAGAGATTTTGTCTTGATTGATCATGAGGTAGCTCAAGAAGAGAATGTCATGGACTTGAGTGCTCAAGACTCAAGGATCAAAGACATGATCATCAAAGAGAAAGAGGCTGAGATACATGCTTTTTCAGTAAATCTAGAGAGGGCCAAATGGATCATTAACTATCTGGAGTAGGAAAACAAATAGTTGACAGACAAGCAAGACCTCATGGAGTTACAAATGATCAAAGAAAACTGGCAAAGAGAAAAGAAAGCAAAGGGCAAGATGACCTCCATTGAGCAAGAAATTGAGAATGACCGAGAGACTTGGTTAGAAAGGGTGAACATTCACTTAGAGAAGCTGCTTGAGAAGGCCAATAAATAGAAGAAAATTCTTCACCACATGGCCTATCACTATTTAACCCAAAACAAGATTTGCAATTCAAGGTTAAAGAGGCTAAATGCTAAGTTAAGGAGAGCCTTGGGGAGCAAGAAAGAACATGATAAACTCAAAATCTTGGCTGAAGCATCATTGGCCCAACAAAGCACTTAACAAGGTTGCCTCATGCCAAATTTCAAGGAATTTTGAGCATTTTTGGTCATTTATGAATTTTGGAAATTTTTACACAGGTTTTTCCAATAGGTGTGCAGCGCCACTGGCGTTGTGCTTTTGATGGGGACCTCCTTTTGCAAAATGGTTTGCATTTTTGGAATCAGCATGGAAAAATATGAAAACCCAAAAAGTTTGAGAAGTCTTGGATGAGATCTTGGCCTCCAAAAGAGAAAAAAACACCCAAAAAGTGCCCTCTCTACCACTTTTTTGCCACACAGGAAGCAGTCTTGGGAAAATCAATTTTTGGAGGGGCAAATGAGCTCCAAATCAGAAAAATCAAATTGTTCCAGAAACTAGACAGGAAAGGCTTTCCAACAAGCCATCTTGCACCTGATTTGGACACTAGGAAGGCCTCCAAAACTTCCCCTGAAGTAGCGCTACACATTAAATGGATTTTGCCAGTTTTGCTTTAAAATCCAGATTTCTCCTAGTTTTCGCTGCATTTGACTTTCTCTTCATTCATTAGTAAATGTAGCTTGATAAATGATGTATTTGATGTAAATATGGATGAAAAACACGTCACAGGGTATATAATCAAGTTTCAAGTGGTTTGATGATGAATGAATTGGTTTCCTAAGTTTTAGAGGCAAGTTGTTCCACTGCCTACTTTTGTGTTCCTAGTTTAGATATGGTTGAAACCACCCCTCTTCTCATGGATTCAACCCCTGATAGCTAGCATGAGTAGTTTCTTTGTCTATATTATGTACTTTATTAGTCATTTGTAAAGGTTGGACTCTTGTGGAAGCTCTGAACTCTATTGTATATCTCTACAGCAGTTTGGCAAGGAATAAAACCAGGTTTTACAGCTATTTTTGTGGGATTCTTGTGATATTGAGTTTATGTATTGTTTCTTCTTTGTAATGAGTTTTCTTTGATGTTTTATATGTATCCACATCTCTCTCTCTCTTCTAAACTAAATGAATCAAGGTGAATAGACGAAATACACTAATTTACAGTGCTTTGTCTTGGGAATGCATTTGGTTTTCTATGTTTTTAGCAGTCTGAAGAGGATTCATGGTATTTGCATGCCCTCCTCAGCCCCTCAGCAATCTTAAATCAACCATCTCATTCAATCCCAAGTGCATAAACACTTATCTATCTCGCCCCACAGAACATGCCTGCAATTTTGACTTGATTTCCCGGACCCAAGCTGCCTGCTCCATTTGATCCAGCAACCAAACATCAAAATCAACCAAAATCCTTTGAGCTACTATACCTAGCCTAAAATCTATATTCAACTCAATCATCTTGAGTCATAATTGCAACCATCCTAACTAAGATTGACAAGGAGAGAGCCCTCTCCTGACTTGGTAGGGCTAGCTACCAAGTTAAGCGTGGTTTGTGGTTATCCTAGGATTGCCTCCCTTTAGCCTGAGGTCAATCTAGGCTCTAAAAGAGCATGCATAGAATGGATGTGCATGTAATATCCTTATAATCAGATTGATTAATTTTTCTTTCTCATAATCACTCTCATTTGGGTTGAGTGCACATCATTAGATCAAGGATCTCCTTGTCAATATTCATTCCAAGTAATTTTTGCATATCGATTCTATTGCTTGTCTTAGATGTTTTTATTGTTGATATTGTTTTCCTTGTTGGCATTTCACTTCTTTTTAGTTTCTTTACTGGTGTTTCAGCTCATTTTTGCTTCTATAAGTGTAAAATTATTTTCATAAGTTGTCACTCTTTACATTCTCTAACTTTTCATATTCTAGTCATGATTGCAACAAAATATATAAAAACTTGCAGATCTTTCCTCTCAACATTTCTATTATTTTGTATTGTTGTTGAACTTTTCCTTGAGCCATTTCAAGACAGAGCGCACTCCTAGAAGTTAAGACTCAAATGTCAAATAAAGTTGTGCCCAGAAAGATAAGTTTTCCTCAAGAGTGCACTCCTTTTTCATGAAGAATTGTGCCCTCCCTAAGTGCATGAGTGCACCCTAAGCACATGAGTATTTCCACCTTTGTCTCTTTAGCATGCGCCCTTGTGACCCCTTGTCCTCTTGACCACATGAGCACATCTTGAAGGCTTGAAAACTTACCCCTTCATCCCTTTGGAGTGTGCCATTATTCTCTCTTATCCTCTTTGAGTGCATGAGCACACCTTGAACCCCTAAATGATCCTCCTCCATGCTTCAACAATGAACCCTATGCCCTTGATGATATATATCTCTTGATTGAGCACATGAGAGCACCTTGAAGCCTTTAGTGATCCTTGAAATTCCCTTTGTGCTCTGATAGTGCGCCATCCTTATTTTCATGTAGATTTCTTGCCTATACAAGTAACCACGTCTCATCGTTGATAAGCTTATACTCTCATCTAGATTTGATAGCCTTTTGTATAAGTTATTGCTTGCAATAGAGAGAATATTTCTTGAAGCTAATATTTTTCGCTATGAGTGTGCTTCCACATATGGTTTTTCAAGCTACTAGTCTCATTACTCTTTCAACATCTATTGGAATAATGCCTCTTGATACACATTGAGTGGCCTCAAAAGAAGCCTCAAAAGCAAGCACTAAAGTAGTAGAAATTACAAATCCCACCATTCATATTCTTACATATACACAGTGTTTCATAGGAAAATCCACTGAGGTCACATGGAAAGACATAAAAGACACATCCATGTAGAAATAGTTCTCTAAAAAATTGAAATATTTGGAAGTATACATTAATATCAAACGGTCCAAGATACACATGATATCATGCAGGTTCCCAGTCATTCCTTGTGCAGAGATAATTGAATGGATTCTAACACACAGATGATTCATATCTCGTGCTTCATAGTGAAATCGGTGGTTAGCTCACCACCTATTATGGAGAATACATGTAGACCTATTATAAGATGATAAGGCCCATAGAGTATGCCAATAATAGTTTCTATACTAGATGGGTTGATCTCGACACAAGTGACATCATCAAATCTTAGTGTTGAGAGCCTGCTAAGTTTTAACACCAACTATCTACTATTTACCCAACCATGATTCTCAAGGATTTGTAACAATACCTTATTTTCATGTGTTGTAGGATGCATGGGAAAAATAACACTGAAGTATTTGAAGAAAATTGGGTATATATGCTCAAAATGGTATTTACATAATGAAAAATCTTCAATTGGGAAGAATTACTTTCTTTTGATTTTCAATGCCATATCGGGAAAGCTAAAGCATATCTAAGGTCAAACAAGCACCATAGTTCTTTATGTTTGCATTCTTTTCGATGGGATTTGTGCATGATACACATTCCTAGGAATGTATTAGAACTGGACCCCACAAGATAAGTTCCCAATTTACTTCCACTACAGGGTGTTGTCATATTTGAGTTTCAAAGGGGCATACAAAAGATTAGTAGAGCATTTATTCACAGTCATATTTCATATGATATATGAGATCGATCCTTCTTGCATGACCAATCAGGTGAAGGAGTCATTACATTATATCACTAACTAGATTGTTGTGCTAGAAGGTAAATATATCATATGCTTTGGATGTTAGATTTCTCCTCATACCATGAAGTGATACATGACTAATAAGGTGGTCTTGCAAGAAGTAGCTTATCATTTGGATAAAGGATTTTCAGGAACTCTTCAGAAGGAATAAATCCCCTTGGCCCACTTTCCCTTTCAAGAGTGTATTGTATGAGCTCACAAAGTGGAAAATTAAAAAATACAAGAGTTGGACCGCTTTCACTTTGCAATCAAGTACTTTCATGGATATGATCCCAGAAGAGTGTGCAAGAAACATTGTGTCAAGATTGGATTTTCTTGGGGACATTCATAAATGACCATTGTAGAATATGAGAAGGTGAAGAACTGGTACAATGCAATAATAAAGACACATCTAGGAATTGAAGTTGATTCCCCCCAAGTTTTACCAACTTGAGATGTGCAGGTATAATAGGCACCACAAACAACTTCTCAAGCAAAGATTGTAGCTCCCAAGCATGATTCAACGGAAAAAAATAGCAAGAATTGTAAATTTGATCCTTTGAGTAAGTAAGTCATTCAAGTTTAACATTAAAGGATAGAATTAGAGGCAAATATGCAATAGGAATAAGAGGAGAAGAGGAAACAAGTTGAATTTCTCAAAAAGCAGTAGGAAGAAGAAGAGGAAAGAAGTAGAGTAGAAGAAGAGTAGCAAAGGAAGTCACGGGAGGAGGAAGAAGCATGGAGTTTGAATGAAGAACAATTGACTCATGAAATAGAGGAATAATTGGAGGAAGATGGTACCATACAACCCATAGATGATGAACCAGGTTCTCTGGTAGAACCTCATCTCACAGGTGGCCATCTCCCATTTGGTGAGATGTGAATCACACCTCCACCTGAGGAAAAAGTCATGAATGTATGTAATGTCATGTTTGATATGCTAAATAAAATGATCATGCATCAAAGGTGAAGATACTTCCCAAACAATCCTCAAAATCTTGTCTCTATATCTAAATAAAAGGTTAAAATTGCAAAAACTAGGAGTGATCCCCTGGAAATCATGAAAGCTAATGTTGCATTTTATATGGTAGTGCAGGATAAATTAGAGTATATATTGAATGAGAATGCATGATTGAGGAAAGAGTTAGCTGCATTAAAGAAACAAGTAGAACATCTTGCTATAAAAAACCTATGACTGTCTTCCCACAACTTTAATACAACAAAGTGGAAGTCAGCAATATAGGATGAATAGGGGTCAATGGAGGATACCACGGCACAAATTTATAATGAAATGATACTTCTACATGAAGTAGTGGCACCCCTTGTTGTCATATAGAAGAAATAACAAGAATTTCTAAATTTCCTGAAAGTGGAAAACAGAGTTGTTGATCAACCTTAGGAATGGGATTCCAATTATCCATATGTTCTATGATAGTTGGTTGGAAAGGATAGGATTGTCACAGAAATATACAAAGTATAGCTGAGAATCCACCATCATAATTATATATGTCGTGGAGAACATTCGACTAACAATATTTCTACCTATAGTCAACTACACGATGGTTTAGATTCTCTAGCACAGAAACACGGGATTCCTTTAGTGGGATCACTTGGAGAGATAAGAGGCAAGGAAACCATATTTCAATAAGTGAGATAGTACATTGAGAAAATCAAGCAGACATCAACACAATAATTCTTGGAGATCAATAAAGACATTTTTCTACAATATCTCATTGCACCAGCTAAAGCTCACATGAAACTATCATGGCTATGGAATATTGTACAATCAAGCTGCAATAACATATTGGTAGAAGCACTAGAGGTGAAGATGTGATTTGCAATAGACTTGTCGGTTCAGATCAAATTCAGTGTTATGGAGTTCAAAGCATGTCATGCATACATTACCAATGAGCTCCATGAAGAAGAAACTAACTTGTCTTTTTGAAAACAACTTTGTCCTATTAGTAGTTTTGTCTCATGTAGCCACCATTTTACACGTATTTTGTATTTTTTAATAATTTGTATTCAATTAAGTCCAAGAGACACATGTGGGATATGAAAAGACACATGTGGAATCTAAAGTTTCATATATAGAATGTGAAAGGTTGTATGGAAGCCCATAGGTCATAGAAGTTGAAGAGTCATGAGGAAACTCAAAATTCATTGTCATTTGTTATAAATAGCTCCTCATAACTCAAGTAAGGGGCTTGGATTCTAAGAGTCTTGCCTTGGATTCTCTTGTAGCACATAGGAGATAAATCATTATTTGGAGAAGCAAGTTGTGGATTCATGTTCCACTAATGGTTCTATTGTTTCACCTATGCAACAGGGTACTTGGAATATTTCATTTATAAGCAAAATCTCATTGAGCAAACACTTCTTCATGCATATATCATGGATGTAGTAAGACTATTATTTTTATGTTTATTGTATATGGTTTCTTAATTACATACTAATTCTAATGAACTACTTTGTTACTTAGATATGAATGTTGTTGAATGAGAGTTTTGTTTTTCAATGATTGGTGTTTATCTTGTGAACTAATTTGCAGGTAATCAATAAGCCTTTCTCTTCACTCCCAGGTCTCCCTTAGTATAGTACTATTACTTCCAAAACTATAGGCTCGTTTTCCTTTACCAACCGTGGAAGTTTCTTGTGCATTCTACATCTGGTGTCACACAAATTTTACATACTTGCTGCACCAAAGAGGTGTTTGTGTTCTCTTGTTTATGTGTTGTAACCAAGGTGTATCTCTTATACCTTTGCAATGGTGGTTGGACCATACATCTAGATGGGACTCCTACACCAAATGGTGTGAGGTCTAATTGGGACCTTGCATTGGTGAGATCCCTTGCATTTTGGTGGTGTCAAGCACCATCAACAAAAGTACATGCCTCACTACAAAATGTGGCCCTTCTATTTTCAAATCTAGGGGAAGATCTAGTGAAGGAAGGAAAATTGTATAACCGCAATTCACTTCCAGAACTTTGGAAACAGTTAGCAGGCATTATCTATTGATACATCACTTACAATGGAAGGTATGATGTAGTGAGAAGTCGTCATCTTATGTTAATCGTGTATCTGAGATAAAAGGTAGTCCTGAACCTTCCTTATTTTCTGCATTCACTTTTACATGAAATTATTGGTAGATTAAGGTCTAAAGATCAAGTTTTAGTTGTCAACCATCATGGGCTCATTAAATTTCTAGTTGTGAGGAGTTTGAACCAAAGTTGGGATGGATTTTTAGGAAACCCTAGGGATGAGCAAGAAATTCCCTTAGGAAGTGAAGCAATTGCTAAAACACCTAGAAATATTTCAGTTGATAATGAGAAGGTAGAAAGAGGTAGTGAAATCAACCAAAATGAAACCTCAATGACATGGAATGCTTCACAAGAAGTTGTGCAACTTGAAATTTTGACTCCTCAAAAACTTAGCAGAGAAGAAAAATGAGTGGCATCATCTTTGGCTTCTTTGCCCAAAAAGAGGAGAAGGTGATTTAGAGTAGTTAAACTACATTAGGGATAGAGTTCCTTAAACCCATCTGAGAAATCAACGAAAGAAAATGTAATTCAAGAAATTTCTAATGAGGAAGGAACACAACAGAAAACCCCTAAATAAAATGTGTCTCGGGATTCATTAGCTCTAGAAAAAACAAATATAAGCTAGGAAGAATGAGAAATAGAGGCAGATGAAGCATTGGAAGGATTGGAAAAATCATTGGAAATAGTGAACCTAGGGGAATCAATTCCCACCACAATGGATGAGCATGTAACTCATTTAGGTAGCCCTCTTAATTCTAATCAAGATGCTTCACCTAATTCTCCAGTTGCAAATTCTCCTGTTGGATCCCCAACCACCATCATTCTAGAGCCATCCGATGATTCTGAAGCTATTTCCACTCAATAACGATCCAAGGATTTTGTCACCGCTATATTAGAAACCTCTTCTCAAGAAAATATGGCTCAAAAATATCCTCCTAAAGACTTGATTGAAGTAACCCAAATTCTTAATGTTGCTCTTTCAGCCATGACAAGTGGACCTCAAATTTACCCTCTTATTAATGTTTCCTCAGAACCTATAATTGATAGAGTGATAATGGAAGTTTTTAACTCACCTACCAATCCTCTAGTGGTTTATTTTTCCCAAAATACTACTATTGAAGATTATGAAGTAACAACTTCTATTTCCCCTCAAACTGCTCCAACAGTTTTGGCCTGAAAGGTTTCTTGAAGAACTAGAGGTACAATAATTGTGAAGAATAAAGTAAATGGAAAACTTATAAAGTAATTTATTATATTGAGGAAATAAAATGATAGGTTACAAAGGAAAGTACAATAGTTGAGAAAATGGTTACAAACTAGCAGACAATTTTATGAGGGTCATGAAAATAAAGTTACAGAACAACATGGAACTAATGGTGGGAAGAAAGAAGCCCATAATGTTGAAACACAGACTAAACTTGTACCTATTTCCATTGAAACATAATTTCATATTTATTTTGTACTTGTTTCGAAACAGGAACTCAAACTGACTTTGCACTTGTCACTACTGAAATAGAAGTTCAAATTGATCCTGTGCCTATTTTCATTGAAGCTGAGACTCAAGTTGATCATGTACATGTTCTTATTAAAAGACGAGCGCAAACTAATGTTGTACCTTCTTATACTCCATTGATTGTAGATGCTACAATAAAGATGTTGAACAAAACCCTAGCATAACATAAAGATACCATAGCTAAATATCAAGGGGAAGTAGTGCCTCAAAAGGAATATCAAAATTTGCTTCAATGGTTTCAGGCACTAACAATAACAGAGGATGAAACACATGAAAATTTAAGAGTTTCCAAGAAGAAAATTTATGGCTTGCAGGAACATATTCATAAGGTCACAAAGAAAAAGGATGAAATTTGTTCTATTTACTCAAATATCCTAACATGTAGATCTCTAGCATGAAATTATGATTTATTTCTACTTGAACAATATTTTCTACTTAAAGCCAAGGCTATACAATGTGGCCAATCGTATGAATTCAACAATGTGCTAAATTTCATCACTATTTTTCATAAGCAGGATGAGCAAACAAAGTATCTCCTGTGTGAACTCTACATGCATAACTTCCTTTTTGCAGAACACCTAAATGAAAATATTGTTCCATTCATTGGAGATGTCCAACTTCCAGATTTTATATCATTTTCACTAAATCAGATAAAGTGGGAGAAATCTTATCACACTTTTCAGCGAAGAGAGCATAATATTGATCTTTGGGTTAGAGGTGAGCCAAAGAATCCCTTTGCTACACTTCTCTGTCACAATGAATTTATCAAGAAGCCTGATGTTTCTTCCTCATTTAAGCGAATTCATAACAAGGTATTACACTTAGGGTGGGAACAACTGGAAGACATAAAAGATGAGGCTATCAATGGAGCTAAAATGAGATGGAAAGTGTCATCCAAAGAAATTAAAAACATGGAACCTTTTGGCTTATATAATTTTCAGCAAGCTATGTCCAGAGTGCATGATTATGTTAACATTGTGTTGGAAGATGGAATCAAATGGATGGGATGCAAGTACATATGCCCTATGATTTGGTGTCCTCAATCTTACTATAAGTCTGATTATGAACTATCAGAGGCAGGTAAGTATGTGGCTTTTTAAGAAATCAAAAGTAGGAGTGGATTCAGGCTCAAAGGAGAAGAACCCTATGGAGCCTACTCCTTAATTTCCTTACATGTTAATTATTTATTTGCATGAGGACATGCAAAAAGGTCAATTGGGGGTGATGTTGGGCCTCACAATTGTCATGGTTCCCTTATCCTATTCCTTAGTTTTAATTTTTTTTCTCATCTTTTTCTTATATTTATGATATATTAACTCATATAACATAGGCCTTAGAAGGAATTAGTTTACTTTTACCTTTTATATGTACTATTTTGATTACAAAATCATTATTTATTCATGGTTGAATATTTACTATGAATAGGGGTTTTGTAATATAACAGGGGTAATCGCACTTGATGTTGTTTCCAAAGATGTTCATGGTAAAATCGAGATAGCGTGATGTTGTCTTAACCAACTATGGCAGATCAAGCGAGCCGATTCTTATTTAAGTAAATTTGTTAGGGACAAAGCCCTTGATTTTCTTATATAGGTGATATTAAGACTCTTTGTAACTAAAAATGAGCATCTTGAGAATCTTTAGATTCTCAAGATTTCTCTTTGTTAAAATATTTACTGTTTTTATCTCCCTCAATTGTGGTATAAAGATGAGGGCTTGCATCCCAAAAGGGAGCTTTTTGATAACTTTTTCATCCATTTTATAAACTCACTGAAAGCCTTAACTGTAATTATTTTTATAATACAATGAAAGTTTTTACTGTTGAGAGTTAATCCATTGCCTAGATCTTATCTACAAGGCATTCTGACTCTGATAGTTCAGGCCCACTCCTAGATGAGTCGTTGTTTTCATTTGTATTATTAAATTCACATTTTATCTCTTTCCATAAATCATTCATTTGCTAGATAAATTGAAAGTTGTGTGCTTTCTTTTGTGTAGAGATAATATTGATGGTCATGATCGGGGAAAATTTCAAGAAACACCCCAAATTTATATCTATAATAAATGGGTGAATCCCCATGGTATATAGAAAAATGTATAGACTATTTTTTCATTTATATAATATAGATATATAATTATTTGGTGAATCTTTCACTGATTTATAAAATTTTGTTAAATCTTGGCGAATTTTTCACTAGGTTATATGGTATTGCAAATTCTTGGCTAATCTTTTAAAAAAATAGAAAACGTTGTAAAATATTGGTGATTCCTTGATAATTTATAAAGATATATATAATAACAAGAAAAATATTTAGTTAAATTATAATATACTAATTTTCCATGTTTTGGAAAAGAAAAATCACGAGTAATGTTACTCTAGGTTCTTATTATACACTATTGCAAATATTTTTGCATGTTTTTACCATGTTTTACCACAAAGGTCTTATCACATCCCAAGGTTAGATTATTTGGAGATGCACCCCCAAAGGCATGTGATGTTGAACTAAAGAAATTATTTTTCTCAAACTTGGCCTTGATGCATCTAGACAACTCAATCATATTTAATGTAATTCATATTATGTAGGCTTTACATGAAAATAAGGTCTATGAATAGCTATATCAAACTCATGAATATTTACATCAAAATATTTTGTTTCTCATGCATTTTTTTTTAAAAGGTAGATACTTCTCCAATTCCTCAAGTTCAAATAAACCAACAACTTTAAAATATGGTGCTTCCTCGTCATATGTAAGTTTTTCACCTAATTTTTGGATCCTAACTATTGTAGTAGTTGTTGCACTTTAATCTACAGTTGACAACTCTAATAATGTTGAATTGGTAAACAATTATTTGAAATCGCACAAAATGAAAAATGAAAATGAATGGAAGATAAATATGTATTGAAACTTAATTTCCTACACAATGAAAAAATAAGGAAGGTAATAACACAAACTCATTAAAAGACTACAGTTGGTGAGTTAAAAAATATAAACAATAGTCTCTGCATGTTCATTACTCGGGAAAATATGTCACAAAATAATCATCATCAGGGGATTTTTCACTTCAAGAATAGTAGTGCACTAAACAGTTTATCGTTCTCATCTAATAACATGTGATCCATTTTGTGTATTTGTATCAAAGTATAATTGCATTAGATGAATTTTAGTCTCATGATAATAGGACTCCTATGACAAACACATAGGATCCTAGTGCATAAATAATTTTTCTCTTCATAACTAAGAAGATCTCATTTTCCTTTCTTAACAAACAATAAGTATTTCAAAGAAAATATAAAATAAACATAGTAGATTCTAAAAGGAAAATATTCTTTTGTGACACCACAAAGTGAAAGGAAAAAACAATTCCTTAAATAATCAAATATATAAAGAAAATAATTTATCTTTTATGGCTCAAATTTCTTGTAATGTCTACATTATTCTTTATATGATTTAAAGATATTTTCCATTCCTTGGAACCCATTTTATTATTTCATGGTTAACTCCTTTCCATCACCTTTATATTCTCTTTTCATTACTAAACTCACTTCATATTCTATTTCTTTCTTTTTACTTGATGATGGGTGGAGTGTCCACTCGAATATTGGACATTTCAAATATTAACACACAATTTATTCCAAAAAAAATATCAACAATGGTTGAAAATGTTGATGATGAAGTGGCCTATGATATAAAACCTTGTGAAAAGGATAAAGATGATAGGATTCTTGTCAATAGGTTGATTAAGGGATCATGTGAGTTCCCACGAGACATCAATTGATCAAGTAATGTCAAGAATGCTGAAGGAAACTATCCAAGTATGAAAATTAATCATGCCAACATATATGACTTGAAATGATTGGAGTAAGGATTCCTTTAGGCATACTTTATATATTCATTTTTTTATGATGGAATGCATGTATGATAATGATACCTAGGTGGGATATAATGAAGGAAGAAGCTTTTCGTGTGGCAATATTGTTATAATCCTTTTGATTCAACCATGAATTAGTATCTCATGATTGAGGCACATGACAATCAATGAATGGGTAACATAATCATGTTATAAATTTGTATAACACATGAAAGTGAATGCCAATAGAGCTAATGCGTGAGACCATATTGTTGATGGATATGGAAGGATATAATATTGCACAAGTGTCCAATTGTCTCCTTGCTTATATTGGTGTTGTAGACTTTAACCTTCTTGCAAATAGTGAGGAGAACCTATAGAGGAGAGGGTTCCTAAGGTAATATAGAGAAGAGAAGCAAAGTTCCTTGTCATATTCCTAAGGTATAGATGGAAGGTGACTAAATGATGTGTTGAAGTGTTGGCTAGACCTTCCAACTAATGATGGTGGAATACATGGTATAGAAATGTAGTATTTTGATATCAAGTGACAAAGATAGATTGAGTAGATTTGATCATGAGTATTGGCACATTGGTTTATTGGAGTAAATATTTAGTTTCATATTGTAATAATAGGTATGTTGACTAACCCATGTACATTGAATCATAGTTCCATTTCATTGAGTATGATTAACAACTACAAATGATTTAATTGTTAGTTTCTTAATATTATTATGAGAACACCTCATGGATGGTCATAAATATTGAAAGAAATGATTATATGCATAGATACTCACTTTTATTTGGTTGATTGAAAAGTTTAGGTTGTAGGTAGAACGGTCTACAATATGAAAATGAGTTTAATTTTGTAAGAAATATTAGGTGCTAAAACACACAAGAGCCAAACACTATGACAAGAATCTCATACTTATGAAATATGATATTCTTTATGAATTAGACTTGGAATTTATAGTTGTATTATTATGAATATTTCTATGGTAATTGTATGCGTATGATACATGGTAGATGATGGCTATTGAAGATGGAAACCCTTGAAGAAAGGCCATTGTTAGGACAAAGGAACCCTTTGGTTGCCACATGTTATGTACTACTAGTGGATGTCTAGTAGTAAGTTAGTGATATCCTTATGCGAGAAATACATGACAAGATGGATCACCTTGTTGGGTGTGGAGCCTGATTATATTCTGTATTCAAAGGTTTTAGCCAGATGTATACCCCAGGAATACTGTACAACCCTCCACATGGGGGGGTACGGAGGGGTAAATCCCCCCCGCCTGGGGGGTCTGGGGGCAACGCCCCCGAAGCTAAAAATAGATGTAAAATTGCCTTGTAAAAGTCTAATAATTTCTAGTCAATCTATGTCGTTCATTAGGGGGATGATCTGATGGTATAAGTTATGTTTAATTTATGGTTTTTTGCCCTAGAAGGCAACCCCTCACTATATATGAGGGAATTGTATTGCGTCTATGTAGATCTGTATTCTGAGTGAGGAAGAGAGAGGAGATTGAGAGCGAAGAGGGTGTTACAGTGGATCTACTATAGGTTGTATCTCTTCAGTTTGCTGGATAATATAATAAAAGAAGGACTGGCTATTTCTCCATGGACGTAGCCCAAACTAGGTGAACCACGTATATCTTTGTCTCTCTTGTTTTATGCTTTTTCTGTGTTTATATTTTTGCAATATTTTATGTTTTCCATTGCTCTGTAATATATAATTTTCTAACAACTGGTATAAGAGCCGAAGGTCTATTTGGCTGATAAACTCATAGGAGAGAAGGGTTCCTCGTTCGAGTGGGAGAAATGGCGGAAGATGGTAGGTTTAGGGTCGAAAAATTCAATGGCCAAAACTACCAGTTGTGGAAGATGCAGATGGAATATTATCTATATCAGAGAGATATGTACCTACCATTGAGCGGAAAGACAAAGAAGCCGACGAATATGATAGACAAAAAATGGGATATTGTGGACAGAAAGGCACTTGGAACAATACGGCTATGCCTAGAGGCGTCGGTAGTGTTTAATATTTCAAAGGAAATGACAACACAGGGTTTAATGTCGGCATTGGCCAAACTATATGAAAAACCCTTGGCCTCAAATAAGGTATTTCTTATGAAGCGTTTATTTAATATGAAGATGTCAAAAGGTGGACCTGTTGTAGACCATTTAAATGATTTTAATACAGTTACAAGTCAGTTAAGTTCTGTAGGGGTAAATTTTGATGATGAAGTTAGGGCTCTGTCATTTCTGTGCTCGTTGCCAAAAAGTTGGAATGGCTTAGTTATGGTCGTTAGTAACTCTGTCTTTGAATCTAGTACTTTAAAGTTTGATGATGTCGTTGGTGCAATCCTTAGTGAGGAAATGCGACGGAAAAGCTCCTGGAGACATCAGGTAATGCTTTGAGTGCAGAGTCTAGGGGGAGAAAAATGGAAAGAGGAAAGAGCCCTAGATATCGCAATAAGTCAAGAAAAGGTAGATCCAAGTCCAGATCGAGGATAGTGTGCTGGAAATGCGGGAAGACAGGACACCTGAAGAAAGACTGCAAGTCTCAGAAGGGAAAAGAAGGAGATGCGTAGCAAGAAACTAATCATGAAGTGAATGTAACAGGTGATGTGTTGCAAGATGCTTTGATTCTTTCATTAGAAAATATTATTGATGCCTGGGTGGTAGATTCAGGGGCCTCATTCCATGCCACACCTGATAATAAATATTTTCATCACTATGTTCAAGGAGATTTCGGACAAGTCCGTTTGGGTGATGATAAACCTTGTAAAATTGTTGGAATGGGTAAGGTTCTTGTAAAACAGCAGAATGGAAACCAATGGCTACTAAAGGAGGTAAGGCATGTTCAAGATCTGAAGAAAAGTTTGATTTCAACAGGACAATTGGGAGGTGAAGGTTGTGTAACTACTTTCACAGATAAAACCTGGAAGGTCACTAAAGGATCCCTGGTAATACCAAAAGGAGAAAAGGTTGGTACATTGTATTTATGCAATGATATTTCTAATTTTGTTAATGCTTTAACCTCTACAGGAGAAGATATGGCATTGTGGCATCATAGGCTCGGGCACATGAGTGAGAAAGGGATGCAGATTCTTCATTCAAGAAATTTTTTGCCAGGTTTGAAGCATGTTGATTTAAAATTCTGTGAGAATTGTGTTTATGGAAAACAGAAGAGAGTCTAATTCCTTAGAGTTGGGAAAGAAAAGAAGAGAAAAAAATTAGAGCTTGTGTATACAGATGTATGGGGATCTGCTCAGGTATCATCTCTTGGTCGCTCTCATTATTATGTTACTTTTATTGATGATGCAACCAGAAAAACATGGATTTATTGTATTTGAAATAAATATAATGTATTCAATGATACTTTCAAGAAATGGAAAGCTTTGGTTGAAAATGAGACAGGGAAAATTTTGAAGTGTCTCAGATCAGATAATGGAGGTGAATATTGCAGCAAAGAGTTTGATAGGTACTGTTCAGAGAATGGAATTTGCAAAGAGAAGACAGTTCCAGGAACACCACAAGAAAATGGTGTGTCAGAAAGGATGAACAGGACAATCATGGAGCATGCAAGGTGCATGAGATTGCATGCAGGATTGCCTTTACAATTTTGGGCAGATGTTGTAGATACTGATGTTTATCTAATAAATAGAGTACCTTCAAGTTCCTTATATGGTGGTATTCCAGAGGAGGCATGGATAGGTAAAAAGGTAAACTACTCATTTTTAAAGACTTTTGGTTGTGAAGCTTTTATCCACATTAACAAAGAAAATAGAACAAAGCTTGAGGCAAAATCAAAGAAATGTACCTTTATTGGATATGGTGTTAATGAATTTGGTTATCGCTTATATGATTATGAAATCACAAAATCATTAGGAGAAGAGATGTAATAATGAAAAGATCTTGTATAAGAATCAGTTGCAGGAAAAGAAACAAGAAAAAGAAAATAGAGAATACACAGTGCTTGACGATATCATAGGAAAAGTGATGGTGCCTGAAAATCATAATGATCAACGACCAGAACAACAACCACAATAGCAACAAGCACTTCAAACACCTGAAAGTGGTGTTAGAAGATCTACCAGGATAAGTAGACCCCCTAAATGATACTCTCCTTCATTATATTATGTATTGTTGATTGATTCTGGTGAACCAGAATGTTATGAAGAAGCAGTGCAGGTAGAAACCAAGAAGAAGTGGTAGCAAGCCATGAAAGAAGAGATGGACTCCTTAGCACATAACCAGACTTGGGACTTAGTTAGGTTGCCTACAGGTAAAACAACATTACAAAATAAATGGGTTTACAAGCTGAAGGAAGAAGATGGAGGAAAACAGAGGTACAAAGCTAGACTTGTAGTGAAGGGGTTTGCATAGAAGAAAGGTATTGATTTTGATGAAATATTCTCTGCTGTTGTTAAAATGACTTCAATCAGAACTATTTTAATTCTAGTAGCAGTTGAAGATTTGCATCTTGAGCAGTTAGATGTAAAGACATCCTTTCTCCATGGGGATTTTGAGGAAGAGATATATATGCAGCAACCACAAGGATATGAGGTAAAAGGGAAGGAGAAACTAGTGTGCAGGTTAAAGAAGAGCTTGTATGGCTTAAAACAGGCTCCAAGGCAGTGGTATCCAAAATTTGACAAGTTTATGTCTAAACAAGGTTATACTATATGTCACTCTGATCATTGTGTTTATCTCAAAAGGCAAAATGATGGCAGTTATATTATATTGTTATTGTATGTAGATGACATGCTTGTTGCAGGTTCTAACATGCAAGAAATAAATGTGCTCAAAATAAAATTGGCAAACTCATTTGCAATGAAGGATTTGGGCACTGCAAAACAAATCCTTGGTATGAGAATAACTAGAGACAGGAAGAATCGCAAATTAACATTGTCTCAAAGTGAGTACATAGAAAAGGTGTTGAAAAGGTTTAATATGCAGAATGCAAAACCAAATAGTATACCTTTGGCTAGCCATTTCAAATTAAGTAAGGAGGCATGTCCCAAGACTCGAGAAGAAATGGCTCATATGTCTAAAGTTCCATATGCATCAGCAGTTGGAAGCTTAATGTATGCAATGGTCTGCACAAGGCTTGATATTGCACATGTAGTGGGAGTTGTAAGCAGGTACATGAACAATCTAGGAAAAGAACATTGGATGGCAGTGAAGTGGATTCTCAGGTATTTGAGAGGTACCACAAATCAAGCATTATGCTTTGGTGGTTCAAAAATTTCTCTACAGGGATATGTTGATGCAGATATGGCAGGTGACAAAGATAACAGGAGGAGCACTACAGGATATGTGTTTACTGTAGGTGGAATAACTGTTAGTTGGGTCTCAAAACTACAAAGTGTTGTTGCACTTTCAACAACAGAAGCAGAGTATGTTGCTGCTACAGAGGCTAGTAAAGAAATGATTTGGTTACAAAGGTTTCTAGATGAATTGGGTAAGAAGTAGGAGTTGGGCAGGTTATACAGTGACAGCCAGAGTGCCATACATCTTGCAAAGAACTCTGCATTTCATTCCAAGACTAATCATATACAGCTCAAGTACCATTTCATACTGTCAGCGTTGGAAGATGGATAGTTGAAGCTGGAAAAGATACACACTAACCTGAATCCTGCAGATATGTTAACAAAAGTTGTAACCAAGGAGAATCTGAGAATCTACTCAATTTCAATTGGTCTTCAAGTAAGATGAAGAAGATGAGAAACAGCCAGGTCCAAAGTGGAGTCATTGTCTAGCAAATGAAGCAGTGGTGGAGTTGCTATAATCAATCTCCAAGTGGGAGATTATGGGGTGTGGAGCCTGATTATCTTTTGTATTCAAAGGTTTCAGCCAGATGTATACCCCAGGAAGACTGTACACCCCTCCACGCGAGGGGTTGCGAGGGGGACTTTTCCCCCCCGTGGGGGTTCGGGGGGGTAAATCCCCCCCGGCTGGGGGGTCTGGGGGCCAGTGGTCCCCCGGTGGGGGTCTGGGGGTAGTGCCCTCGAAGCTAAAAATAGATGTAAAATTTCCTTGTAAAAGTCTAGTAATTTCTAGTCAATCTAGGTCGTTCATTACGCGAATGATCTGACGATGGAAGTTATGTTTAATTTAGGGTCTTTTGCCATAGAAGGCAACCCCTCACTATATATGAGGGAATTGTATTGCGTCTATGTAGATTTGTATTCTGAGTGAGGAAGATAGAGGAGATTAAGAGCGAAGAGGGTGTTATAGCGGATCTGTTGTAGGTTGTATCTCTTCAGTTTTCTCAATAATATAAGAAAAGAAGGACTGGATATTTCTCCATGGACGTAGCCTAAACTAGGTGAACCACATATATCTGTGTCTCTCTTGTTTTATTTGTTTTTTGTGTTTATATTTCTGCAATATTTTATGTTTTCTATTGCTCCATAATATATAATTTTCTAACACACCTAAGGGATTGTTTAGCAGATAAGGGGACATATGAACCTAGAGGGTGAGTGTATCAAGGAGGAAACTTAAATGTTCATGTGGGATGGTGGCTAGAATCTTGTGGGTGATTTAGAAAGGATAATGAAATTAATTATTTCCTATGGAAGCCATTATATGGGATAGAAGCATATCCATAGAGATAGGTATTAAATAAAAAATACATACATATATTTGAATATATGCTTACATCATGAATTGAGAAATCTTGTGCATAAGATAAGTGTTTCTTGATAATTGTTATAATATGTATGATTACTTGATTACTAATGTAGGCATATGTTGGAATGTTGAAGCCTGGTGGTATACCAAGATAGTGAATGGGATGGCATTGCAAATACAACTGAAGAATGAGGAAAGAAGTGTTGTTAAGAAGAGAATATTTATGATTGTGTTATTCGAAGGTGGATATGATATAATGTCCTAGTATTGAATCGCATTGATTAACTATACTTAATTATGATTAAATGTTCAATTTTATTTATCATGTATATTTTAATTACCATGCTTTATTTCCACCACGAGGAAGAAATTTTATGGTACATTGAATAATGTAAGTATTATCTTTCTTGAATTTAATAAAATAATAAAGCTACCTCAGATAGGAGCACATAAAAAGGGGTTATGATAGCAGTAGATGGGAAAGGTGAGAGGGTACTAGTGGGTTCTACATGTCGAATAATCATTAGTTTTCCATTTTTCCAAACTTTACTTTGTTTCCTTCATCACCATGTTCCTTACTAAAAATATAGAAACCTTAACTACCAATCATGGAACGCATGTGGTAGTTGTGGAGATGTACACCTTCCACAATTACAAAATTGAGGCGATAAGTACCTTCATCATGGGAATAATTGAGAGGAGTGGTAAAACCTAGATCTTCTCACATTTTCTTTGAAAAAAATCATGTCCCCACAATAAGGGGGAAAATGAGGTTTTGTGGGGTGTTGGGGATGAGGTGATTTTTTTATTCATTCATTCATCATTATACCCCCCACATGTGGTTGATGGAGAGGGAACAAAATCACAATTAGATGTAGGAAATTGATTGTAGAGAGGCAATGATTCATGTAGTCTTAGAGGAATGTATGTGAATAGTTGTAGGGAAGAAGGAATGATTCTTTATTAGTCATTCTTAGACTAAGACAAGCAACATAGTACAATACAATGATCACCTAAATTACATAATTAATTTTGGTTTAAAGGTGAATGGTGGAGGCCATTTCACATTAACATGAATGGTGTGGGACCATTATTAACTCAAGCAAATAATATTGAAGAGAGATGCATGGGCCCACACACAATATAGAAGGAAAATCATATGGAAGAGAAGTAGGTTATAAGAGAGAAATAAATAAAGGGAGAGGTAAATTTATTCTCTCTTGGTTGTTGGTAGCATCCATGAAAGTAGTTTTAAAGGTATTGATTCATACTAGGAGGCTAATCAAGGAATGACAGAGACCATTTTGAATTCATGTGATGATAAATACATAAATATGTATAGATTGTGAAAATAGATAAGGAAGAGATTCAAATGGTTAGAAGCTAATTCCTTGGAAAAGAAGTGAATTATAGAGAGGGAGAACATAGAGAGATTCAAAAATTAGGTTGGAAAGGGATCTAGGAAAGATATCAAGCTATGTGATGGAGAAGCCATGGATAGAATCTAAGGAGGAAATAATAGTGTGGGTTGAACGACCAAGCAAAGAAGCCTTTAAAACTTGAAAAGGTCAAGAACTAAGTAAATGTAGTTGGAGTTAATGGATAGTATCTAGACCCTCTATGCACACATAAAGGGAGATCTCAAAGACTTTTGATGGAATATTGAGTAGATAAGGAAGGTATTCTCCTTTTGTATGTAAGGAAAGCAACGTGTCACCAAAATAGTTGTGTTGTTCCAAGAAACAAATTAGTGGTGAGACAATGGGATAGGTAATTTTTTGTCCTAAGATAGAATGATTTCCATAAAAATGTTATAATTTTCCTTAGTGGTATCATAGCCTCAATTAGGGTGGCCTATGTTGAAATGTGGCAACAAGAACATTCCAATTTTAATTTTTCCTTGAATTAAAATTCGAATTTAGTCTCCCCAACTGCTTGAAAAATAATTAATTAATTCATCTTGAGTTAATTAGTTGGAGAAATTCAAGCTAGAAGTCTTTGTGAAGTCATGCAACAGTTATCCCTTAAATTAAGGAAGTCGTCCTTTAATTAAGGAGATAAGGATGAGTTGTAATTGAGTTGTAATTAGTTAGCTTAGTTAACGGAGTTAAGTCCAATTAAATTAGTTCCAAACAGTTTGAGGAACTAACTGTGAGTTCAATCAGTTAATGCACGCATGCGTGAAACTAGTGTACTCCAGATAAATGAAAATTCTATCATAAATAACTCATGCATGTCAATTCAGACAAAGACCCAGTTGAGATTAAAGGCGGGGATAGTGTACTATCAGTTGCAAGAATTTTCCTATAAGAAAATCTCTTGCATGCAGAAGGAATCCATTCCTTGATATTTGCGGAGTTTTACAGTGTGTTGGAGTAGTGTGTGAGATCAGCGTCACACAAGGTTACAGCTGGAGCACCCAGGGAAAACTGCGCAAGGAAATAGGAGGCTTGGAGGACAAAGGAGAAGGCATATGAGTTGTTTATTCTGTCTATGAGCAGTAGTGAGGGATTGTACTGAGAGCTGGATAGCTGTGAGAGCTAAAGCTTTGTGTAATTCTGAGATATGTCCACTTGTATGATAATACAGATAGTGGGGTTTTTAGCTGGGGCTTTCCCCAGATTATTCTTCTGTGTTTCATGTGTATTAATTCATCTTCTCTGATATATGTGTTTTGTTTGATCTTGCTCAAATCGATTAAGCTTTCGCAAGTTTGATTGTAGAAGTAGATTAAGTATTTTGCTTTAGTTATATTGCATAATCAGGTTAATATATAGGGAGAATTTCTACAACCTATTATAAAAAGAATAAGCGCAATAGAGTGTATGGTTGGGTGGAACATTTATCTACCTAAGTTAATGTTGGCCTTCAACTTTCAAATAAATAAGTTTTTCTTTTAGTTTGTTTATTCAATTGATTAATACAATGCACTTTGCTGGAGTATTTTAGTATTTAAATGTTGAATGTTGAATATTGATATAGGTTTACTATTTCTTCATAATGGGAAATCAATGTTATATGTGCCAATGTAATTTTTTTAAATGGAATTTTATATGATGGTACAACATTTTTACTAAGTATCATTATCTCTATTTATTTTTGGATGTGAGTGTACCAGTAAACATCCATAGCGTTATAGCTTGTGATGAACATGTTATGTGAATCAATATTTTGGTTATAGGATACCATTAGGGAATAACGAACTATGGATGGAACATATGCTTTCTTTGCTAATGTTATGCATGAAACTAGAGGTATATATTCTACCTCATCTACTTAATCATACTCATTTACCTTGTAATTTTTTTTAATTAAAATAAGAACTCACTTATTATGCACCAAAATAGAGGTAAAACAAATATAGACCATTTTCAATAATAAAAAATTATTAAAATTAATGTAACAAAAATTTAGATATAAAATATAATTGTCTAAGGGAAAATTCCAAAAGGCATAGTTCCTCTATGCCCCGAGGTTTTGAACACGAGGCTATCCATGAAGATTTTTCTTTTTCCAAGTGTTTCTTGAGCATTTTAGATAAAAATCCATATGTACAATGCCTCAAATTCTTATTGAGAGTGATCACGGTGATTGTTTTGTTTGCATGTATGTTTTCATCTGTGGGATATGAGGATCAACTCTTTAAATATTTTGATTTCTCCAAGTGTTTCTTGAGCAGTTTAGCTAAAAATACATATGTACAATGCCTCAAATTCTTATTGAGAGCCATCGCGGTGATTGTTTTGTTTGCATGTATGTTTTCATCTGTGGGATGTGAGGATCATCTCTTTAATTAGAAATGTAATTGCGGTACTTGGAACTAACAAAAAATTTGTGCACACATGATCAAATCAGTGTACACGTATATGTTTGTGTTGGTTTATATTGGATTTCAATCTTGGAGAGAGAGTATATAGGATTTTTTCGGGGGAACAAGACAATCTTGTAGCTCCAAGGAAAACCTCTTTTACAATGAACATTTTGACTAAAAAATTTGCACACAACAAATATGGAAACCTAATCAATTTGTAATATATATATATATATATATATACACACACACAGACCGCTTGTAATTTTTCATTGTTTAAATTATATTTTTGAATGTAAAAAATGAGTTCAATGTCTTCAAAATTTACTTGAGAACTTGGATTGTGTAAACTACATAGCTTAAACTTGCAATTCTAACACATCTTTGCTTGATTTCAAACAAAATTGACCAAAAATTTGCTTTATATAATAAATATATAGTTATTTTAATCATATTTAATATATACACATTTAAATATTTTTCTTGAAATATTTTATCTATGGAATACATATTCCACATTAAAATGAGTTTTTTGTTATTAATATATTTTTGAATACATTTCAATATTAATTAACCCTCCTTATTAAAATATTTTATTTATTAGCCACATCGAATATTTTATTAGTAATTACATATTTTTAAATGTTTTATTCTAATTTGATATTAATAATTAAATAAAATACATAGATCTCCTTGAACTTTTTTACTTTTAATTACTCCTCTTACAACATTGAAATATTTTATTATGATCAACATTAAAATAACTAGTCATTTACGCTCTCTCCATTTACATATGCATGAAGTTGAGATTGAAATAAATTATTCGATATGCATATTTAAAAACATTATTTGAGTCATGTATGAAAATATTTTTTTTTAATTTTTTAAGGTACCAAAATAGTTTTAGAAAGTATAAGAATTATACAATTTGTTGGACTCAAAAGTATAACCATTTTTTTTAGTTACTTTATTTCTCTATAAAATTGGTATAAGATTATGATAATTCATATGGACATAATATTTTAGTTATGGTTGAGAGTAAGAGTATAACATGTATATTCATTTTTTTTGTAGCCCACATTTTTTATTTACAATGAAAATTAATAGATTTAATCCCTCTAGAAACCTTATATATATATATATATATATATCTATAGATATATATATATATATATATATATATATATATATATATATATATATATATATATATATATATATATATATATATATATCACGTGTAATTTTTCATTGTTTAAATTATATTTTTGAATGAATAAAATGGATTCAATGTCTTCAAAATTTAAAGTGAAAAAAATGGCTAAAACATTTGCGTAGAACAAATTTAATCCCTCTAGAAACCTAATAGATTTGTAACTAATATATATATACACACACACCACATGTAATTTTTTAATGCCTTCAATTTTTTTTTAATGTCTTCAAAATGTTAAATCTCTCTCCTCTTCATGGCTACCATATATATGAATAGGATGTCAATGATTGTTGATGTCTATGGGAACCCAGTAAATATAAAATATAAAATCGCTCAAAATATCTCCTCCATCTTCATCTTGCTAATGAAATTTATTTGAAGTAAATAGTTTCAAATTTATTATTCATTTTCTTAAATTCTCATTTTAATATAACCTTTTTCGTTTCAATCTTGAAAGTTTGGATGACAATCCTTGTTTTGATAATACATCTATTTTAAATATATCTAGTTTTTTTTTAATAAGATGTCTTCAGACATCCATTCAATAGTCCTTGTTTTGATAATACATCTATTTTAAATATATCTGGTTTTTTTTTTTAATAATATGTCTTCAGACATCCATTCAATTGTGTTACAGCTAAATTTTTCAAATGGCCAGCACCTTACTATTCCAAGAATAACAATAACTACTTTATCAATTCCTAGTAGAAACGTAATCGATAAAATTTAAACAATTTTAGAGAAATTTGATTTTTAATAGAGTGTCTTCCAGCAAACGGTCTTCTGGTAGAGTTTTTCAAATAGCGAGCACCTTGGTATTCAAATAGTAACAACTACTTTATCATTTCTTCATAGAAACATAATTTACATAGAGTGTACATTGAAGATAAAGGGTAAGTAACAAAATAAACAATGGAATTTGGGTTGTATTGATTTTGGAACGTAAGGGATTACTTTTTTGGAATAGATATTTTTACATTTTTAACAGATGTTGACTTAACGATGGGTGGAAGCTGAAAACAAAGAATCAAACATCAATTATTTTAACGGGATTCAAAATTCAAAAAATCTATTATCTAAATAATATTTGAAAATGACAAGTATATATCAGAAAATTAATAATTATATATACCAAAAATCCATTAAAACAAAGACTTACATGTACCATTATACGTTGATTCTTGACTTATTAATTCAAATTTCAGTACTTTGTGAACAACCATGTATCACTATTCTCAATCTTGACTTCTTAATTCAACTTCTAAAACTTTGCAAACAACCCTCATATATGATTATGACTAAACAGATGCAAACTTGGAAGATTGCAAGAGCATTATTCAATCTTTCAATAGACATGAAAACAAGAGACTTGAATTTTTAAATAAAAATGAATTATTCTTTTGTGACCATTTTTTATGAAAATTGAGGGTCATTTTCTCGAAATTAATCCCAAAACCATGAAATATGGGCAAATGAAAGAAAAAAACATTGTTTACACCAAATGGGGAGAGAGAAATAACTATCATAAATACCTATTCTTGAAAATTAGGGCGAATGTAAAGTTGTAACTCCTAATTTCAAGGGCTAAACTTATTTTTTTACCCTCTCCCTTAAAATAAGGTGGGCTAACCTCCATACCTAATTTTTTTATAAAAACATTGTTTACACCAAATGGGGAGAGAGAAATAACTATCATAAATACCTATTCTTGAAAATTAGGGCGAATGTAACGTTGTAACTCCTAATTTCAAGGGCTAAACTTATTTTTTTACCCTCTCCCTTAAAATAAGGTGGGCTAACCTCCATACCTAATTTTTTTATAAAATAAGTTTGAGCCGATTTGTAACAATGTACTATGATACAAAATATTCGCCCAATAAAAATTTAAAACTCCTTAATTTCGCCCAAGGGCAAAAATTCACCCCTAAAATTTCCCATGGTCGTGATATTTTTTGTAAGTATTGTTCTTTAAATAGTTTATTTGTAATTATTGTTCCTTTATTGTCGTTTCCTAAAGGTTATCTCTTAATTATTGGTGCTTTTATACTAGTTTCACTTCTCCCCTTGTTGTTCCTTCTTTTCTGTTTCATGAGTATGGTTTTCTAGTGTTTTTCCTTCAATTTTACAATTTTTGTTTCCTAAGTAGCATATTAACATTCGATAGCTTTCTTTGTTGTTTCTTGTGAAGAGATCAGAACTTGATACTTTTGAATGGTTTCTAGAGAATTCAATCTACCTAAAAGCTAGATATTTTGAGTGTATGCCTCAAGCTAAGAATTGATTCTTTAATTCTAATTAATCTTCTTGCTATTATAAAAATAGTTACTATTAGTTCTAGGACCATCTCTTGCATATAATTTGTAGACATCCTTGAAATAACCAGATGAATCCTCGAGTTAATAATTGAATGTGTGGTAGTTAGTTGATTCTTTAGAATAATTAATTTTCCCAACAGAGACTACACAATCCTTATGGACAGTGATAGTGTGAGGGAATCATCTATATATATTGAATGCACACTCTCTATCAACATTAAGAGTGTACCTTCTCAAGTCAATCAATTCACTCTTGGCTCCTATTTTTCTAAAATGCACTGAGCACACTCACTAATCTTAACCCTTCATAAAGAGTTCAATTCAGATCTCATCTTTATATGCATCTTGTACTTTTGAACTTTGTGCATTGTTGGAATATAAGGAGCATTCTCTCACTCGTGGTTGCAAATGCCTCATCTTCTCGATGAGTTTCTCAATAGTTGCTTTTTCTCTTACAAGTGTCACTTTTTCTTTCTTTTTCTCTTACATGCATCATTTTGGCTTGCTCAATATTTTTCAATTTTTTCTTTTGTTTTATCTCATTCTGACATGTGTCACTTATGTTTTCTTTGTTTTTGCATGTGTTTCTTTCACTTTTTCTTTTTTTTTTCACACATCCTAAATGGCACCATGGCACACCTTCTAGAGGCATCTCCAACACACTCTCTTGCACTATTTGATGCTATCTATCATAAGAAAATGTTTTGGACACTCCCCCATGACATAGTACATATTTTGACTGTTTTCGACACTTGTGTCGCAAACTACATTTTAACTGTCACACTCAGAAACAAGTGTCGCTTTATTGTCGTCTCAATCTATATGTGTCAGTATTGGCTACTATACATTTTTTTTGCCTTGAATTTATGGTATATATTTTTGTGATATCTGTTTGGGACCTATTTTTATTTCCTTCTCTGTTTTTCCATTGATCCCACACTTAGCCATTTTGGAGCTATTCTTTGCCCTCTCATATTGTGCAACTTATAACAGCACTAAACCTCCACCAAGTGATGAGAACTACGCATTTATAATCCTTAATGATGAAACTCTTACCTCTTGAATCTATGTGTTGGGAAAAACAATTCTTCCTTTAAATCAGAGTAACAAGTTCACTCTTACATTAATTATCAATCTGGGTAGTCTTGAATTAAGGCTATCACAAAAAGTCTATGTAGGGGAAATTTTAACTAGAAAAATGAATCTCAAACCAAGGTTATTGCACACTCACTCTCAGTAAAACATTCAATTTGTTACACTCTTCAACACAACCATAAAAGAGTCACGCAATTGCAGAACAAGCCATGTTATTACTCAACCACTCTCACTCAGAAACAACACTCCTACAATTCATCAATCACGCAATCAAATAATGAACACACACATTTAAAGAAAGTTCAATCCAATCTATAAAAAAGGGTAAATAACTTATTGCTACACTAATATGAGGGACTAGTCCAGGACTATGTTGTAACACCATTCAAAATCTCTCTGCAATCAATAACTCTTAAATAAAATAGACAATAAAAATAATCACTTAATTGAGAAGAATTAATGCAAATCATTACTATACTCCAATTGACTAGTGATCCTTGCTATGAAGGAGGGCCCTTCCTCCTTAGCAGGGTTTGGTGCACTAAAAATCACACAGGCTACTCAAAGAAAGATATAATGCCAGAAGGTTGAGATTTGCATTAACAAAACATCGGGATTACAAATCTTTGGTGCTTCCCCCTTCTTTCCAACCTTATCCTTCTAAAATATTCACTGCCGCTGTAGGCAAACAATTATCTTATTTATAATTTTTTGAATACAACAAGAAGAAAATCATGAGAATATTTCGATTCTCATGTGATCTTAAAATAAACATATAGTTTAATAATCATACAATATTTTCCATGGTAGGGGAAAAGTTGTAACATTTTCCTTTAATTACAATGATTTTACAAAGAATCTCAACTAAGTGATCTATATGCTCCATGAATATCTCTCGATGGTTGAATTGGATTTGACTTGATGCACTCCTAGTTTCAGGCCATATGACTGATTTAGAAAAAGACAACATGAGCAAGACAATTTGTTTGTGTATCAACAATAGCTCACGAACCCTTTTTTCTAAATTAATAAAGGAAACTAAGAATGAAATCATGTAACAGCAACTTCAATAGACCACTTAAACCTAAAACAACCCATATATTAGTTTTATGATAAAAATTGCCTAAGAAAGTGGTTCCTATGCTAGATTATAAGAAGAATAAGAATAAGAAAGTGATGTATGGAAAATTACCTATTTAGGTGAATAAGGGTTGTTATAGTGGTAAAATGTGGTCTTTTTGGTCAAAAAGGAGGAAAACGAAATAGGAAAATAGATGAAAAAATATGTCAATTTCATGGCCCAACATCTCCCCCTAGCTTAAGCATATGGATGACATATGTCCTCATACAAACCCTTGTGATTGGTTCCTAACATGTTGAGAGTGTAATATTGTGAAATCACAAGATCCTACAATATCTTCTCCTCTGGCCCTGTATCCTTGGAAAAAGACCAACTCCGCTTCCCAAAGTTTATCAAAAATATGGTATGGAGGTTGATATTGATAAGTTGGAAGCCAAACAAGAGGAACCTTGAATCTAAGTCCACTCCATCCTATGAAACTTCTCTTATTATACTCCACATATTGATGAACCCTAGAGATATCTTGCATAAAGTTTTGATAACAGAAGGGGTCCTCTTCTTTCAACTCTTGTTGACAAAGATCACATCTTAGTTTACTTCCTTATAATGCACTAGCTTTCATCCCCTATATATTCCTAAGGCATCTCTAGAAGATTGAATCTCGATAGTCCATTAGCAACATTTTGGTGGTTGGAAATTTCCATATCTAATTGTATCTATGTGCAACAACTTTATCTAAGTTGGGCTCATTTTTATGCACATCCTTACTCACCCCTCATTGGATATTACAATGTCATATGTAGCGTTATAGCCTACCTGATTCTAAACAAAAGATACAAAATCCCTCAATTGAACATTCCCCGCAAAAGGTGTCAAATTACAATATTAATCTCCAAAATAGGAAAGTTCATGCAGATACATATCACACAGCAAATGTTGCTTTGAGAAATTAGCACTCTAAAAGGTTTCAAAGAAATCTTGAATTTTCCTTGTATTATTTGGTCACTTTTTCCTTAAAAGTTGTCAATTGAAAGAGTAAATATCCTTCTTGTAGATATAAAGGATAGGATGGGGAAGGGAGGTTTCCAAATAGTAAACCATTAATAAGTTCATAGATGAATTCCTTCTCTTGTTGTAACAATTTCACCTCTCCCTGCAATTCTTTTACTTGCTCTATTGCGTGGTTCCTCTCTTTTGTAAATTTTACAAAATATTGAATTCTCAACTTTTCATCCCATTCCTTCTTAATATTATTGACCATATCCTCATGTTGTTTCAAGAAAATAACTTCATCCTTGGTAAAAATTTATAACTTTTTCCATTTTTCCACTTCTCCAATTATAAATGTCGTTCTCAATAATTCCTCGAGTTTTAGCTGAGTTGTTTTAGATGTTGTTATAGCCTCAAACTCAGCAATATCTTCTTTATCCCATTTCTCCTCCTATTTCGCTATCTCAATTGTTTGTTTTTCTGTAGCAACAGCATCGTTGATAGGTTCTTGTGGATTAGAAGTTACATTAATTTTAGTACACTCTATTTTAGTTGTTGGTTCTTGAGTAACGGTAGCATCATAAATAGGTTCTTGTGGAGTAGTAGACTATATTTCTTCTCCCTACTCTACTTTTACTATTGGGTCTTGCATAACAACGTCGTCATCAATAGGTTCTTGTGGAGCATAAGTCACATTAATTTCAGTTCGCTCTATTTTAGTTGTTGGTTCTTGAGTAACGGTAGCATCATAAATAGGTTATTGTGGAGTAAAAAAATATTTTTCTTCTCCCTTCTCTACTTTTACTACTGGTTCTTGTGTAAAAATAGCATCATCAATAGGTTCTTGTGGAGCAGTAGGTTGAAATTATTCATCTTTTTCTCCTACTTGAACTCTTATTGAGACAGTAATAGATTCCATAACCCCAAATTCATTAAAAAAAATTGGACACCCCCTACAAAATTTCATAGTTAATTCAGTGGATGATGTCATTTCTATTTCTTCTTCTAACATTTCTATTCCAATTTCCTTCTTAAATTGATATTTTTTCTTAACCAGGGCAAGTTGTTTCCTTAACTCCTCATTTTCCTTTCTCAAATTTTCAATTTGATGGATAAGAGGCTCTATTTCAGTCTTACCTGGTGAATGGTTAGCCACGTGTTCTTCTTTCAATTCTTTTATTACTAGCTCTCCTTCTTTATATTATTCCTAAAATCTTCCCTCATATTCTGGTGTAATAGGAGGGACTTCAAATGTGGAGGGATATTCCTCTACAGGATTTTCTTGTTTCCCCTCATCATGTTGTTCCTCAAGCTTCTCTGATTCAACTATAACAGTATGTTATTTAGGTGTTGGGATATATTTTTATGCAAAATTTACTCTCACCCTTTTCCTAGGGGTCCTTCCACCAATTGGCTTTTTCAGTTTTCTCTTTTCCACCTCCACCTTTCCTGAGGCATTTTTGGTTTCTTCAGAGATCTTTGTTTCTTTAGTTGTTGTCTCAAGTACCATTGTGCCTGCTTCAATAATTTCTCATGCAGGGTTTTCTTTTTCAATATGGAACCCATCATGGCCCTTCTCCGATGATTCACTAGACACCTCCACATGCTCCTTCGTTCGTGCCCTTTTTCCTCTTAAGGATGTACCAGAAGAAGTTTTATAGAGATCCACCTCTTAGAGTTTCGACGACCAGGTCTAAGAGGTGTATCAAACCTACTTTTCTTTGAAGCTTCATTTTTTCTACTCTTGGGGGGTGTAGAAGCCTTAATCCTAAGGGGGTGTGGTTTATTTACTTTAGGGTGTTGTTTCAACACTCGACCCATACTCCTCACTTTCATCATCCTCTGCACCAACATAATGTCTTTCTATCAATCCATGCCATGAAATTCCTTGCTCCAGTAATGAGTGAATTATGACTAATTTGATAAGTACATGGTTGGTCAAGAAAGTTTCGAGTTGTTTTTCCCCTCAAACTACCTCTGCCACATGATGTAAATATTTCAAAAAATAGTATGGCATATTTATTAGTTGCCTTTTCCTTAGGTGTGACATCACTTGAAAATGGTAATTAAAGATGATCCCAAAACGACCTTCGTAGGTAATAAATTTATGAATGAAAAGGGCTACATCTTCCCAAGGGTGGGAAAGATATGTTCTATCAAAATCCTTTCCCTTAGTTCTCAATTATTCTCCTTCCTGCAAAAACAGGGCCTTGGCTGATGGATTTTCCACCTTCCTTGAAAACCACCAAGCCCCTATTTGTGACAACCATCTTACACTTGTGATTACCTCCACTGCAATAGAAATTCTAAATATTTTGACTTTAGAGTATTTTTCAGTTAGGGCTTGAGAAAAATCTAGAGCAACCAACTAACTAAAGCCCTATAACTTCTCAAAATAACTCAACCACCCAACATTTCAAAAAATTTCCACAGCCACCAGGTATTGTAACAGCCTGTCAATAAAGTCAAATTCATGTCTTACCACCACTCCTCCCATGGATTCCTAATACTGAAACTACTCAGCACTACTAAAGACCTGTTACAGAATCTCCTTTGTTCACATAGACACTTGCTAAGTAGGAAATTTTGAGATATTGAATTAACATCAATTACTCCCTTTTTATTACGAAATTAGGTTTTTTAATATAGAAAGGACTTCGCACAATTGCAGCAATTTATAAATATGATAATAAAGGTAATAATGGTAATGGTAATTATGGAAATGATAATGGTGATTCACTTTATCCAATTATACATGAGGGTAAAAAGTAACTATGTCTACAAAGTCCAATCATACATTATTATAATAGGGTGAGGTGATTATCCATCAAATGATTAATGATTTGAGTGAAATAATAGTGTATCGTTTAATGACATGATACACTCCTCCCCCCACTTATTGTAATATTCATCCTCAGCATATGTAAATTAGGGTAATGATGTCACTTTTGTTGTCACTACTACAACACCCTCCAAAATTTCTCCACATTCAAATTTCGGAGCCTACTTTATCACTACATCAAGTGTCACCTTTATTGTCAAGTGTCATTTCATGTCTTCCCATGTGTTTTAAGTGTTCTTGATTTTTCTCAAGTGTCATCACATTTATTAGAAAATCTTTGGTGTATTTCATGGTCGCAATGTCTTTGTTGTTATAAAACGACACTTTTTGGTCGCAATCTTACACACTTCACCTATTGTACTTGGGGAATCCATCTCAATTGGAATTTTAATGTATACTTATCATTATTCAAGCTTGTCTAAGTTTTCTCGATGATTTGGTATCTGTCTCACATGGTTTTATGTCTACAACTCATCATGTTCGCCCCATTTTCTATCTTCTACACTTAGACAAATTTTGGTTTCAAAAAAACCCATTAAGTCCAAGAGCGCATCAGCGCACTTTAAATCCTAGATTTGGAATCATTATTTTTTCATAAGTGCACCATGTGCCCTCCAAACATGCAAAGTGTACTCCCTAATCCAAGGCCATGATCTAAATTGTGCCCTTCAAGAGACTATGCCTTCCTTTGAGCGCACTCTTTCAACTCGAAGAAGTGCACCCCCTTTGAGCGCATCAGTGCACCCAAAAGGCCTTAAACTTAACCCTTCAACCTTCCACATTGTTCCATGCACCCTCTTGGCCCTTTGAGCACATGAGTCCTCTTGGACCTCTTGAGTGCATGAGCACACCCTAAAGGCCTGAATCCTTTCTCCTTCAACCTTCATAGGTGCACCCTACACTCTCCCTCTCTCCCTTGAGTGTACAATGCACTTTGGAAGATCAAATCCTTCCCCTTCATCCTTTGGAATTGTTCCATGATCCCTACCTCGATTTGTCTCTTCCTCTTGAGCGCATGAGTGCATGCCAAAGCCCTGAAGTCTCCCACTTTAGCCCTTCAGCCTTTCAAAGTGTGCCCTTGTGCACATAATCTCACCTTGCTCTTTCCAAAGCTCACTAAAAAGGCATGAACATAAAATATTCATAAAACATGTTAAATTAGAATATTTTCAGGTTGACGGTTGCTTTTCATGAGTTATTACAGCCATAGGTATCACAGAAACAACATGACAAGCATGCAAGAGGAAGATTGGGAAAAGAAGAAACAATAAAGGAAGCATTGAAGAACAAAGAACACAATTAAATATTGATGATCGAATCACCCTAAAGACTCCAATATCAAAGACCCTTCAGAGGGTGAAGGCATCAATGATCAAAAGCTACCTGAAAAATGAAGACACAACTGGAATTCGTGTTTGTGTCATCAATTATTATCAGACCTAGTCACCAAAGATAGTTACATGTCATGTATTCATCACATGATGATGTGGAAGTTATGATGTAATGTTGTAATCATTGTAAAGACAAATAACTATAATTCCAAGAGTCTTGTATAGACAAAGGAGTCATGGAAGTGCAAAAGACATGTAATACCAAAAGTCATATGTAATTCCAAAAGTCATTTGGAAATCCAAAGTTCATTAGGAGTTGGAAAGTCAAGAGTCATGGGGATATGAAAATTCATGCCTCAAGTTATAAAAGGATCCTCATTTCTCATGTAAAGGACTTTTAACCTTGTCTTCTCCCACAAGGCATTAGAGAGACAGAGTTAGTACTTTTGGGGAGAAAGTAGTGGCTCTAATGCTCCACTATTGGAGCTAGTGATGTTCATTGTATTTATGTATCTTGGAACTTTTGCTTGATACTCAAAGCCTTCAATGCCATCATGTTTCCACACATGGATTGTGAATTTTTCTAAGACTATTCTTTGGATTTTTATGATTCGTGTTTTTCTTTCACATGTACTAGAGTAACTTAACTATTTCAGTGACTTTAGTGCTTAACTTATTGGAAGTGTGTTGTAAAGTTTATAATGATCATCGCATCTATGTGAACCATTTCACTCAATGTGAGACAAGTATTTCTTATTCATGTGTATGTCTCTCCATTAGGGTAGTACTATTAATTATCTCTTATAGGTTCACTTTATTTTCCCCTTCATAGTAGGAGAACCTTGATACATCAACAATATAATGTTCATAAGGTGCACTCGCTTGCTCATTCAAAAGGAAATTTGTGCTTCTCTCTCATTCCAACAGCTAAAGCTAAGGAATATATTTAACTAAAAGGTAGGTGGGTTGTATTCTGGATGGGACTCCTACACAAAATGGTGTGAGGTCTAATTGGGACCTTATATCGGGGAGATCCCATGTATGTTGGTGGTATCCAGCACCATCAACATTCTAGTGCTAGAAGGAGGGTCGCCATTTTATTATGCTAATAACTCCATACACCCTAACCATTCATCTTCTAGACAATGGTAACAATATCCTAAGCACTATTCCAACTCGTATTCCTAAAGTAGGAGGGTCTTCTTAGTCTAGCCTGAAGTTGACATACAAGGTTACCTACGAACAAATCTAGGCAGTTCGACCTATAACCCGTCAGTTCACAAAGGTTATTGGTTTAATTTCGGGTGCGTAAAATATCCTGCACTTCCCAAAGAAGAAATAAACAACTCATACCAGTATATTGGTTTCTACAGTGGAAGATTTGGTCTATACCACTCTTGAAGAGTTAGCAGAATCCTTAAAAGATATGGTGTAGCAAGATCAAATTCCACCCATTAACGAAGGGTATGAGGATGACATTGTTATTTCTAACAACATTTTTTATGGTTTAGATGGTGAAAGAGAAGTTTCCTCGTATTCTGAAAAGGAAGATGAACCCAAAGACAAAGAAGTCACCAACCAGGACTTGTATTGGATGGCCCAAGAGCCTCTCTCTCTTCTAGACAATCCCCATAAGATGCCAAGACATCCAGAAAAGGTAGCACATATCCCTTTGGCTACAGAAACCTTGTTATGGTTTAGACTTATTCCCTCTTCGTCCAAACATTAATCTCACTACATTCGTAAATACGCCATTTTCACATAAAACCATTTTAATCCACAACTTCAAAGAGTTCAGGTACTTACCTCGTGAACCCTTGAAAAATATTCGCTCATCTTTGATTAAGATACATTCGTGTCTATTGTAAATTCTGTAATAAATCCTCCTAGGATACTGTCAATCCAAAAATCAACCACTCTTGAGATCCCATTGTTAGTATTCCTAAGTCTTTGTATCTATTTCGGACTCCACTTGGTAGGCTTGTCATTTTTGAAACAAGTCTTATGCTTGGTCAACTTTGATACCAATTCATATACTTCATTATTAAATGTCACGAAGAAGATCTCGTGTTGTTCTATATAGAGATACTTTTGCAAGAAGGCTTCAGTCGACAATCATGGATTTTTTATTTCATGAACTGCAAATTCTCGCTCTTTTTGTTCAACTCACTCCTAGATTTCCTTCTTCGACGGACGCCAAAAAATACCCCTCAAACAGATCTTGGTCCTGGAAACAGAACCATTTGTTGGATCTAGGGTCTTGGACCCAGGTTCAAAGTGTACTACGCACCAAAAAACCCCTCAACCACTGGCCCTTTCGGCAACAGCTTGCAAGAAGATCGCAGTCTCACCCGAAGCGATTATGGGAGGTTGCAGAACCATGTTTCAGCAGCCAAAGGGATATGCGTGTTGTGGCATCCATGTGTTTACTTATGTTTTATACTTATCTACAACTTTTCATACATAAATAACTTCGCGTTGATGATTTACTTCTCATATTTTCACTTATCACATAAACATATCAGAGAACAGTATAACATGTATTCTTTCGCATAATCCAATAAAAATCATGCATAACAATATGTATAGACATAGATAATGAACATAGATATATAATACTTCACCAAATCCTCTTCTTCTTTATTAAGATGGATCTTCCAATGCATACACTTCTTCGACCTATGCACCCAGCTGCAGGTGGTCTGCGCACTCAGCTGCAAACTCTTCAAGGCCTTCACGCACTCAGCTGTGGAGCCTTCCCTTAAGGCCCAAAATACAAACTAAAGATAGAAGATATAAGTAATACATCAACAACATGTCTCACATCATCTATCCTCAAAAAAGTATTACATCTCCTTATATAGATTCCATTACTAAAAAACAATGGTCCACATACTATGGATCCGAAAAAACATTGAACTAACATCTGATGCCCATTAAAAAATAAGGGGTTTTGACCCACCCTAAAGCCCCTAGATAGTGCGTGATGAATAGAACTTCATGGGTTTCACACGCTCCTCTCCTCAAAATGCAAAATATTTGACCAAAACTGAACCAAGTTGGGTTGCGCCCAACACCTACTTACAGTAATATGATCTAGAGTTCAAACTAGTTCATACCATAAAGGGTCATGGCCTCTATAAGTTGGTAGTCGAAGCAAGATATTCTCTCAAGAAAGATCTTTCAGGTTTGGAGTATGAGATAGAAATTTATAATGTTGAACATGTTCCTCAATTCACATCTACAGCACCATGGCATGCTGACATACAACAATTCATAGAGCATGGCACCTTTCCCACGTACTTATCGAATATATAGTAGAGGGAAATCCATTTGAAAGCCCTATCTCGCCAACTGCTTCATGGAGTGCTTTTTAGAAAGCACCGCAATGGTGTTCTGCTGAGATGCCTTGAGCCGCAGGACAGATGGAAGGTGCTTAGATATTTACACGATGGATATATAGGTGGCCACTATGCAGGCGATACTACATCACATAATGTTATGAGGGTTGGTTAATATTGGTCCGCTCTATTTAGAGATGCACATTCATTTCCAAAAGTTCCCATCTTGTTAGAGATGTGTTGGTCGTGATTAGAGGTCAGTCGCCCCACTACTATTAGTAGCAGTTAAGGAACCATTCCAATAGTGGGGCCTAGAGGTTATCAGATAAATTTTCCCTCACTTGTCAAAGCAACACTGATATATTTTCACAGCAACAGACTATTTTACCTAGTGGTCAGAAGCAATTCCCTTGGAACAAGTAAATCACGAAGAAGTCATCCAATTTTTGTGACATAACATTATAACCAAGTTTGGCATTCCTACGTCACTTGTCTTAGATAATGTGACTTACTTTTCATCATTAAAATTTTATGAATTATCATTATAAAATGGGATTGTATTAAAGCATGCATCTAATTATTATGCACAGGGAAATGATTTAGCTGAATCGACAAACAAAAATCCTATTTTCATAATCACGAAAACCATATTCTCTGAGCAAAGGAATTGGCATAACGCTTTAACCAATACATTATGGGTTTACCATGTAACTCCTAAGCCTTCCCTAAAACCATTTTCATACTTTCTGGTCTACGGTAAAGAAGTATTCTTTCCCCCAAACCTTGTTTTTCATCATTGCAACTCTCCCAAGAGTCACAAGGTAGACCTTTCCTTCTGGTTCAAAGCATGATAGACACTTTACTGAAGCTCAAGGAAGAAAGGTTGAAATCCAAAGAGAGATTTGTTGTTCATCAAAATCGGGTTAAGCATTGGTTTGATAAAAATCTGCAAGGGAAAAGAGTTTTGATGTGGGTGACCTAGCACTGAAGTGGGATAAACCCCACAAAGAAAAGGGAAAACACAGAAAGTTCCAACCTTTGTGGATTGGACCATTCACTATTGAATAAATTCTCAGTCATAAAATATTCAAGCTGAAATCATTAGATGGGAGGATTGACCCCCTTCCCATAAATGGCCAATGTTTGAAACATTTTTCAATAGCAGCTACATGTTGCTCTTCCTATATAGTTTGTTTTATTTATTTTCCTTTTTGCATATGTAAGTTGTACATATGTTTCATTATTCATGTCTCATCCTATTGTGTCTAGTGTTCATTGTACATATATAAGACCCTTGTGTAAAATTGCATGGCTCAAAAGGACTTTGTGGAGTAATAAAAGAGAAGTGTGACAACCTCAACGCTTTCCTTTCTATTGTTCTCCTTCTTTGTTCGAGGAAATTCCATAGGTTGAGCTAAGTCCAGATGGAAAATATGATTCATCAAAACTACTAAAGTTGGTGTAAATCTACATGTGTATTAACACTTGTCCAATCTAGTAGAGAAAGGATAAGGGGAAAATCTAAAGCAAGCAAACCAATATCAGAGGTCTTAAATACTTCTCTGAAGGGGAAACCTCATATGCTCTCAATAATTCGGGATAGCTTTTCTCCCCATTGAAAAAAATAAGTGTCGATGCACAGTCCTATGAAATAGATAAATAAATAAAGGGTGAAAGAAGAGAAAGGCGTCTTACACAGGGAGGTGAAGCAAGTGACTTTGTCGGGGTATTGTCTAGGCTCACTGGCAGCAAAGGAAAAAAATTTCTCTTGAAGTGACTCCACCGGGGTACTATCCAGGCCTTCTTGCAGCGGAGAAATGGCATAGATGAAAAATCATACCCTGAATATCATAAACTCACCACACACATTACCCTTTCCAAGATGAAACAATTTTTATATAGGTGTATCTTGTGTGTTTGTTCAACCAAGTAGGAGAAAATGAGATTATATGTACATAACCATATATAAAAGGGGAAATAAAAGCAATCAATACTTCCTGATCTAAGTGGATATTGGTGGCCACTCGTCTACTCCACTTGGATCCCCACCATTGTTTCTTTCATTTTTTCATTTTCCTCAATTGTAGCACAGTTTACTATTTTTGGTAGTTTTTCAGGCCCTGTACTTCTGAAGTCGTTTTGAGGCCCTAACTGACGTTTTTTGGAAAACCACTGTTGGTGAATATGAGATGGGAGCTTGATATTCATTGTTAGTAGTTGCAATCCTCAAATAGATATTTCTAACGAGGTATCATGTGCTTCAAACAGAGATCGTATGCCAAAGTTATGGCCCCGGGAAGTTGATGTACCAACTTACCCCAACAAGGCCCATAGTTTGGCATTTCATCCCCTAGGGTTAGGTTTTTGGATGTTTAGGGTTTTCCATTGTTTCTCAATAATAAATAGGCCTTCAAGCCTCAATGTAACACATTTCAAAGGCATGTAGCCACCACATCTCTTCTTAGAGATAAGCTACCATCACCTAAGCTAGTCTTATTTCCATTATGTTTGTAAGCATATTTCAGTATTTGATATTAATGAAATGAAGTGTATAGGACATATTCACCTCCCCCACAAGGGTGCCTATGCACTATCAAGTTAAGAACTCCATCGATCTGACCCCAGGTGCGTCGTTTCCCAATGGACCCCATTTATCGGCGCTCTATTCTGGAGAACAAATAAATCAAGAGGCGGATTCAGGAGCTGTTGCAGAAAGGTCACATCCGGCTGAGTTCATCACCTTGTGGGAGCCCAATCTTGTTGGTACAAAAGAAGGATGGGACGTGGTGACTCTGTATTGACTATCAGGCGCTGAACAAGATCATTGTCCGAAATAGGTACCCGATCCCATGGATTTATGACCTTCTAGACCAAGTCAAGGCGAGAAAATATTTCAACAAGATCGACTTGAAGTTTGGATATCACCAGGTACCAATCGAACCCTTCGATGTGTGGAAGATTGCCTTCAAAGCCAAGGAGGGCCTTTTCGAGTGGTTGGTTATGCCTTTCGGGTTGAAAAATTCTCCTGCAACCTTCATGAGGTTGATGGATGACATCTTGCGGCCATTCACCAACTCATTTGTAGTGTTATACTTGGATGACATCCTAATCTTCAGCCAGATTTGGGAATAACACCTCCACCACATCCGACAGGTTCTCCAAACATTGTGGCAACACAAGTTGTGTTCTAATTTGGAGAAATGCACTTTTGGCATGACCCAAGTTCAGTATTTGGGATACATTATTGATGAACGGGGGTGCATGTGGATCCAACCAAGATCCAAGTCATTCGGGATTGGCTAGCCCTAACCACTCTAACAGAGCTCCGTAGCTTTCTGGGTCTTGCCAATTTTTACCGTAGGTTCGTGTTGGGGTTCTCTCATATCACTTGGACCTTGAGTCAAGTCACCAAGGGAGGAGCGAAAGAAAAATTATTTTGGTTTGAATCTCAATAGAGGGCATTCGCGGAGTTGAAACATCACCTCTTCTCTGCACCAATGCTCACATTACCAAACTTGCAACAACCATTTTATATCAAGACAGATGCCTCTAACTATGTTATTGGGGCAGTCCTTACTCAATAGGGTCACCTAGTGGCATATCACAGTGAGACACTTTTAGACACAGTCCATAAGTATCACACTTATGATAAAGAGATTTATTCCATTATGCAGGCCTACTCACAATGGAAGCATTACATTTTGGGGAAGGAAACAGTCATCCACAAAGACCACCGATCCCTTAAAAATGATCACCATCAGAAGTAGTCCACATACCTGCAATAGTTCCATTTGAATATCAAGTACAAGAAGGGCAGCACCAATAATGTTTCAAACTACCTCATCTGACCCCTGATCATGGAATTAACCATTGTGCTCAATTCTTGTGAGCATGAGACTTCTGATTGGCCACTTCTCTACCAAAGTGACCTGGAATTCAACCACAATTACTAGACACTCTTGGAGGGTCATCAAGTGCCAGATTTTTACCTCTAGGATGACCTGTTATGCCACCTAGGACACCTTTGTGTTCCTTCAAGTGAGTGTGCCAAGATGATTTGGGAATCGCACTATAGTCAAGTCACTAGACATTTTGGGGTCGAGAAAATAGTGGCTGTACTGCAGAAGTATTTCTACTAGCTAAATATTCAATAGGATGTCAGGAAGTACATTAGATCTGGCACTACCTATGCCATTTACAAACTGACCATCAAGAAGTAAGGCCTCTATACTCCAATCCCTACCCCTAGTCAACCTTGGGAATCCATCTCCATGTATTACATGTCGGGCCTTCCTTCTACTCAGCATGGCAACAACTATATTTTTGTGGTCGTCGAAAGATTCTCAAAGAAGGCCATCATGGTGGCCTGCAAGAAGAATATCACAACAGAAGCCATTGTTAAACTCTTCTTTGAATGAGTGTGGGTAATTTGGGATCCCACAGTCTATCATCTTAGATCAGGGCAACAAGTTCCTCAGTACATTTTGGTCCAATCTCTAGTTGATGTTGGACACCAAGCTCACTAAGCCCACAGCTTTCCATCCCCAAACTAATGGCCAGACAGAGGTTGTCAACAAGATGATCGTACACATTCTGCATGTACAACTCAACGCATCCACACACATTGGATGAGATCCTCCCCTATTTCCAGCATAGCTATAACCGAGCTCTCCAAAGCTCGACTAGCCACATCCCTTCTCAGGTGGGCCTGGGATTCCAGCCACTATGTCCCATTGATGTGGCCATACCACTTGCAGCTACTCAGGTAGATTCATCTCATATCTAATCTGAAGCCAATAAGGTAAACAACTTCATTGAGCACATTTAGCAAATCCACCAACAGGTCCATGACATCTTGGATAGATCCAATGTTAAGTACAAATAGCAACATGACTAGCATCAGGTGCCACACAAGTTCCAAGTGGGCGACAAAGTTTGGCTACATTTAGAGAAGGGGTGCCTAACTGGGGTCCACCGCAAGCTTTTCCCACTCTGATATGGGCTAGACACCATCACCAAGGCAGTAGGGGATAATTCCTTTGAGTTCAGTATTCCACCATTCCTTGGTTTTCACCCATTGTTAAATGTGGACCACCTTCAACCCTACTTTTCATCATTGTTGGACACATCCGACATTGAAGAACAGCTGACACCAATAGAGTTAAACCCAGACTGCATGGAACAAGCCACAAATTATCGGATCATGGATACATAGATCAAGAACACCCGCAAGAAAAGGATCCAACTATATCGATTTTTCAAAGCAGGCCAACTCCTTCACCAGGTAAAGTGGCTCACCAGGGGCCAAGTTCAGAAGAAGTTTCCTCATCTCTTGGAGGAACTCAATGCAATGGGGACCATTGCTTCCTAAGGGGAGAATAGTCCAGGTGGATATTGGTGGCCACCTATCTATTCCACTTGGATCCCACCATTGTTTCTTTCAGTTTTTTCAGTTTCCTTAATTGTAGCACAGTTTACTATTTTTGGCAATTTTTTTGGGTCATGAACTTCCAGAGCCGTTTTGAGGCCCTAAATAACATTTTTTGGGAAAACCACTGGCGATGAAAATGATATTTTAACTTCATATTCACTATCATTAGTTGTAATCCTTGAATATATATTTCTAATTAGGTACCGTGTGTGTCAAACGGAGATCGTATGTCGAAGTTATGACCCTAGGAAGTTGATGTACCAACTTACACCAACTAGACCCATTGTTTGGCATTTCATCTCCTAGGATTAGGTTTTTGGATGTTTAGGGTTTTCCATTGTTTCTCAATAATAAATAGGCCTTCAAGCCTCATTGTAAAATAGTTCAGAGGCATGTAGCCACCACATCTCTTCTCAGAGATAAGCTACCATCGCCCAAGCTAGTCTTATTTCCATTCTGTTTGTAAGCATATTTCAGTATTTGATATTAATGAAATGAAGTGTTATTTCTGTTGCATCTAAGCATTTATGGTTATATCTATAATTTGTTACATTCCTGTTTAAATCTGGACCAAGGTATGACCCTTCAATTGAAATCTATTCCTAGACAGAGAAGTTGAAACTCGCCCATTGTGTTTCCAAGTGTTGTCGCTACTACAACAAGTCCCTCCAAAATTTCATTGCATTAAAATATTGGAGCCTACTTTATCATCATGTCAAGTTTTTCCTTGATCGACAAGTGTCGTTTCATGTCATCCTATGTGTTTCAAGTGTTCTTGAGTGTTCTCAAGTGTCGTCGCATTGAGTAGAACATCTTTGTTGTATTTCATGGTCGCAACATCTTTGTTGTTTTAAAATGACACTTTGGTTGCAGTCACACACACTTCACCTATTGTACTTGGGTAATGCATGTAAATTTGTGTTTTGATGTATATTTATCATTTTTCAATATTTTCTATGTTTTATCAATGAGTTGGTATGTGTTACAAATGGTTTTATGTCTAAAACTCATCATGTTCACCCCTTTTCTTATCTTCTACACTTAGACAAATTTTGGTTTCAAAGCGAACCCATTAAGGCCAAGAGTGCATGAGAGCACTTTAAATCCTTGATGGGAAATCCTTAGTTGTTTGGAAGTGCTCCATGAACCCTCCAAGAGCACAAATGGCACTCCCTAACCCCTTTTTCCTTCCATGTTCCGAATTTTTCCCCTCAAGAGACCAAGTCTTCTTCTAAGTTCACTCCTTCGACTCGAAGAAGTGCACCCTCCTTGAGCGCATGAGCACACCTTGAAGGCCTTAAGCTCAACCTTCCATCCTTCCACAATGTTCCATGTTCCCTCCTGACACTTTGAGCACATAAGCGCACTCCAAAGGCACGAAGCTTCACCCTTCAGCCTTCAGACTTGCACCATGTGCCCTCCTAGGCCTCCAGAGCACATGAGCAGAACCCGAAGGCTTGCAGTCTTCATCCTTCATCCTTCATAGGTGTTTCCTGCACCCTCCCTCTCTCCCTTGAGTGCATAACACACTTGGTAAGCCTGAAGCCTTCCCCTTCATCCTTCAGACTTGCATCATGCACCCTGCCTTGATTTGTCTCTTCCTCTTGAGCACTTCCTCTTGAGCGCATGAGCACATGTCAAAGCCCTGAAGCCTCCACCTTCAGCCCTTCAGCCTTTTGAAGTGTGCCCTTGCACCTAGAATCTCTCCTTGATCTTTCCAAAGTGCACTAAAAAGTCATGAATAGAAAATATGCATAAAACATGTTAGACTAGAAGATTTTCAAGCTGATGGTTACTTGTCATGAGTGATTGCAACCACAAGTATCTCAGGAATATCATGACAAGGATGCAAGAGGAAGATCGGGAAGAGAAGAAACAATAAAGGAAGAACTGAATAACAAAGAGCACATTGAAATCTTTATTATGAAACTCCATGTCATCAATCACTATTAGTCCTAGTCATCAAATATAGTGACATGTCACTTATTCATCACATGATGATGTGGAAGTTATGATGTAATGTTGTAATCATTTAAAGACAAATAATTGGAATTCCAAGAGTCATGTATGGAAAAAAGAGTCATGGAAGTCCAAAAGACATTTAATACCAAAATTCATATATAATTCCAAAAGTCATTTGGAAGTCCAAAGGTTGTATAAGTCCAAAGGTCATTAGGAGTTAGAAAATCAAGAGTCACGGGGATGTGAAAAGTCATGCCTCAAGTTATAAAAGGATCATAATTTATCATGTAAAGGACTTTTAACCTTGTCTTCTCCCACAAGGCATTAGAGAGTCGAAGTTAGTACTTTTGGGAAGAAAATCAAGGGTCACAGGGATGTGAAAAGTCGTGCCTCAAGTTATAAAAGGATCATAATTTATCATGTAAAGGACTTTTAACCTTGTCTTCTCCCACAAGGCATTAGAGAGTCGAAGTTAGTACTTTTGGGAAGAAAGTAGTGGCTCTAACGCTCCACTATTGGAGCTACTGATGTTCATTGTATTTATGTATCTTGGACCTTTTAATTAATACTTGAATACTTCCAATCTAGCATTTTTCCACACATGGATTATGAATGTTTCTAAGACTATTCTTTGGATGATTATGATTCATGTTTTTCTTTTACATCTACTAGAGTAACTAAACTATTTCAGTGACTTCGGTGCTTAACTCATAGTAAGTGTGTTGTAATGTTTATAATGATCATCACATCTATGTGAACTATCTATTTTGATGCGAGACAATTATTTCTCATTCATGTGTGTGCCTCCATTAGGGTATTACTATTACTTCTCTCTTAGAGGCTCACTTTATTTTCCCCTTCAGAGTAAGAGAACCTTGATACATTGGCAATCGAACATTCACAAGGTGCACTCACTTGCTCATTAAAAATGACATTTGTGCTTCTCTCTCATTCCAACAGCTAAATCCAAGGTATGTCTTTAATTAAATGGTAGTCGGATCATATTCTAGATGGGATTCCTACACCAAATAGTGTGAGGTCTAATTGGGACTGTATATCATGGAGATACCCTGGATGTTGGCAGTATCAAACACTGTCAACAACTTCTTATGTATAAATCCCACAAATAAAGGAAAAAATAACAAACCTTCCCTTGGCTTACCATTACGATGACATGGGACTAATTTGGTCAAATGAAGTTGTGAAGATCTCCTTGTGGAACACATCCAAAAGTGAAATTCTATTGGTATGATGATATGAAGGATCCATGTTGTGATAGTAGATATTGTATTAACTCTGTATCATCTCTGAAGAAGAAACAATGGGTATCCAAAAGGGACTGCAACTGTAACAGCAATGTCAGTAATAGCCATGTGAATTGTAAAACAATGTTGACATTTGGTCATATATTCAATTGTAACAACAATATATTAATCAAAGGTGAACTATATGAACCAAATGAGCTCCAAGATAGATATGTAACAACAAACTTGAAACAATAAATCAATGATTATGAAGAATTGTTGCAGTGTTGTTACAGAGAAAAGGTGCTGACTGCCAGAAAGTTGGTTTTCGATCATCACAATCATCCAATAGTGTCCCAAAGGGGTTTTCACCATTGAACAGTAATTTTTTTTTTTCTTTAATTGAAAAAACTAGGTAATTGTCAGCACGGGAGCAACCTCCTCTACCCCAATCACTTCAAGGGATGGTCTTGCAATTGAGACAATGTTGAAAAATGAGTTCTTAGAGGTAGGCTTTTGATACAACCTGAGACAATGTCCCTAATTGCTTCAAGCAAAGGGATTCAAACATGAAAATTCTTTAATTTGGTTAGGAAGTGATTAATCCTGAAGAACATTTTTAGCTTCAGTCAGTCTCTCAGGATAAAGAGGGAAAAAAGATGTTTGACTTTTAGTAGCTGTTATAGGTTTCACATCTAGGGAAATATCTTCTTTTATAGTGA